>CM055102.1:8629455-9829455 GCA_029204225.1 Diphasiastrum complanatum
TCTGAAATAGGACATAACCGCAAGGTTCGGGTATTATAATTATCACATTCAACTCTATCTATAAAAGTATACATAAAAAGTATTTCGATGAATATAAAAAAAATGAGTGCAAGTGAATTTAAGTAATAATAATCATAGATCATTCTCATCATTTACGTCATTCTCATCATCACACAAGTCTTGACACTCATCTGAATCTAGGTCTAGGTATAATCATAAATTTCCAATCGTGTCTCTTTGATGATGTGAGCTACCCTCATATTCAATCTCCTCTTCTTCTAATTCTATCTCATCCGAACGTGGGGGGCCTCAAATTACCCCCAATTTGGTCTTGTACGATCGTAGGAATCTCATCATTTCCATTTGTACCTTCTTCTCCCATCATTTCAACATCATTTGGAGTTTGGATGAGTGGTTCAGGTTCTTCCGAAACGTCGTCAAAATTGGGTGGTGGTTCGTCGTGTGTATCCAATTCAACAATATATTTTCCCTCAAACACACGTCATTTTCTTGCATTAAGTTGGATCACATACCACCATCTTGGGTCTAATCGATCTGGATGGAATATAATCTGCCAAAGAATTAAAAAAAATTAAGTTAGTCTTATAAGATTGATACATAAATAATTGGATTGCGAATATTAATGATATTGAAATTTTAGAGTCTCACTTGTTCGCAATGTCGTGGAAATACTAAAGTCATGAGAGTCCATCGATATACATTTTGTTGAGTTGATTTGAAAAAACTTTGAGCTATCATTTCTAATCATGGTGTTGCTTCCACGATAGATGACCTTAAACCATTTTACGTCAAAAATAAAATATTTGTCGTTAGTCTCGTAATCGACTTCATAAATATGTTGCAATGTGCCGACATAGTCTAGGTTGCCCGAAATGACATTAGGGTCCCTCCACTAGAACAACTCTCTTGTTGAAAGTTGGCCATTATACCACAATCATATGTACATCGCCTGTTGTCAATTCTCTCAACATGGTAATGGTGTCCATATGCCCACATGGCAGTGTATGATGTATACTAAAACACAAAAACAAAAACATATGTATAGCTCTCCACACAATCAATGATGAAGAACCAAAGTTTTGTAGCTATCTCATGCCATTTTGGATCTAAACCCAACGGGGTTGGCTCAACTGGTTAGCTTGGCATCCAAAGTTTCTTTGGTCCCAGGTTCGAGCCTCCCCTTGGAAACCAAGAAGCATTTTGGATCTAAACTAATATTGCTTGTTATCTCTCTAGCTTTCTCTCTCTAACTCGTGTTGAGGCTAATGCTCATACACTGAAATCTTGTACTTTTATTCATTCTTTGATTCATTTCTATTATATTCTGTTGATTAGCATGCTAGATTGTGAATTAGCCATTTCTTCTGAACTATATCTTGTTGATCAATCTAGAATCAGGTTATAGTGCCAATCACAAAGCTTAATCAAGATCAATCACTCTTGTGGACATTCCCCACACGTGTGAATTCTGGAAATTTTGTCACATGATAGAACCTATGACTGACTGATAGGGGTACTTGCACATTTCTTGCTGATCTGCCTTCGTTTTGGGGCACATGTCTTTGGATAGCTTGCATCCTAGATCCATAGGAGTATCTATGGGTTTGCAATCCTTCATGTCGTATCTGCGAAGTACGTTGATTAGGTAAGATTGTTGGCTTATGGTGATCCTTCTGCTCGCGTGATCTCTGTTGATCTCCATATCGAAAAGGTAATGAACTAGGTCTAAATCAGTCATCTCAAACTCTGATGAAAGCAAAGATTTGGTTTCTAGTAGTGTAGTCCGTCATAGTATAGGGGTCCGTTCACTGGGAGCCGCCCGTGCACACCTGCATAGCAACAGAGAGAGAAGGGAGATAGAGAGGAAGGAGTGATGAGAGAGAGAAGAGAAGAGAGAGAGTTTAGAGAGAGAGAGAGAGTAGAGAGAGAGAGAAAGGGAGAAGAGAGTTCACCAAGGATGGTTGGGGCTATAGGGGCTCGAGCGCCTACCCATAGCTATGCACCAATCAACGGCTGTCTTACAGAGTTCGTTTGAGTTGGTATATGATGTAAAGGGTGACATACCAATCTTGATCTCGTGCAGTAATCTGGCATAGAAAAATGCCATTTTGTCGTGACTAGGAAGACCAGAATTCCAATTACCCGCCATCTTGACAAATCGTGCAGTGTAGCCCTTAAGAGTTTCTCCGGAAAGCATCGAGATTTGGGCAAGCTGCTCATAAATTGCCATGGCCTGTTGTGTGCAAGATGAAGATGATATGGAGTGGTGTGGTGATGTACGAGAGAGAGATTGGGGGATGCAGTTTTTGAAATGTATATGAGGGAATTGATAATGAGGAGATGGAAGAAGAAAAGAAAAAGCAAAAATATTCCTCAGTCTAGAATAGTCACGGTATGGGCAAGGGTAGATTTTATAAAGAAATTCAATTATGCCCTTCCAGCAAAAGTCTTATGATGAGAGATGATTATTGGAAAAGTACTTATGTAGGTTTTTTTGACAAAGGGTTAGTTTTGCTTCAAAAAACTACTTATCTGCATCTCTCCGCAAGTTTATAGAAGGATTTTTCAATACCAGCTATAACTCATTTTAGCCTTGGTAGTCTTGGGAGGAGTCTATCAAAGAGAAAGTCACTCACCAAAGAGGCTTGGGCTAAAAAGTTATTATAATATCTTTTATAGAAAAGGGCCTTCGACAGTCGTGGGAGGAGCTATCAGAAATAGGGTCACTTCCCAACGAGGCTAATGGCCCAATTCGTATTTTTATTTTTATTGTTATAGAAAAATAAACCCTTGCAGATTTCTCTGTGTCCTGGTCTTAGTGAGACTACGATGGAACTTCAGAGGTCTCTACAAAAGTTTTTTTTTTTTTTTGACAACAAACTCTTGCAGATTTCTCTATGTCCTGGTCTTAGTGAGACTAAGATGGAACTTCAGAGGCCTCTACAAAAGTTTGTTGGTTTTTTTTTTTTTTTGACAACAAACTCTTGCAGATTTCTTTGTGTCCTGGTCTTAGTGAGACTAAGATGGAACTTCAGAGGCCTCTACAAAAGTTTGTTGGTTTATAAAAGAAGAGACTGCGATAAAAAAAATAGCGAAGGTAACTAGATCGTCAAAAGTTAAGGTTTTTTTTTTTTTTGTTTTTTTTAAATGAAAAATAAAAAGTACAACTCTGAAAAAAAGGAGAAGAGACGAACTGGTATACGCAGGAGAATGGAGAGCACAGTTTGGGATGCGGGTTCCTGGAGTGCGACAATGAGAGAAAAGATCGAGAGTAGCAGGGAGGTGAGCAGCAGGCGAGAGAGGGAGCGGAGGAGAGAGAGAGCAGGCAAGTAGGCAGGCTAAGGAAAAGAGCGAGCGGAGCAGGCAGGCAGGCAGGCTAAGGAGAAGAGCGAGCGGAGCAAGTAGGCAAGCAAGCAGACTATGGAGGAGACGAACAGCAGGCAGCGAGCAAGATGAGCAGGGAGTGGTGAAGGGGGCGGGTAGGGAGGTGAAGAGAGCCGGGAGGTAAACAGGGAGGTGGAGTGAGCAGGAAGAAGTGCGGAAGGTGAAGGGGGAAGGAGGCAGCAAGTAGGAGGTGAAGGAGGGAGGAGCGAGCAAGAGCAGAAGGGAGGAGAGAGGGGGAGCAGATCAGCAGAGAGAGGGGAAGGGAGCGAGAGAGAGTAGGGGAGGGGGTGAAGCAAGTAGAGGGGAAGTGGAGGAGAGAGGGGAGCAGGTAGGCAGGTGCTGAGAAGGAGCAGGGGAAGGGAGAGATGGAGGTGAGTCGATGAAGGTGAGGGAGGGAGCGCAGCTGTAGGCAAGGAGCAAGGAGCTGGAGGGGAGGTGAAGGGGGAAGCGAGTAGCAGGGGGTGAAGGAGCGAGCAGGGAGCTGGAAGATGACGGAGGGAGGAGCTATGGCAGCGATGGCAGGCAGCAAGCAGACAGGGGCGGGTGAGAGAAGGGGGAAGGGAGATGGAACTATGGCAGTGAGCAGCGAGAGGTGAAGGAGGTGGAGCGCAGGGAGGCAGGGAGGTGAACAGGAGCAGCAGGGAGATGAGCAGCGAAGGAGGGAGCTGGAGTGAGAGATGAAGGAGGGGGGGGGGGGGCAGCGAACAGGAGGGAGAGCAAGGAGCGAAGAAGGGGGAGAGAAGTCAGTAGGGCGGTGAAGAAGGTGGAGCGATGAAGGAGGGTGGGGAGAGAGCAGCAGAGAGGTGAAGCGAGGAAGGGAGCGGGTGAGGAGCGAGAGAGGGGATGGGAAGGGAGGTGAAGGGGGCGGATGAGGAGAGAGCAGGGGGTGCGAGCAAGAGGGAGAGTGGTGCTGCAAGCAACAAACGAATGAGAGAGGGAGCGAGCGAGCGAGAGGGGGTGGTGAAGGGAGGGGAAGCAAAGAGAGAGCGGTAGCAAAGAGAGAGAATTTTTTTTTTTAAAGGAGGCTTGATCCATATCAAAATTGAGATTACAGCAATAAAAAACACTGAGCAATTTGAAAAAAATCTGACACAATATATAGCTTAAAAAAAACAAAATTAATCCCTTGAGGGCTTGGGTTTTTTTGTAATGGACTTGCAAGATTTCGAAAAATGGAAAAAAGAGGAGGTGAGGGGAGGAAGTAGAGAAGAGTGGAGAAAGAAAAGCAGCTATGCGGTGAGCAACGTAGGCGCTCCTCGGCAACGGCGCCAATTGTAGTCCGTCGTAGTATAGGGGTCCATTCAATGGGAGCCGCCCGTGCAGACTAAGGCCCCAAGTCTTTTATTCAAGTTTTACCTAACCAACTTGCGTGCTCATTGGGTTGGGCTTACACATGCAGGACGCTAGTGCCCTCACACTTATTATTCTAACTGTACACTGCACTGTGGCAGGGCCCACTAGGTAAGGCTTGGCCAACAATATTTCAAGTGGTGGGACCCACTTGTTCATTATTGTGCAGGAAATACCCACAACAAGTAGTAACTGATTTGAATTGCTGATGATTAGGGAATCATGTCTTAGTGTAGTCTATCTCATATACTTGTTCAGTTCCTTTAACCACCAGTCTAGCTTTCCATTTGGATATTTATCCATTTGGTTTAAGTTTTAGCTTGAACATCCACTTGGAGTCAATTGGTTTTACACCTATAGGAGGATTGACAAGACTCCATGTCTTGTTCTTCATTAGAGACTGATACTCAACATTTATGGTAGCTTTCCATTTGTCTGCATCAGGCATTGACAATGCTTCTGCAACAGTGGCAAGTTCATCATGACTGATGAACGCCTAAGGGGTGAAATGATCATGTTATTGTCGTTGTCTTGCAGACCTTCTAACTGTAGGTGCTTGAGTGGATGATTCTCCTTGGTGAATGACTGGGATCGTAGCATCTTGTGATTGAACAATCGTGGGTCTAGGCCCATCGACGGTAAGTGGAGTCGTTGGAATGAACTCTGTTGTTTGAACAGTCGTAGGTCATTGCCTATCGATGGAGGGTGGAGCTGTTATGGCAAGCTCTTGCATTGGCTGCTTCTGCTTGAAATCATGATATTTGTCTTCAAGAAAGATAACATTGCGACTGACTGAGATCTGGCCCGTAACAACATCGTATACACGATATGCTTTGTGTGATGTTGAATAGCCGATGAAGATATTTTTGCAGTTTAATGGGTCTAGTTTCTTTCTCAGATCAAACGGGACTTGTGCATAGCAGAGACATCCGAAAACACGTAGGTATTTCAAACTTATTTTGTAGCTGTAATAGGTTTCAAACAGTGTCTTGGAATCAACGACTTTAGTGCTAGAGTAATTTTGCAGATAGCAGGCCGTAGAGATCACTTCTATTTAAAAGGTTTGAAGCAAATGCGTGTTGACTGTCATGGATCGTGCAGCTTCCAACAGTGTGCGATTCTTCTGTCCCGCTTTGTGCGTGGCTTGTATCCTCCAACAAGCAGAAATCCAAAAACCTGAAGGTGCCCTTAGTTTGAAGGTATGTAGATCCTGAAGGTGCCCTTAGACTAAAGGTATGTAAATCTCGAAGGTGATCTTAGATTGAAGGCAACAAAAAAGGTGAAAAAGCCAAAGGTGTCTTTAAAATGGTTTCCAAGCATTCTAGCCGTTGTGTCGTATTTTTCGCGAAGGGTTGAAAAAGGAGAAAAAGGAGAAGGTGTCTTAAAAATGTTTAAGGCACAAAAAATCTCAAAGAAAAATTGTGAAGGTCCAAAAACATGCTGTCGACCTTCAGTTTTTAGAATGGTCATTACTTGAACGATTTGTTTAAGATTGAGCATAAGAAATCTAACACTCCTCCTTAATGTGGATCCTGAAAAACTTTGATCTTCAATTTTAACATATCGTTAAATCTGAGATGTTGCTCCTTTAATAGAGCCTTTGTGAAGTAATCTGCTGTCATGTAGTTTGTTTAGCAGAAAACCAATGCTACTTTGCTATGCACTTTATCTCTAAGGTAGTGATACTTGATTTCTATATGTTTGCTTCGAGAGTGAAATCTCTTGAGCTCTGTGCCATCAACGATGTCCCACAGTTCTTTGGCTAGAAGTATAACCTTTGAATTTTTAGAGATGGTAGTTATCTCCATCGAGTTTGTCAATGAGAGATGAACTAGATGATGGATCCATTCTGGTTGATCGAGATCTTTGGTAAAAACAACGATTGTCGGAATACTGTTGGCTGCACGTTTGTTAGAAAGACGTCTTGATAGAAACAAGACTGATAATCTGCAATAGAAATACAGATTATTGAAATGCCCGCTCTGATACCATGTCGTAAAATGTGAGGATGACCGGCAGCGGAAGCTCGAGGCTTTGAGCGTAGGCGTGTAGGAACACAAATGCAACAATTAGCAGGAAGTATTCAAGTAGAATGATTCATACAGAATTGCGCAAATGAATAATACAGTAGTGAAACAAAAATTGCACTCTGATTAATATCAATAGTGAGTATAATGGCTTGAAGTAATAATTTTAGCTTGCTGAGTATGATAAAGCTAGCTACAAATAACTCTAATTAAAAAAGAACTTGATTAACTCTTACATAGCTTGATTTAGCTAGTACATATATTTACAAGTGTTGAGAGACAAATATCTTATATGCCTTAATTGCCATTTACTCCAATTTTCTATATGTACAAAAGTTGGTGTCATTGGGATATTTGGTTGTCCAACTATTTTTAGAGTTGATAATTAGTTGGCGACGTCGATCTGCCAATGTAGCAGAAATCCAAAAATCTCGAAGGTGCCCTTAGTCTGAAGGTATGTAGATCCTAAAGGTGCTCTTAGAGTGAAGGTATGTAGATCCCAAAGGTGCCCTTAGACTGAAGGCAGCACAAAAGGCGAAAAAGCCGAAGGTGCCTTTAAAACGGTTTCCAAGGCATGATTCAAGAGAAACCAAGAAAGATTAAGGAGGAGCAATCAAAAAATGAAAATAGTTTCATTTATGCTCTCATGAAATCTTATGAAGAACTATTTTGCTTTGAAGAGATTTTTGTATTTCAAAGGTGGATTAAGGCAATACTAGTTGAGTGTGATGCCTTAATAGATAGCAAAGCATATTTTCCTTGTAAACTTACATTGAATATGAAGTCAAGGAAATGGAAATGTTTTCATAATGTACTTTTGTTGGTTTCAATAAGATCATGAATGATGTGTTCATTCATAATGTTGAAGATTGTAAATTTTCAATTTTAAAGGTAAGTTGTAAACTTCTTATGAGAATAAGTGAAGCATCCAAAGTGGACACTTATATCCATAAGCAAGTAGTTAGCCTTATTGAGATGGAAATAGTTCTTGATTTCAATATTAGAAAAATCAAGCCAAGTTGTGGTGATTTTTGGACTTATGTTTCTAGCATAAGTAATGTTGATGATCATATGAAATGCACATTATATGATCATGTTTGTTGTGATCATTTTGAGACATGGAGGTCTTGGATTTCCATCAAGGAGGAGAACCAAGAAGTTGATCTTGAGGAGTCATCTCAAGGTTCAAGTGTGCCAAGGATTGAGGAGGAGAGTCCTTCTCAAGTTATGATTCCAAGAAGAATATCAAGAGACATGGTTGAGCTCATATGGCTCACATTTCAAGGGAAAGAGGAGCACATTTCAAGTGGTATACATCTCATGCTTGCTTCTCTTATGTCATTTGGTGAATCAATTTGCTTTAGTGAGACTTTTGCATCCCAAAGTTGGAGTGGTGTCTCTCTTGAGAACATAGTTGATGTTCTTAATGATATGAAATTGAGTTTAGATCAATTAGAAAGAAAATGGTTATTTCATCAAATGTATGCTCTTGAGTCTTGCAAGAGCAAGAGTGATTTGTCCACTCATAGTGTGAAAATTTGTCTTTTTTCATGTATTGAGGCAAATTGTAAACTCTTTATGAGAGTAAGTGAATCATCCTCTAAGGAAACTTATCTCCATAATGAAGTATTTAGCCTCATTAGATCTGAGATTAGCATGGTAATCAAGCATGGAGATATGATGCAAACTCTTTGTTATTATAGCATGCATAGTCTTGCCAATGTTGATGAGCCTAATTCTCGAGATCTTGGTAACATGATGTTGGATCTTTGTGATCCTTATGAGTAAATAAGGACTCTTTATTTTATCATGGAGGTGCAGCTATTTTCAAGGAGGAGGAGCTTTTGGATCAACCATATGCTTCAAGGATGGAACAAATCAATGAAAGAGGTGCTAGGATGGTGCAAAGCTCTCAAGCTCATCAAAAACATCAACATCAAAGAGGCACTATCATGGATATGGTGATTTCAGATCAACATCAAGCTCATTCACTGATCTTCACACCTTTGAACCAACAAGGATCCATATTAGAAGACCAATTCAGCCCATGGAGTCAATCTCAATATCATCATGTTTTTATCAAGTTAGTTTTGAGGAGGAGTGTTAAAATTGGCAAAAGCTAACTTGATCATATCTTGTGAATACCATTATGAGTAGTACATATCATCATAAGGCATGTGTGGATCCTATTACCACATGTGAAATAAATGCATTTATCATTTAGATGAGTCATATAGGTTGTACATACCATTTCATTTGAGATCTAGTGGCTAAAATGGCCAAAATCTAGTTTCTAGCTATATGCCACTTGGCATCATTTTATTGGTAGGAAAAGCTATTTCACATGGATAAGAGTGATCTCACACATGCCAAGGACTGCTCACATGTGTGAAAACATTAGTAGTAGGTGAGATCCAACTTGTAGTAGATATTTGTGCAAGTCCCTATAAATTAGAAAAATTGGCCTAAAATCAAGGGAGGTGGCTATAAGTTAGGAAACTTGGTTATGGTTATATTGATGATTATTGGTGGATCCTTTGATGAGTAGGCACTCTCACACGTGCCAAATCAGCTGAGTAAGCATCAGCTCTTGTGTATATATGGTGGCTCATTTGGCCGTAATTGACATGGAAGCTAAATCTTGGTTTTGGAGCAATTCTAGTGTTTTCTCTTTATTTGTCTTGTGTTTTTATGCATTGATTGGGTTCTAAGCTTAGTATACTTTATTCTGAGCCTATTGTCTGTACTCTGACAGTTTTTCACACGTGTGAAACCAGCAAGTACAAGTTTGATCAATAATGATTGTTCTTGTTAGATTTATGCATCTAGATTTGATCTAAATGCTATCTAATCTTGTGTAGATTGATAGGTTGATCTAATCTAACATCCAATCACACTTGTGGATCTGATTCAGATCTATTCTTGGTCCATTTTGTTGTACTTTGACAAAATGCTCGAGCCTCGGGTCCGGTATTTGGCCTCAAAATAAGCCTACCAAATTTGAGCTTGTTTTTGAAACATTTATAGAGAGGGTTATTAATTCACTAGAGGGCCTCCGAACATACATCGAAATACTGAGGTTGATGTTGGTATAAGCCTACCAAATTCACATTTGGTTTTGAGACATTTATTTGCACTTGTATTGTGTAGGATGATGACTCACACTCACATGACTATCGAAGAATTTAACCAAATATTGCCATGCAATCCGCAAGATTCAGACGTGCAAGAGCCACCACTTTCCTCACATACACCACCCGTTGCACAAAGAGATGTCCTGAGAAGACACAACACACGAGGATGTGCCATTCACATCGCATGATTACGAGCGGGACATGGATGACATGATGGATGCATTCTTTCCAAACCCACTCGAGGCCACATTGACAAGGGAAGAAGAGATGATGCGTGGCTTGGCATCCAATCCTTTGTACGAGGGTGCACAAATGTCAAATTTGTGAGCTTGTTTGTTACTTTTGAACCTGCAAACTAAGTATGGGTGGTCAGATGCAAGCGTGACAGAGTTGTTTGGGTAAGCTTGTTTGTTTCATGATGTGTGTTATAGACAAATTGCTCTGATCTTGTTTTATTTTTAATTCATGCGTTGCGAGAAACTATATATACATAAATGTATATTTTGTTGCAGTTTGCTTAGGAAAATGTTGCCCCCGAATAACACCATGGCGGCGTCTCGACAAAAAGCCAAGAAAATGCTATCTGTGGTTGGCATGGATTACAAGAGCATCCATGCATGTCCCAACGATTGCAATAGAATCCATGCACGATTGCATCTTATATCAAGATGAGTTTGAGGAGGCAAGCACATGTCCACGCTGTGGGGAACACTGCTACAGGCAAGATTTACAAGGAGCGGCCATACCCGCCAAGGTGGTAAGACATTTTTCCATCATACCCAGGATACGCCACATATTTAAGTGTAATTCCATCACGGAGCTAATGACATGGCATTTGAGCAATCATTCATCCGACGATTCTATGAGGATCCCTACCGATTCTCCAGCATGGAAGCACGTGGATGCTACCTGGCATGAGTTTAGGGATGAGCCTCGCCATTTGCATTTATTTGGCCATGGATGGTGTGTGTGAATCCATTCGCTTTGCTCTCCACATCATGGTCCACTTGGCCGGTTTTCCTTGTAAGCTACAACATCCCCCCTTGGCTAAGTATAAAGAAGGGGCACCTAATGCTCACCCTTCTTATCCCCAGAAAATACAAGGCAAAAAATATGGACATGTATATGGCTCCCTTGATAGATGAGCTAAAGATTCTATGGCAAGGAGTTCAAGTGAGTGATATATCAAGACCACTAAGACAAAGAGATTTTGTGGTAAAGGGGATCTTGATGTGAACGACGCACGACTTTCCTAGCTATGGAGAATGTTCAAGTGAGATATCCTTGTTATTGGTTTGATTCATGGTATTATATTAAATTTCATGTGCATTCAGGCGACAAGACAAAGCTCCATCGAGGTAGCATGTTTGATTGAGAAGCACTTTCCCACATCCATTCTCACCATTCAAATGCATCTCATTGTGCATTTGGTAGATGAGGTGGCCATTGCAGGTACGTCATCTACTTGCATCAATTGCCTATTCTTAGTCTATCCTAGACTATTGCTATTGTGGTAATTCCCATGTTCCCTCAGTAACATTGATTCATTTTATTTAATTCAGGCACTGTCCATAGTCGTTGGATGTTTTTCTTGGAACGATTCATGAAAACTTTGAAGGGCTTCGTAAGACAAAGATCAAGGCCTGAGGGTAGCATGGCGGAAGGATGGCTAGCGCAAGAGTCCATGGTTTACATCACGAAGTTCCTTGCTCATAGCAATCCTTCTATTTCTTGTCTTTGGGATAAGAAGGAAGATGAGCATGTTGTTGGGGAGGTTCCTCAAGGAAAAGGAGCGATCATGAGAATGAGTGAGTCCTTCAAGGAGAAGGTAAATAAGTTTTGCATTCTTAATAGCGAGGAAATGCAAAAGTGGATTTTGCTATATGAAGATGCCAAGGCTCATAGACAAACCACTCGAGCCACTTTTAGGAGAGGGCAAAGAAGACAACCATACCCACCTGACCTCGCCCTTCTACCCAAGGACATGACGCTTGATTGGCTACGTGATGCAGTTAGAGAAGCCTCAACAAACAACCATGAAGTAACAGAGAGAGGGCAGGAATATGCAAGGGGGTGCAATTTACATGTAAGCTATGATGGTCAACCTTCACATGTTTATTAATACGTGCAATTTTGTACATGTTTGTTGTATTCCTAACACATTTAGTTCCATTTCATTCAGTACAAAAAATACAATGCACTGTGGATGCATGGATGACACTTTCGTACGGAGCACATTGACAAAAATAAAAACACGTATGATTGTGGAGTCATGGCAAATTTTATCCAAGAGAGTCGAGCAAGCATGTCGGACACAAATTTACTCTCTTATCAACTTGATTATTGTGGGACAATCGATGACATCCTTGAAGTTGGATTTAGGCAATTCAGCTTTTTCATATTTGATGTCAAATGGTTCAAAGTTATTTGCAATGGTCATAATGCAACTGTCAGGAAAGATGAGAGTGGTTACTTTGCCATTGACTCCACCAAGCTTTGGACATATCAAAGTGACACATTTGTTTTTCCGCAACAATGTGGGTAGGTACATTTCTTTGATGTCTTCAAGATGTCTATGCTCTTTTGTTGTCAATCAATCGCTAACTACGAGTCAACATTTATGGTAACATCGATTGATTACAGGTGGTCTATCACCCCGATCGTTCAGATCCCAGATGGTGGTACGTGATTCAAGTCGCTCCTCGAAGTAAAAGAATTTTTGAAGATAGAGATGTCGTGGAGGACATGGCGCTGCCAACTGATGCACCTCATGAACAAGATTGTAATGACGGATTCAATGACACAATTTTGGAGGATGATCATGTGCAAGCTTCACAAGCTAATGATGACATTGAGCGTGATGCATCATTGTCAGATGGTTCGACGACACACGACACACTTTCACGATCTTACTCGTCGTCACCGTTGCCATTAGCTTTTGAAGATCAACTTATTAATGATGAAGCTATAGGAGATATTTGGGTAGAATTAGAGATAGACTCATTTGGTTTGGCGGATTTGTCGCATGATGATGCGACAAATGATGCCAAACAATATACATGGAAAAGGAATGTGCAATCATGTATTTGATTTTAACGATACAAAAAGGTTTGCAAAGTATAACTCACCGAAGAACCGACCTCCGTCCGCACAAATAATGACTCCCTCTCAATCTGACCATACATGTGAACATGTGATATAATGGTACGTTGCTCTTGTCGCAGTGCATACTTACATCGTGCACATGGGCATGGTATTCTCTAGTGTAACCAGGCCTCTAATTCTATATGTGATGGTCCTGTCTTATGTATTCGTGGTATACATAATTAATGTTTCAAGCCTACTAGTTTCTACTCTGATTTGTGGGATCTTAATCTAGTCCAGTTATTTTAATTTATAGGATCATAATTTATGTGTTGTGTATTGGTTATGTTTCATGCTTAGAAATAGAGAGCGAGGGATATGGAGAGAGAGAGAGAGAGAGAGAGAGAGAGAGAGAGAGAGAGAGAGAGAGAGAGAGAGAGAGAGAGAGAGAGAGAGAGAGAGAGAGAGAGAGAGAGGTAACCAACACTCCCAATCCTAGGAACAATTTGTAGCCCTTGTTTTCTTTGATAAAGACATGGTTCAAATGGGTGTGCGTGTGAGCATGCATGTGCGTGTGCGTGTGTGATGCCATTCGTTCATGTTTCATGATTTGTTAGATCTTATTCATGTGTGTGTGTGCGTGTTGGTTCTCGTATCATAGTCCAAGCTATTATAGGTATTGAGTCAAAGCTACGAGGGCAATACCAACATATAGATCAATTTTCAATCTATCATTAACCACATACCCTAAACTTTAACAATATTTTGGTGAACACACGAATCCATTGAGGATGCAAAGGGGCTAACTGGCTTCGCGATTGAATTGTTTGTGCCGATAGGGTGTCTCGCTAAAAAATGACGACACCAAAGAGACATATGGTGTAAAGGTCGTGGACATTCTTGAACCTCATGGTTCACCACGTCGAAATGAGGAAAGTGTGTCTGCTACTTCAAACTCAATAACTCTAAAAGGTTGCATGAGGCTCATTTGGATTTAAACACTTGTCACATGTAACTACTTTGAAGTGTTGATTTCAAAGTAGCAGCATCCTTTTCTCTCTTCGATGCTAGGAACCGCAAGATTTAAGGATTGCCATGGGCCTACACACCATACTCCTCTTTTGTGTCTTCATATAAAAGACACCCCCTCGTTACATACGAGTCACTTGTGGGGCTAGTGAGCCTCTTGTTGATGTCTATTCCTCAATGTGGTTCAATTTGGATCATCATTGTTCCTTGAACTTGAAATGGTCGTGAGCGGACAATATATGTGTTGGTATTGATGTTGTAGCTATGAGTCAGTATACATAAAAGTTTTGGCATCCATTTCACAAAACTCTATTTTTTTAAGCCAACAGGATGAGAGAGAGAGAGAGAGAGAGAGAGAGAGAGAGAGAGAGAGAGAGAGAGAGAGAGAGAGAGAGAGAGAGAGAGAGAGAGAGAGAGAGAGAGATATGCACGTTTTGTTGATGTAGAACTACATTCAATTTTATTTTCATTAGGATTTATGAAAACAGATCTACACATCCTAGAAAGAAATCTGTACTTTTTGTTGATGAATCTATTGATAAGTGAGGTGGAAATCAGTGGAGGTCAGAACAGACCTCAGTATATGTGTTTCTCTTTAATTCAGTATACCATCTGTTATTCCGAGGTCAATTTCGACCTCTGCTTATACATTTTTTTCAGATCATAAACAGATTATATGCTAGATTGTTACTAGCTCATAGATGCTAGATTATATACCTCTGCTCATAAACTTTTACATAAATATTTTTCTCCCATCTTTTGTTGTAGATGCACATTCTGAAGTGTAGGACTACATTCAATTTTATTTTCATTAGGATTAGTGAAAACAGATCTACACATTCTAGAAGTAAATCTGTACTTTTTGTTGATGAATTTGTTGGTAAGTGGGGTGGAAATTTGATTTTTTTCAGATCATAAACAGATTATATGCTAGATTGTTACCAGCTCATAGATGTTAAATTATATACCTCTGCTCATAGCTTTTACATAAATATTTATCTCTCATCTTTTGTTGTAGATGCACGTTTTGTAGAAAGAGAGAGAGAGAGAGAGAGAGAGAGAGAGAGAGAGAGAGAGAGAGAGAGAGAGAGAGAGAGAGAGAGAGAGAGAGAGATCATGAATTAGTTTAAGGTAACCAGCACTCCCTTGTTTTCTTTTGTTAAAGGTGTGGTTCAATTGTTTCTTGTTGGACGATTAGTTCCACAAGAAAGCCCAAACGCCATAGGGAGGGAGCATGTGGTGACATTTTAGAGTAGGATATAACCATCAGGTTCGGGAGTTTAGGTTAGCACTCTACTATGACCTTTCTGTTTTTTTCCTCCTCATGTGTGCTTAGGTTTTAGGGTTTAGAGTGTGTGTGTGCGTGTGTGATGTCGTTCATTTATGTTTCATGTTTACCAGTTCATGCTACCATGATTTGTAGAATCTTAATTTATTCATGTGTGTGTGTGCATGCGTGGTTCCCGTAGCATAGTCCGAGCTTATGATAGGTATTGAGTCAAAGCTATGAAAACAATACCAACATATAGATTATTTTTCCATCTCCAATTAACCACAAACCATAACTTACAATATTGGTAAACACACGAATCCATTAAGGATGCAAGGAGGCTAACTGGCTCCTCGATCGAGTTGTCTGTGCCGATTGGGTGTCTTGCCTAAAAATGGAGAGACCAAAGAGGCATATGGTGTGCAGGCCATAGAAATTCTTGAACCTCATGGTTCACCACATTGAAATGAGAAAAGTGTGTCTGCTACTTCAAACTCAATAACTCCAAAAGGTTGCATGAGGTTCATCTGGATTCAAACAAGTGTCCGCTTGTAACCACTTTGAAGTGTTGAGTTCAAAGTAGCAACATCCTTTTCTCTCTTTGATGCTACGAACCGTTAGACTCAAGGACTGCCATGGTCCTACACACCATTTTCCTCTTTGATCTCTTCATGTATAGGATAGACACCCCCTCGTTACATACGATTCACTTACGGGGCCAGTGAGCCTCCTATTGATGTCTACTCCTCAATGTGGTTTAATTTGGGTCATCATTGTTTTTTGAACTGGAAATGGTCGTGAATATGACAATACATATGTGGTGGTATTGATGTTGTAGCTATGAGACGATATACATAAAAGTTTTGGCATTCATTTCACAATATTGTATTTTCTTAAGCCCATGGGATGAGAGAGAGAGAGAGAGAGAGAGAGAGAGAGAGAGAGAGAGAGAGAGAGAGAGAGAGAGAGAGAGAGAGAGAGAGAGAGAGAGAGAGAGAGAGAGAGAGAGAGAGAGAGAGAGAGAGAGATGTTTTTTTCTTACTAATTTTTAAGACTCCCATTGGTTGTCTGTAGTATTTATCTCTCTTATTCCGTTGCACCCATTATGTCAAATACTGGATCCCCTAGTCAGAGGTCAGGCCATAGTCGCGGGTCATCCCACCTTTCCTCTATGAGCAAGAGTGAGCTCATTATCTACTTGATCAGTTGCCTTCCTCGCAGTAGGATAGGGTCTTACAGCGCTTGAGGGCTCGACGCGAGGCTCGTAGCTCCTCTCGATTGGTTGAGTACACATCATCAACCGAGGAGATTCAGTCCACTCCTCGTGTAGACCAGTCACATGTTTTCCCTTCATGTGAGGGTCACTCCAATGAGGGTCGCACCCCCACCCATGTCACTACTGCCAGTGCTTCCTCCCGACACTCTCGGGAGAGGAGGAGGAGTCACCTCGGTGTCTCCTGTTGTAGAGGATGTGGCGATGACCTTGACGTGGTCATGAGTCCTGCACGTCCACATAGCGCATCTCATCGTGGGGAGTCCCTACTTTGAGATACACTGACCCAGGAGGCAGCACGTAAGTCACACAATACTGCAACTCCTGCATCTGTCACATCTCGGATTTCTGGCACGCCCACTTTCACCCCTCACATTTTTCCTCCCTCTGGACCCACTGCCACTGAGTTGTTTCCTCCTGGCTATATGTCGTGGGGTCATGTTTCACCATGGAATTTTCAGCCCACTCCTACCCCGCCCCCCCCCATGTATTCTACCCTCCAAATGCCCCCCATTGGCTATTCTCCCCTCGGTACCCCACAACATCAATATTTACCTGTCGGTGGGGCATTTTTCATACCTAAGGCCACCCCCGTAGACACTCCCATGGCCACGTCTCCCATACCGAAGGGCACCCCCGTAGACACTCCCAGGGCCACATTGCCACCAGTTGCCATCTCACCCTCGTATGACATAGACAAGGATGGTCACATCATTGAGAATAACCGTGGTAAGAGGGTCATCACGCGAATGAGGGAGCTCATGTATATCCACTTTCCTAGAGACATCTTTCATGACTGGCGCGATGTCAACGATGACCACATCACTGACCAACTGCATAGTGAGTTCCCTATCCCATCTCAGGACATGGAACCTGCACGGAAATGGATGAGGAGCCGCATGGGAGCTGTGATGAGTCACCGCAAATCGGAGATCCGAGATGCAGTAAAAGCTGAGAGAGGCAGGCCTTCCTACGTGGAGAAAGAGAAATGGAAGCATGTGAAGAAAGCTTATCGAGATGATCCAGAACGCTTCAGACAACAACGAGAGACAGCCAGAGTCTGACTAGAGACCATGGGGCCTTCTCACTTGGGCAATTGCAGCAAGGCATATTTTCGAGCCCACTTTGTAAGTCTACCCTATATCCATTTGTGACATTTGACTATTGATTGCTTTTTTTTTTTTTGGCTCTTGGGAGTTTTTTGTAAGACACGTTGAATTAAAATGGTCTCTTTTATGATCGAAATTTGGAATGTTTGTGCAGCGATCCACCGTGGGGCATTCTCCCAAACATGATGAGTACATGTGTGTGTATTCCCATGGTACACAAGCAGTAGTCGAGTTATTGGAGAGGCAGGACGTGCGTATAAACTGGGATGCTACTCCTCAGGTACGACATAAAATCTCTCCTACATCCCATGTAGGCTCAACTTCCCATGCTTGACGTTGCCAACTCTGATTTGACTAGTATATAGGCCTCCCACCAAGGAGCCTATCTCTCCACAACATCCATCATAGTGTCCAAGCCAAAGCAAGTACAAACTAGATCCACTATCGTGATGAACAACTCACCCACGATCCATAACATATCCTATACCATCTGATCACCAAGTATCCATTACCCACTGATAGCTCCCCAAGAATCTGTCCACCTGTAGTGCAACTAGCTCCAACTGGATCTAACCAAAAACTGCATCCTGCTTACCAAAAGATGATGGATAGAAATAACATGTGACACCAACCTGTGCATATAACCATGCAGCTCACCTGATCACTTGCCAAAGTATCAGCTGTCACTCCCTGAGCAACCATCTCCATCCCTGTCAGCTCACAACCATGGGCATTCTAGATCCATATCACCCCGTAATGCACTCCATGCCCTCAGGATATGTACCACCCCAGATACACTCCATGCCACCTACCTCCAAGTAGGCTTGACCCATCCCTAGGTCACCACATGATGCACCAGCTGAACAACATCGTCCATACATCAAATGACATATCATACTTGAGCAACTATAGCATCTCCCTGAGTGCCACCCCAATGGACTCGTCATCCACATACTATGCTCACCTGATGTCTCTGATCCTGGTCACCATCCTGCTAGACAAGCCGAACTCCAAAGCATCACCTGTTCCACCTGGCTCCTAGCATCTGCTCGCTCTCCCTGGCTATGTGCCACCCGACACCATGCCAACGCAAGCATATTGCTGAGTCACTGCTCATGGGATCCCGAGACTACTGTCTCCCTGATCGTACTGAGGTATATGGCTCTGAGTGACTCCCTCTAGGCTTCCCCATGATCTCACCACCTGAGAATCTGCACCATGGAAATTCCAACACTTGTGCCAAAGTCTAGACTCCTACAAATATAGCCAAATGCATGAAAGATATAGGTAGCTTATCCATGCTCGTGATGGTAGATGTCTCCCCATCAATGCCAATGTCCAAAACTGGCCCCCTGCTGTAATGCTAACCTATACTCCCAAATGAGCACACCATGAAGTCCTTCCCATCAATGTCCCCTACAATAGATCACTAGCAAGACACCCATCATAGTGTTTGCCCTCCGATCACACCTTGTGCAATCTCCATCAACTCTCCAACCTAGAGCTGGCTCTCAAAGCTTTACGCTTTGACCATTTGCATTTGCAGTGTTCTGATTCCATCATGAATCCCACCTATAAGTCTTGTTCATGCCAATGACTCAAGTCCAATATGAAATAGTTGCCCCCTGATGATCATCCCATGTCATCCTGTAGTGCTATCCCTACCAGGTATCCCAATGCCATCCGTGATCACAAAGATCTAAGAATCTACCCTATAGTGTCCACCTGTATTCCCCCAAGCTAGCTCCAAGTTGCTCCTGTGAATGGTTCCAAACCACTCCCAAAGAATACACTGAGATGTGAACTCCAAAGCCACCATCAAGTCCTTCACATGACTGTGCATGCCAATATCCTTCCAAGTGAACCTGTGAGATCTTCCATGGCCCAAACCAAATGATCTGCACCTTTTCATCACTGAAATCTGCATCCTTGATGCAATACTAATATGGCAAATTGACTTGACTTATCCAAACTGGCATTTGAAGTGTATCTCTTCGATGACAAACCTGATACACTGCTCCACAGCTACAATGGCTTGATCAAAATTGACTTACCAACTGCAAAACCACAAAATCATCACCCACCACTTACCAAGAGCATCCAAAGTGTGATTATTGACCCGTTCTTCATCCTCTGCGTGTCCGACACATAGCTCGTCCAATGCAAGTCTGCTATCTTGCCCAATGGCTTTCAACTGGCACCACCTCGCACTTCCATCACTTGTGACCGCCATAATGTGTGTACCTCCAAGCTAGCCCATATTTCCCTCCGAACGAGAAATTTCCAAGCTACAGATGCGTGTTTCAATGCAGCTATCACCTGACTCGACAATGCCACTGCCGATAATACTTGTGAGAGCGTTCCCCCAAAACACCACTTGACGTTGGTTGGTTCGAACCCCAAAAGTTGAATCTGATCACAAGAATTTTTCACCTGTAACCGGCATACCATGCCTACCTCTCACCTGTGATTGCTTGCCCTCTCAAAATTGTCGCCAATGATGAGTAGTCACACTGCCAAACTGCACTTCCGTCGCCAATACTAGCTTTCTCCACACAATTCCACTACCATTCGCCCCCATACTGCATTTACCACTTCTAAACACCCTGTTACCATGTCAGGAGTAAGTAATAATGATTTTGAAGCGATAATGCCTCGTTGTACCGCCCTTTGACAGGTTTCACCAACCAAAAATTGCCCCGAATTGGCCCTACGGTATCCAAATGGCGAATGTAGCCCATCACTAGGTCACCCACACTCCGCTCAATAGAATGGTGACAAAAACACCTCAAAACACTTTCTCCCTGCTCTGTAACGTCGCTCTGTCCGCTGGCTCTGAGCAGCCAGTTTCAGGGGCCAATTTGGCCCAAGGATGGCCAAAAAAGGTGCCTTCTAGCTATAGTTAGCCCCAACACCATTTTGCCTTGCATTTTGAACTGAATCTTTGCTTTGAAAATTTTTAAAGAAGAATGCCAATTTCTAGCCTTCGGGTCCCTTCAACATTTCCATTGAAAATTTTTAATGAAGAAACTCCATTCTGGCCCTTCATGGCCCTTTGAGTTCACTTCACACATATCCAATGGTGTTGCCCTTTTCTATGGGCCAGATCACTCCTCTCTCAACGCGATCTCTACCGTGGATGTGAACTCCATAAGATCCAATGGCCTTCCATTCTCTTGTGCGCCGAACTGTGCTCCCTACGAGCACTACGCACCTTTTTGCACTAAGTGCCCTCTCTGGCTGGTGCGCACGAGGCCTGTTTGCGGCCCTCTCGATCTCTCTCCTCCTTCCTTTCTCTTTTCCTCCATAGCTATGGCGGTTTCTTCCTACAAAATCTGATCCAGCTGGTTCTCTGGCACGCGGCCGCCCACGACCATCTGCCACTGGATTAATCCTGTTAGAGCGCCCTCATTAAGAATCTTATAGCTTGGGATTTCGTTCACCACAGAGAAAGGTCTCCATTTTCCTCTGATGAAACCCTAGCTGTCCATTCTTCACTATTTCTGGTCATTCTAGCACCATACTTGATGCTTCTTTTTGCTTTCTGACACTGTGGCAGGCTGCGCCCTACTTTGCGCCCAGATTTGTGCTTTTACAAAGAGAATACTTGGGCTTCACTCAGTCTTACATTGAGCTTCAACTTGCAGATTTTTGCTCCTATGAGGTCGCCCTACCCCAAGGCATCTGATGCAATTTACAGCTCTGAAATTGGTGTGATATTGGCTGTAAACAAGCTGTACTAAATTGTAAGAGTGTTAGGCCGCTATGTCTCGATGCACTGCCGACTTACTCTAAGAAAAAAAAAATACAAAAGACATTCTTCAGTGGATTGCAGATACAGACGTCGAATTCTACAGTTTTGCTGAGGAACCAACGACCTATCTAGAAGCAATCCAGAATCCTGAAGGCGAATTTTGGAAGCAAGCCATGTCAGAAGAGATTGAATCAATGAAGCAGAATCAAGCGTGGACACTTGAACCACTACCCGAAGGAAAGAAGAAAGTCGACTGCAAATGGGTATTCAAGAAGAAACTAAGATCAAATGGCAATGTCGGAAGATATAAGGCTCGACCTGTCACGAAAGGCTACACTCAGAGACATGGTCTATATTGCTAAGTTTGACCATTCTATATCTTTTCTCCTAATGTTTGGTTTTCTTTGTTTCTATCATTGGTGATACTGACTATTTATAAACTCAACTATGTAAATTTCTATCCTCTGATAAGTGGTGAGTTTGTTAAGAGTTAAGACGTCCTTGTCTCATTTTGAGGTCAAGAGTGTGACTCTAACTTGCTACGTGAATAACGACATACACGAGAAACGATATTAATTAGGTAGTTTTCCATATCATACAACAAAACATGAAAATAAAAAAAGCATGATGCATTCAAAGTGTCCATCCTAGTTATATATAGAAGCTGAAACAATTCTAGTTGTATTTTCAAGAGAGAACATTTTCATGGTTCACAAAACCTAATCAAATGTGTCATCACCAAATTAAACGTGCACCTGAAGATGGCCGTTTACAGGCTGCGGCCTTAGGCGACCTAATTTTCCACCTTCCTACAATTGATAGCAAGGGGAGCAAATCATGTGATGAATGGTCTTCATCACAATAGCTGCTGCTGAGTTGGGTACAATAACAAGGAACCAAGTACGTGACAGATGATAAAGCTTTTAGCAACGCCATTTGGATGAGGAGATAGTAGGGTTGCTAGATGTTTGAAAAGCTCCTCAATCCAAACTCTAAAAAGTTGAAGAACTGCAGAACTAGGCACACAACTCCCTTTGTGCTGAAGCATTTTGGTGTGGCTTGCAGCTATTGCAGTAGTGAAAGAAACGCATTGAAAGCTACAAGAACTCGCCAGCTGTGAACTTTGTTTATAGACGAATCTTAATATGTGACAAAAATGAAACATATCAGTTTGCTAGAAAATTGGGCTTTGAGAAAGAAAGAAACACTGACTTTTGAGCTTCAATTTGTCTACTCCGAAGTAGACAATCATTCTGAAAAGCTTGAGCAATGAGTAGTCAGTGGATTCCTTTCAGATCCAGCAATAATGATCATAATAATTCATATTCAGCTGCCTGGGCGGTTCAGAGGTCACTGAAAAAGGAAGAGTAGGATCAGGATATATCCGATAAGCAGATCCAAAGTTGGTACGCGGTCCTTTGAGGCCGTGATCGGTCGGTGTCAGTAGTCAGAACTGCAGTCTACTGATTGATGCTGCTCATAGTTGACATGAATAATTACACTTCTCGTTCTCATCGAGTGTGTAATCACCGATGCAGCGATGCTAGGTAGTCATGATTTGGTTACTGGCAGTGATAAGATGTGGAGCTCCTTAGTTCTGGCAGCGAAAGAAACTGCAATACGGAGGAGGACCAAACAGAAACGGACGCGCAGGTGGGCTATGCTGCTGAGCAATGGAGGTTGGCTGCTGCTGGTTGTGGTTGTCCGTGACTCCTAAAGGAAGTCTCAGTCCTTTGTCGTGGGGCTGGCCCATCAGCCCTAAATTTTCTTCTCTCTTCTAGGTTTCTTTATCTTTTGCCCCTCATTTGTGTCCCAAATTGGACCAAAACTCATGTCCCAGGGAGGACACGAAAGGAAGTGTTTATTTTTGGCACTTAGAGCCAAACCATTTGTGCTCCGACTTGGAGCCAAACCTATCAAGGGGACAGGAAAGGAAGTATGTACCAACTCATGTGTCGCGACATCCAAACTTATGCTTCTTGGTTTCCAATGGAAGGCTCGAACTTGAGACCAAAGAAACTTTGGATGTCAAGCGTTAACCAATTGAGCCAACTCCCTTGGGTGACATCCAAACTTATGACCTCAACGAGGAGAGGAAAGAAAGTCTTTACCAGCTCAATCACTTATTGCATTTGTGCCATGACTTGGAGTTCAACTCATGACCCAAAGGAGAGGAATTTATGTCCTTACAAGCTCATCATGTATTAGAGGACCTCTTTGTTGCCAACTTCTTCTTCTTCTTATGTCCTCATTTGTAAGTTGCAACTTCTTTGCAAACTTAAAGATTTTCTTTCCTTTGCATGTCCTCATTTTTCTTTTAAGTCCTTGTTTGTATGATTGAATTTGGTCTAATCTCTAACCTCAAGGAAAGTGAAAGCAGTCGTTCACCGATAAGGCCACTTATTCTATAGATCTAGGCCCTGAATTTGAGAGAAAATTCTATAACATTTATGGTTTCCCTTGTACTTGTGCGTAGGAGTCCAAAAACCTTCTTGTAAATCACCTCCAAAATCTTGCATTTTTGTAAGATTGTCAATTTAAAAACTGTTGCCTTTCAAAATCTTCCAATTTAAGACACTTGCAAAATATTGATCCTTTGAATGCTTAAGATTCCATCAAATTATGTATGTAAAAGCTAACAAATAAAATAAAACTACCTTCATCAAGAAGTTATCTAAATGTAGCTTTAGAATGTCCTATTATGAAATTTTCACTAATTCTCTTTAGCATTGCTTGTTGTAAAGCTACATTTACAAGCTTTACTTTCGGCGCCACCGGCGCCAGCAGCGCCACTGACTCTCCTGGCGCCAACGGTGCCGACGCCACTCTGACCAGAATCCAGCCGCCGCCAAGTTCTTATGGTTGAAAAATTTCATTGGTTCTAGCGAAGTCTAGAGAGCTTGGATCGATGTGCAATCACCTCACGCGATCTAGGCATGATTAAAAGAAGTCTAGGGATCAATAAATTCTAGAGAGAGAAAATGACTTTCTAGAGAGAGAAAACATGCTTTTCCAGTCTGGGCAGAGTGCTTGGTATGAGGGGAGGTGGTGAATCCCACCAAAACTATAAGGGAATGCGGGTTGCGACTTAGGGCGAGAGCTCCAACCAACTCTCAGCTTCCCTTGCTGGAATGTTGTCTAGGCGCCCGCCTTGGCATGCCAGCGCCCCGGAGACTAGGGTCAGTCATACACTTGAAATTTAACCTTCTCAAACTTATTAATAAAGTGGGATTTTCCTCAAACTGACTTTGATTACCTTCTGGGTTTCAGTGTTTGGTAAAAGCGCCAATTGTAAGGCCGCTTCAAACTTTTCGATCTGGCACATAGCTGAGGGTCGTATCCTGGGACGCCAATGGTATGTCGTCGGGACCATTCAATCCGGGACGCCAACGGTATGTTGTCGGGACCATTCAGTCCAGGAACTGGTTGTCTTCATATCTGTCGCAACTTGTGGTTCCGAGTGTTCCTTGCATGAACGTGAATGGGTTAAGCTCTTGGGGAACGGGCTCTAACCTGTCGGCTGAGTTGGATAGCTTGCTTGGGTGGAAGTTACATGTTTATGGCTGTCCAGTTTGGCGTGGTGCCAGGTTGTGAAGTGAAAAATGATCAACGCAAATTGCTAATATCAATCAGGCTTTGTATCGAAACAAAATGAAATGAAGCGAAACTAGACGAAACGAAACAAAGCAAAGCAAAACTTGAACGAGCACTGATATTGACATTGTTGAAGCAAAATCAAATTAATCGCGAACGAAATGAATTCGGATGGATTTTATATATGATTGCTGGTCACTGCCTGCTATATCATTCCTACAATCCTCCAGAAAGTAGACAGACACTGCTGATCTACGTTATAAATTAATACAACATTCAACAAAACTGAACCAGTGTGCAGAATTGATAAAACAAGTGAATGAGATAGCAGATAGTAATTCATTCAAGATCAGACAAAATTGAGAGTGATATGTGCATAATAGCTACAGTATCATCTATTGATTCTCTTAATTTTGAGTGTTGTATGACAGATCCACACAACGCATTGGCGTGAGAGAAAATAGTGTTCTCTCAAAAGTAGCGTCTCACTTACTAGCAGACTTATTGGATCTCTGTGAATCCTGCTTACAAAATTGTCTCGCTCACAGGCAAACTTCCGTATTATGTATATTTTCTATCTGCTACTGTATATATCTTATACATCTAGTAATTGCATATGTTCAAAGTAGCATATCTGATTAGATAGACTAAACAATCTATAACTAATCATGGATTACAAGAGAGGTGGATTAGGCACGTCCTAACGCTCTTCCGTTGACGTCATCATATCAAATCCGAGTTTTTGTACTTCATGGTATTTGCATGATCTTCCTGATCCTTTGGACGTGAAGGTCAAAAAGTGTCGCGAAGATTTTCGTGTCGCTTCGAGTCGTTTTACTTTTGCGTCGTCTGACTTTCTCCTGTTGTATCACAAAAACTTTTCTTTCGCAATCATTTTGCGTTCGTGTCTTTTGGTCAAGATGTTCGCGAACATTTTCGCTTCTTGTCTTTTCGTCAGGATGTTCGTGAACATTTTTGCTTCGTGTCTTTTCGTCAAACTGAGGGCTAAAAGCTAGCAAAGCTTTGGAAACAGAAACATTTTGTTTCTTCAACTCTCTCTCAAAGCGTGGTAGCTTGATGACTCCAAGACTGCTCCTCTGTTTCTCGAACAGACCTTTGTCTTAGGCCTTTGTGAAAATTTCAACCACCATCTCCTTTGTTCCAATGAAAATAGTTTGTAGCATCTTCTTCTCGATCAGATCCCTTATCAAGTGATACTTGATTGAGATGTGTTTTATCCTTGAGTGAAACACATGATCCTTTGTTAGATGTATTGCAGATGTATTGTCCATCTGCAGAATCAGAGGCTCATTCCTTGTTTCGCCCAGTTCGTCAAGGAACTGTTTGAGCCAAATGATTTCATTAGCCATCTTTGCTGCTGCAACGTACTCTGCTTTGCAAGATGACTGAGCCACAATGGTCTGCTTCTTGCTGACCCAGAAAATTGCTGCTCTTGACGCAATGGTGCATATTCCTGAGACACTTTTGTAGTATTCCTTGAGAGATACCCAGCTAGCATCACTATAGGAAAGCATTTGGAACCCTGCATCATGAGAATAACACAAACCAAAATCCTTCGTTAATTGAAGGTATTGCAAAAGTTGTTTTGCAATCTTCCAATGAGTTGAGCCTGGATTTGTACAAAATTGGCTCATCCTGAACACGGCATAAGCATTGTCAGGATGTGTGTTATCTACAAGGTACATCAGCGATCCGATCAGCTTTCTGTTTGGTGTAAGCTACATCAATTCTCTTTCTTCTTCAGTCTTTGAACAGTCTTTATTCGTCAGGACTATTCCTGCAAGCATTGGAGTATTTGTTCCTTTGCAATTTAGCATCCCAAAATCTTCTAAGATCTTTTGGGTATATCTCGACTGATGAAGGTACAATTTACCTCCCTCATAGTCCCTGTTAATCTATAAGCCTACATCTGGCTTCTCCCAGGTCTGCAATCTCGAAATGTTTCGAGATGTCATACTTCACCTTAGCAATAAGCTCTTCACTTTTGTAGAGTATTAGAGTGTCATCCACATATACAGCTACAATGATGATCTTCACATCTGTAATTCTTACATAAACATTGGAATCAGCCATTAGTGGCTTGAATCCTAAGGATTTTAGGGTTTGATATTTCTTCTTATACCATTGTCATGCTGATTTCTTCAGATCATAAATACTCCTATGCATTCTGCATGCATAAGTAGGAAGTGAATTTGAAATGTAGCCTGGAGGTTGATCCATGTAGACTTCTTCCTCTAGCTCACCATGCAAGTATGTTGTCTTTTCATCCACGATGTGAATCCTGAGATCATAAGCAGCTGCATATGCAAACAATAAACATAGGGACAAATGTTTCACGACAGGAGAGAAGGTCTCAGCATAGTCAATACCATATCTCTGAGAAAACCCCTTCGCTACAAGTCGTGCTTTATACTTAGAAATATCTCCATTCGGTCCATACTTCAGCTTGTATACCCACTTGTAATTTACAGTCTTTCGCTTATCTGGTAATGGCTGCAACATCCATACCTGATTCTTCCTCATGGATTCCATCTCCTCATTCATGGCTTGGATCCATTTGTCCTTCTCTGGACATTCAATTGCTTCCTCAAATGTTTGTGGTTCTCCACTGAATCCACAAAACTCTTTTGATGTAGAAGCTGAGCTGTCTGGCACAAATCTTGCTGGCGCTCTTCATTCTCTTGTCAGTCTTCTAGGAGATCCTCCTAGAACTACAATGCCTTTGCCTTTGTCTGCTCTGCTAGGTTCGGAACCATTTCGATTTACAGGTATTGTAGCAGTAGGCTGGCTTGTGAATCTTTCTTCGTCTGATTCCTTACTCGAATGAGGTGCGACTCAAACATCTTCGTCTGAGTGTTCGTCCTCTGCTCCCTCTATCACAGTTGGTAGACCATAGTATTGTCTTCCAAGGACTTCATAACAGACAGGATCAGTGTTGGCCATCGTTTTGCTCTCATTGAATTTGACATCTCTAAGTGTCTTCATTGTGTTTTTCTCTGGCATATAGACTCTGTAGTATGATGAATGATTGTCATATCCTACAAGATATTCTTGTTCTGCTTTCTCATCAAGCTTCTTTTGAACCTTATCAGAAACATGTGCATAAGCTACACAGCCAAAGATACGGATGTGAGTCGGATTGGGTTTTCTACCCCACCATAATTCTTGTGGTGTCGTGTGAGGAACACCAGACTTTTATGTCATGTTCTGAATGTAAGCAACTGTAGCTACTGCTTCAGCCCACAGCACTCTTGGAGCCTTTGAATAGGCCATCATGCAGCTGGCACCTTCCATTAGAGTCATGTTCTTTCTTTCTGCAACATCATTGTGCTGCGGTGTGTAAGATGTAGTTCTTTTGTGAATGATTCCATGATCATTGCAGAAGTCAGTGAATCGATTTGAGATGTATTCTCCACCTCGATCTGTTCTGATCTACTTCACCTTAGTTTCTATGCATCTTTCTATCCAATTCACATACTCTATGAACTTGTCAAATGCTTCTGATTTATTGTGAATAAAGTAGACTCTAGCAAATTTACTACAGTCATCAATAAAGATTATATAATACTTTAAGCCTCCAACTGAGATCACGTTGAAAGGTCCACAGATGTCTGAATGTACAAGCTCCAGAATCTTTGTAGTTCTGTAGGAGTCTTTGACGAAAGGAGTACGTGACATCTTACCCTTCAAACATGCATCACAGTTCATCGAACTGGTTGCATTCGAGATGCTCACCCCTGTGATTGCTCCATAATGGCTTGCTTGATATAGTGCCATTGAATTCATATGGCATAGTCTCTTGTGCCATAGAGTATCTGGTGAATCATCATGAGTCTGATGCACTTGATCTGCAGTTAGACGTACCTTCAAGTGATACAGGTTGTCTTTTCTTCTACTTTGAGTGATTAGTGTACTGGTACTTGCATCAATCATGTTGCATGCTTCGTCCGAGAACGTTATACGCATCTCTGCATCAGCTATTCTTGCCACTGATAGCAAGTCTTGTTGCAGTGTAGGCACGAACAGAACGTCTTCAAGTTGTCTGTCTCTGCCGTTTGTGTTGAGCCATAGTGAACCAATACCATTCACTGATGCTTTGATCCATCTCCAAGAACGATAAATCTTGATGGATCTGCACTATGAAAATCAGACATGATCCGTCTTGATGTAACGAAGTACGAGGTAGCCCTTGAATCAAGGATTACCTCATGTGTGTCAAGTGTTGATACTACACACATGTTCGCACAGATGTAGGCGGTCGAATTTCCATGATTGGATTTTTCTTCGCCCATCTTTGAGCTCTCTGGCTCCTCGACATAGGACGAACTATTGTTGTTCTCCTGTCTTCTTTGAGCTAATTTGTTTCTTGGGTTTTGGCGGCAGTCCATGGCTGCGTGGCCCTTCTTATGACAGTAGATACACTTAATTTTTGGATTTAGCCAACATGAATCCATCCTTTGTTCTTACATTTGTCTTTGCTGGCTCCTTCTGCTTGTTGATCTTGATCTTGCTTTCGATCTGACTCCCTCTTAGGCTTGAATTGCTTCTTTTTCTTTTCTTTGTTGTTGTAGAGGGCTTGGTCAGAAGCATCTTTGTGATCAAGGTGCTCTCGAGCTTCGACTTCTTCTCGAATCTCGACAACTGCCTTTTTTAGTGTCATTGCAAGATCTTTTGCTAGCAGCGTTCTAGTTGTTTGGACGGATCTTGGTAAGGCTCTCAATAGATAGGTAAGCTGCTTCTCTGCTGACACTGCATTTTTTGCTCCAGAATTGTGTATTGAAAGGAATAGATCCTTCATATTCCTAATGAAGGAAGTGAGGTCTTTACCATCCCACTGCAAGTTTGTCAACTGATCTTCGAGGAGCATGATCTGACTACATGATTTCATCTGAAATCTTGTGAGTAATGTATCCCACACCTCTTTTGCTTTAGATATTGTAGTCAGGTCAAGATTCAGGCTATCCTCGATGGATGAAGATAACACGACTATTGCCTTGTCATTCTCCTCCCTCCATTCGCATAGCTCCTTGCCTGTAGTTGTGGGCATCTCCTCGGTGCCATCTACCTAGGGAAATAATCCTTCTCCCTTTAGTATTAGCGAGGTCTTAACCTTCCATGCTAGGAAGTCAGATCCTGATGAATTGAGGATTGTATATTGCTTATTGAATCCATTACTGTGAATTGTGTTCTCACTTGTTGATGGCTCTTTGTTTGAATGCTTAGCCTTCTGGATCTGATAGCTTTGCGGCTTTGTTAGACTATGACAGGGTGGCTCTGATACCACTGAAGCAAAAAATGATCAATGCAAATTGCTAATATCAATCAGGCTCTGTAATGAAACAAAACGAAACGAAGCGAGACTGGATGAAACAAAACGAAACGAAGCGAAACTTGAACGAGCACTGATATTGACATTGCTGAATCAAAATAAAATTAATTGCGAATAAAATGAATTCGGATGGATTTCAGATATGATTGCTGGTCACTATCTGCTATATCATTCCTACAATCCTCTAGAAAGTAGATAGAAACTACTGATCTACATTATAAAGTAATACAGCATTCAAAAAAACTGAACCAGTGTGTGAAATTGATAAAACAAGTAAATGAGATACACAAGTGATAGCATATAGTAATTCATTCAAGATTAGACAAAATTGAGAGTGATATGTGCATAATAGCTACAATATCATCTACTGATCCTCTTGATTTCGAGCGCTGTATGATAGATCCACACAGCGCATTGGCGTGAGAGAAAATAATGTTCTCTCACGAGCAACATCTCGCTTACTAGCAGACTTCTTGGATCTCTGTGGATCCTGCTTACAAAATTGTCTCACTCACAGGCGGACTTCTGTATTCTGTATATTTTCTATCTGCTACTGTATGTATCTTATACATCTAGTAATTGCATACATTCAGAGTAGCATATCTGATTAAATAGACTAAACAATCTATAACTAATCATGGATTACAAGAGAGGTGGGTTAGGCACATCCTAATGCTCTTCTGTTGATGTCATCATATCAGATCAGGGTTCTTGTACTTCATGGTACTTGCATGATCTTCTTGATCCTTTGGAGTGTGAAGGTCAAAAAGTGTTGCAAAGATTTTCGTGTTGCTTCAAGTCATTTGACTTTCGCGTCGTCTGACTTTCTCTTGTTGTATCACGAACACTTTTCTTTCGTGAACATTTCGCGTTTGTGTATTTTTGTCCAGATGTTTGCTCTTTTTGTCAAGATGTTCGCGAACATTTTTGCTTCGTGTCTTTTCGTCAAATTGAGGGCTGAAAGCTAGCAAAGCTTTAGAAACAGAAACGTTTTGTTTCTTTAGGTTGGTTTCATTCGTGAAGAAGCTTTGAGTTGGTTAAGTCTGATGTAAGTCAGACGACTTGCTTGGAATGGATGTTACTCATTCGTAACGAAGCTTCGAGTTAGTTAAGTTTGATGTATGTCGGACGACTTGCTTGGAGGAAGTCACCCACATCGAGACCTCCGGGAATTGGCGCCAGGTTGGATCTCAATGTTGGTTTTCGAACTTCAATTTGGTTAAGTCTGGTCATTTGGCGAGTTGGTTGCTTGTATGTCAAGTGGGTTTGGATAGCAAGAGTTGAAAGCTGGGAAGCTAAGTCGTGGATCCCGGCTCCCTTTGGGATGCCTACGCTACATGAGGTATTAGAGTCGACTGGCCGGTCAGCTATGCAGATCTCACAGGGATGGCCATTGTTCAAAACAACTGTTGTGCAAGGTGCTGCCCACAGTGTAAGCATGGGTGCATCCACGGTCAGGGTGGTTGACAAAATGGGGGCTTGATGAGTCAAGGTGCTGCCCTTGAGGTGTAGCTTACAGTCAGTTTCTGCGGTTTGGGCCTGACATTGTTTGCATGTAGTAGGACAGATGAGAGAAAGTGCTGTCTAGGTAGGTGAAAGCACAGTCTGTGCCTTGTGGGGTGCGGGATGACATATTCGTGATAACCGTCGATCGTTCAGCTATAAGGGTTATTGACTAGATTTGGTGGGGCATTATTGAGGCAATGTGTTGCCTAACGGTAAAAGCACGGGTGTGTCCAAGATGGGGTGGTATGTTGCCGATCGTTTAGCTATAAGGGCTATCGACTAGATTTGGTGAGGGTGTTCCTGAGGCAATGTGCTGCCTAATGATAAAAGCATAGGTGCGTCCATGATCAGGATGGAATATTCGAGGATAGTTGTCAATCGTTTAGCTATAAGGGCTATTGACCAGATTTGGTGGGGCATGACTGAGGCAATGTGCTGCTTAATGGTGAAAGTATGGATAGTCAGAGGAGTGTTCTCTGTGGGCTGATTCTATGATTGTGGGCATGGCCAACAAAGGTCCTTTGGTAGGGCTATCTCAAAGGGGGACTTTGTCTTTGTTACATGTTTATAAACTTGCCCGAATGTCTTGCTTGTATGTATTTGTGGTGAGTCTTAGTACTCGTGCTTTGCCTGGTTTGCATGATTGCTTGTGATATAAGGAGCTGATGGCTCGAGAAGGAACCTTTTCTTTTGAAGACTGATACCATCAAACAAAGAGGACTACAAAATTTGTGGGACGGATTCGTAGTTCAAGTACTCACACATGAACAGCAACGAAATGACTCGATGTTTGCAAAGGAGGGATGACTAGCCTATTTCTTGGGTTAGTTTCATTTGTGACAACACCGCCAGAAACAAACGAGAAGTCAAAAGTTGAAAAGGGCAATTTCAGGGGGAGATCTTCTATGGAACAGTTGGTCTTCATTTGGGATATCTGCCTTCGGAACTGAAACTCATTGAGCATGGGTGATATCTAGTGTCAGTTGAGTTTTTCCTTAAAAGGAGGAAAGACTAGGATCCTCTTCAGAGATTGGCAACGTCGAATCTGGAGCTCAAGGAGCTCAACACAAAGTGCATCAAGGATAAATCAAGAGCTCAAAAGAGTTCCAAAGTCAAAAGTTTGAAGCGATTGGGGCGAACATTTCAATGAAAAGCCTCTGTCACTAGTTAATAAGTTTCTTGGGTTTTACGTAAGCGATATAAAATCCACTTTTTCCAGACAAAGTGGTATTTTCAAGTTATGTATTTTTTCAGTATAAAGAGCTGAGCCTCCAACTTGTGGTGTGTCGGCTACAATGTTAATAAAAAATGGCCAGTAAATTGAGTACTAAGGCTAAGTAGCTTAAATGTATAGTTAATTTTAGTTGGGAGACACCTTTACTTTAATCTAACATCTGATGAGGACATCATATTTTATAAAGGTGGGGCGAATGTTGTAAAGCTACCTTTACAAGCTTTACTTTCGGTGCCCCCGACGCCAGCAGCGCCACTGATGCTCCCGGCGCCACTATGACCATAATCCAGCCTGCGCCAAGTTCCTCCAAAGAGGTAGGCCTACTGACCTCTAACGAGATAATCCATCTGAGATCAGTCATGGGCATGACAATAACCATATACTCTACAAAACTAAACTAATAGTGTAGATTGAAAGTGGATCTAAGTTTTGGAAAAGAGATATATAAAAAATACACATATGAGTATTATTTAGATATGTTCAGCTTCTAGCCTTTTACTATTTAAGAGAGAGAGAGAATGTTATGTCCCTAAAAGACATAATTAGATCTTTGTTCTCGATGTTTGGATTGTCAAACTCTTCTACTGAACCAAGCACCTCCATTATCACATTGCCATCACCATTGGCCTTGAAGTTTTGAATGCATGCTATGAAGGAGCCCTTAACATACTTCTTAATCTAGTGTAGTCTCGTTGTTCATTTTCTATTTACGACTTTCCACTCACACTAAATGTTGCCATGTCTGACTTTTATTTTGCATCGTTATTGAGTTGGAATGTCATCATTATGAACAATATTCACATTAAGCATCTAGTGTTGTTAATCACCTAGGTTGGAGCACGAGGCTCCTAGGTACCCATTGTTGAGAGCAACAAGACTCTTGGAGAGCACTATTGCCATTTTTAATATGTAACGGTGGCACTACAAACAAATGATATTCTTTGAAGGGAATCGACATCTTTTTTCAAAATATAATTCCAAAACTTATTTAAAGAATGCCTAGTTTCTTATAAAATCATATCAAGTTTTGACATTGTCATAAATATGCATCCTATTTATATCTTGTGGAGTCCAAAATTTGCCCATGGGCAAAATGTTAGAATTACTGCATTGCTACAAGGGGAGTGAAAGGCTATTTTTGAAGAGAAATGACAATTATGATACACAAATATATGTTGAAACCTTCTTGGTCAATCTATTCTCAACCAGGGACCAATATGGCCAAATGGGGTGGAGAGACAATGTAGCGTAGGCATTCCAAAGGGAGCCAGGATCCACGACTTAGCTTCCCAGCTTTCACTTAGAATTTTCTTTGCACACGAACACAGATCATGCTACACAGTAACACAGACAGAAAAACACTCTCCACAACAAGCTCACATAGCAACTGTATTTCTCGAAATGAAATTACACTGTACATATAGTTGTTCACTCAGGCAACCCATGCATGACCCAGGTTGCCGTTGGCGGGACGCGTGTCCCATCGACTTGCCTCGTGGCGAGGCCAACTGATCCTTATCAACTGGTAGGACCCACAGTACAGTAACATAGTGATTCTACTTTAATTCTAACTCTCTCCCTTAAAGTAGAGTCTACTTTTTATACAGTCATATACATAGCTTTAAAGTCAACAAACTTTAAATACAGAAAGCTTTGATCTAAACTTATCAAACCTTTCTCCAACAAGTGGCTTAGTGAAAATATCAGCTAGTTGTTCTTTTGTGCTACAATGAACAACATGAATTTCAAGACTCAACAGCCTCTCACGTATAAAGTGATATTGAATCTCAATGTGTTTAGTTCTCGCATGGAACACTGGATTCTTTGCTAGCTGAATGCCACTCTGACTGTCACTATGTAATGTCGTGGGATTTTTCTGCTTCATGCCAACTTCTTCCAAGATTTGTCTCAACCATAAAGCTTCATGTGCTGCACTACACATTGCCTTATACTTTGCTTCTATGGTGGAAAGAGCAATTGTACTTTGCTTCTTACTAGACCAGGAAAAGCAACTACCACAAAACTGGAATACATACCCTGTGGTGGATCTACGATCATCATAGTCACCTCCCCAATCCGCATCCACATAGCCACACAACTCAGGCAAACCATCATGCTTTCTGTAAATCAAGCCATAATCTGAAGTGCCTTTCACATAATGCAAAATGCGTTTAGCTGCCTTCCAATGCATTTTCGTAGGTGCTGCCATAAATTGACTTACAATGCCAATAGCATAGCATATATCTGGTCTAGTCGTGGTAAGGTAAATCAAGCTCCCTACTAACTGCGTATACAGTGTATCATCAAATGACTGTGACTCATCAAGCTTAGACAGCTTTTTACCTGGTTCAATGGGAGTATTCATTGGTTTGCAATCCTGCAACCTAAACCTGTGCAGCAATTCTTTGACATACTTCACCTGTGTTAAACCCACTTCGTGTCCTTTTTGCCACACCTCTACTCCAAGGCAATAATGCATCAGGCTGAGATCTGTCATCTCAAATTGTTCCATTAGGTCTTTCTTGATCATATCTATCATCTCTTGATTATTTCCCGTAATAATCAAGTCATCAACATAAAGAGCAATCAAAGCAACCATACCATCAAAGCATAAGACATATAGATTTGGATCAGAGTGTGTTCTCACCATTCCCTTTGAACGAAAGTAGGCATCAATCATGCTATACCATGCACGTGGTGCCTGTTTAAGACCATAAACTGCTTTCTTCAAGCGACATACTTTATTTTCATATCCCTTCGTTACAAAGCCTTCAGATTGATCCATGAACACCTCTTCTTCTAACTCACCATTTAGAAAAGTAGATTTCACATCCATCTGATGCCAAGCCAACCAAAATGTGAAGCTAAAGCAACAAGTAGACGTAGAGTATTCCACTTACATACTGGCGCAAAGGTCTCCTCATAGTCAATGCCTTTATTTTGTGCATACCCTTTGATCACCAATCTTGCCTTGTGCTTTGCTATACTTCCATCTGCATGATACTTAGTCCTATATACCCATTTGCAACCAATGGGTTTCTTGACAACTGGTGTTTCTACTAAGTCCCGTGTGCTATGCTTAGCAATTGACTCCATTTCCTCTCCCATGGCCTTGACCCAAATGTCATCATCCTTCGCTTCACCATAAGTCGAAGGTTCTTTGCTTTGAATAATGCTAGATAGGAGAGCATAATTTGCTTCATACCTTTCAGGTTGTGTCTTCTCTCTTGTTGATGTTCATAGCTCTCTCTGGCTAGATGATCCTGGAAAGTCATCCATGTTGCGGCTCTCCAACAATCTCTCAAACCACTTAGGGAGCTTCTTGTCATGTGATCGGCTTCCTGGTGAAAATGTATCCCACAGTACATCCTTCTCCTTGCGTTTGTCACCTGCAACTTCAATCCTTCTTGCACCAAAAGGTTTGTCCCTACCTCTCCAACCTGTCTCTTGAGGTTGAGTAGTAGTATCTTGAGATGTATCCTCTTTTTCATTACTTGGAAGGTCAATGAATGGATCACCTCACTATACCATCTTTTCCACTAGATGTATCTATCTTCTCAGCATCCTCATCTTCATACATCTTGGATTCATCAAAGATAACATCACGACTTACATGGATTTTGTTTTCCACTGGATCAAAACATCTATAGCCTTTCACACGATCATCATATCCTAGGAATATGCACTTGATAGCTTTTATATCAAGTTACGTCTCTCTTCCTTAGGAACGTGTACAAAGGCCTTACATCCAAAGATTCGCAAGTGGTTCACCTTTGGTTTCTTCTTCGTGAATGCTTCCTCAGGTGTTATCTTTGGTATGGCAATGGTAGGACTTCTATTTTGAAGATAGACTATTGTACTGCATGCTTCTGACCAAAAATCTTTTGGTAGTTTCATCTCAGCTAGCATAGATCTAGCACTTTCCACAATCATACGATTCTTGCGCTCAACTACACCATTGAGAGCAAGAGTATGAGCTTCCGTAAATTGTCTTTTAATCCCACATTGGTCACAAAGATCATTGAAGTCATTAGACTTGTACTCACCTCCACTATCTGATCTTAGGACTTTGATCTTCCTACCTGTCTGATTTTCCACCAATGCTTTGAAGCTCTTGAAGTTGTCAAATGCATCTGATTTCTTCTTCAAGAAGTAGATCCATGTCTTACGTGACATATCATCAATAAAGGTCATGAAATAGAAGGCTTTACCTAAGGACATGGTCCTCATAGAGCCGCATAAATATGTGTGGATTAAATCCAGGATGTTCTTTGCTCTTGCAACACCCCCTTTATTGAACTTCTCTTGATGCTGCTTCCCATATACACAAGATTCGCACATCGATTTCAAGTGATCTTCTACATGCACCAGTGCTTCTCTTTCCGTCTTCAACCCGCCGTAAACCATGAACTCTCAGAAGACAATTCTCTTGAAGCTCTCTTCAACGGCGATGTTGTATTGTGTACACTCCTTGTATGGCTCTGATACCAATTTAGAATCTGCTTTGCACATGATCACGGATCATGCTACACAGTAACACAGACAGAAAAACACTCTCCACAACAAGCTCACATAGCAACTGTATTTCTCAAAATGAAATTACACTGTACATATAGTTGTTCACTCAGGCAACTCATGCATGACCCACGTTGCCGTTGGCGGGACACGTGTCCCGTCGACTTGCCTCGTGACGAGGCCAACTGATCCTTATCAACTGATAGGACCCACAGTACAATAACACAATGATTCTACTTTAATTCTAACTCTTTCAACTCTTGTCGTCCAAACCCACTTGACATACAAGCAACCAACTTTCCAACAACGATCAGACTTAACCCTTAAATGTATATGGTGACAATTAATGGTTGGAGGCCTAAACTTATGATGGTGGATTATTATGGGTCTACCAATGAGTCATTGGAGAACTGGATGACATGGCCCATCTAGGCTGCAGAGGTGTCAAGTGATGTATCAGAGTGCACTACTACTCGTGCATGGCCTTGGAGGGTATAATTAGTATACCCATTGGGCTCTCACTAGTGCATGCTTGATTGTGTGATTTGTAGGTACATGTTGCAAGTGTGATTCCTCCTTCACTTGTAATATATTGATCCATAGCTTGGGGTCTAGATCTGTAAGATCTAGGTTTGGTTGGGTTGGTTTGTCCACCATTTGATTCCCTAGTGTTGCTTTGTTGTGGCTTGCTTAGTTTTGAATCCTTGTGTGGAGGACGTTAGAGTGTTATCAGAGCCAAAGCTAAGCAGTGTTGTTGTTGGTGAGTACTCAAGAGGAGTCAAAAAGTTGGAAGTAGATCTTAATGTGGGGTCCTAATTCTTGGACTTTTTGGAACAAAAACATGATACAAAAACTTGGTCGGTGATTCAAGTTTCTTTCTAAAAATTCACGATTTCTTGAGAGGGATCGATTGTACAGCATGTGCACTACCAAGATTGCAATTGGTTTGTTTTGTATGCTCTTGAAAACTAAGCCTGAAAGGAATTTTGATTCACTTCTTGCATTAAGGTTTTGCAATTTCTTTTGCTGATAGCTTTTGGACGTTAGGCAGATTTCCAACTTGTGGAAACTAAAAATTATTAGTTCTTGAGTGCTCTAGTGAAAAGAAATTGAATTTTTTTTTTTCGTATGAGAAGTAATATGCTAGTTTTTCTTGTAAGGCTTCTTATAATCACTTGGCAATTACGCAAATTTGTTGATTGATTGCTATCAATAAGTGGTTATGTTTTTCTATGGCTTATGACATGCTTTTTCCCTGTTTTTAAATATTATTAAGCAACCAGTTTATCAACATAAACATATATATATATATATATATATATATAGCAGCAATGAAAATAACCTATTTAACTCTTCGAAAATAGTTTATGTATGTCAAGAAGTCAAATTTGTTGGTAATACAGTAGCCTAAGTCGAATTCAATCACTACTTTTATGAAAGCTGGTTTTGTTTAGAAGGGTTATGAAAATGATGTATATGAATACAAGCCATATTCTTTCTCGTTATAGTCTATCGACAAATTCTCATCTGAGTCAGCATCCAATGTTGACAAAATATTGTAAGCTATGTTTATGTTGAGTCAAAGATTATGGTTGTGCACTTAACCCAAGACATCCTTGTAAAATAGATATTGTTGACTTTCGTAAATGGTTTTTCATTGTCAACTCGAAATTAAATGCAAGTTTATCCACATCTTGGAGATTTACATTATCAACTCCTGGCTGATTTTTTGTTGAATGTTTCATCTTGCCTTTTGGATATGATCACAACATTTGAAATATTTTTCTAAGAAAGTAATTTTTGCAGTGGTACGCATCTAGTGCACACATATAATTTTCGCCAACGTGTTGTCACTCTGAATGAAACCAATCACTTTAACAATCCAAAATAGATGATTTTTGTTATTTTCTAAAGCTAAAAGTGCACTAAGACTCCCAACGTTTATTTCATTCAAGTTACCAGACCATTTAGCATTGGAAGCATTTACTGTGGGGCGATTTTTTTTAGAACCCAAATAAAGTTCACGTTGTTTGTTTTTTAAAAGGATTAAGAATTTAGTGTTTTTTTTTAAAATAAGCTGAAGTAGCTAGACCAATGTCTTCAACAACTTCATGGTATTTAAATTTTTTCTCACTAGTGAAAACATCCGATCGGTAGCCCAAGTTGTTAGAATTAAGAGAGAGAGAGAGAGAGAGAGAGAGAGAGAGAGAGAGAGAGAGAGAGAGAGAGAGAGAGAGAGAGAGAGAGAGAGAGAATATTATCAGAAAGTAGGACGTGAGGGGAAGCGCACTCTGCAGCACACCCCAAATCATTTGCAATTATTCGTTTATTTTTATTTTTTGTGATGTTTGTAACGTGAATTTTTAACAATTTTACAAATTTTCCATCATTGATGCTTTTGTAGGATCAAAAAGCAAAAAACTTTGCTCTTTTAATCATCTTTGTAGGAAGTGAGCTTGTAGGTTCATAGTAGGCTAACCACTGATCCATTAAGTTCTTACGGCTTCTATTAGATGAAGTACTTATTGCTTTATGGATTAGTTTTCAAAAACTATTAACGCAAAATCTTTTGAAATGAAAAATGACGAAGGACCCATTTTTTTGAAGCCCTTTAATTTTTTGGTAATTCACATAAATTTTGAATCTTAAATTTAAAAATTATTTAATTATTTGTAAGATATAACATTTTGCAAATATTTCAAATTCGGACTAAGTGGACGCAAAATATTTTAAACAATTTAATTCAAATCGTCAAAAAATACAAACATTAATTGGGTGCAATTTGTTATTATAAATAATAATTGTTAAATTAGGTAGATTTTTAATCCAAAAAAAATTATTTTTAATTTTAAAAAAATACAATTTAAAAGATTTTGATATAATTTTAAAAGTTTATATGCAATTTAGTGTTAATATTTTAATATCTAAGAAAATATTAAAAATTAAAAAATAATTTTTTTTGTTATTTAACTAATATAAATTATCAATAAACTTAAATAACACAAAAATATTCAAAAGTCATTTTCAAGAGAATCATTCTTAAAATAAATATAATCATCTTCTAAAAACGATAAAAATGTCCATATTTATAATTTTGATAAATATTTTTACAATGCAATAAAATTTTTTCAATTAGATTATTCGAAAGAACTAGTAGACATTTGTATATATTGGAGCCATTGCTTGATCTTGAGTAACTACATTACTTGAATGATTTGTTTAAGATTGAGCATAAGAAATCTAACAACATGAATAGTCTCAAACATCCTATTACAGTAGCGTAAATGTAAAAAGACCTTTGCCTTGTCCTTGCGCGTGCTGAGCTGAAGTCGATCCATCGTATTCCTAGTAAGAGTTCTTCTATCCAAATCCTCGTCATCCTGCGAGCCAGTCAATCCCTATAAAAGTTTAGTTTTTAACTGGTAAGTCTTCTTTTGTACCACTAGCTTGTCCTTCCTTTCCTATGTGTCCTATAAGCTTCTTTCTTTTTTCCATATTCTGTCAGGAAACCACAAACTTGGATTGATTAGGTTGAAAGAACCAGATCTTGTATTTGAGTTTTGGAAGAATTTATCTTGGAGGGTAGAAAAGCTTGGTCTTTTCAAGGAGAAAGACACACACTTGTTAATGTCTTACAACAACAGCAACGAAGACTGTGATAGCTGGTGCCTGGACAGCGGCCCTTCCCAATACATGACCTCTCGCAAGGAATGGTTTATAGAGTATGCATCTTACAATAGAGATCAATTTATCTACCTCAGAGATTCAGGCACCATACACGTGGAAGGCAAAGGAACAGTGACGATCACCTTCAACAACGATCTATCTATTTGTGTTCCTAATTATGTCCTTCGTGTTCATCAGTTATCAAAGAACCTCTTATCAATCTCTAAGATAAGTGATGAGGGCTACATTGTTACTTTCTCATCTGAGCAGTCTACAATACTCAAGGAAGATACTACTCTGACTACATGCACTCTCTAATTCAGTTGCATTAGCTAGTATCTCTAATGTTGAATGTAAATGACAGTGCTGTTCTGTGACATAGTCAATTTGGACATGTGAATACAAAATCACTTTCTTATATGCGCTACCTGCAAAGTTTTGGGTAGAAGCTATTGCCACAACCTGTTACGTGCAAAATAGATCGAGCACCAAAGCAGTCAACAACAAGACTCCTCATGAAGTTTGGCATGGGCTCAAGCCTAGTGTCAGCCATTTTAAAATATCTAATTCTATATGTTTTTTTGTTCACATTCCTAAACAACTTAGGAAGAAGTTGGATCATAGGACAAATAAATGTATTTTCATTGGCTATCCTAATGAACATAAAGCTTATAAAGTTTATGATCCATCCACCAATGTAGTATTTGTCTCTAGAGATGTTATATCTCAAGAACATACATACTATGATTTCAAACAGACATCGATAGATGATGCTATGTCATTTCTTCCTATTTTATGTAGCATGGATTCTTCCAACGTTGATATTCCTTTTATAGAATCTGCAGCTACAGCTACAGAAGCCGAGCAACTGACAATACTTGTCATCAGACTAGACCAAGCTAGCTCGAGTAGATCTGGAGAAATTCAAGAAGAAGCATCATCGCATCCTGGTCAACCAAACGTCCGTAGATCCTCATGGACTTGGACAGTTCTTGAGAGGTACACACCTCAATCATTCTGGACTTCATAAAAAAAACCAGAGAGCCTAGCCAAAGCAATTAACTCCAAGGATGTTGTGAAGTGACAAGAAGCTATGGAAAGCGAGTACAACTCACTTTTGATGAATCAGACCTGGACACTGGTCGACTTCTCCACTCACAAGAGAGTTATCGACAACAAGTGTATCTTCAAGAAGAAGATCAACTCTAATGGGTCCCACACATGTACAAACCTTAGAAGAGTTCTAATTGCATATTGTTCTACAAAATGCGACAGCAAAATACTTGGTAAAGTTCCATTGCTAAATGGAGAGCACGACTGGTGGCTAAAAGATTCCTCAAGTCCAAAAAGTAGATTATCAAGATCAGTCATGTTGTCAAGATGCAGTCAATCAGGACTCTGATTGCGTTAGAGCCGCCGAAGACCTTGAAATGCACCAAATGGATGTCAAGATAGCATTTCTCAATGACAATGTCGAAGAGGAACTGTACACCTTCCAAACGAAAGGATTTGAAATCAAAGGCCAAGAGCACAAAGTATGCAAGCTACACAAAGCAATCTACGGTCTGAAACAGGCCGCAAGAGCATGTTTCGATAGAATCAATTTTTATCTCATTCAATTGGGATTCACTGTAATGTTTATCTAAAGCATATAGGCACCAATTCAGTTCATATAGCTCTTTATGTAGATGATGCATTTATTCTGTCTAACGACACTTCTCTACTGCACACTACTAAGAGTGATATGTCAAAGGAATTTGACATGACTGATTTAGGAGCTGTCAATTCTTTGCTAGGAATTCACATTACTAGAAATAGGTTTCAGAAGTGCACTGAGACTCCCAACGTTTATTTCATTCAAGTTATTGAGAGAGAGAGAGAGAGAGAGAGAGAGAGAGAGAGAGAGAGAGAGAGAGAGAGAGAGAGAGAGAGAGAGAGAGAGAGAGAGAGAGAGAGAGAGAGAGAGAGAGAGAGAGAGAGAGATATTATCAAGAAGTAGGACGTGAGAGAAAGCGCATTATGTAGCACACCCCAAATCATTTGCAATTACTCATTTATTTTTGTTTTTCGTGATGTTTGTAAAATGAATTTTTAACAATTTTATAAATTTTCCATCATTGATGCTTTTGTAGGATCAAAAACAAAAAAATCTGCTCTTTTAATCATCTTTGTATGAAGTGGGCTTGTAGGTTCATAGTAGGTTAACCACTGATCTATTAAGTTCGTACGACTTCTATTAGATGAAGTACTTATTCCTTTATGGATTAGTTTGCAAAAATTATTAACGCAAAATCTTTTGAAACGAGAAATGACAAACGACCCATTTTTTTGAAGCCCTTATAATTTTTTGGTAATTCACATAAATTTTAAATCTTAAATTTAAAAATTAATTAATTATTTATAAGATACAACATTTTGCAAATATTTTAAATTCGGACTAAGTGGAGGCAAAATATTTTAAACAATTTCAATTCAAATCATCAAAAAATACAAACATTAATTGGGTGCAATTTATTATTATAAATAGTAATTGTTAAATTAGATAAATTTTTAAATTAAAAAAATTTATTTTTAATTTAAAAAAAATACAATTTAAAAGATTTTGATATAATTTAAAAAGGTTATTTGCAATTTAATGTTAATATTTTAGCATCTAAAAAAGTATTAAAAATTTAAAAAATTGATTTTTTTTTGTTATTTAACTAATATAGATTATCAATAAGCTTAAATAACACAAAAATATTCAAAAATCATTTTCAAGAGAATCATTTTTAAAATAAATAGAATCATCTTTTAAAAGAGAAAAAAATATCCATATTTATAATTTTGATAAATATTTTTAAAATGCAATCAGAAATTTTGAACTAGATCATTTGGATAAGAACTAGTAGACATTTGTATATATTGGAACCATTGATTGATCCTGAGTAACTAAATTTGTATCTGTTGGAACCACCGCCTGATTTTGAGTAGTTATTTGCTTAATCTAGAAGTGCAACAAGACCTCCAATCTGATTTTCATTCAGATTACCACACCACTTTTCTTTAGATTAAAAAATGTGATCTTTCTTGAGCCCACATATAATCTTTTATTAATTTAAAAAAAATTGTTTGTAAAACACTTCACATTATTTATGAATTACCAAATTGTTTATAAATTTTACTTTTTAAATATATTTAAAAATTTTATTTTGAATAAATTGCAAATTGTTTATATTTTATTTTTTAAAATATTTTCTATTTTTAATTTTTTTTTTAATTCTTAGTTTTTTAAATCTAATTTTTAAATTTTTCTATTTTTAATTTTGCAAGTTGGAATGATGAAGAGCTTGAATTCGATCTTGGACCGAAATTTGGTCCAGATTGCATGTTGCTCAGTCCTCGTGCCCATATCCATCACATAGACATGCAATACTCCATATGTCTCAATTAGAGTGTCTGAATTTTTGATATTTATTTTTATGATATTTTAATATCACGATATTTTAATATTTTTAATATTTTGATATTTTTCATTTTTTGATTTTGTAATTTTTAGTTTTAAATTTTTAAAATTTTAAATTTTAAAATTTTAAAATGTCAATTTTTCCTAATATTTTAATTTCTATAATTTTGTAATTTTTAAATATTAACTTTTAGATTTGTTTTTAAATTTTGATGGCTTTTATAGTTTTCTAAATTTTTTAAATTTTTAGATTGTTAGATTTTTTAGTGGTAGCTTTTTAATTAAGTAGTTATTTTTAATTATTTATAGTTTTTTTCAATTGTTTGATCTATTTTTAGTTTTTATAGTTTTTTTTTTAAGAAATTTAGTGTTTTTGTAAAAATAAATTTAAGTTTTTTTTTTAAAGTTTTAATTTATAAGTTTTTTCTTGACCTATGCTTAACATAAGTCTTATGAGGTCAAGAAACACGTGATGTTGAGAAACACTGGACTTATGTTTGTTTTTTAAAAGGATTAAGCATAAGTCGAGTATTTTTTTAACATAAGTCTTATGAGGTCGAGAAACACTAGACTTATGTTTCTCGGCCTCATAAGACTTATGTTAAGCATAGGTAAAAAAAAACTTAAAAAAAAAACTTAAATTTTTAAAAAACACACTAAATTTCTTCTAAAAACAACTATAAAAACTAAAAATAGATCAAACAATTGAAAAAAACTATAAATAATTAATCAATTAAAAGCTACCACTAAAAAATCTAAAAATCTAAAAATAATAAAAAATTTAACGAACTATAAAAGCCAACAAAATTTAAAAACTAATATTTAAAAATTACAAAATTATAGAAATTAAAATATTAAAAAAATTAGCATTTTAAAATTTCAAAATTCTAAAAACTCTAAAATTTAAAAATCAAAAAATTTAAAAAAACACACTAAAAACTAGAAAATCAAAAAATGAAATATATCAAAATATCAAAATATCAAAATATTAAAAATAGTAAATATTAAAAATAATAAAATATCGTGATATTAAAATATCATAAAAATAAATATCAAAAGTTCTAAATTAAATTTAAAAAACTAAAAACTTAAAAAAAATAGAAAATATTTTTAAAATTAAAATATCAAAAATTTGAAATTTATTTAAAATCAAATTTTAAAATATATTTAAAAACTAAAATTTATAAACAATATGGTAATTCATAAATAATGTGAATTGTTTTACAAATAATTTTTTTTTAAATTAAAAAAAGATGATATGTGGGCTCAAGAAAGATCACATTTTTTAATCTAAAGAAAAGTGGTGTGGTAATCTGAGTGAAATTCAGATTGGAAATCTTGTTGCACTTCTAGATTAAGAAAATAACTACTCAAAATCAAGCGGTGGCTCCAACGGTCGAGTTGGAATGAAATTCAAATTTTCAGAAATGTGATACTTTTCTCTCACTAAGATATTTGCTTACAAAGAGCTAATGCCACTTAGCAAGATTTGATCACAATGAAGAAGACAATTTTTCCACCAAAGTCAAGAATTGAGTTACTAGTTCTTGCCCTCTACAAAGGAAGGATCTCTTGAAAATTTTGGATCAACCACAACACATATGCCTCACTCACCTTTATGACTTTAATTCAAGCCAAAAAACACACTTACACACTTGAATAGAGGTGAACAATGTGACTTGGATCTCAATTTTTTCTCCTAGTACTTGCCAACAATTCTTATCACCTTGTATAGGTAGATTTTGCCTTTATGAGTGTTTGTGCTTTAGAAGTTCATTAAGATTTCACTTGGAGGACTGATCCAAGAGTGTCTTCTATCATTTAGATGCTTCTAGACTCGGCCCTTTCACTCTTGAACAAATCTAGAATGAAGGTATAATGGATTTCAATCGCTCCCCTTGCAAATCACTCATTAATCTTTGGTTTATAGCACTCTTTCTCTCTCAACTTCAATGTACACTCAAAAAATCAGAGAATCAACTTCAATGTACTGTAAACAAGCTTTAATCCATCGATATGATTGATCTAAACCAAGAACAAATCAATGGAATAGAAACAATGTAAGTAAAAGCTTGAAAAATGCACTAAATTGACTCAAAATTGGGTGTATGAAGCTCAAAATGCACCAAACTGAATTTTACTGTCCAAAACAGGTCTTGTACGGCCCCACACATGTTTAAAGTACACCTGTAGCCCACAACAAGATTTGGTACAAATATGATGGTTCTAGCTTTCCATTCAACCTCGCTACCTCAATATTAGCTTGTTTCCAAAAACCTGCCAATTTGGGTATAGTTTAGATCAATTCCTTAAATGCAATTGTACTTGGCTTTGATACCATGTCAAAGTACAGCAAAATGGACCAAGAATAGATCTGAATCAGATCCACAAGTGTGATTGGATGTTAGACTAGATCAACCTATCAATCTACACAAGATTAGATAGCATTTAGATCAAATCTAGATGAATAAATCTAACAAGAACAATCATTTTTGATCAAAACTTGTACTTGCTGGTTTCACACGTGTGAAAACCTGTCAGAGTATGGAAATTAGGCTGAGAATCAAGTATACTAAGCTTAGAACCCAATCAATGCATAAAAACACAAGACAAAGAGAGAGAAAACACTAGAATTGCTCCAAAACCAAGATTTAGCTTCCATGTCAATTATGGCCAAATGAGCCACCATATATACACAAGATCTGATGCTTACTCAGCTGATTTGGCATGTGTGAGAGTGCCTACTCATCAAAGGATCCACCAATAATCATCAATATGGCACATGGACCAAGTTTCCTAGCTTATAGCCACCTCCCTTGATTTTAGGCCAATTTTCCTAAGTTATAGGGAATTGCACAAATATCTACTACAAGTTGGATCTCACCTACTATTGATGTTTTCACACATGTGATCAGTCATTGGCACGTGTGAGATCACTCCTATCCATGTGAAATAGCTTTTCCTACCAATAAAATGATGCCAAGTGGCATATAGCTAGAAAACTAGATTTTGGCCATTTTAGTCACTAGATCTCAAATGAAATGGTATGTAGAACCTATATGACTCATCTAAATGATAAATGCATTTATTTCACATGTGGGAACAGGCTCCACACATGCCTTATGATGATATGTACTACTCATAATGGTATTCACAAGATATGATCAAGTTAGCTTTTGCCAATTTTAACACATTCCACTCCCCGCGCGACTCATTTTAAAAACTATCTTTCAGAGAAATGCTCAAAAAAAAGCCTTGGAAATCGCCCGTCCTCTTATAGTGAATATCCATCTTACTACACAAAATATTCATGATTAGCTCTGTCTGCAACACCTCTAGTTCTGCCATCTTAAATGGCTCTTCAGGGTGATCCAATTGGGTATTGATATCATTCCGTTGACGAGATCTATGAACATGATCAGGTAATTCTGTGGGTATCACAGGTACAGAAGTAATTTCTACTGCAGCTCTGGCATTTTGCAAGGCTTCATCCTCTTGTAAGTCTTTGATCCATTTCCTCATATTGTGGTATTTCTTCTTATTAGAATTGAGATTCAGATAGACCCCAGATATGGTACGTAAGTTCAATGGATTGTCATAGAACAAGACAAACTATTGGTATTGGTTTGATAGTGATCATGTTTAATGGAGCAGTTACAGGTGGTGGCTTCGGTCTAGCTGGACAGTCTTTGTAGCAATGCCCATAACCACATTAACAACAAAAAGGATTGAATTTGTCTTTATTTGGACAGTATGCAATTTGTTGATTTTCTCCGCATCCAAAGCAACCGAAGTGGCACTCTAGCCCATTGTCTAGACTATTGTTGTTGCACAACATCATAGATGGCATATTGCTTTGGAGGTCCAGTTTCTTGTTTTGAAGCATAATTCCACTAATCTTGGCTCGTTGAAGATTTTGGCTCCAACATGTTTGCATGAGGTGCTTGTTTTCCTAGTGGAGCAGGTAGAGCTAACGGTTGTGAGAATCCAAGGCCATGCACCTTACCATCTAGTGCTTTCCATCTGGGACCTTCTTGGAAACCATATTTCTGATATTTTTGTTGAATAATCCGAGGATTAAACCAAAAAGCAATTTCATATCCATTTAAATTACACAAATGACAATAAGTATCAACCATCTGTCTCTTCATAGTTGGACACTCACTCATGATGTGATTACCTATATAGATTACACACCAAACATTTTTCTTGCTAGGAAAAACTTCGAGCATCTTCTCAGCACCTTTGTCAATCTTTGCATGATGGTCTTCCAAGGCTTTTAGCTTTGCATCAAAATGTGCTTGCATCTTTATCCAACTACAACTATTGCTTTTGGCCAAGTTTTTCAAACTCGTCCAACATCAATTCGATTGTCGCATTGATGTTAGTTGATGCAATGATAGTAGAAGTTGTGGTCATTTGTCCTATGGTGTACTGCAACATTCCAATATGTGACTCATCATCTTCATCTTCATCTTCTTAGTGAATAGCTTCATCCATTGCATGCTGCAACATCATGTACTATTCACGATGTTTGAGCTCAATTTTGATACGTTTTGGCAATCCAACCAAACATCACATAATCAGTGCCTCATCATTTAAAAAAATCAGACTCACATTTTGATCGGAGATGCTTGGTACATTCAATATAATCATGCACCATTTCTTTCTTTTAAACTTTGATTTTACCTAATAACATGAAAGGATCTTCTAGGAACTTCTTGGGTTTAAATCTCGTAATTTGTCCAGCTTTAACTACTTTCCAATTAGATCATTCTGTCAAGTTTTGATTATAAATCTAATCTTAAGCAGAACTGGTGATGGTGCCAACGGACTTCTTGGCTACTATCAAGTTATAAATTCTCGAAGAATCCAAGCTGAAATGCTAGCGAATAGTGCAAACATTCATATTACATACATGAATGAGCAATTAAAATCATTGCAGCAAACAAATCAGACATTGGCTAAAGAGATAACAAATCTAAAATCAGAGCTCACCAAATCTGTTACAAAGTTTGAAGAACTGCAATCTTCAAACATTAGTCTTCAAAAGATATTATATGGATTTCAGCGAAAGCGTCGAGTCTCAACGGATGACCAATCAAAAGACAATACTAAAAGGCGCAAACTAGATGTTTTAACACCAGGTGGTGGTGCTACTAAAAGATGCAAGAGATTGACGAAAGAATTTTTGAATAACATGGTCGGATATCATTTCCAAAGCACCAAACATATGAAGCAATTCATGAAGTGTGATTTGATGCAGATTGTGGAAAATGAAATGAGTGATTCATTTCTTTTAAAGAGTGCAAGAAGACTTGCTACCGGGTTTCAACCGAATCCAAATGTTAGAGAAATAGTTTATGCATGTGATCAGGGAGGTGTGAGTCAAAAAGGATATAGAGCATTGAAAAAATTTATGAAAAAATCTGACCAAAACCGATTAAAACGACATCAAATATTACCCGCTTACAAATTGCTTCAAACTACAAAGCGAGAATGCAATTCATTTATAGAAAATGAATTAGGTGAATTTTTCCATATTCAGGATACTTTTAAAATATCCAACAAGCAAAAGGGATCTATTGTTCGTTTTCATTATAACTAATACAACAATATATTTTTGGATCTAAAAAAGGTCCAAGCAATGATGATACGACATTACAATGTCAAAAGAGATGGTGAGTTCGTTTCACAACAATTTCAGTTATTATTTTTCTATTTTTCGTAAGCAACAATTATTGTATGCTATTTACAAGAATTTGGTATTGTAGATATTGGAGGCAAAGCTATATTTGTCATTAAGTTGGATGAAGCAGAGATCGTAAAAGGTTGCAAACTAGAACGTGTCACAATCACGTTGATGAACCAAGCATTGCAAGAGTCAACTGGAAGTGAGTCCAATAAATTTAGTGTGCAATCCGAAAATCATGTATGGTGGATAGCTGCATTCGAACTTCATAAAGAGATCCACGATGTGTTGAAGTGGGTATTTGAACGATGCAATATATCCAAGGTAATACAAGCACAAAATGGAGGACAATTGCTAAGTGTTGATGGGCAAAATTTTACTGTGGAATGGCACTTAGCTGCCGATTTGAAGACCCTAAAATGCATGTTTGGTTGCGGGCTCGGTGCGAATGCCAAACATTTTTGCATATATTGTATGTCTGAAAGTGGCCGAAATAAAGGTGTGTTGCATTGCAACCAACAAGTTCCACCAAACAGGCAAATCTAGACAAAGCATGGAGTCCCGTATTAGAGATTCCTCTCGAAAGAGTTCATTTTTGCACGATGCATGGTGAATTGCGGATATTGGACAAGTTGTTATATTTGCATTGTTACTATGCATGGAATATGCAACCCAAATCACACACGGATGCTAGCATTCAAAATCTAGAGATAGTGTTATCAAAAATGGGACTTCACGGAGGCCATGTGAATCTTTCCAAGGACGTTGAGTTGAGTGGAAAAACTCAAGACTTGTCGACAAAAGTTTCCATGGGGGGCGCAAAAGCAAGGCATTTCTTGTCTAATCATACTGGACGAGAATGTAGTCTTCAATGGGAGTATTGGAAGAGAGTGTGTGAATGCACAACAAATATTGGCTCGGATCCCCGTATGGTTGCCACACGTGCAAAGGTGTGGCAAGCATTTGATGCTTTGTCACTAACTATCAATAAAAAAGACTTGAGGGAGGAAGATTACGATAGATATCAGACGGAAGTACAAGCATTCACTCGATTGATGATTTATGCATGGGGAGAAACACACATCACTCATTATATGGTCAGTGTTTTGTCTTTATTTTCTCTTTGTAAGTTCTATCCAAGTGAAACGTACTAATTAGATTCTTTTGCAAATAGCACATTTTGTACGCTCATGGACCTTGGTTTTTAAAGACATATGGATCATTGGCTATTTGGAATACCCAAGGAATGGAGAAGAGTCATTACAGGGCCAAGGCTGTGTATTTCAAAAATTCAAGACACGATGGAGGTAAAGGTCTTAGCAATGCCTTGGTAGAGATATTTCAGTAGTTTTATAGAGGAGTTTTGAGCAGACAAAACATTGAAGAAACACAAGCTCAAGGGTTGACTTCAATGATCTCTTCATCAAATTTAGCCAGAAGAGCCGCTTGGAAGTCATCCACAGCTAATGCAAGGCATAGGGAATGGAGAATGTCTCGGGTTTGTGTAGGAAAGCGGTGGGTTCCTCGACAAAGAACATCCAATGAAGAGGATGGCATTTTAGAAATAGCACACAATGAACAAACATAATCTATTGAGAATATTACATTGTTTTGAAGTATAGTGGTATAATTTATTTGATTACTATAAGTAGACTTTATTTGGTACAATATTAAAATCATGTCTATTTTTGAAAAACTCTTCCCTATATAAGACCACTTTATCTCATTTTCAAGCACACATTTTTCTTGCTCTCTTGGCTTTCTTAGTTTCGAATACATGCTTTGCACTTGTGCTCGTACTAATAGTCTTTCGTATTGTCTCATTACGTTCACGATGCATCCTTCGAAGACAAAGTTGGCAAATCTATTGGCCGACACAACATTTGCTGATCAAATAGATCGCATCTATGCTATGTTCACTGCCAGAATAGATACCCTAGCAACTCTACATGCGAATAGTGATGATTTCAGGTATGTAAGTGAGTATATAGAAGAGAACTTGATGCCTTACTCGGTAAGAATACCTGGCTATGATATTTCTTGGATTTCGTATAATTTGCTAACATATGTATGGAAAGGAGATAGACCTTTTGCTGCCCGACTCAATAGGTTTGTTAGCCACCTGGGGAACGAGCACTTTTTGAAGTTAACATGCGATCAACAAGTAAATTTTAATCTCAAAAGTGTAGGAAACAAGTTCTTGTCAAGTGAAATTACTGTGATTTTTTCTGTTGAATGAATTTCCTACAAATACCGTTGAAGAAAAATATGATCCTAGCATGAACGTCAGCGAAATGGAAGAGCAAGAAGCAGAAGAGGAATTAACACCTGTGAAGGAAGCAGAGCTTGCATGACAGATGGCTTCAATTGCATCAACATCTGCCCAACCGGAGGACATAGACGACTCCGATCACATGCTGCAAATACGTGACCTTGCCCCAGTGATAATTAAGAGTATTTGTTTCTGCATGACTTGCAATATATAAGTATCCATGCCTCTTATTGCAAGAATCTTATTTGTCCTATCAACAACTCTGCACTGATCAAATTTGAATTCTACTTTATGTGTTAGATCAACAATTCTTCTAAAAAATAGTAGATTCATAAACATATTAAGTTTATAAAGGACTTTAGAGAGTAGTTTGAATTTATCATTCTAGAAGCTTAGATTTATAGTGCCTTTACCTTCGATAGCACAGGTATTGTTGTTGTCAAGGTAAACATACTTTTTGGTATTATAAGGCGTATAGGACTAGAAACAGTCGATATGACTGGTCACATGTGCTAAGTGGCTCCAAAATCAAGCAACCCCAAGGCGTCGTCTAATGTTTTTTGATGGTTGATCATGAATGCATATTCATCCACTTCTTTACTAGGGGCATGAGATGTTTCTACAACTACATGCACTCGTTGATTCGATTGCGTCTTGTTTTTGTTCTTAGCTTTCAGTATCCTGCAATTTTGAATCTCGTGGTTGGTGTGCTTGCAGTACTTGTAGAACATCTTCTTCTTTGTCTATTAATTTGATGACTGCTCTTGACGCTATGTCAGCTTCTGATTCAACTTGAATGATTTTGGGCCTTTCTTCTTCTACTTCTTTGAGCCTCTATCTACATATAGAATGTGCAAGTTGAGAAACTAGAAACCCTTCCTTTGATTCTCTTCCGACAAAAACATAGTAATAACTCTTGAGAGAGTTAAATCTAAGTGTGTTGTTATGATCATCTCCCAGTTTTATCATATGTAGATGGCAGGCTCGATAGTAGTGTCATTAATGTGTCTTGATCATTGATGACTAATCCAACAATAGCCATCTGTTGCATGCAGTTCTTGAACTAGTTTATGTGATTCTATAATGAGTCACCATTAAACATTCTCAATGAGAAAAAATTTCTTCTAAGTTGCAACTTGAAAGTTATGTCCCTCACATCATACAGTGTACTAAGGATGTCCCAAACTTCTTTCGATGTCCGAGCTTTAGATACATGGCCGATTTGTATATCTAATATGTTGAGCATGATCAACATGATCATGCTCAACATATTAGCTTCCATCTGTATATTTTTTTTTGAAATTTAAGATCCAATATAATCCTAAATGTGGATCTAGGCACAATAAAAGATGCACAAAAACAATTGTCAAATTTGTAAGCAATTCTACACATAGACTTTCTAGTTTGATCAGGGTCTACATAACATAATATAGAATTAAAAGCTATTCAACATATTAAGAGATTTGATCCTCATCTCTATAAATAGGTCATAAATCAACAACATATTGTTTATTACCACTCTCCAATAGAGATAAATCAAACATACATCGAGTATTCTACTCTCAAGTAGAAGAGACTAAAGAATAATGAGATAGTATTCACTCCAAGTCTTCCAAAAGTGGAATGCCACTTAGGTTCAATATTATCTAGGCCCTACCTGCTGTTCATAAATAAAAGTTATGACTCTCTCTTCTTGCTCTAGAGTGGTTTGCCCTATCTTATCCATAACTTGCCCTAAACTAGTCATAATGGCCAAAATTGCCATGTAAAGCTAAAAATGAACTTTTGAATGACTTTGTGACTAAGTGAATTTGGACCCACTTAAAAATTGTTCATGTACCCTACCTTGACATGTGTGAGTAACCATGCGAAGTTTATTTGCTAATTTGGCCTCATATAGGCTCAAAGTGCCAAACTAACTAGAAAGCTAGACAACTAGTTGACAACTTTCACACTCCCTCTTCAAGTAGTTTTATCATAGATTTAGAACATAAACCAAGATGAGATCTATGCTTTATGAATAAGTCTATTATGAGCATCTATAAATATGAAATGGAAGGACTTCATAATTGATACAGATAATAGTGTTGATATTGGATGCTTCATTATTTCTTACATCAATTTTACATATCAAGATGAAAAACCAACATGAAGAAGTACATAGAATCATGCTTCCACCTTTGATATCTCTAGAAAAAAATAGCAACCAAGTAATGAATGTGAGTGAACTTGCCTCCTCCATATTTCACTTCATGTGAAGTGTATGTGTCCAAAACTCCCATAAATGAGACTCCATTGCCACCTTGCCATAAAGAACTATCAACCCTTAACAAACCATGACTAAAAGAGTACAAAAATGATGCTAATATAGCTCCACATGACTTCATATAACTAGTAGATAGCACTCGTCCATCTTCAAGATTCATCCGATACAATAAACTGACTATATATTCACCAAAATTTGACAATTTCCACATATTGACATGACATTGCTCAAACATGAAGTTAGATTAGTAAAGTAGGTTTTAGCAACACTTTTTTGTTTCTCCTTTTACCTTAATTTATTCTTTAATAACTTGAAGAAATAGATCCTTAGTGCTTTGGCCATTTGATTTCCCTTCGATGCTCTTTACTAGCTCCAAATTGCCACTTTTCCCCCTGTGTCGATGAAGCACAATAAGATCATCCATTCTATCTTTCACTTGAACATCAAAATCGTAGAACAAAACCTCATTTCAAGATCCATTAATGACATCCATTTCATGAAGACAACCATCCATTTGCATACCAGCATCTACACAAGAAGATGTACCAAAATATGTGTGAAAAGCAAAGTGTGTACCTTCCACAACTTGCTTACCCTTATCATCATATGTACGTCTAGATGACTTTTGTCTTTGCCTTGAGGAGATTGTTTTAACTTGACTTGGAGAGGGGTCTCCACCACAATTATTATCCAAAAATCCATCTTTATCACCATCAAAATCCATAAATAACATCAAGCTTATCCACATTTTCCTCTTAAAAAAAAAACATGCATAGAAATGTTGAATTCTGTTGATAGATCTTCATCTCCATTTGCCAACTTTAAGCACTTGATCTTCATGTTGAATTGACTCTCTGTAGCATTCTTGAACTTGAGAAAAACAACAAGGACTTCATTCTTACCCTTTAGAAGTTAAATCCAACAATATCATTCTACAAAAGTCATCAATGCAAGTCACATGCGTCTTTGCTCCTCCATTACCCAAAGCACTAGTACAATGCACATCCAAAATGTACTAAGTAAAAAGACATCTTAGATTTTGAGAAACAACCTATATGACCTTGACATTGAATAAAGCTCAGAAACTTGCTCCATTGTCATCAACCCACCATGGTTAGAAATAACACATCCATCAAGTTTATAGAGCTTCCCTTGTCTCTTGCCCTTGGCAATCAAGGAACCATTCATGCTTATCAAACAAGAATTACCAACAAATTCCACTTCAAAATCTTTGATACACTAAGAACATTCCGAGTAATGGAAGGATGAACAACATATTCTCTAATCTTGCATTCCTATTTGTAGATGAATGAAAAATAGGAATAGTACCAATGCCCTTGATAACACATTTACCATCATTGGCCATGTTGATGACTTCTTCTCTCCTTCATAAGTCACCAAAGAAGTGAAGCATTATTTGTGATGTGTCATATGAAAGCTTGCTCCACTATCAATCCACCATGGATCAATATCTCCATCATTGGTTAGCAAACTAGAAGACACCAAAAGATAATCACCATCGCATTGTTCGTCCTCATCAAAAGTGAAATTTCCTTGCATCTTTCCTCGCTCTCTCTTCCTTTTAAAACATTCACTTGCACATTGACCTTTAATTCCACAATTAAAGCACTTCAACTTTGACTTGTACCCTCAAAAGAAGATGTCTCACCTTGATTCAAGCTTGTCTTCTTGAATCTCTTTCCTTTGTTCTTGTCTTTAAATTTTCCTTTTGAAAACAATGTGTCTTCTCCTTCTTGAGTAGAAGTATCTCTTTCTCTTGCTTGTAACCTGTGCACTTCAGCCACTAAGACCTCTTCCAAGTCCTCCACACTTAGAAATGTCTTCTCGATTGCCAAACTTTGTACAAGGTTAGCTTGATCTCATCCAACAAACCATTTAGCATTACTTGAGCAAGCTTAACATCCTTAATGCTACTATCAATGCATGCAAAATCATCATTCAAGGCTTTGACTCTTAAAATAAAGGTGTGAGCACATTTCCCTTCATTTTGGCTACTTTGGAAGATTTGTCTTCTTACGGTTAGAACCCTAGAAGTGGACTTACTTTCATATACCACCTTCAATGCATTCTATGCTTCACTTGAAGATGTGCACTTACCAATTTCCTTGAGAAGTTCATTGGTGACATTCATCTTGATGATGTGGACTACCTTCTTGGCCCTTTTATCATACCTAACATGGTCTAGAAGCACCAAAGGCCTCTCCCTGCAACAATGTCCATTACCTCATGCAAGTCAAGCAAGGATTTGATCCTCACTTTCCAAGTTGAATATTGGTAGAGTTGAGCCTATTAGTAGCCAGCATGCCAGATGATTACTCCTCCTCTTTGAACCTGTTTTAATGCACTAAGCACTCACACTCCTCTCAACAAATGAATGAATATTGAAATCACAAAGACTTAGAACCTTGCATTCTATCTCTCTTGAAACTTGTCAAATCAAATGTAGATTTTTGATGAATCTTGATCAACACATGTAGACAAATGCAAAAGATCATGCTAGATTGATGGAAAACCCTATTTTAAAGAACTTGCTATTTTTGGCCACCAACATGCTCTAATGCCATGTGAAAATTTAAGATCCAATATGACCCTAAATGTGGATCTAGGCACAATAGAAGATGCACAAAAACAATTGTCAAATTTGTAGACAAGTCTACGCAAAATTTCTAGTTTGATCAAGATCTACATAACTAACAAAATCAAAAGATATTCAACATATGAAGAGATCCGATCTTAATCTCTATAAACATGTCGTACAATATCAACAAATCATTTCAACACTCTCCAATAAAGATAGATCAAGCATACATAAAGTATTCTACGCTCAAGTAGAAGAGAACCAGAAAATATGATATAATATTCACTCCAAGCCTTCCAAAAGTGGAATGACAGTTACACCCTACCTACTATTTATAGCTAAAAATGATCTCTCTCTCTCTCTCTCTCTCTCTCTCTCTCTCTCTCTCTCTCTCTCTCTCTCTCTCTCTCTCTCTCTGCCCTAGCTTATCTTAAACTTGCGCTAAACTAGTCATAATGGCCAAAATTGCCATGTAAAGCTAAAAATGAAATTTTGAATGACTAAGTGACTAAGTGAATATGGAAAAACTTAAAAATTGGTCATGTAACCTATCTCACATGTGTGAGAAAATTATGTGAAGATTGTTTGCTAATTGGGCATCATATAGGCTCAAATTTTCAAACTAACTAGAAAGCTAAAAAACTAGTTGACAATTTTCACAATTGTTGTGTCATTTTCTTCGCGTCTGACTTTAAAACCTATGACAACATCATACAAATCCTTGGCCATTAGCACTATTTCATCTTTAATTTTCATAGATGGTAGTTGGATCCATCAATCTTGTCTATAATGAGAATCCATGTGGAACTTAGTCTAAGTGATAGTGATAACTATTAGTGACTTAAGAATAAAATCTAGTGCTATTATTAGAACAAAAAGATGATTACAATAGAATTAGGTTCTGTAGGATGCTTCTGATATCAAGCAATGCTGAGACCAGATATTGGGTTCAAGTAACTTAAAGTAGCTCTAATACCATGTTGGAAAAATTCTTTGGAAATTTCTCATTGCATGTGCTACGCCTTTGGAATTATATCAGGATGGTGAGTCAAACAACTCAACTAAATCTACTTGATTCTAGCTTTGAAGTCATCAGAATCGATAACGTCAATTACATAGACAAATACAAAGTTTCAAGACTATTAGTTGCGGAAGCGACAAATGTTTCAAAAAAAATTATAAGAGAGCAATACAAGATAGAATGATTACATCAGAGTAGGATACATTTGCTCTGAAATAATTTTAAATGCAATAAGACAATGAATTGATTTAAAAACTAATAAAATACAAGTCATTTGAAATGATGAGCAGAAGACACTTGTGGTGATAATCGCATACTCAAAACTAGCTTTGTTTCTATAACAACTTCAATAATACAAAGATATTGATAGCTTATTCTGACTCTCTTTCTGAATCTAATCAATGTAATCTGAGGAATTGTGGTGGATAGATAGTGGGGCTAGTTCCCATATATCAAGTTCTAAAAATTCCTTCACTAGTGTCATGCATCATCAAAAACTTTGTGTCTCAGTGATGTTCTTTATGTACCCAAGACTCAGACAAATCAAGCAATCGGATCAGAATGATCCTACTACTGCACGAGGCAGTGGTTTAATGATAGCTCACAAAGCATGAAAAACCAATTCTATTGGTGAAATAACAAGAATTATGCAAATGACAATGTCTTATCAACTTCTCATTGAATTGGGTGATCTACTTATAGATCAAGTACAAGCACAACCTATATGCTGATTCAGTAGGTCTGGCACATGTGGAGAGTGCCACATCATTTAGATCCACCAATGGGAGCAAGCTATTCCCATACAACAAAGTTGACTTATGCTAATAGCTAAAATCCAACCACTAGTCTTCTTGAAAATAGGAATCTCCCCTAAAAAATAGGTTCTAGGAGAATATGTACATGTGATATAGTACTGCCAGCTTCACGTGTTAATATCATCTAGCATGTGGGCCATCTTCTGGTTTCAGGTCAGCACCTTCTACTACATCCCAAAGATCTCTATCTATCAACATCATCCGGAATTTAAACTTTCAGATGTAGAAGTTAGAACCATTGAACTTGTCAATGATTCTAGCCTTGTTGGATGATGACGAAGAGCTACCAAGATGAGACATAATAACAGTAATATAAATGGAACAAACTTAAACTCTCGGTTTATTTGAGCTAAGCTTTGATACCAATCTGATGGGGCAAGGGAGATAGAAGAACGTGAACGGAGAAGAGAGCAAGAATATTGCGGAACAGCTGCACCGCTATTTTCTCATTGTCATCTATCATTTTTTCTTTCTCATTCTCCAACACACAAACCGTAGATGCCCCAGGGTTGAAAAATCCAAAGGTAACAACAGTAATTGCAAGGGGGGCTCCGCTCTAAGTCAATCAAGAAGTTAGCACACAACAAGTCTTGATCCCAAAATGGTTTAGGAAGATTTGCACTTAACCTCATAGCTTGGGCACCTTCACATATTGTCCTATTCTTCCTCTCGGCCACTCCATTTTGTTGAGGTGTCCCCTCCTCCTCAAGCACTAGATCCTAGTGGAAAATTGGTTCTCCTTTGCAATCTTGAACTTTACAAAGACATCATACACTTCATCTTTGCTTTTTAGTAGATATGCCCAATAATATCTACAAAAATCATCAAGGCTTTGAAAAATTTGTCTTCTTAGAGTCAACACTCTAGATGTAGACTTGGATTCATAAAGCTTCTTCAAAGCTTCCCAAGCTTCATGAGATGAATTGCACTTACCAATCTCCTTGAGTAGCTCATTGGTAACATTCATCTTGATCATGTGTAGAGCTTTCTTTGCTCTCTTGTCCTAAGATTGAAACACACTCTATTGAAGTCTAGCAACCTCAAAAAATAGAGATCCAATCAAAAATATGGTTTTGACAAAATCACAAAAAATTGAATCTTCCAATTTCTACATGCAATTGCAACAAACTTAATATAGAATCTTGTAGCCTCTAATGAAGCTTTCCTAATGCATCAAAAATTGGCCAATCCAGTAAGGCACGTGTGAAATCGGCCTATTTCAAGTCCGTACCTAAATTGAATTAACATTTGAAAGCAAGTAATTCATTGATTGTCAATTATGTTATATGATGAAGAGAGAGAATTATTTGCAACTATCCATGCACTTAAAACTTGGCTTGGAGAGACTACTTATTTGATAATAAGTTTATAGCGGATACGGAGCACCAGCCTCTTAAGCACTTTTGTAATCAACATAATATTACTTCAAGATAGGAAATCTTGATGGGAAAAATTTATGTAAGAATTTGATCATAAAATCCATTGTATAAGAGACAACTCTAATTAACTTGCAAATGCTCTTAGTCATATAGGTGAATTGAATGAATTATCTTTCATCTTGATTTCTACGGATCTCTGTTTTTCATTTAGAGGACGTATGAAAGTAATTCTCATTTGGTCGTATTTGAAACATTACTCATATATACTAAATGAGGACAACGTTGGGACAAGTTTGCAAGGGCCACGACTACCTATGAAAGATAAGAAAATTCTAGAACAATTTACTATTTCAGATGGATTTTTATTTCGTAATGGGAAACTTTGTATTATAGAGATCAATGAGCTCAAGCATCATATTATTTTTTAATGTCATGACATACCCTATGCATGACATCAGGGTATAGATTAAATCATTTTTCAACATTTACACATGTTTTCATGTACATATATATGTGTCACTATATGGACATGTGTACACACACAAGATAAAGAACCCTAAGTATCTAGTATACAAAGAACATGAAAAACACCAATTGAAATTTTAAATCATTGGGTGGTACAAAAAACAATCAAACTAAAAATATTATGAACATGATGTTATATTACTATTTTTATTACAATTAGGAATTTTGCTTGACTACTAAAACTATAGCTAGCTAGTAATGGTAATGGCTAGAGAGGGGGAGAGAGAGAGAGAGAGAGAGAGAGAGAGAGAGAGAGAGAGAGAGAGAGAGATTGTGGAGGAAGGCAACCAATGACTAGTTGTTGCTACAGGTTACGTCCATTTATGTTGATGTATAGTTTTCAATCTAGATCTCCAATGAATGTGGAGGTCAACTCTATTACCTGATGCTCTTAACTGCTGACATATTGGAAAGATATAGAGAATCTGACTTCTTGTCTGATAGACATAATTCAGAATCGATTCTTAAACAACTTTTGCATTGGGAATCAGCCCTTGAATAGGGATTGACGATCCTCAGGGGCCATGCCTGAAAAACTTACAGATTACATGTTTTGATTGTTGAAAAAGTGATTTGAAGAGTTAACACTTTTGTATAACCCTAACAGGAAGCATCTCTCCGATTGAAAACTTATGAGCATCAAAGAAAAAGGGGATCAAGGCCATCCAATGGAAGTGCAAATTAGTGAGTTCTTGTGCCAAGAACATGCCGGATTCAAATTCTAGAGGAAACTAAATAAAGTCACGAGTTTATAAAATAACTAGTTTAAGAAATATTAATGTTTATAGTGGCAAGAAATAGTTAAATTGAAAGCTTGCAATTTACAAAGGATCATGAAGGAGTCATCGTACAAATGTAGGCGCCGATGAAGCAAAGCACAACCATTCTTTGAATGATAAAGTACAGCTACTGTTACACTGCTTGTAACCTTGCAAGAACAGATGAAAGGCTTCTAGAAGAAATGAAAAACAGATGGTCCGAAGAGATGAACAGATGAACAAATGGTCCGAAGAGATGAAACAACCTTTAGAAAAACGATAAAAAGATGGTCGAAGAGATGAACAGATGGACAGATGGCCCGAAGAGATGAAACAGCTTCTAGAAAAAACAAAAAACAACTAGAACATGATGCCATCACGATCATTCTGACTTGAATATGAAGCGCCTGAAATGCATCCCTTTCCCAGAAAAGGATCGCTGCCTTTATAACACATTTTGATACCACGCATCGAGATCAATGTTAAACTACTCTATCTGTTAAACTACTCTATGTGAGATGCACGACCCACTTTGCTATTACTGATTTCGAGTTTGCTTTAATAGGGATTTCGATACGGTGTATCGAAATTCCTGTTACAAAGTGTTAAGTTATGTTAATCTCAATCACATTTAGGTACATCAAAATTTAGGCTAATATTGAACCACCTACATCAAACTTTAGGTTAACATCGAACGACCTACTTTGCTTGAACGACCGACTTTGCCCGACTTTTCTTGAACAACAATTATCCACTAGGCGGCACATCGCAATCAGTCTTAAATTACACTATGTGAGATGTGGACGAGTGGCTTTACAAAAAATTAGAATATAGCATTGCAATACTACGATTGACTTTGTTTTTTTCCTGATTTTGAGATGGATTGAACAGGGATTTTGATTGGGCGTATCGGAAACTTTGTTACAGATTGTTCAGTTAAGTTAACTTAACCTGAATCACAATACGGTGCATCAAAATTTAGGTATCAGTGTGATAAAAATCAGTGTTTTGAAAAATCGACATAGTCCAAGAATAGAACCGACATCTTTTTCCAAAAATCGGCATGGAAAAAATTGTACAGAATGTTTTATGTCATAAATCTTGGGTTTTATAGGGGAAAATCGGCAAGTAAGAGCTTGTCACTCAATAGAGGCAGAAGAAATCTTTCACATAAGGGTTTTTGGAGAGAAACCTCTAAAAGCTTTCCCGAACACTGGATAAAGCTATCGTCCACTCAGATATCTGTGGACCCAATGAAAGTCAATTTGCTCTCAGAATCAAGATATTTCTTGACGTTAATTAATGACTACAACAAGATGACAACGATCTATTATTTAAAGAAAAAGTGTAAAGTATTTGACTCTTTCAAAAAGTTCATGGCATTCACAAAGAGACACACCTTGAAGAAGATATAGACCATCAGGTCTGACAATGGAGGTGAGTACAAAAACAAGGAGTTTTCAAGTTTCTACCAAGAACAAGGAATAGAGTATCAATTCACTTCTGCATACACACCCGAATATAATGGTGTCATAGAGAAAAAAAAATAGAATGCTAGTCGAAGGAGCTAGATGCATGATGGCATAGGCTCAATTGTTGAGACAATTATGGATTGAAACAATTGCTGCAACAGTACACCTGCCAAACAAATCAACAACAACAACCCTGAAAAACAAGACACCATATGAGATGTTGACATGTAAGAAGTTTGATCTGTTGTACGTACGTGTGTTCGAATGTGCAGCATACAAGCACATACCAAAAGAAAATAGAAGCATGCTCGATGAAAAGTTAGAGCAAACAATCATGGTCGGATACTCGAATGGATCGCAAGTGTATAGACTCTACAACCCAACCTCGAAGAAAGTTGTGTCGAATCGAGATGTGAAATTCGACGAATCCACATTTCTTGGATTAAAGGAAGAAAAGGGCCATAAGATCTTCACGCTACTGCCAATTAAAGAGGGAAATGGAGGACAGACATCAACACAAGATGCAGAGCTCCGTACTCCAGAGCAAAAAGCCGAAGATCAACCTGTCGAAGAAGAAACCAACCAGCAGCGACGAACTGAACCAAGAAGGTTAATAAGACAAAGAAGACCTCCAAATCGATACATGACCATCTTCAATGGAGCGAAGATGCAGAGCTCGAATTCTGTAGCTTCACTGTAGAACCCACAACTTACCAAGAAGCTATCCAGAGTTCAAAGGGAGAATTCTGGAAGGAAGCAATGTCAGAGGAGATCAAATCAATGAGGCAAAATGAGACATGGACACTAGAGCCACTACTTGAGGACAAAAAGATCATCGACTACAAATGGGTTTATAAAAAAAAAAATCAAATCAGATGGCATAGTCGGATGTTACAAGGCAAGACTTGTCGCCAAGGGCTACACGTGTGATGCCACGAAAATGTTAAAAATTGAATGTCAACATAAATATGGCATGATATACTCAGAAATGAAGATATGAGCCGGTTAACTATAAATCATGAAGAGGCTTAAGTCATTTTTCGGGAATATATCTCCTAAGTACTTTCGTTGTAATTAAGGACAAGACCTTTAAAAGGAAAAGACATTGTCTTGGACAACCTTTACTAGGTTGTCCATACGAAATGACTAGATACGAAAAGACATGATAAACTAGAGTAACTTTAACTCATAGTTAAGAATACCTCCTATGGTATAGTTGAACGTATTTTCAGTCTAATTGTTAACTAGACCCTTTTGCAAGAGCGACACACCTGTTGTTTTAGAGGTGTGTTTGTTCACCCCGTAGAACATATATTGATCTCACACTTCAGTCTCAATCATCGAGAGAGAAGAGTTTATGCTTATGTAAGAGACTGAAGAAGTGAATAGAGTTCTGTGAGTTATACTCTCTTATCTCTATTCTCCGCACTACTGAGTGTGAGTGATCTTGAGTCTGCTAACAATCTTTAACACATTTCATAAATTTTTCTCTGATCAGACAGTCGCTTTAGTGCATTACAGTCATTTGCTATGTTTTCGTAAAGCATGCTCTAAAGAACTGTCTTTAAACCATCTTATTCGTCTGTCGCAAATACTTTCTTTTCGACACTCGAATAACGACTATCTTTGGTACAGTCTAGCACGATCACTGAATAAAGTTGTATGTATACATATGAGATGACAGTCCCTGTCTGAAGAATTCAGTCTTTGATATGTTTTTCTGATTGGCATTGACATAAGTTTCTTCGTGTTCTCTAACCATTAAGTTGGGCTTTAGTTGTTGAGGACTTCTGTCTAGAAACGAATAGTTTGCGAACTCGATTAATTAATTGTCTGCATAGCCACTAATACATTGAACAATTCTCAATTCTTTGTTGACACTAGCCAGAGTGTAGTACGGCTGTACTTCTCTGATAACATCTCATCTATAGAACGCGCTTCATCCAATTCGATAGAGGCCAAATTGTTGTTCAGAATCTATTAACATTACCCATCCCAAACATAAGTAATATTGGTTACTTTTTAATGTCTGTCGACAACTAGAATAACACTCGAAACCACTTGCCATAATTGTACCAAAAACATAATTTTCTAATGCTGTCCTCTGTGGGAACGACATTATTTACTATAAAATCTATATTAAAGCTGTTGGTATAGTACGACATATACCAATTTTTGGCACCGTTGCCGAGGATAGTTTAGGAAAGTTATAAGAAATCTAACAAATCCATTTCCATCTCTAGTGTATGTCAGATAGAGAATCCAGATTAGAATGATACCGTAAGCTTAGAGAGGAATATTACAAAGACAAAGTGAGAATACTAGTCAAAGAAATCTAGACGAAATCACTGCCCCGTTACTTGAACTCCTAATTAGCTTCGGTATGGAGGGTCCTGCTGCACGTTTCACTTCTATCTCCAAAATTAAATACAATTATTTTAAAGGGACTTCTTCCGATGATGCAGATAGCTATGTCTCACAATTTGAGTCAATTGCTAATGCGAATAACGAGGGAACTGATGTAGACAAACTACAAATTTTCCCTGGTCTGCAAAGAAAGCAGGCGCGCATATGGTACAGTCAAGTTGAACCAGGCCATGTAGGAACCTGGTACTTGCTGAAAGATGCATTTCTAAACCAGTTTAGAGAGATCAGTTACAAATCTAGAATTCTTGGACGTTTGAACAATGTTCAGATGAAGAGTAAAGAATCCCTTCGCAAATATACACGTAAGGTTAAAAATCTCATAGGAAAACTAACCGGTGTATATCCCGTAGATATGTAGATCGAACGGTTTTTGGCTGGTTTACCACCAAAGATTGATCGGTATTGCAGACAAGGGGTACGAAATTTCTATGATCCGAGATGCCACATTCAAACTGTTTTGTAAATACGCAAACCAAGCCATATTTTTGACGGATGCGAATGCGACAATATCAGTACAAAATTTTGGCTACATATAGGATGCGCTTGCGGGTAATCCAGTATGCTTTGGTGTTATTACTTACAAAGCCTTTTTGCGATGGATCAAACATCAGAAGTTTTCAGGAGTCGGAGCTCATGTCTCTCGCCAGTGTGCTCATTTTCAAATTTTGACTGAGGTAGAGAAAATACTGCTGATGTGAAGGATGTTGGATCCCAAGCCAATTGATCTTTCCAGCCTTATTTTTGTACCTGTTCCGGTTCCAGTCGATGCTGCACCAGCAGTCGAAGTAGCAGCCACAACTGCTATGGATAGTGAAGCTGTGGCAATGGAAACTGATGGAGCTGCTGCTGCTGTTGATTCTTCAAAGCCAGCATCTGCTTCCACATCTTAGAAGCAGACGAGTGCATCCACCTCTGAGGATGACGCAACATAGTCCGATACATCAGACAAAACTTCTTGTTGGTAGAACATCCCTGATATTAGCAAGCTTAATGCTTTCAATCATTTATTTTTATTAGAACAAATTTCTTGTTTCTTGGTCTTCTATGTCATGTTTAGCTTTCTTTGTACCAAACATTTTTGCAAAATGTTTTTCCTTGCCATTTTCCTCTCTAGCACCAAACTTATTTTTTACACTTTTTCTCTTTACCAAGCCTTCCCTATTGACTTACATTTCTTTTTTCTAACATTGTTACAACAAATAAATGCTATTTTTGTCCAAGAAACTTTACAAACTTATGAGGCTATAAGATACATGGAATGAGATTGCATTGTATTTTTTGGTATTTACACTCCTTTGATGAGAAGCCTATATCTCGCATGCACACACACACACACACACACACACACACACACACACACACACACACACACACACACACACACACAGATGTGTGTGTGTGTGTTATTAATGAAGTTTTGTATCTTCCAAATGTGTTGGACATTTCAAAGATAGTTTTTCACATACTTATTTTGGAAAGCCCAAAGGTAACTTGTTATATGAATATGGAATTTTGCCTTCATCCCTTTGATACTCATGTACATTTTGTGAATAATGATAACACTTGTAGTGTTTTTCAGAGAAAGAATAAAAAGATTACTATATTAAGAACGCCTCAAAACTGAAACCTTGAGATAATTTAATTGACTTTCTTGTTCTCTTTTTATTTCCATTGTCAATTTTTAACTCCAGTATATAGTACAATAAAAAGTTCTTCACAAACATTGAATAAGACTTACTAACTAGATGCATTAGCTTGAATCATATCTAGGACATACGAAAACATTAAATTACTTTGTGCGTGAGAAGTTGAGTCCTGAAACCACTCTATATTTATATCTTTATTATTACATATGGAAGTAATCCTTGGAATTAGTACTTCTAGATTTCAAAATATATTATAATGCTATGATATGCACCAAACGACCACCGATTATGGCCATGTGGCAAACTTCTCACTCCATTCTTGATTGTTGTAAACTATATGTATGAAATCTAAATTAGCAATTTTCTTATCACACACTATCATGTATGTTCATAATCAATCTATGTTTGAAGATTTCCACAATCAAGGGTATTCAAAACACTTATTTATTACTTAGAAATTAGTAGACACTATCTCATTTAATGTTAGGGATCTAAAATTTACCTGAAATGCACATGCATAAATCAAGCTACTAATGCACACATGTAAAATATGCTTCATGGTATATGTTTAAGTTTTCATATTAGGCCTTGACCTTGACTAAGCCTTAAAAAGGAAAAAAAAATGAACAACTTGCAATAGAAAATCATAATATCTTCTAAACATTTTTCATTGAGAATGGTTTGTAAGTACTTATAGTTAAGACTATAATTCATTTACAAGTTCACATTCAATAATCAAACCAAGCACAAGGACTAAGCAAAAAAGTTCCAAAATCCTGACATAGATTTTAAATGAATGTCAATAATAAATGGTGTCTCTTTAATGAGTTGTCAAAGGAGTTTGTACCTTACACTTTTCTCAAATTATTTGAGTCTTTTGCACATAATCAATTATGATGCAAATATATTTCCATTCATCACCATGCATGTTGAATATAGTGCGTATTCATTTGGATTAAAAATTTGCGTAGTCAATTCAACATAAATGATTTTGAGCTTGAATATTTCAATGTGAAAATTTCTAGACTATTATTTACTAAGAACTATAAGTTGCTTACATACTTCAAACATGGACATATCAATAATAAATGCTTAACATGTCATTGTTTATACATATGACATATAACCCTCAAAAGCTCAATGTCACAAGTGTATGAAATACATACAATGTAAATGAGAAGAGAGAATTACACTTTATATAAGTGTCTTTTGTCTAGTTGTACTCCATCCAATTCTTCATCATGCCTCTATCATTAGATTTTTGTGAGTTTTGCACCACAGGTTCTTTTCCTAAATTACATTTTTTATTTATGTAACCCTTCTACTTCATTTGCACCCACTCTTCCATTAGATTGAAACTGATCGGGCTTAGTACATGCCTTATTATAGCTTATTTCTAACAGTCTATAAAATTACAAAAGAATAGGAACAATATATAAAATCACAAAGGAAATAGTCTACAAAATTACAAGGCATTTAACATAGTTTGGGTCAATTTTTTGTTCTTGATTCCTAATCATCAACATGGCGTCAAAAATGATATTTAAATTTGCCACTGGATTTTGACTAATGTTGATTTTGACATCCAAGTGGACTCTACATGCAGAAATGATGATTTTTCCATCATTACATTTGATGTACAAAGAAGGCTCATAAGAGCTAATCACAAAGCCAAGAGAGTAGAGAAAATCATGCAACCTAGAGTACCAAGCTCTAGATGCTTGCTTCAAGCCATATAGGCTCTTCCTTAAGTGGCAAACCTTGTCATCCTCACCAACCTTGATGAACCCCTCGGGTTGCAACATGTATATTTCCTCCTCCAAGTAGCCATTCAAAAATGCGGTGGTCACATCCATTTGATAGAGATTTCACTTGAACAAAGTAGCAATACAAATGATCAATCTAATAGCTACAAGCTACAAGTGCATGTGTTTCTTCATAATCTATGCCTTTAGTTTGAAGAAATCCCTTACCAACCAATCTAGCTTTGTACTTACTTATAGATCCATCTTGATTGTACTTTAATCTATAGATCCACTTACATGCAAGTGGCCTCTTCCCATATGGAAGGTGTACAAGATTCCAAGTTTGATTATCTATCAAAGCATCAAACTCTACTTGCATTGCATCTCTCCAAACTTGTGATCTACTTGCATCTTCATAACATGATGGCTCTTCAAGCATTGTGGTTAGAAAAGATTAAGAGGTAGAAGGAGTTGTGTCTTCGCGTTGCTTTCCTTTCTCAAAGTAAGTGAGCTTTAAAGGCTCGACGTTCTTGATCTTGATCTTCCAAAGGATCATTTTTAAGAAGCTCCTCCTTGGGTTTGGCAATATCTTCAACACATAAAGGATTAGATGCATTTGGAGACATCTTGTTACTTTGAGAATCATCAAATAAGACATCCTTGCTAGCTTTTAATTTGCTTGAAATAGGATAAAAAATCCTATATGCTTTGCTATTTTCACTATAGCCTACAAATATTCTTTTGAAGGATCTTTCCTTCTAGTTTCCAGAGTAATGTGGACATAACAAATACATCCAAATACTTTAAAGTCTTTTACATTTGGCTTATTGCCAAAAAAAGCTTGAAATGGTGAGATCCCACTAGTAGCACTATTAGGAAGCCTATTACATAAAAGATTTGCACAAGTTATGGCCTCTTTCAAAAAAGAGATGGGTAGAGCTGCATCAAGTCTCAAGGACTTTGCACATTCACATAGGCTCCTATTTTTCCTCTTGGCCACCCCATTTTGTTGGGGGGTGTAGGAGCAAGTAAACTCTCTCTTAATGCCATTGATCTCAGAAAAGTCTCTCATCCTATTGGAGATGTACTCTCCTCCATTATCACATCTTAGAACTTTAATGCAAGAACTAAGTTGCTTTTCCATAGAGACTTAAACTTCACAAAAGCTTCATATACAAGACTCTTCTTAGACAATAAGTCAATACAAGTGAATCTAGTACAATCATCTATGAAAGTCACATACATTAAGGCACCTCCATTACTTTCATGAGAAAAAGCATGTACATTTGAATGAATAAGATCCAAGGGTGAAGTAGATCTTGTCAAAGATCTCTTGTAGGAAGTTTTGTGTGACTTTGCAAGGCCACATGCCTCACACACTTTGCCACACTTCTTGAATGATTTTGGTAGGCCGAGAGCTAGCCCCTTTGATGCCATGGACTCCATTGATTGAAGATTAGGATGGCCTAATCTTTTGTGCCAGAGCTCCACTTGAGTCAACTCCTCCCTAACCATGTTCACACTTTCAATAGGCACATTTAACATCCAACTTAAAAAGAATTCCTTGCTTAATGCCACTAGCTATGCACTTATCACTTTTCAAGATGGAACATACTCCATTGAAATGTACATTTAGTCCATTGTCCATTAGTTGACCAACACTAAGGAAATTTTTTTGTAATGGATGGACTATACAAAACATTATCAATCTATCCTCTTAGATGATTCTAAACATAATGGAATAGATCCTATGCCATCTATCTTATATTCTTGATCACTAGCAGTGTAGATTGACTTCTTAGAGTCATTATAAGAAAGTAAAGTAGAAAAATAATGCTTGTTGAATGACATGCGGGAGCTAGCCCCACTATCAATCCACCATTTTTCTTGGCTTGATTTTGGTGTAGATGCTACCATCAAGGATGTGTTGAAGCCATCCTCTTCCTCCTCCCCTTGTGCAAGATTGCCTTGATCTCCTTCCCTTGTGCATTCTTCTTCTTATAGCATTCGGAAGCAAAGTGTCCTTTCTTTCCACAAAAGAAACACTTTAGCTTGACTTTGTTCTTTTGCTTCCCTTTGGAGGTAGATCCTCCATCCTTGACCTAGGCCTCCTTGCCTTGGTTCTTCTTGAATGGATGAGTCTTCTTCTTGCCCTTTGATGTTAAGTTTGCCTTATCATCACCACCACGTAGTGACACAGACCCCATTGTTGTCCTAGGGTGTAGAATCCTACTCTCCTCAGCCACAAGAACATTATGCAACTTGTCTATTAATGGAATTTGGCCTTGAATAGAAAAATATTTCCATTCAATATCACTTGTACTAGTTCATTATATTGGATCTTTTCTCCTATAGATCCTGATTCTTTGTTTAAAGACTTTATTCTTAGGACATATTCTTGTCCATTTTCTCCACTTCCCCTCAGGCTTTTCAAGATCAAGTTTCTTAGCATAAGAACTCTTGATGTGTTTTTGGATTCATATATGTTCTTAAGTGAATCCCAAGCCTCTTTTGATGAGGCACAAGAAGCCACCTCTTTCAAGAGGTCATTGCCTACATTCATCTTTAGACAATGTAATGCCAGTCTAGCCCTCTTCTTGTATTTTAATTGTTCTTGGGCTCGTTGAGGCTCTTCCTCAATTCCTAGAACAATATCAAAGAGGTCGTGGATCACAAGTAGTGATTCCATCCTCACTTTCCATATGGAATAGTTTGTGGAAGTTAGTTTCTCACTAGATTCTAACAAATATCCACCCATGGATGACATTATGAATGAATGCCTATGAGATGCACAAAGATCTCTTGACTATGAATGATATAAGAAAGATTTCTAGCTTTCTAAGAATCTTCTAATCTAGGCCCAATAAACCTAGTTCAAACTTGGATGATGGTGTAATAGATCCACTAAAAAATCCTAGCAAATCACTCCTTCACAAAATTGATTCTAGCACTATTTTGCCTAATATTTCACATACACATAAGATCTGAACAAATCAGCCTTAAAAATCTGATCTAATGCTTCAAAATGAATTGCTTCAATGACTTAGATATCTATTTGATCATAAGCATTTAGTGGATTGAACCTAGATCTAGACAATGCACCAAAAATCATAAATTCTGAACTAGTATGCACATTTTTGGACCAAAAAATATTATAAGAAGATGTTTTGAAGGTTGATGTACGGTTTCACAAGTGTGGACAGTACACTTTTAGCCCACAAATTGATATTGACCAAAAATATTGAAGGTACCACTCTCCTTGAACTCGCCCACTCAAGTAAAACTCAAAAACAACACATTGTCAATGATTTTCACAAGATTTATTAATCATAAGATCACTCTTATACTTAGCTCTAATACCATGTGAAGTTTTTGATAAAAAGAACAATTATAATTGTACAAAACAATCGTTAAGAGTTGTTGATTGCTAAATCCAAAGATCTATCAAGTTCTATGTGTTAGATCTTGATCTAGATACATTACACTATGATTTTACCAAGAGCAATGTATCAAATGATTGAAAACTATTAAGAGCGGCCTCACACGTGTGGAGGACAATACTAGTACAGGTTGTAACCTGAGAGTGTAGTAATTTTATATACAAATGCATTGCAATCTTAATTAGTAAGCTTTGGAACAAAAAGAACATTTGAAAGTGGTAGAACTTTAGAAGAAGCAAGTTTCAAAGAAATATTGCCAATTCCTTCAATAGAGCACTCATGATCATTTGTTGTATAAATAGATCTTTTAGATCCTTCATAAGGTAAAAGTAAATCAAAAGATTTCTTAGAGCAACACATATGTGATGAAGCACCAGAAGAAAAACTTGAGACCATGAGAGATCCCTCACCATCACTTGCTATAGAGTCTTCTTTTTTCTCATTAGAGAGATTTGCTTGTTTGAGTTGATTTTTCTTTTGGAAGCAATTAGAGGCATAGTGCCCCTTCTTGCCACAAAAAAAACACTACTTTCTTCTTCAGGTCTTCAAAGTAGAAGGATGATTTGTGTCATCTTCTTCTCCATCTTGATCATTGTCCCTTGCTTTGTTTTTGTTGAAGGCTTGAGAATAATGATTCTTGCTCCTCCCTTTATGCTTGTCCTTGACAAAGAGAGCTTTGTCACTTCCAATATGCTCGCGTTTGTTCATCCTTGAAAGTTTGTAGCTTTGCCTTGCTTCTTCAGATGTGAGAATTCCTTGAAGAGTCTCCAAATTGGGCAACTCTTTCTATATGGCAAAGGATTGAACTAGATTATCATAGTCTTCTTTTAAGCCAATAAGAATGACTTGTACTAGGTCATCTTGGTTGATTGTGACACCAACACAAGCAAGCTCTCTATGAAGATCTTTTACTCTTAGAACATAATTTGATGCACTCTCCTCACTTCTTTGAAAACTTTGAAAAATCTGATTTCTAAGAGTGAGAGTTCTAGAAGTATTCTTAGCTCCATAGATTGACTTAAGTGCATACCAAGCTTCTCTCTTAGAAGTGGTGCAAGAACCTATCTCTCTTAGAATTTCATTCGATACATTCATCTTAATGAAATGTAAAGCCATCCTAGCTCTCTTCTTAAATTTTGGTATTTCAAGTTGAGCCTGAGGCTCCTCCTCACTACCAAGTACTATATTCATTACATCTTGGAGTATAAGAATAGACTCCATCCTAACCTTCCAGATTGAATAATTGTAGGTACTTAGTCTTTCAATTGCTTCTAAGAGATATCCTCCTACTGAAGCCATTATTGTAAAGACTAATTCTAAATGGACAACAATATGTTTGAGCTTGTTCTTGATAAACTAAATGTTGCTACACTTCTCACTATAAGAATTTTGAAAAGGTGTACTACCAAATCCTATGTGAAATCTTGCAACTGAATTTGAGATAAGTCTTAAATATTCCACCAATACAATGCAAACTAGATCAACCTCTCAACTTGAATTGGAGTATAGCCAAATTTTGGTTCTTTCTTCTTTGACACATGTGAAATCTTCAAAGACAACACTATTGATTCAAAAATAATCAAATTGATTGAAGCAATGTAATAACTGACTCAAAACTGGATTGATATACACAAGAACTGGATTTTGAACCTGACAAGCAAAATTTGAATCAAATCAAAAAGTGATCACTCGGATTTCGGAGCTCTCCCTATCCTTTTTAATGAGCTTATAGCTCAAGATAGACACATCAGATTGATTTGAGAACAATTGTTATGGAAAGTATCCTCACTAGCTTTCCATCAAGCTATAACATCAATATCTTTGGACCTATAATAAAGGAAATAAAGAGGTCTAAAATGTTCTGATTTTCACACGTGCAAAATTCCAGAAATATTCCGTACAATTCCAGTTTTGTTCTGTAAAACTTGATCCTAACCTCTTTGATCCAAACACTTTTCTACAAAAGGTAGAGAAAAGTGAAAAACAACTTCCTTGCTTGAATAGCACTCGAAATTTCTTACACAGGCAAAGATACTAGCATGCAAATCTTAATTTGGCTCTGATACCATGTTGAGATCCAAAAGTTTCACACATGTGAAATGCCAATTCCAATTGTGAATGATCTCTATTAAGCTTTGTGTTTAGCACATAACCTGATTCTAGATTGAGTATCAAGATCTAGTTCAAGAATTTATGACTAAACCACAATCTAGCATGCTAGTAATCAAAGAATAGTTACTTTCACAAAGAATGATGAAAGTACAAAGAAATTAATGCATTACCACAGCCTCCTCCATGAGTTAGAGAGAGAGTGCAAAATTCAAGCAGACAAGGTTAAAGATCCAAATTGACAAGAAGTAGCTTCAATGCTTGGTTCATCATCTAAAATTGTGAGAGAACCCTCATACATTTATGGTGGATGGAATAGCTCGAGGTAGAGCTAGCATTCATCACTTTGTTCCACATCTAAAAGTGCAAACCAACAAAGTAGTGACATATGTCACTTTACATGCATATCTATCTACCTACTTTTACCATGTGGCAATTTCTAAAAATCACTATGCATGTGTCCATTACACTTTGTGCATGCTTTGCATGTCACTTTGGAACACTTACAACCTTTGCATGTGATATGACTCGTGTTTCTACAAGCCTATAATTGACATTTCTATGTCAAACTTCTATATGCATGTTGTACTTGACCAACTATAATCAATCTAACTATATAAAAGTAAGTTATGTACATCCTTTCACACGTGGGAATAGGCTCCACACATGTGAGATCCTATCATGATCAAATATCTCAAGATTAACCAAGTACATCAAGTTGGAAGTGACGTTTTTAACAAGAGCTACCATCTATGGAGAGCCTGCAAGATGTATTGGTGGCCGAGGAGAGTAGGCATGAGCTCAAGCTTGCTAGTATATTATGGCAAAGGAATGAGAGGAGAAGACACTCATCATCCAAGAAAATGGCAAAGGCAAGGGAAAGACACATTCAAAGAAGAAGAACAAGGTCTAGGAGGAGAGTGATGAGGTATCACAATTATCAAGAAGTGGCAAGAAGGACAAATCCAAGATGAAGTGCTTCTGTTGTGGTAAGAAGGGGCATTTTGTTGTGGAATGCTTCAAGAATAAAAAGGATTTGGTAAGATGTATGAAGCAATATTGCACACACACACGCGCGCGCACGCATGCACACACGCATGCGCGCTCGTGCGCGCGCGCACACACACACACACACACATACACACAATCTCACAAGAATTCACGCATAATTTTTTATTTTATGCACCTCTCTTTCTTTCTCTCTCGCACACAACCTAACCCTTTTTTTGCTCTCAGACCTAAAACAACAAACAAAAAACAGCCTACAAACTAACTGAGTTTTAAGCTCCATGCAACAACTCCCATATCCAAGCTCCAAAGGTTGCCCCAAAATTGCTATACTATCACTTAAGCTCTCTGCAAAGGTAAACCGGAAAACAAGTTGGAGAGGGAAAATGAAAACAATGTCGGAATCCAACAAACCACTAAATTTGTTGAAACTCAACACTTTTTGAGATTTAGTACAAATGTCTAATCATGTTTGTTGTAGATTGATGACATAAATGTCAAAAAATTTCATTTCAAATTTGCATCATTTTTTTAAAACCACATCAGCCAACACGTCTATGTCACCTCAAAAAACCAATGCCACATCCTTGCCAAATTATGAGTTCAAACATTTTGCGAGTAAATGAAAAGTGAGTTTTTGCACAATCTCTTACTCAAAGTGGGTTTCTAGAATATGGGAAATATTCAAAGCTATGGTACTAGACTTAGTGATGAACATGTCTCATGAAACTTCCAGCTACATAGAAGTTAAGACATTGAACCTCATATTGATAGATGCTTCAAAACAACCGAATCTGATGTAAGAATATCAACTTTACGTACATTTATTGAAGAAAAGTTTAAGAACATTCAAAATTACATACATAATTCAATCCCTCATGGTTTGTATTTAACTTTTTACCTACAATTATACAACAAAATCAACAACATAAAAAATTACGTACATATTTAATTCCATATTATGAAAGACGAAGCTGCAACTTGTGAACTAGTCAATCAAAATATCCAAACGATGAAGAAATTTTCTAAGATGTATCTTCCTGTCATTCGTTGTCCACAAAGATACAAGAACAAAGAGCATGTTTGAGTGAATGCATATCTAGGTGACTGTGTCTCTCCAATATTCTAGCCATTTTCCTTTACATAAGATGGCAAATTGCTAAGGTGAACGAAGCACAATGACATACAATCTAGACAATGCCACGTAAATTGAACAATGTCCTTTTCCAGCTCTGGAAGTAATCAAAATCCCATTGCTCCATCTCCTCAACATCATCGTCAGAGTCCACTTCTAGCGTAGGGGCAACAAAGGTGGACAACATATAATCATTAAATTGTCATACAATCGAACAAAAGCATAAACAAAACAAATGTATGTGTGAAATACACTCACTATATTTGTTTGCCACATGATCCAGAAAAGTCTGATTAAAGTCCATTGCAATGGAGTGTCTCTACTGATGCTGGCAAATGCATACAATATTCCACTACATCCAAAAAATGGATCCACCACCACAATAAGATTAAGGCCTACAACATAATATGATAATAGAAAAGACTACCAAACCACAACAACACTACAAATTTCTTTGTATTGGGATGATACACACTATACAACAAACTGACTTTGTTCTATGTGCCAATTTTCTTACAAAGCTTCCCCAGCACTGCCAATAGGTTTCATAGATTTTGATATTGAAAACATATGCACTTGGAAGCAGACTGCAGTATGTATACAATAGACGGTAGACCTCAACAATAAGGACGAACGGGAGGCAGGAGGCTCAGGCAAAAGGCTGTGGGGTCCTCTGCCTGGCATGTGCGAGGAGGCAGACACGGGCCCCACATTCGCCTATGGAACCGTCCTGTGGGGGCTTCTATACAGACACACCACACATCTCCATCAGATCCCTCAGGCTGTATCTCTGGAGTCTCCCTCTCTGTGCCTGGTTTCTGGAATCTGACCTGAGTCCTGGCTCCTTGGCGAAGCTGTCTGGACTCTGTGCCCTGGCCCCTGAGTCCTCTCTCTTTCTCTCTGCTTGCTTTCAAGTTTCTGGAATCTGAGCTCAGTTTTGACCTGGTGAAGGCTGGCTGAGTCCTGAGTTCTAAATTCTAATTCGAGAAAGAGCGTCAAATCGAGACTGAGTTCACTGTTCAAAGACCAAGTATTAAGTTGCAAGCTGTAACTAAGAAAAACATAGAGACAGACAAAGGAAAAGGATAAATAAAGTGGGTCTGTTCTAGGCTTGCAGTTTGACAGAGAATTGAGCAGAAAATGCTCTGTTCTCACTTGCAAGTTGGTAAGAACGGCGAGTGTGGGGTGTGACTCCGGAGTCCGGAGTCCGAGTGAGGCTGCTGCACTTAGACTCCATAACTGAGAGAGAAGTTAGAAGTTGGAACTCGGGGCAAGACTCGAGAGACTCGTGGTTGTCGGCCGATCTGAAGACATTCCAGATTATCCGCTGTCTATCATATTCATATTATGTATCATCTATGATTCCATCCATCCATCACTCTTCGATGTTTAACTCTCCAGCGTCAAAGGCTCCACTTGAGTTTCTGACTTTGTGTTTTCTTCCGCTTTGACAGAGTCACACAGATGAGATTTTGATTGAATTCGATCTACCATCCTCTAGTGCAATTTGGAAAGTTGAGAATTGTGGTCCTTACCGATCGCGTGGCGCGCCTACAAATCGGCGGTAATCATCTGGGGTGGCATATTCGTGACTTTTCCATGGCTGCGCAGTTTTTTATGAAGCCACTCACGTCTTCATGAGTCACCGCAGCTGAGGCAATGATTGAGTTTATTATGAGTATTGCAAGTTGTCAGGCTTGAAGATGATAGGAGAGCAGGGCTGAGACTTCTTGGTAGTGGGATCAATCGACATGTTATTAAAGGTCTTTTACAGTAGCTTCGACTGAGCTTTGCAGTGTCACATCTGCCGCTGGATGTTACGTTTCGAGGCATTGGAAGAGTAGCTAGAAACTGAGCACAATCGATCAGTGATCTGTTTCAACTTAATGTATGGCCTTGAAAACCGACATTTCAACTGTAAATCAGAATCTGTGCAAACTCCTTTACTGCTGCCTGTAGACAGCTATTTTCTTCTCAACTGCCGTATATTGTAATTTTTGGATCCTCCTCATGACATGGTGCATATCATGAAATGTGTATTTAAAGTAAGAGCAGAATGGCAAGTTTTCAGAATAGAGCTGTAGGGAGAAGCTGGCAGAGTGTAAAAGCTTCGAAAATTTACTGCTCTTTTGTGGTGCTTCTGTGCATGTTACCTTTTGTTCTACCTGGACGGTCTGGCCCATTACATGCTGGTAAGTGACAATGTTCTAGTTTCTTGCTGTCTTTATATGGATTCTAAGTAGACAGCAAGAAACGGACTCAGAAAGCTGACGCATAATGCCTGAATAACCTTTTTAAGGTGCTAAATGTGGAGCTGACAGTTCAAATCACTAGCTTTGAAGTTGTAAGTGGTCTTTATCATTTTACAAAAGTAAAGGTCTGATGTTTTAGTTTGTAAGCAACTAGACTCACCTGGATAAGGACTGGGGGGGGCGAGAGAGAGAGAGAGCTAATAATCACTTTCTGCGGGTTTAGGCGCGCCCGCCATCTCCCAGTTTGTACAGTGCGAGTCAATGTTTTGCAACAGTGCATTTTAGGTTCTATTAATGCGATTTATAACCGCTCGAAAAAAAGCACATAATATTCTTAACGTCCATTGCTACCTCAATCTCAACATGTCTCCTTAGCAATGTTTTTGATCATTTATCATCTATGAGGCTCTGATTTACTGTAGACACTGACTAGCAAAGAATGATGCACTTCAAAATGCAGATTGCTGGGAATGTGAAAATGGATTGAGAACGCCCATAGTAGGCATCAAAACTCAGGTAGCCTATTTTTCAAGGAATTTATGCTAAAGGCAATATCATCTTTTAGTATTAGTGGTTACTTATAGTAGTTGATAATCCATCCGGTCATGCACATTGTAAGAAAGAGGAGGTAGCTAGCCTTCTATAGAATTTGGCGCTTTACTTCAGCAGAGTCTAATATGTCAATATGAATAAGTGGTAATCAGTACTTTCTGATCGTCAGTTTGATTGCTGCAGGCCCGAGAACGTCCGGATCATATCACCTCTGATCGCTTATCTTTTGTTCCAAGCAAAAGTCCCGAAAGAAGATTTCTATTCTATGGACTTGGATCAGCTCCACCACAGTGCAACTCAAAATGTGGCAGGTGCAATCCTTGCAGCCCCATTCACGTGCCCATTCAGCCGGGCCTTGTGAAGACCACTGAGTATTACCCAGAAGCCTGGAGGTGCAAGTGCGGAGCGCAACTGTACATGCCTTGAGAGAATTTTGACAAGGCCACGGTTGATTGCCCATTCCTTGGCATTCAGATCAAAATTAATAGCACTTACGTTCTCCAAAAGACTATCAAGCAGAGGTAATGCTCCCATACGTAGAGGCAATATTCTCATACGTAGACATTCAGGGCGAGGCAAAGTTGATGCTCGCACACTATAGATCCCTAGATCGGCACCGCCCACATGTAAAATACGAGCTGCTGGACAATGGTGGTGAAAGCTTGAAGGAGCTACTTAGCTAGTACCCAGCTACCTTAACCTCATTAGTTCAACAGGAGATCAACTGCAACGTCGATCCGTGATGATGCAAGCTGATGAAGTGATGTTATCGCAGAGATGCCAAAATTTGTCAGCATCCAATCCACGTGATTGATCAATCACTCCTCCCTTCCTCCTCGTCCGTGCATTGAACTCAATGGATCGAGAACTCTCATTTTATCAAAATGAGGAGAAGAGGAAGGAGAACCGGAAAGGGGAGAGGATCGAGAGTATCGTGTACTGGAGAGGGAGTCTTAGTGTTAGTGTGGCTATTTTAGGGTTAGTGTGGCTATTTTAGTCACTTGATTGTCATTTTTGTGGAGTGCCCATGGGCCATTAGTACTATGTGATGTTGCATATGACAAGAGGCTTTTAAAGAAAAATTTATAAGGAAGGAAGACCATATCACTTGTGTTAGCAAATTCTAGTAGTTGCTATTATATGAATTCTACATAAAGCTTAGAATGCTGTTTTTGTAACTTATTTAGAAATCGTTGATTACGTAGAAAAAGCACTTTCGCCGTATTCTTCACTTGGAACATCTTGGCAAGTACTTCCCAAGCACTCTTGGAATGTTCTATTGGATGTCCCTCCATGAAGCTTATTCTAAAAGTTTCAAATTTTTAGTAGTTGGAATCTTTTAAACGATAAATTGTGCTAGATTAAGAAATTTCTTTGGTTTCATTCTCAAAAAATGTATCCTCAACACTATATTATTCTCTTGAAGAGCTACAACGTACATTGGATCCACTTATGTGAATTTCAAAACATTCATTCCTTTCATCTTTTAGCATTTCATTTAAATTAATTTGCCCTTCATTTGTATCAATTGATTTGCACTCTTGATTAACAATCAATCTATTTAATTATCAAACAAGGTAAATTTACGAGGATAGTGAGTTATCATGCAAGCTAGTATTGCTCAATCAAAAACATCAATAAAGGTGGATAGAATCAACCTTTATTTATGCCTCAACCATTACATTGTAGAATATGTCAGAGTTGATTTGTGATGTTTTAGATTGTTCCTTATTCCATTAAAGATGTGACATCTTTTGTAAATTTTGTGCATGTCGTATGACTGGTCCTAAAATTTGCCTTACAAAGTTTTTCTTCCACCCAATTAGAGTTGTTGAAATCTGAAAACAATGTACACACTCTTGAGAATGGTTTGACTTTACAACATTCCCATAATTTAGAGTATTCACTAATAATCCAATTGTCGTGAAAATGACATGCTTGGAAAATCATGGCATTGGCGTTCACAATTTTTTCTTGCACCTTGTATATGTTATGTTCAGAATGGGGTTTTAAGTGCAAAAATCTTGTCAATTTTCTAGACTTGTTTATATAGTCTTGTTTGGAAACTATAGATGATAAGTTCATGTTCTGAGGTAATGAGTGATAAGAAAGATGAAGTCATATTAGTAATTTTAGGCTTAAAATGGAACAATCATCAAGATAGGTTGATGACCCTAGTACAATCAATACTATCTACTAGTTGGTGTAGGTTCAACATTAGGGCCCTTTTTGGACTCAAAAAGGGCCCCTTCATTAATTATAATTAGGGTTAATGACGACACGTGTCCCAATAGAATATTGACAACTGAGAGGGAATGGTCCATATGACATGGCAAATTCAATGGTGCAGATTAAATCAAGTGTGGGCCCACAAAGTACACCTTTAACATTAACCCTAGATAAAGCAATAACTATGCCTACAAGTTAACATCAACTAGCCTGTCTATCTACTAGCAGTCTTATCCTAAGTGAGCCTAGTCCTTATTTCAAATTTTGAATGTTCACAAGCTTGTATCTCTCATCTCTCTCTCATTTTGTATTCTCTCTCTCTCTCTCTCTCTCTCTCTCTCTCTCTCTCTCTCTCTCTCTCTCTCTCTCTCTCTCTCTCTCTCTCTCTCTCTCTCTCTCTCTCTCTCTCTCTCTCATTCTGTATACTCCACAGATATTCTATTTTTTTTTATTTTGGTTCACCTTATCTGAAGATCTACACACTATTTTGCATATCCTACATTATCATTACATCATCCATTATGGCCTCTACTCAATCAAGGAAGCCCAAGAATCAACTAGCTTCCATTGTTGCACACATCAAAGATTCCAATGAGCATTGGGTGCCCCATACATTTTCAACTTTTGACTGGGTTTACATGCAACCATCGGGCAAAGGAACTCACAAGGTTGCAAAGAGGAAGCGAAACAACCAAGACTGCCATTGGAAAGGAAGGATCCACGAATTCAAGATCGACCAAAACGGCGAATACCTTGCAAATGTGCAACACGTATACATGCGTCGAGATATTTTAAGGCGGTCCCCTTTAGGAAAACAAACACGATGTGGGCATGGAAAGCAACAGAATCATCACTGTTGGACAACATATTTGTCACATGGGATTCAAAGGAAATGGAGCATAAAGGAGATTTAATAAGGTGTAAGCTCTCTTGTGAAACAATGACCATAAGGTATCATATTTCACGTCAAACATGCTCCTTAAGTTTCATTTATAGGCGATATAAGTTTGGTCATGGCCGATGGGACCCTCTGGACGCGGAGACAGAAGTGGAGATATCCATACATTTGCCCCATGATGAAATACGAGAAATTCATATAAATAAGAAGTGCAGCCTAGAAGATCTTCGACATATGCTTGGATTGACTTTTGTTGATGTGCCAGTAGATTTTGTCTTCACTCGTAATGGACAAAATGTGAGTCCCTAATTTCCATCGGATTCCTGAATTTTGAATAGTAATGTTGAATAAATATAGGATTATTAACTTTGTGTCTGGTTTTGCAGATACGGAGACGAGCCGAAAAAGATCATGAATGTGTTTCATTTTTACAAACAGGGACATTAGGATTCCAATGGGAATAAAGGATTTAATCTAATGGAAAATAGAAAATACAATTAGTTGTTGTGTTTTGACTCTATTCTAATATATTTGGTTACGTTTTGACATTACTTATTGCGTTGTTACATTTTATATGCCTGTTACTACATTTGTGGATGTCCAAGGATTTTTACTCATGAGCCTAGACAAGAACATACTATATTTAAAAAAGAGGCCAAAAATTTTATAGGGGCACTTACTAAAAATAGAACCCTTCACTATATAAGGGTGCTTGGGTCCTCATTTCTCCACTTCATCCCTTGAGTGTCAGAGTGTCAGTTTTTTTAAATTCTCTGTTTTTCATCTCTCGTGTTCTCTAATACGTTTTCTAAGGCTAACCAATGTCGGAGGAAATGGCACGGACGAAACAAACGGCTAGAGATCCCAGAGTGACTGCATTGCTCCATAGGGATGCACTAGCCACTCTCGATGAGAGAGAGAGACGAGAGAGCAGAAGTAGGAGTAGGAGTCGCAGCCCTATAGTGTCTCAGGAAGATCCGGCCACTCAGCGTGAAGCTGAGGAGGACATGGCCCATACAGCAACTGCACAGGAGGACCAGACTGAGCAGCAGCAGCAAAAAGACCAGCAGCAGTAGGAGGACAACCAGCAGCAGCAACAGCAGCCAACACGAGAAAAAAGCCCTTCCCCGACGGCAACTGAGCGGGAGGAAACAATGAAGTTCCTAGATGAGGAGCTTGCGGCATCGGGTGAGTTGCTGGTTCTGAATGATTCTTTCTTCGACCCATTCCCACCAGCAATGGACATGGACACATCAAATTTAGGCATATCGGGGGACACCACACCCACCGTGTCACCTCCAAGTCACGGCCCGGTGATGGGTCCGATGATGTCGTTGCTGGTGGGTGGTTCTGATGAGGGCACCCCGATGTCGACCACAACAAGGATGAAGCAGAAGGCGACCCATAGATGGTCAGAGAGAGGAGCACACGAGCGAAAAAGAAAGAATCCTTGCAAGGCTGGGTCTACATCAAAGCGACGGAACCCTGCAGCTCGGGAGCCATCACCACTGCCCACACCGCCAACATCGCCTCCACCGCCTCCACCTCCTCCACCTCCACCGCCTCCGCCCCCACCGCCTCCACCGCCTCCACCGCCACCTCCACCACCTCCACCACCACCACCTCCACCACCACTACCACCACCACCTCCACCGCCTCCAAGTTCTGCCGCAGCTGGCCCAAGTAGGACCGTAGAGCGTCGCAGGGATAGGTCGGCCCCTTGTGCAGCACCATGGGCTGGAAAGGAGCTTATGTGAATGCAGTCATTTGAAAATTTTAGTATCATCTATGTGAATGCAGTGATTTAAAATTTTTCAGTACTATGGGAATGGTAGTTTCCATGTCGTGGCATGGAAATCATGCCAGGGCGCGACCAGGGGACGTTTGACTTGGTCAAACGGGGCTGGTCGCGCCCTGGCGTGAAAATCACGTCACATAAAAAAAGGAGGGAAAATCTTTATCAGAACAAAAAATTAAATTCTAAATTCAATAAATTAGCACATCATATAATGACAACAGAGAACTAGGAGAGTCCACAAGAAAAAAAGGACAAAATCTTTATTCACATTTGATCCATTTCCTTCAGAGAGGACTTCAGCTTCTCTGATCGCTTCTCTGATGACAGTACTGGTTTTAACATTTCTAATGCTAATTTAGGAGCATCTCCCTCATCCTCATAAGGGCCAATTAAACTCGAGAGAATGAGCCGGGTCTCGAATCCAGGGCAAAAATCATTCAAAACGGCTTTTCGGAGGACACAGTAAGCCTTTGGCGCTGACGGTGACTTGTCCAGCTCACCAATGTGCTTGGAGAGTGCTTTGCATTTAAGAAGCTCTGTTTGTCCATCTGGGCTGTACTTGTTGCTGAAGCAGAAGATAAAGTTGTTGGGCAAGTTCCCAATGTAGTGGGCCATAGACCTGTCCAGAGTTCCTGCTTCAACTTTCTCCCGAGAGCCACCCCTTCGCATTGCAAATGCATCAAGCTCCACTGCATCCTGCATTTGGTTCAAATTATTGCAAAATGAGTATAATGAAGACAAACAAACATAACAACACATGCAAGTTGAATTGTTGGGTCAGACTTGCCTCGGTGCCTTCATCAATGTCTTCGATTTGCGCAAGGTTAATTCCTTTGCCTTTGTACTTCACGTCAGCAGTTTTCCCTTCGAGTACCTCGAATGGCCTCGTTTGAACTGGTGGTGGTTGAAGCGTTTTCAATTGGCAAAGCACCCTTGCCAGTGCTTGCTCAGTGGTGTCCGTGTCATGCCCGATCAGCTTCTCATATGTGTCATCGGGCTGGGTGTGGTCGAAAGTGGAACTGCCATTCTGCAAATTTACCAATGTTGCCAGCATCTCATCTTCTCGCAAGCCGAGAATATGTTGCAAGTCATGCATGAACACATACTCCTGCCCATCAATGATGATTGGAGCAAGGCCATGGATTCGAAGCACATCATCGGACTCATCTGTATCTTTTGGCTCCGCTGATGTGGATGCACCTATTGCCTCTTGCGCAGCCAAGGTTGCTTCGTGCTCCGTAGATAAATCTTCCTCTTCACCCAGGTCGTGCATCTTGTTCACCTGCTCACTAGGATTGTGTTTGTTGCTGGCCACAGTCGCTGGAAACTCATTAAGCAAAAAAATAACAGTAATCTCACCGGATAGAAACTTCTTTCCTACACTTTCAAGATCAAAAGTTTTAAGCTAATCCTTCGTCAGCTCCAAGTAATGATCGTTACCCAAGTGACTAATAAATCTGTTGAGACGAGCGATAAAGGGTCTATCTCCTTTCCATATATAACTAAGCAGGTTATATGGAATCCACATGATAGTTGAGCCAGGAATTTGTATGGCATAAGGCTTCAAAGTTTCATCTATATACTCACTCACGTACGTGAATGCATCTGCATTAGCCCATAGAGTGGCAAGCGTGTCTATTCTACCAGTAAACATACAATAAATACGATCTAATTGATCTAAAAATTCTGTGGGGGGCTAGCGGATTGGCCAACTCTATTTTAGGAGACGACATTGTTATGCAACTAAGAACACTAATTGACCAGCAAACTAGTAGTCTAATTGAACAAGACAAGCTAAATTACGAGGAAACAAATTTCAACAAAGCAAGAAGTGACAACAAAATGAAAACCCCCACTCTTATATAGAGGGACATGTATCCAAAAATAGATATTACTATAAAACCAAATAAAATAATTTCCATTTATAACAACAATCCAATTCGACAGTAATATTTATCACAAAGAAATATTCGAATTACAATTCAACATAAATTGTTTCTATTCCATCTCATCAGTTTCCGTAGTTTCTCTAGCGCTGTTTTCCAAAACATTGGATGTTGGTGTCCTCGGCATCCATCTCTTTCCAACTCGGACTCTAGACATCCTCCATTCTTGATGCCTTGTTCTAGCATTAGAAGATTGCCATGCTGTCTTTCTGACTGAATTTGAATTGGAGATCATTGAACACAACTCTTTAGTTCTTGTGTTTTGAAAGTGTCCTCAGCCCAAAACTCCTCTGTAAAACCATCGGAATATCTCAACCAATGCATTGCTAAGACCCTTTCCTCCGCCATGCCGTGAATTTTTGAAATACACAGCCTTTGCCATGTAATGACTCTTTTCCATGCCTTGCATATTCCAAATAGCTAATGATCCATAGGTTTTCATAAACCAAGGTCCATGAGCATAGAAGATGTGATGTTCATAGAAAATTTGTATTAGTTTAAATCTTTACAAATACATAAATATGAAAGTAAAAAATATGAGACACACATACCATATAGTGAGTTATGTGTGTTTCTCCCCATGCATCGATCATCAATTCAGTAAATGTTTCGACTTCTCTTGCGTATTTATCCAAATCTTCATCTCTCACAATCTTTTTGTTGATAGTTTGTGACAAGGCATCAAATGCTTGCCAAACCTTAGCACGTGTACTTGCCATGCGAGGATCTGAGCCAATATTTGTTGTGCATTGACATATTTTCCTCCAGTACTTCCATTCAACACTGCTTTCACATGCAGTATGATTTGACAATAGGTGTCTCGCTTTTGCACCACCCATTGAAACTTTTACTGGAACATCTTGCGTTTTTCCACTCATCTCAACATCTTTGGTAAGACTCATGTGGCCCTCGTGCAATCCCATATCGGATAAAATTATCTCTAGATTTCTAATGCTAACATCTGCTCTTGATTTGGGCTGCATGTTCCATGCGTAACAACAATGCAAAAATAATAATTTGTCCAGTATTCGTAATTCACCATGCATTGTGCAAAAATAGACTCTTTCGAGAGGAATGTTCAACACAGGACTCCAAGCTTTGTCTAGATTGTGCCTATTTGGTGGGTGGTTGCAATTCAAAATACTTTTGTTCCGCCCAGATTCAAACATACAATATATACAAAAATTCTTTGCATTTGCACCGAGACCACAACCGTACATGCATTTCAAAGTCTTCAAATCAGCAGCTAGGTGCCATTCTACAGCAAAGCTTTCTCCTTCAACATTGAGCAATTTGTCTTCATTTTGTGCATGTATTATCTTAGATATACTGCATTTTTCAAATAGCCACTCTAGTACGTCGTGAGACTCCTTAGGAACTTCAAATGCAGCTATCCACCATATGTGATTTTTGGATTGCACGCTAAATTCTTTACAATAACTTCCGCCAAACTGTTGCAATTCATGATTCATCAAGGTGATTGTGACACGTTCAAGTTTACGCCCTTTTACGATTTCTGCTTCGTCCAACTTAATAACAAATATAACTTTACCTCCGCAATTTGTAAAACAGAAATTTCATTACTAAAACATATTAGTTGAAGAAAAGCATACAATTGAAAACTGAAATTCACAATAAATGTTCTTACCATTTGTTCTAACTTTGTGATGTCGGATCATCATCGCTTGGACCTTTTCCAGATCTAAGAATATATTATTGCCTTGATGATAACGAAAACATGTCGGAGGTCCTTTCTTCTTATTGGTTATTGTAAAAGAATCCTCAATATGTTGAAACTCTCCCAATTCAGAGAGCAATATCGAATTGCATTCTCGTTTGGCGGATTCGACAAGTTTATAAGTAGGTATTATTTGATGGCATTTTAACCCATTTTTGTGAGAGCGTTTCATATACTTCTTCAAAGCTCTATACCCCTTGCGACTCACACCTCCTTGGTCATATGCGTACACCCTCTCTTTAACATTTGGATTTGGCTTGAACTTGTCGACTAGTTTTTTTGCAATTCTCAAGCGAATTGAATCACTTGTTTCATCTTCCACAATCTTAATCAAATCTTTACCCTTCAAAAAATGTTTCATATATTTTTCGGCAATAAAATTTTTTCCAACCGTCTTTTTCAAGAACTCTTTTGTGTCCCTCATACGTCTTTTACTGGCACCACCACCTGGTGCCAAAGCTTCTAGTTTGTGTCTCTTAGTGTTTTCATTTTCTGCTTGCTGATCCATCGAGACTCTACGCTTTCGTTGTAAGCCATATATTGTCCTCTGAAATATATTGATTGAAGATTGCAATTCTTCAATTTTTGTGACAGAACTGGCAAGCTCTATTTTCAAACCATTTATCTCCTGCTCCAATTTCATATTTATTCCATGCAATGACTTTAAATTGTCATTCATACTCAATATATGAATGTTTACCGTATTTGCCAATGTCTCAGCTTGAATTCTTCGAGAACCCATTGCTTGACAATAGCCAAGCAGTCCATTCCGACCATCCCCAACGAACCTTAACAAACTATGTACATCAGAAAATTTAGGAGGAGCATCTACCAGTGGATTATGAGGGTATAAATCACCTCTTACCCATAGGTCAATATGTTTTTTTCCTTCTAATCTCCAACAATGCATGTTATACGGATTTAAGTTAACACCCCATGCAGCTTTGGTGGTCACATAATCCTTCTCTAACTTCACATGTAAGTGATACTTGGTTGTCATCTTGAAGATGTCGAATTTCCCAAAAGAATCTATGTAGAACAGTAGAAACACACCTTAATCAACCTTGTGTCAAAGTTCAATGTGAACTAACCATATAAGCTTTATTAGGCATATACTAGTTTCCATCCCTAGGGTCCTATTGTAGTTAGGACAATGAAAGGTCATCCTATACTAACCCTACTCTAGTTGTAATTTGTAACTTACCTATTAGTTGCCTATTATAGTCTATGCAAATAACCTACAATAGTCTATGAAAATGAGACCTACATTTAGGCCTTAACTCTTGCTCACCTTGTATGGTAACCCAAGGTAAAGGTGCCACGTAGGATTGATTAGCACTAAATTAATTATGATTAGAAAACTTGTTTAGGCAAGGAAGAGGCCCTTTTTGAGTCCAAAAAGGGCCCTAATGACTTAGGGTAGAGCATTATGTGCTCTTTGTATGGTAGTTCTACATACAGCTTGTACATAAATATACACGAACATTGCTACAGTTTGTAACAAGGTGGTTTGAAAGGTCACGAGAAAATTTGATGTACACAGGCATGTGCACATTCCTAATGTAAGCAATATTCAAATAATTGGAAAAAGAAAAAGTGATCATAATATAAAAAAATTAATAGAGAAAATTGCATTCTTCGCTCAAACTCAAATAGCAGACACTTATCCAAAAACATCACACTATATTGTCATGATGATGAAAAAGCCAAAAGAAGCAACCCATTCATGCTCATCATTAAATCACTTATGTAATGCCACTCCTTAGCTCCTTTTCACCAAAAAGTTAGGACTTTGGAGCTAGAAATTACCAAGTATATATGTTTTGATAGATTTTTAGCACTAACAAGAAATACATTTTGACAACATTTATGCTCAAGTGTAATCCCCAAACAGGCATGTGCACATTCATAATTTAAGCAGTATTCAATTCATTGGAAAAAGAAAAAGTGGTTGTAATATAAATAAAAAAATGAATAGAAAAAATTGCATTCTTCGCTCAAACTCAAATAGTAGACACACACTAGGTTATCCAAAACATCACAATAGCTTATCAAGATGATGGAAAAGCTAAAACAAGGGACTCATCAGGTTCAATAATTCTCTATTGTGGTAATTACATTTTCTAAGAAAATTATCTAGCCTTGCTTACAATATTTATTCATTTTCCTAAGTAGACCAACAAGAAACCATTCAGTTTGCATAGGCATTGAAAGAACTCCAACTAATTTACCAATAAAACTCTTCATGTCCTTGAATATATTTGCAATTTATGCTTCTTCTTGATGGAATTGAGCAACTTAGCCACGATGAGCTGTAGATTAGAATTGGCACTTTTCCATATTGTGTTGTCACATATCCAATTAGATTACATGGTAGTTACCCATTAACAATGAATAGAGCAGGTAGTTAACATCAAAACAAGTGGTAATGTGTTTCGTAAACATTCAATAGTTCGACCTCCTTCGATAGTTTTTGTTGTTGTCGATTTGTTATCGATGTTGAATATGAATGTTAACCTTTTTCATGTATTCTTGCAGACTGAACAATAACAAGAGTAAAACTATAGAAACTGGATAACTGTATGGATGTAGATAGATATTCGGATTATAGGATAATAACCCAACAATTTTCTCCAAGAAGAATGGAAAAATATGGATCTATTCAATATGATGGCACTCAATGTTGTGACACAAAAGGACCACTTCCTTTGTCATTCAAAGAAAGTGTACAAATCAGCTCCATCTGAGCTCAATTTGGAATCATTTTTGCCTGTGCCAGACTCGTGGAATTTCCAATAGGGTATCAGAGCCTCCAAGGTTTCCAACAGTGGTATCAGAGCAACAAGGCTCAATCAGAGTCTCTTACTGAGACTATTGCTTCCATTCACAGAATCCAATAAAAAATATGCACAGCACTTGAAGAAGACAGGTCAAATTTCTTGGCCTAGAAAGTGAAGACATCGCTCATCCTAAGAGGAGAAGCATTATGGTCATGGGTAGATGGCACAAAAGAGATGCTAGCCAACACAGGCAAAGAACTTCGAGAATGGAAAGAGAAGAACGACAAAGGAGCAGCAGTCATCTCCTCTTCCATCGAAGATAGCATTACCCTTGACCTCGCATCAATCTCTAATGCTAGAGAGAAGCGGGATACACTCATTAGTAGATTTCAAACCAAGTAACGAAATCAAATAATGCATCTAGAGGATCAGCTTATCTATCTAAGATGGGATGACAAAGATCTCACTAGTTTCATCAGGAAGATGAAGAGCCTGTTCCTATCACTACATAATGCTGGAGCAGAACACGCAGTCTTGCAAGAAAAGCAGCTCAGTTACCTGCTATGCTCCTTACCACAATCATTCTAGACAACCCAGACCTCACTGGCTAAAGATCATACTATGACCTTTGATAGAGTGGTCATTGACATCAAGGAAAAGGTCAGGACTAGAGAGCACTATGACGACAAGAATGAGTCTGATCAAGCTCTCTATAGCAACAAAGACCGGTTGAAGAAGAAGGCTCAATCTAAGAGGGAGTTGACAAGCAGACCAGATCAAAACCAGCATAAATAGGGAAGTCAAGAAGACAAATCAAAAGGAAAGAATAGACAGCAAGACAACGATAAGAAGACATGCGATAGATGCAAACGTGATGGTCACACAGTGGACAAATGTTGGTTGAACCGAAAGATTGAGTGCATATATTGTCATAAGAAAGGTCATGCAGCTGCGGATTGCTATGACAATCTAAAAACAAGAAGACATAGAGCAAGAAGGAAAGCACATCCTACATGGAGGAGCCCGAATCCTCAAAGATGGCTGAAGACCGAGCTAGCAGAAGTCCTATTGTTTATTTGTGTATTGATGTATGTGCTACATCACAGTCTGATGTTCAAGACATAGTTCTTGACTCAGGGACTACATCGCACTTTGTGATGACAAGGCAGATGATTGCTGACTTTTAACAAATCGACTCCTCCAGATACATTATTCTAGAAGATGGATCACGACACGAGGTGAGCGGCACTGGCCCAGCACTAATGGTAGAGACAGAAGACTAGATGACGTCCTGTATGTACCGACACTACAAAAAGATCTTGATCAATCCTAGTGAGTGATTAATGAATCAAGGTCCATTTTTCACAACAATGGATGATTTACTGCTCACACCTTAGGTGGTATATAGATGGCTTACTCATCTGCCTTAACAATTCATAGCATCTGGTAAGAATTTAGGTAGCTTGCAACGGTGACATTCACTCATATAGCAATTATATGTTGGCTCTGGTGATGCTTAGGTGACAAATTCAGATGGTTTGATCAACTATGAACCACATCGTAATAGGTTCAAGTGTTGATGATCCAATGTTGTTGAGTTTTAGTACTCATGCCCAAATCCAACGTTGTACTAGCAGAAGTGTTGAATTTCACACGTGTGGACTGTCCACTACATGTACTTGTGATCTCCTAAGGTGTGTAGATGCACCAAGATCAAGACTAGATTGAGATTCAAGATCAATCTTGAATCCTATGGCAAAAACACACTACTACATGCATTCAATCACTTCCAACTCTCACTCACACGTGTGGGAAGTATTCAAAAAATAATCTAAGTAAAAACAAGCTGCTCTCCTCGGGTAGAGAGAGAAAATGCATCATGAGCTCTCGGGTAGAGAGAGAAAGCTAGAAATTCAATAACTCACAAAATCCATGAAATCACCAAATCAATTGACTTCAAAATGAGGAGTACAATGATACTAGTAGGTCCACGAGCTACCACTATGCTTAACTATGATTGGACCATATTTTGTCACCTCTTGGTCCTATTGGATCATTGATCTATGCACCTCTTAATTCTATTGGACTATATTCAAGCACACCTCATTCCTATTGGACCTCACAAGGTTCCACCTCTAAATCCTATTGGACCTCTTGGAATTCATCAAACAAAAACTTTACACTTGTCTACACTCTAATTAGCAAGTGTTTAGCCTCTTACTCTATTTTGGCTCAATAGTGGCATTACAAGTGGAAATGCATAATTTGCCATCTATGCCAAATTTATTCCTATCAACATCCTACACTTAGATGCTTGATGTAAAAAACATAAGACCCCTATATCTAACATAGATAATCTTTTTCAATTCTTCACACTCCTCCTAAAAAATTATCTATGAAGATTTGAGCATTGATCTTGATATAACTCCAAGATTAGATCTATGCTTGATGAAAGCACTTTTGCTCAAAGGCTTGGTGAGTAGATCGGCAATACAAGAGGACGAGTTGACATGCCCCAAATAGATTTCTCCTCCAATAAGCTTTTCTCTCACAAAATGGTGTGCCACTTCTATGTGCTTGCTTCTTGCATGAAATATGGATTATTGGCAAGAGCTTGGGCCGAGATGTTATCACACTTGATCATTGGTAGATCATCCTCCTTGATGCACTTTAGTTCCATTAATAACCTCTTGATCCAAAGCACTTCTTTGGTAGTTGTAGTGAGTGCTTTGTACTCGGCCTCACATGAAGAGAGAGATATAGTATCTTGCTTTTTGGATAGCCAAGATATTAGATTGCCTCCAAGAAAGATAGTGTATGCACTAATAGACTTTCGATCCATCTTGTCACTTGCAAAGTCCGAATCCGAGTAGCCAATAATGGATAGATCTTCACTTTTATAGAGTAGACCATAATCACAAGATGAAGATATATATCTTAGAATCCTCTTGGCCATCTTCCAATGATGGATCTTAGGATCTTGCATAAATTGACTCAATTTGTTTACACAAAAACTAAGATTGGGCCTAGTAATGGTAAGCCAAATCAAGGAGCCTACAAGACTCCTAAAAAGTGTGATGTCCTCAAAGGATCTTTCATCACCTTTATTAGGATCTTTTACAATTTGCTCCATTGGAGTATCTATGCTCTTAGAATTTTCCATATTAAAATTTTTCAACATAGAGTGAGCATATCTAGATTGGCATATTAAGACATGATTTTCATAAAAATCAATTTCTAGGCCTAGGATGTAATGTATCCCTCCTAGATCTTGCATTTTAAACTCACATCCAAGTGCTAGCTTGGTTTCATCAACTAGCTTGATACAATTTCCACAAAGAATAATGTCATCAACATAAATTAGAAGAATGACAATATGGCTATCAACAAACTTTAGATACATGGAAGGATCATAGTCACTAAGGGTAAATCCTAGTGAGATAAGAAAAGAGTTAAGTCTTGAATACCATGATCTTGGTGCTTGCTTGAGTCCATAAAGACTTTTAAAGAGCAAGCACACTTTGGACTCATCCTTGATGAATCCTTGAGGTTGTTCCATATAGATCTCCTCCTCAAGATAACCATTTAGAAAAGCATTGGATACATCTAATTGGAACACCTTCCACTTGAAAAAACAAGCAAGAAAAATAAGAATTCTTATTGTCACCATCTTTGCAACGGGTGCAAAGGTCTCCTCATAATCAAGACCACGGATTTGAGCAAATCCTTTGGCACATAATCTTGCTTTATGCTTGTTGATGGTGCCATCATGATTGAACTTGATCCGAAATACCCACTTGCAGCCAATCACATGCTTGTTGGATGGAGGATCCACAAGCTCCAAAGTATTGTTGGTGATCAATGGATCATACTCTTGCTTCATGGCATCATACCACTCCTTGGTATTGAGTGCCTCTTGTACATTCTTTGGCTCTTCATGAGAGACATAAAAAACATAATTAGTGGAATCAAGATCCATTTGTTTGCCTTTGTCAACATATGAGAGCCTCTTAGGCTCGGATCTATCTCTCATGGATCTTCTTGGTGAAAAAATCCGAGGAGAGTCTTCTTCAAATCTCGACTCCATCACATCATGATTGTCTTCAAAATCAATAATTGATGATGCATCCATAGATTTCTTGATCTCGGCCTCTTCAAATGATGAGTGTTGATCTTCATGAAAGACAACATCTCTACTTTCAATAACTTGAGAAGTAGTGAGTATAAAGACTCTATAGGCCTTCTTGGTGGATGAGTATCCAACCATGATCCCTTTGCATGCACTAGGATCTTCCTTCTTCTTTGTTTCCAAGGGAATATGGACAAAGCATAAGCATCCAAAAACTCTAAGGTGATCAACCTTAGGCTTCTTCAAAAATAAGATTTCATATGGTGACTTTCCTCCAAGAGCTATATGTGGGAGACTATTGCAAAGATAATTTGCACAATTAATGGCTTCTCCCCAAAAATCTTTGGGCAAAGATGCCTCAACTCTCATAGATTTTGCACATTCACATAGAGATCTATTCTTTCTCTCGGCCACTCCATTTTGAGATGGAGAGTAGGCACAAGAAAACTCTCTTTTAATGCCTTCAAGCTCACAAAAATCTTGAAATTTATTGGAGATATATTCACCACCTCCATCACTTCTAAGAGCTTTAATCTTGAATGAGAATTGCTTCTCTACATAAGCTTTGAAAATAAGAAAATGATCAAACACCATAGATTTTGAAGCAAGAAGATATATCCAAGTGAATCTTGTGTAATCATCAATGAAAGTAACAAAACAAGTGGCTCCTCCCTTGCTTGTAGATGATGAGAAATGCACATCCGAGTAGATTAACTCCAAAGGATGCTTGCTTTTGATAGAAGATCTTGTAAATGGTTTTTTGTGAGATTTAGCAATAGCACAAGTCTCACAAGGCTTGATCTTTTTGGAGAATGACTTTGGCAAGCCAATAGCTTTGGATTCTTTGATCATAGAGAGCATGGATTTGTAGTTGGGATGTCCCAACCTCCTATGCCATAATTCCTCCATAGAGAGCTTGTTCACAAGAGCAACATTACAAGCATTCACATACTCATTTGGATCTAGTTTATAGATGCCACCAAATCTAGATCCTAAAGCAAGTATCTCATCATTCTTCTTGATAGTGCAAGTATCAACATTGAATTTTACATCAAGGCCATTATCAAGCAATTGGCCAACACTAATAAGATTCTTGGTAAGCTTAGGTACATAAAGAACTCTAGAGAGAGAAAGAATTTTAGAGGATGCAAGCTTCAAGGGAATGTTTCCTATGCCTTCAATAGGACATTCAAAATCATTTGCAGTGTATATTGATTTCTTGACTCCATCATAAGGTGCAATAGAAGAGAAAGAGTCCTTGGAGCTACACATATGTGAAGAGGCTCCACTATCAATATACCATAGGCCGTCCTTCTTGAAAGGAGTAGACGAGAAACTAGAGACCATAAGAGATCCCTCTCTATCACTTGTAATAGTGTCTTCCTTCTCATTGGTAATATTGGCTTGCTTGAGTTGATTCTTCTTTTTGAAGCAATTGGTGGCATAATGACCTTTCTTGCCACAATAAAAGCACTTGATCTTCTTCTTCTTCTTGAGCTTAGATGATGAAGCATTAGAGGAATCATCTTCCTCCTCATCTTTGTCTTTGGATTTGACTTTGTCCTTGCTTGAGGATTGTTGATGTTGGTTCTTGCTCCTCTCTTTGTGCTTATCCTTGGCAAAGAGAGCTTTGCCATCATTATGAGTGAGAGAAAGCTTGTCCATCCTCAAGATCTTGTACTCTTGTCTTGATTCTTCTGAAATCAGCACACTTTGGAGACCCTCCAAACTTGGTAGCTCCTCCTTAATGGCATAGGATTGGACAAGGTTATCAAATTCACTTCTCAAGCCATTGAGAATGACTTGAACTAGCTCATTTTGATTGATGGAATCACCAATGCAAGCAAGCTCTCTATGAATATCTTTTACTCTCAAAACATAACTAGATGCACTCTCATTACTCTTTTGGCTACTTTGAAAGATTTGATTCCTAAGAGTGAGAAGCCTAGAGGTATTCTTAGCCTCATAGATAGTCTTGAGACAATCCCAAGCTTCTTTGGCTATTGTACAAGTACCTATCTCCCTCAATATCTCATTAGAGACATTCATCTTAATGTAGTGGAGAGCCATCCTAGTTCTCTTTTTGTATTTTTGAACCTCTTGAAGAACTTGTGGTTCTTCTTCAAGGCCAAGAACTATGTCCATCACGTCTTGAAGGATCAAGATGGACTCCATCCTCATTTTCCAAATTGAATAATTTGAAGTGGTCAATCTTTCACTTGGTTCCAACAAGGATGAACCCATTGAAGACATTTGAAGTGAAGAAAACTCAAATGATGAACAATAAATGTTGTTACACACTTTCAATAGGATCCAATAATTGAGTACTATCTCCTCCTATGAAAGATCTTGCAACAATTTGTGAATTGATTCTCACTAGCTACTCAAATCTCTCTAAAACAAGATCTATTTCACATCAAATGATGGAGTATAGGCAAAGTTAGGATCTAACACTCTTAGCACGTGTGAAATACACTAAGAAACCAAATTTGACTCAAATACAATGATATTGCATGAAACAAAATGGCTAAGATCTCAAAACAGTGCCTAGATCACATATAGATGAGATTGGCAAGCATACAACTGTGATTTTGGATCAATCAAGCAATCTCTTGACCAAACCAAATGTGTCCACCCAGGTCTAGGTGCCCTACCTAACCCTCTTCAAAAGCTTGTAACTTTTGATTGGATCAACCAAATGGAATGAAACTGATTGCAACAGAAACTAGACAAAAATAGCTTCAAAACAAGCTATCAAGCAAGATAAATGGATCAAACATGAGAGAGAACTTCCAAACTGAAATTGGATGTTCCTCACACGTGTCTAAGCACCTGATTCCGTACAGTACCAGGTCAGACCCAATCAATGTCGTTTTGATCTCTTTTGATCCAAGATTGAACAAGATAGCTAGGAAAATGGGCCTTGACAACTTCTAGCTCAAGATTGATGAAAAATTTTTCACTTAGATGGATCAAAATGCATGGTAACCTTAGGTAGGCTCTGATACCATGTTGAATTTCACACATGTGGACTGTCCACTACATGTACTTGTGATCTCCTAAGGTGTGTAGATGCACCAAGATCAAGACTAGATTGAGATTCAAGATCAATCTTGAATCCTATGGCAAAAACACACTACTACATGCATTCAATCACTTCCAACTCTCACTCACACGTGTGGGAAGTATTCAAAAAATAATCTAAGTAAAAACAAGCTGATCTCCTCGGGTAGAGAGAGAAAATACATCATGAGCTCTCGGGTAGAGAGAGAAAGCTAGAAATTCAATAACTCACAAAATCCATGAAATCACCAAATCAATTGACTTCAAAATGAGGAGTACAATGATACTAGTAGGTCCACGAGCTACCACTATGCTTAAATATGATTGGACCATATTTTGTCACCTCTTGATCCTATTGGATCATTGATCTATGCACCTCTTAATTCTATTGGACTATATTCAAGCACACCTCAATTTCCTATTGGACCTCACAAGGTTCCACCTCTAAATCCTATTGGAACTCTTGGAATTCATCAAACAAAAACTTTACACTTGTCTACACTCTAATTAGCAAGTGTTTAGCCTCTTACTCTATTTTGGCTCAATAGTGGCATTACAAGTGGAAATGCATAATTTGCCATCTATGCCAAATTTATTCCTATCAACATCCCACACCTAGATGCTTGATGTAAAAAACATAAGACCCCTATATCTAACATAGATAATCTTTTTCAATTCGTCACAGAAGTATTATTCACATAATTTATTGTTAGATCGTTGAAGATCAGCACTCAAGTCTGTGGTGTTCTTATGGCAACTTGGCTCAGGTGGCAAACATCATAGCAGTTTGTTGCGCTCAATCTCTGATATTTGTCAATCTTCATAAAAAGGTACTCATAATCACATATTTATAACTCTATATATTTCTTCTAGATCTATGAGTTTGGGCGCTTCTAGATCTATGAGTTTGAGCGCTTCTAGATCTATGAGTTTGAGTGTTATTGCTAGAGTTATAAATATGTGATTATGAGTACCTTTTTATGAAGCGCTCAAATAGCACTCAGATTAGGCAGCTAAGCTATGATATAGCTCTCATGCATGCAGAGGGTGTGCTTAGACTGATATGCCAAGATCGTATTGTTGGACACTCAGTTCTTACCCAGTTCTATACATTCACTAAGAAGTGCATATTCTTAGGATCTCAAAGATTGCACTAAGGTAGCATGCATAAATGCAAGAGCCATTTATCAATTGAAAATCATACTCAAGAACATATGTGTGTATTCACAAAAAGCCTCTCTCTTAAAGTAGAGGTGGTCATGTACTAAGAACATTTTAAAATACTTTCCACCCACATGAAGGGGAAGTGGTCATCTTCACACAACAACAACCTATATGAGAATACAAAATGAAAATGATGATGATAAAAAAGAAATGATGGTATGTGATAATTGAGATGGTTGGCCATGCACCTTTATTCTCTAATGGTTGAAAGCCCAGCCCTTCAACTTTTCATTTCTATTTTGCTTTTGACCATTTCACTCTTCATTTTCAAAGGTTATCTTGGATTTTTTTGGCCATTTTGCCATGTGGTCTCTTTAATGAAATTTGAGGCTTGTAGATACGTCACATGGGCATCCTTGACCATGGCACATGGCTCATGTGGGGCATTGTCCTTTCCACTGGAATTGCCCCATGTTGCAACCAAGTCAAAGTCTCATGCTCGGCTTTTTGTTGTTCCATCAACATTTTCCCGAGTTCAACGGTCCTTGTCATTTTCTCAATTTTTACAATGATTGACCCATGGTGGCACTTATACTTTGAGTATTGCCTTAATCTTAAAGGGTTGGCCTGGTTTTGGCCCCATGACCCATTGTTCTCAACTTAGCACTTGATAATTTACACATGCCATGTTGCCTTTTGATGGTAACATTTTACGACTTGGCTCTTGACTGTTGCCTTAGTCCATAATGATTGGTTGGGGGAGAATGTTAGTCCTTGTTGAAGTTTTTTGATGTATCTCATATATGATGGTGCTTGAAAAAGTATTTACCGGTCTCTGATTTTCACATAAGCAGGGTGAAAAAAAAAACCTGAAAATTATCAAGCATCACATTATATTAATATAAAACCTCGGTTACATTAGCAATTCACCAAAAATTTGGCAAATGGAAAAAAAAAAACTACACAGCCATTTCTAAGACTGACCTACTTGTCAAATACTTTGGTAGCCCATTTGGTCGTACTAAGGACCACCTCGGCTATGGCTATACAGGCCAAATTTTCAGTCGGATACATAAGATGTGTCGTACATGTTTACATAACTGGTGAGACAACTTGCATTCTTTCCTCAATTTTAGTTCGATTTATCATGTCAAAAAATCAGCTAACATTCTACCCCAAAAATCACAAATATGAAAGTTAAATATCATGCAATTCAAGATATATAAAAGACAAGTATAATTAACAAAATAACCATACATAATGGTCCAATAATAGAGATAGTCTAAGTACAAAAATAGTCCAAGCTCAGAAATGTATATAAACTAAATTAATAAATGTAAATAAAATACAAAAACTAGCTAAATCCAGTTGAGTCCTCATCCTAGCCACGTACATCAAACTCACCTTGCAATGGTTTATGGGATGGGGACTATAGTACCTGCATACAACAAACATGAATTAGTGGAGTGAGAATTGTGGTGAGAGTGAGAGAGAGACTATATGAATGTAGAGAAGTTATAAACTATTTTAAAACCATACCTTCTAAGCAGCATCCTAATTGATTCTCACTCCTTGTCTCTCCAATAACTCGAGTAATGATTGCATAAGTGGCCATATGCATACATGTACTTGTCCTTGGTGGGACCCCTACACAACAAATTTTTGTATAAATCGACAAAGTTGTGATTGCAATAAATAAGTAGATAGTTTAGGTAGTGCAAAAAATTTAAAATTGGGAAACTGAAATCTATTCAAGTCAAATTCAACTTATGAGTAGGAGACTTGTGAAATGGGCACGAAAATGTCCCTTGTCACCACTATCCAAATGAGAAGGCCCCGCAGTCTCCAATCACACTTTAGCTACCTCTCATTGTTGCTTGAATCGATATTAAGTTGACCGTTGACTGACCACCAAAAACTTTGACTATGAATATCTTTTTGACCGTAGCTCGGAACTGGGTCATGTTGGGTGTCATTGAAAACCTCTCATCGAGGGCTTTCTAATGGCACTATAATCATCTCAATCCAAGCTGTCTTTCAAAAGTTAGCATTTTTTTTTACAGCAGGCAATATCGATTCAGCGTGCACAAGTACGGCCACTAGTACTCTAACTGGTTGTCCACACATTGAAATGACATTAGTATAGATACATACAATATCGATTGAGTGCAGATGTACGACCTCTTGGGATGTTTTTGGGTTTTACGTGTTGAACAGATATTAGTATGGATTAGATGAAAACTAAAGAGAATATTCTAATTTTCAAAGGAAATATTCTAGATTACTCACTTCGGCATGGTGGCTATGCCACTTCTAAGTTGCAAAGATTTCAAAGTGTGTGATCGTCCAAAAAACAAAGATCAGCATGTAAAAAGTATGAAGACTCAGTTTCGATCAAAAAACTTGACACAACGAACAATGGCCTATACTCACCTGTGCGTTGATCCGCTATCGATTGCCGACTTTCATTGTTGCAGCTTATTGAACTCATTTTGCTAGATCTACAGATGTTCAGAATAGGCGGCCAGTACCGCCTGGTGTTCATAAATTAAATGCTTATTCAAATTTACACATCATTCCAATATATCTAAGAATCTTGTGCACATAATTTACACTTTGGCACTGACTCGAATTAGAGACCCCCCAATTACACAAGACATATCAGAGAATCCATACAGTTTCGATACTCTATAATAGCTATTTTCATAAGTAGTTAAGTCAATCTACAAATAACTTGGAGGATCCACACCACCAATTATCCCACTTATCAAAACGACAGATCATATAGTTGTACTAAACATAGATCCATGACGTTCTTATTGTAACCTGAATTAGATCAATAGATTTATATACTACAATGTGTATTCGTCACGTTCAGATTTTATAACATTTAGTTGAACAGGGAGATTACTCTTATTACTCATTTGCAAAAGACGTGATCTTGGAAATATTAAGATAGCAAGAGTGAGACACAAGCATATACCAAATAAGGTCCTCAACGCTTCTATTTGAAATATATTTTAATAAAACAAGTAAATACATCGGCTCTTTATAGCCTCGCGATTGTTTATAACTGCCTAACTGCTATAACTAATTTAGATATTGACTTACTAAATTCGAGTGTATCAATTTTTTTAAACATCAATAGATATCAATTTTTCCTTAACCATTTACAAACTAGTATAGAAACTCTAAATTCTATAACAAAAGGGCTGGTATGCCTCCATAAACAAAGTTTTTAACTACAAACAAAAGTGAAAAGATACAAAAAGGGATCATGTGAGCCTTCACATGTCCTCGTCCTCATCTCCATTAGCTCTTGCTGATGATGAAGATGTGGAACTATAAGTTCGTCCAGCCAGATATTGAGCATGACTTTTCTCATTGTACCTACTATTCCTCCAGTGGACGTAGCAATGCTTGTGAAGCCTGTAAAGAAATTCACATTCAAGATTACAGAATGACATCCACTTCCTAGCATCTCTTCGATCATCTACTATTAATTCAGAATATAATCTTGCTCTTCTATGACCGAGAGATCTCAATCTGAACTTTAGGAATGCCAAATCTTTAAAAAAATTTGGGAAATCATCTGTTTGAGTAGGACTACCCTTCCTCAAGATATGCGATATGCAAACTTCTTTAGTCAGAAGAAGGTAATCCAGCTAGGAGTACATGATCTGTACAATCAGTATCATCCTATAGATGAAACCTGCCATATGTCATCCAATACGATGTGCTGGGTGAACCTCTCTCTTCTTCATCAATATGGACAATTAGTCAAAATATGTGGATCAACAATAGTGGATAAAGGATCTGGAGTGAACATCATCTCCTCCAAGTTATACCACACATGGGGACTTACTCATATGTTGAGTGTCCCTGATCAATCGAGTTTGACAAGGAAGTACATACCAAGGTTGCAAGATTTGATTTGTGCTAGATTTCATAGTCTTGGACTTGCTCGAATCTTCCCAATCCTATTGTATCCTATTGGAAATACTATGGCTCAAAACACCACAAGCGCTTCACGATTGGGGACATAACTGTATTGTCCTACAGAACCATGATTCTCTAGTGAAGATCAATTCTAGTACTTGAATTACGAAACCAAATGACCAATGAGCCATGGTCGCTAGCTCTGCCACAGCCATGTAGTGGGTTTCTTTCCTAGCCTATCCTCAACCTAAGATCCAAACAATCTAGCATCAAGGAGATGAAGTTAGTTGTCACACGTAGCTTCGTTCCCATGAGAGCGATAGCATATCTTAGATTTCAGCATGAATGGAAGATCCACATCTAACTCTACATCCATTAATCCTAAGCATTAACACTACTCTATTAACCCTACGATCCACAATGAAGATAGCTTACTCTTTCTCTCTTTCCCTTTCTCTCTCACAAAACGTATAATAAAGATAAATCCCAATAACATTCAGATCCAACAATTAGCAAACACAACAAAAGTATGAGACCAATTTGCTTATATTGAAATGAAGAGAGAACATGATTTTCAAGCTCGAGTTTGGCACTATTTATAGTAGAGAAGACCTTGGCCTCAAAATCCTATTGGTCCATTTATACCTCCCTAACTATTCAAATTTAAAAAAGAGTGGGAACCCATTCAAAATTGGATAGAACTAATTTGAGTTTGAACTTGAACCAATTTTGGTGGGAGTCCCAACTTTATTCACTAACTTGACATTTAGGCCTTGTGACATTAAAAGTCCTACAAAAAGGCCTAAAGCCCTTTTATTGACTTTCTAATTATCAAATAACTATGTGATCATCGGGGTGGACTTACACACATAGGGTGCCAAGTCCCTCTCACTTATTAACTAGGGTTAGGGTTGCCTTGGGATCCGCAAACCCTCCAACAATATCCCCCATCAAAATTGGTGGTGGTCCCACGACACTTGCGAGATGCATTTACTGTGGGCTTTTATTGGCATCAGGATGATGACATTTGGGTCAATGCCATGGGAGAGGAGACGGAGTCAATTGCTAAGCATAGCACATGGGACTTAGTAGGACCACATGTGGCAAGAAACCCATTGGTTGCAAATGGGTATACAAGACGAAGTACCATGCAGATGGAAGTATAACAAAGCACAAGGCAAGATTGGTGATCAAAGGGTATGCACAAAGTAAAGGCATCGACTATGAGAAGACCTTTGCACCAGTATGTAAGTGGAATACTCTATCTCTACTTGTTGCTTTAGCTTCACATTTTGCTTGGCCTTTGTTCAGATGGATGTGAAATCTGCTTTTCTAAATGGTGAGTTAGAAGAATAGGTGTTCATGGATCAACCTGAAGGCTTTGTAGCGAAAGGACAAGAGAATAAAGTATGTCACTTGAAGAAAGCGCTTTATGGTCTTAAACAGGCACCACATGCGTGGTATAGCAGGATTGATGCCTACTTTCATTCAAAGGGGATGGTGAAACACATTCTAATCCAAATCTGTATGTATTATGCTTTGATGGTATGGTTGTTTTGATTGCTCTTTATGTTGATGACTTGATTATTATGGGAAATAATCAAGAGATGATAGACATGATCAAGAAAGACCTCATGGAACAATTCAAGATGACAGATCTCAGCCTGATGCATTATTGCCTTGGAGTAGAGGTGTGGCAAAAAGGACACAAATTGGGTTTAACATAGGTGAAGTATGTCAAAGAGTTGCTACACAGGTTTAGGTTGCAGAATTGCAAACCAGTGAATACTCCTATTGAACCAGGTAAAAAGCTTTCTAAGCTTAATGAGTCATAGTCATTTGATGCTACGCTGCATAGGCAGTTAGTAGGGAGCTTGATTTACCTTACCACGACTAAAACAGATATATGTTATGTTGTTGGTATTGTAAGTCAGTTTATGGCAGCACCTACGGAAATGCATTGGAAGGCAGCTAAGCGAATTTTGCGTTATGTAAAAGGCACTTCAGATTATGGCTTGATTTACATGAAGCCTACTTCACATCAAATGATGGAGTATGGGCAAAGTTAGGATCAAACACTCTTAGCACGTGTGAAATACACTAAGAAACCAAATTGGACTCAAATACAATGATATTGCATGAAACAAAATGTCTAAGATCTCAAAACAGTGCCTAGATCACATATAGATGAGATTGGTAAGCATTCAACTGTGATTTTGGATCAAACAAGCAATCTCTTGACCAAACCAAATGTGTCCACCCAGGTCTAGGTGTCCTACCTAACCCTCTTCAAATGCTTATAACTTTTGATTGGCCCAACCAAATGGAATGAAACTGATTGCATCAAAAACTAGACAAAAATATTTTCAAAACAAGCTATCTAGCAAGATTTTTGGATCAACCATGAAAGAGAACTCCCAAATTGAAATCGGATGTTCCTCAAGCATGTCTGAGCACCTGATTCTGTACAGTACCAGGTCAGACCCAATCAATGCCCTATTGATCTCTTTTGATCCAAAATTGGACAAGATAGCTAGGAAAATGGACCTTGACAATTTCTAGCTCAAGATTGATGAATAGTTTTCAATTAAATGGATCAAAATGCATGGTAACCTTAGGTAGGCTCTGATACCGGGTTGAATTCACACGTGTGGACTGTCCACAACATGTACTTGTGATCTCCTAAGGTGTGTAGATGCACCAAGATCAAGACTAGATTGAGATTCAAGATCTATCTTTGATTCTATGGCAAAAACACACTACTACATGCATTCAATCACTTACAACTCTCACTCACACGTGTGGGAAGTGTTCCAAAAGTAATCTAAGTAAAAAAGCTACTCTCCTTGAGTAGAGAGAGAAAATCATCAATAGCTCTCGGGTAGAGAGAGAAAGCTAGAAAATCACTTACACTCAAAATCCACTCAATCTCAAAATCAATTAGATCCAAATGAGGAGTACAATGATACTAGTAGATCCATGAGCTACCACTATGCTTAACTATGATTGGACACTTTTTCACCTCTTAATCCTATTGGACCATTGATCCATGCACCTCTAAATTCTATATGACCATTTTCAAGCAAACCTCAAATTCTATTGGACCACTCATGGTTCCACCTCTAAATCCTATTGGACCTCTTAAACTTCATCAAACAAAAGCATTACACTTGTCTACACTCTAATTGGCACAAGTTTGGCCTCCTGCTCTATTTTGGCTCAATAGTGGCATTACAAGTGGAAATGGATAATTTGCCATCTATGCCAAATTTGACTCTATCAACATTCTACATCTAAATGCTTGAATATTAGATTCTATGAGACCCCTATATCAAACATTTTTATTTACTTTACAATTCTCCACACGTGGGAACATCCTCCACACATGTGAGATTCACTTACAAACTTCTATCATAAAAAAATGCCAAGCTAGATTTTTGCCAATTTCTCACAGAAAGATCACTTGCCCTGAGAAAACTTTCTCTTGAATAAAATGATACTGGATTTCTATGTGTTTGGATTTGCCATGAGATATGGGATTCAGTGACAGTGAAATACAGCTCATGTTGTCACACAGAATGGTGGTAGCATTAAACTGAGTGTGATGTAAGTCGTGAAGTAATAACTTGATCCATACAGTTTTTTTTGAAGCTTGGCATGCTGCGATGTATTCTGCCTCTGTCGAAGAAAGCGCAATTGATTTTCGCTTTCTTGAGTTCCACGAAATCGGTCCCCTTGCTAGATAGAGACAGAACCCGGAGGTAGTTTTCTGGTAGAGACTGTTCCTCTCCAATCTGAGTCGGAATAGCCTCGCAGGACGAGTGCGTTGATAGCATTTCCATCATAACATAAGATGTGATCTAAACTTCCTTGAATATATCTCATCATTCTCTTAAATGCTTTCCAATGAGAGATCTTGGAATTAGACATGAATTGACTTAACATGCTAACAATGTATGCTAAATCTGGTATATCCCAAAAAATGATATAGACATCTTCATAATATATATTTGCCCAATGTATATCCTCATTTCCAAGTATATATTGACATTTTGGAGTAGATATACATTATTTAACAAATATATGGTATCACATAGTATCGCATATCCCTCTCCTCAAATGTGAAACGTCCTCGTGAACAGATAATATTCGTTTTGAGATTTATTCATTCTTTAGAAAAGAATATTTTCATATCGTTGAATACTTAATCTTTTAAATCTTTGTTGGGTTAAATGTAAAGATATTTCTTCAGTTTGAATATATGACCTTCACTTGGTATTTCAGCATCAAATGTTGATTCGAAATATATTTCAACAGATAACATATGAAAGCTCAACATCACATAATCTGCAACACCATATACAAGAAAAATATGGAAAAGATTTTATGTATTAAGATCATGATGTAATTGCTGCACCATTTTCAAATCTCTCTGGCACTCAAGCAATAAAATGTCTTCCCTTGCTCTGGTTTATCTCCCGATAGGTAAGTTGCCATATGGGAATAACCTTACAAGGAGTAGAGTGCCATCGAATAATTTCTAAACTAGTTGAAAATCTTCTTTAGAGTTTTTCCTAAGTCTAATCTGTTCAAATAAAGTAGATAAAAATTGAATAAATTTACACTTTACAAATAAGTTCTAAACAAAAAATAATACTTTGGTTGAAAAAGTGCCAAACTGTCAAAAAGTATATGTACAAAAAGATGTGTATTCGCGTGATTTTGTTCTATCTTCTTGTGGTAGCCTAGTCGTTATAGATTTTCACAAAATCAATGAAATAAGTAGTATAAAAGGTTTGATCGTTCTCCAAGAGAGAGAGAAGAATCTCATCTTTTGTATGATAAGTGTATGTAAGAAGGTGAATGAAACCTGATGTGTAATATTCACAATGACATAACTGGTTATCTAAAGATATTGAGTGAATTGACATCCAGTAACACCAACAATAACACGATTTGGTCAAGATTTATGATTATAAAGGTTACTTTATCTTCCAGACTCTTAGGATAACAGTAAGCAATCAGACCATATTGCAACTAGCAAATAGATTCATCAAACAGAATCGAATTGGCTAATGATTTCTCTTAATCGAACAAAGAGAATTAGTTCTTATCACTGGAAGCAAACTGAACAGAGCATCAGATAAGTTCATTATCTGAACAAATACATCATTTTGAATTGAAAGAAGTTTTGTTTATCACTACAAGAAAAGGTGACAAAAATTGCGAAAAGAAACGACAAAAATTCTGACAATTTCTACAATTTTTGTCATTTTTTGTCAAAAAAAATTGCAAAAACGGATTTTGCAATTTTTTTGACGAATCCGCAATTTCGGTCCCGCAATTTTTTTGGCTAATTTTCCGCAATTTTTATGACTAAATTAACAATAAAAAAATTGCGGAAACCCACCCGCAATTTTTTGGCATAATAATTGCAAAACCTGTTTTCATAATTTGTTTGGTTGATATTTTTTGCCAGATTTTTTGGGCAAAAATTGTCAAAAAAATTGCCAAAATTTATTTCCACAATTGTTGTGGCAAAAATTGTGGATATTTTTCCACAATTTTGTGCAAAAATTGCGAAAAAAATTGTAGAAATTCATTTTCATAATTTTTTTAAAAATAGTGCCAAAAATCTGTGGAAAATAAATTCGTAATAGAATATAAATTACGAATTTATTTTCCACAATTTTTATACACTATTTTGAAAAAAATTGCGGAAATGAATTTCTACAATTGTTTTGACAATTTTTGCCAAAAAAATTACAAATAAATACCTGCAATTTGTTGGCTAAAATTGCAAAACATATCACCAACCCTAAACCCTAAACCTCAATAGCAAGTTCTTTAGCTCAAATAACAGTTGAGCTAAACATGACTAGCGTGGCGTCAGATCCTTCTCTATAGTTGCACGTTACATGACATACGAAAAAAATCATGAAATTGTTAGAAAACTTATCTCTATCTCTCTAATGAGGTCCATACTTTTTATAAGGCTTTCACAATTTAGAGTATGACATCCCATGCTTTGTCTTGTGTCTCAAAGTACATGTGTAATAATTAGACTCTTAGAAAGAAGTTAATCTACTTGGGAAGAATATTGCATCTCTTTTCTATAGACACTTAGGCCTCTTACTCTCTTTTGTCCCCAATTATTTTCTTCTAAAATCTTCATTACTTTGTCGTCGGGGTTTGTTCCTGACATAAAATTAATTAAAATTTTCGTTCTACACACAAAAAAAAAAACATAGCTAATCAAATTTACATGCAAAATCATATACATGTTCATCATTATATTTTATAAAATTAAATACATTTAAACCATAATCTCAAAAAATATATGCTATTATATCTCATGTTGGGTGTTACCTTCAAAGTCTCAGCCATAGGTCAGGATCCAACTTGCGTGTTTTTAGTTTGCCAAAACCTTTACTAGTATGAGCATCCACATAGATCTCGGCAACAGTTGGAGCCCTACTCTTTTGTTGTGTCTGAAATTTGGCACTCAATAATAGACAAAAATAAATGACATCATGAAAAAAAAGGTTTCGCATATCGGAGTATACAAATGCAAGTTTTGTTGTATACACACATACCAGTCTCATATTGCTGCCCGCATATCCAGCTCGACCAACATTCGACATCTTTTGTTGTTTTGATCTATTGATTTTATTTTGTTGACTCAATTTCTAAGCAAATTATTGTACACACATCAAGCAAATGAATAATAAGTCAGTAGTAAGATAAATAAATCATGCACTAAGTAGAGATGACCAAGCATTCAAGTCAAATTTTTGGTTTCAAAATACATAGATAAAACAAAAAAGTGGAATACAACTTGAAAAGTTTTGCTTTTTAAATATTGACGTAGAAGCTGGCATCTGTCCTTTTCCATCCACTCGGGACGTTTTGGTGTTAAATTTTTTGCCTCTACTTTATCAATGACGTTCTTGAGTCTCTGTCTCAATGAACAAAAATTGGACGACAATTTGTCCTTGAAGTACTGGCAATCTATGATATGAAATAAAACTCATCAAACTCTCTCTCTCTCTCTCTCTCTCTCTCTCTCTCTCTCTCTCTCACACACACACACACACACACATACACACACACACACACACACACCTACACACACACACATACACACACATGATCTATATGAGATTCAAATAAAAGTAGAGTAGTACCAACAATGCTTGACGAATTGCCTCGATTTGCACCTTTGGTACATCTCTAATTGTTGGATAATGTAGATCCAACTTGGCCTTCATCAACATGAGCATGCACATCTTATCTATCATTACTTTATCATTGAAGGTGTGCTCAAGGGGATTAGAGAATCGTCTCTTTTAAATCATCTATGACCCGACGCTTCTCAGTGATAGGGACAATTCTCCAGTCTCTGAACATATTCCTATCAAATGTCCCATGACAGAGCTCTCTCATATAAGCTAGGACCTCCTTCCCCTAACATCCTCAACTATATTCCCTGACATATCAATGTCATAGTATAATATGGAATCGGCTCTAGCAAGTGGGATGTTGTAACCAGGTGGGGGTGCATCACGCACGTGTGAGTCATCTCTATATCTAGGCTTCTCAAAATCATCGTCACCTCCACAAGCAAAAAAACAGCCACCTAAATGACTCTTACGTGGTGCTGACCTAGCAACGCGAGGTGTGGAGGTCTGAGGAGTGGACCTATGTGGTGAGGGCCTCTAGGATGATATGGGTGAGGGCCTCTATGATGGTACATGTGAATGTGCACTAGTAGGGGGCCTTTGAGGACTACCCTGTTGTGAGGCCGCTGGAGAGTTTAACATGAACCTATACTGTTGGAGAACAACATCCATTTGATCTCTCTGTCTAACAGATGCACTACTTAACCAGTTCATACACTCTTCATGAAATGGAGACCCAAGAAATGGAGGGTCAGACATCTGCATATTAAAAATGAACTACGATTAAGATAACAATGATGAACATAAAACATAAAATTAACTATAACCACAATCCTAAACATAAACTTTATTCTCTTTTTATTTAATTTCTCTCTGATAACCCTTACCTCTGATCCACTGTTTCTAAATCTTTAATTTAAATTTTTTATACTAAATCTCTTATATCATGTCCTCATGTATAACCTTTCTATAAATTCTTTAATCTAAACTCTAAACACTAAAGCCCTTTTCAATTGTCTTACTTGTTTTCATGATTTTAAAACGTTTATCTTTATCAAGCTGTAGCATATGCTCTTCATATTATTTTAGAAAGTTTCAATTGAAAGAAAATACCCACAAACAAAGCAACAAGATTTTAATAAAACAAAACAACAATATTTCAACAAAACAAAGAAACAATATTCACAATAAACAATGCTCACCTTGTCTCCAAAAACTTTGTTTCAAAAGCTTTATCCCAAGAAACTTTACTCCAAACTGAGGATACTGTGATAAAAGTGAGGGAAGAGTGTCAATGAGAGAGAGAGAGAGACAGAGACAAAGAGAGAAAGGGAGAGCAAGCTTTACTCCAAGCTTTACTCAAACTACTTTAACTCTAATGAAAAGAAAACAAAAGAGTGTCAATGAGAGAGATAAAAGAATAAAGAGTCATGAAGGTTTTCAAAAAGCTTACTTTACTCCAAGCCATACTCCAAGCTTTACACCCTTTTGAATAGCTTTACTCCTTTTGAGAAGCTTTCTTATGCTCTCTTTGGAAAGGTTTACAAGCTTTTAAATAGCTTTACTTCAAGCTTTTGAAAGCTTTTGAAAAGCTTTAACTCTGATGAAAAAAAAAACAAAAGAGTGTCAATGAGAGAGAGAAAAGAATATAAACAACAATACACACAAATGTAACAAAGCAAAACAAGTAAACTTTTGAATGTTGGCTATGGTGCTTACCTTTGTGTCCAATGCTTAACTTTTTGCTCAAGCCTTGGCTATGGTAAGAAGGTGAAGAGCTTTGGCTGTGACAAAAGAATATAAACAACAATAAACACAAATGTATCAAAGAAAAACAAGTAGACTTTTGAATGTTGGCTATGGTGCTCACCTTTTTGTCCAATGCTCCACTTTTTCTCCAAGCCCTGGCTATGGTGAAAAGGTAGAGAGCTTGGTTGTGACAAAAAAGCATAAGAAAAATCAAGCATCATTAGAAGAGCCATACAGAACAGCACCATCGTTAGGCGCAAAAATATCCTCCTCTTCATGCTCAAAAATAGAAAATCGAAATGAAAAGAAACCGCGACGCGCCAAGCAATTCGACTTCCAGTAATCGACTCTATGGTCAACGCTAGCCAAAAACTTGTCGAAATTTTTTTCCGCAATTCTTGCCATAATGGCAAAAATTGTGGAAGTTTTCCGCAATTTTGTCCGCAATTTTTCACAATTTTGTTCGCAATTTTCTCCGCAATTTTGTCCTCAATTTTCTCCGCAATTTGCAATAGTTTTTGCAATTTATACCATGTCTAAAAATTGCAAAAAAAATTTTTGCAGTTTTGTCTCTGATTCTTACCATGACGGGAGAAATTGCGGAAATTTTTTTGCAATTTTTTCTGCAATTTCTGTCATGGCCTAAAAATTGCAAAAAAAAAAATCCGCAATTTTGTCTGCAATTTCTACCACGATGAGAAACATTGCGAAAAAACTTTCTACAACTTTTTTTGCAATTTCTGCGGCTGAAACATTTTTCGCAATTTCTGCCATGGCCTAAAAATTGCAAAAATTTGTTTCCACAATTTTGTCTGCAATTTTTACCGTGATGAGAGAAATTGCGAAAAATTTTATTCAATGTTTTCTACAATTTCTTCCACAAAAACATTTTTCGCAATTTTGGCCATGACCAAAAAATTGCGAAAAAATTTTTCCACACTTTTTTTCGCAAATTCTGTGATGGGTGACAAAAATTGCAAAAGTTTTTTGTAAATTTTTCCGCAATTTCTGCCATGATGGTAGAAATTGCGGACGATTTTCTACAATTTCTACCATAACGGTATAAATTGCGGAATTTTTTCCGTAGGCTTTCCGCAATTTTGACCAAAAAAAATTGCGAAAATTTTGTTTCCGCAATTTTTGCCACCTTTACTTGTAGTGAATATGGTTATGCTTAACAACTTTGGCTAACTCCCTGCACACATTAGTTAGAATTGTCGCTCTCTGGTGACGCTTGAAAATCCAAGTTAGAGTAACTGAAATTCAGTAAAAGATGAAAGATGTGTGGCGCAGACAGTCAAGTATCACAAGCAATTACAGATTGTTCAGGGTGTATTCACTCAATTGATAAGAAGTAATGTTGTAAGAGATGGCAGAAGGAAAGAATGCTCAAGCTTATAGAAATTGGCTCTCTTTCTCTATTGATACTCAAGTATGTGCATCTTTACAATGGCATGGAGTGTCGATCTTATAGGAACTAACACCTGCATGAGCGTTGTTCACCAACCGTTAAGATGTTGGTTGGGATCCGCTAGTGTGTCTCTATAGAACGTCACACAAAACGTCGCGAGTTCTATTCTAAAATGAATTTACAAGATGCAAATAGGCCTTTACATGGATTTAGGCACTATAGCATATTTACATGTATAAAATTTGAAATTTTTTACAATATAAAACAATAACTTTGGATAATGTGAGATCATGAGGCTCCACATATCCCCTCGATCAATGTATTATTTACAAGATGAGTGTACCAACTATCCTCAGACAAGATTTTAGACATCTCAGTAGAAGGGACAGTTAGTGAGAGGGCTACATATGTATATTTTGGAAATTTCTCTTTAATGTACAATTGTTGGGTGGCTAGGAGTGCATAGAAAATGAGTAAGTGTAGTATGGTCTGGTTATTGGATTAGTGCAGCGAAGCAAATTGTTTGCTTTTACTTCCTCCAAATAATGAGAATAGTTACCTTCCCAATCTGTGTGCATTGCCCATAGATCAAAAAATAAATAATCTAGTGGAGAATTTGGAAGAGATGGGATTAGGACTAGGAACACCTTCTTTGACATCAAAAATGCTGACTGATTTTAGCTTATTTTCATACTCATCAAGAGCAGGAAAAATATCGTTTTCGAATGTTTTTAAATATTCTAGGGTATATATGTACAAACATCCTGTAACAATGTGAATATAATTAGTTTGCACACTAAACTTATTCTAAATCATGGCAAGAGCAAGAACGTCTTTTTGGTGCATTGTTAACTTAGCCCAGAAAGTGTTTAGAATAGTGAAAGTCCTTGGACTTTTCCATTGGTCTTTAGTATAGCCAAAAAGTTTTGGTAGAAGGAGGTAATCCATTCTCCATTGGAGTTCTGGACTATAGAAAGGAAGTTAGTTCCTGTTGAAATGCATGAAATTATGTTCTTAGCAATGAATACACTACCTTGTTCTTATGCTTCACAATCTCCTATGGTGTAATTTCACTTTGCGGTGGCCTGATTACAAGTGGTAGTGCTGCAGGTTGTGGCACAGCTGGTACAGCTTCGGCGACTGCTAGCTTTGTCTTCTCGGCTTTGATTTGAACAGATTGATCTTTTTGCTCTTGCCTGAAGACTTCATCTGTCTGGATGGCTTTTTCTGATGTGAATGCAACTGATGCATCTGTCTGCATTGCTTGATCTTGTTGCTAGAGTGGGTCTTCGTCATAAATCTAGATTTGGCTTGAATTAAATTTTGCCTCCCAGCTCTTCCTTCAATTGCTCATATGTGGCCATTTGTGGTTGGAGGTACTGTAGTTGGAGGTCTAGATAATTCGCTCTTGGATACCTTTCCAGATTACCGGATCAATTATATATCTACCATGAGATACATAGGCTCGAAGCATTACTTTGATGCTCATTTGCCATAAAATTGCCTCCTCGGTCTGTCTTTTATGAATTTTGTTGCCTTCTTCCAACATATCTGTAGAACTCTGCATTGGAAAGTAGAGATCTGCAACTATTTCTGGCTTGCTTCGACGCTCTCCTTGTCGACAATTGCTTCACTGAGTTTGTCGTTCAGCTCCTTGTTGGAACTTTTCAGAGTAGTCCGAGCATGTCTTTCTTCTTGTAAGAAAACTTGCAGGGTCTGGATCTGCTGCTTGAGTAATGCATTTTCATTTTCAAAATTGTTGGATTGCTCCTACATTACCTCAAGTGCTTCTAGGGTAGCATCAAATCTACCTTGGGCTTCTTCTAGGGCTGTGTTTTTCCTAAAGGCAAGGAGAGATTGGAGAGGATAAGACTAAGGGGAGACTGGAGAGGATAAGACTAAGGGGAGATTGGTTGTTGGAGAAGAGATGGAAGCGATTAGAACTTAGTATATAAGGAAGAGAATAGAGCTTTAAAGTTAGGAAGAAAGAGGATGTCAAGGAAGAGGTTTTGAGAGTTATAAAAAAGGTTAGGGAAGAGTCTGTTAACCTATAGGACCTAAATCATGAGAGGTTATTAGGTGATGAGAGGAAAGAGAGCGCTAGTACATTGCATATCCGTTTGTCACGTCTATTTGTTTCTACCATGTTTCCATGTTTACAGCATATTGGAAATATGCGAAAGACCCGACACCTTTGTTCCAATAATTTTCACTATTATTTTTGAAATATGCAGCGCTATTTTGAAATTTACTATGCTAGTAAATTTACCATTTTGGAAAAACGAGCATTGCAACACTAGAACTTTCGCATTTTTCGCTCATATGTTCTAACGAAAAAAACAACAATCTTTGCTACCAACATCATATACATTGTTTCATAGATTGTGTATATTATTTATTTTCGCAGTCCAGAACTCATGAATACCGAACTGAACTTTTGCAAACTAAACAAAGCATTTGTGTATTTTTTTATTATTATTTATTTTTATTTATTTTCTCTTAGGACTAGATGTTTTATTTTCGAACCTATACCTTTTAAGTGAGAATACACTTTTATTAAGTATTAGTCTAATCCGCCGACATATCATTAATTTGTTGAACACTTCTATTTTTTCGTTCATTTTCACTCTGTTTCATTTTGTGATCGTTAACTTTTTATTTTCCTTATGATCCAACGCTCACATCTATCATTGCTAATTCTATGCTACTATCGTCATGGTGATTGTATTCAAAACACATCCAAAACCAGTCTTACTGGTTTTGCAGCCACTAGCCATATAAGTACGGATTGAAGGACTGCTTCAATTTGATCCATCAGTAATTCTCATAGATTTGTGCCATGAGCTAATTCGAAATCTGAACAAAACAGAGGATGGACATATTTTCACTGTTGTCCGTAATCAAGAGATTGTCATCACAGAGGAATTCTATTGTCGTGCCTTAGGCTTGCCTATGGATGGCAATATCCTTGTCACTAAGCCCGACTTTATCACTAGGAGTGAAGTTTTTCAAGAGGAAGCTTATCTGGAGAAGAGGGGATATAAACTCTCATATATTAGAGACCCCAATCTCAAGAGCTTCGTTCATGTTGCTCTTGCTTCCATTTTCTTACCGGAGCAAGAATACACCATTTCCAAGAAAAATATGGGATACCTGTTGAGAGCCTTGAATGGAAAACCCATTGCCTTCGGACATATTGCTTTTAAGCAATTCTGTAAATTAATAAAGGATAAGCAATTTTTCAGGTTCGAATATTCTATTGAGGGTGACTCACAAATGAGAACATCAAAGGTGACCTCTACTGAGATTGCAGTGTCATCATTGTCAACCACAAAATAAAAGCTTGGTGAGGATGTCTTCACCATCATCCAAGTACAAGCCGCTTTCAAGTACAAAGAGACGCCAAGAAGCAGAGGAAGAAATAGAGATTATTGATGAGCAGGAAAAATCCAAGAAGATATCCAACAAGAGCCAACAAAAGAAGATGAAGACAGCCTTGATATTTAGCATGAAAATGTCGATGACATTGAGTCGTCAATCCTGGATAAAGAACTATATTTGAAGACCCTTGGCACATTGTTGTCAAACACCTAAGCAGCCATTCAATACTTCGTCAGTCTGGAAAAGGTCTAAAGGAAGCTCAGAACTAAATATGATTCTATATGAGCAGACCTAATTCAGAAAGATGAGCTGATGCAGAAAAGCGAAGAACTTGAAGTAGCTCAAGTGGAGCTGTCAAAAATATTGTTTTTTTTTTTTGCAAATTTTTCGAAGGTAAAGGATGGAACGGAAGTATCGGATTTTTTGTAGCTTTAAAACTGAAAATAACGAGTTGGATGAAATGTGAACAATGTCGTAAATTTCGCATGTTTTGCAAAAAACTAAACTTTGTCATATTTATCGGAAATTAGTCATAGTAGCGCTTCACTCTTGAGCCATTTACTCGAGTATCAAATAAATGTCCTTCAAGATTGGCTAACTAGAGTGACCAATTGTTAAAAACTTCTGACTTTGTAAGGTCCCATCCATCTGGTATGTAATTTTTCAAGAAACAACATGTGTCTGTTGTCATATAAAAACACGTAGTCCCCACGTTTAATTTTTATTTTTTTAATAATTTGATCACAGATTTCTTTTCTTTTATTCTGAACTCGTTCAGTCTCGATTAATGAAAGACAACGATCCTCCTCCAGTTGCGTCAAAGCTACTATCCGCTCCCGGAGACTATCGTGTTCATCCATTCACTCTTCATTGCTAATGCGAGATGTTGGAACTTCGAATTCTATTGGTAATATGGGATGCATTCTATACACAAGATAGTAAGGAGTCTGCCTAGTTGTGATCTTTTCGGCAGTTCTATATGCACATAAGACAGATGGTAATTTATGATCCCAATCAGAAGAATGTGTTTTCGTTATTTTATTCAAAATTTTACACAAATTTCCATTTGCCCACTCCGTAAGTCCATTCGCTTTAGGATTATATGGAGTGGCTTGACGATGTGTAATGGAAAAATATGACAACATAGCCTCGATGGTCTGATTAAAGAAGTGGATTCCCCTATCACTAACGAGTTCTAATGGACATCCATAACATGTGAGCATGAAGCACTAGGAATGATTTATTCAGTAAAGAAATTTAGACATTATCTTTTAGGATACCCTTTTGTTTTTCATGTAGATCACTATGCATTGAAACATTTAGTGAATAAACTTGATCTTTGAGGTAGGGTAGCTAGATGGGTATTGTTATTAGATGAGTTTAATTATGAAGTATAATTAAGGAGAGACAAGGATCATCAAAATACTGATTATATATCCCGCCTCCAAACAAAAAATCAATTTGATCCTATTTTTGATGAATTTCCGGATGAACATATAATGCGTATCCAATCGGAAACATCAATTTATATAGACATTATTAACTTTTTACAAGACCAGATTTATCCTATCATTTTAATAAACAACAAAAACTTGTTTTCCTTTCAAAAGTACGACCTTATACGATTATAAATAAAATATTGTATAAATTAGGAGCCGACGATAATCTTCGTCAATGTTTAGAATCCACCGAAATCATCATTGCAGTACGTGCGCTTCATGAAGAAGATTCAAGGGGCCACTATGCTCTTAAAAATACTGCAAGAAAGATCCTTAATGCTAAGTATTGGTGGCCTACCATCTATAGAGATGTTAATTTATTCATTCAAAAATGTGATGCATCTCAGAGGATGGGGAAGCCCAACTTCGCGACACATAGGCCACTTACTCTGATTATTCTATTAGCACCTTTTGAGAAGTGGGGGATAGATTTTGTAGAGCCTATCAAACTGATCACTCGTAAAACTCATCGATGTTACATTCTTATGGACTATGCTACCAAGATGGTAGAGGCTGAAGCCACAGTTTAAAATGATGCTAAGACTGTAGCAAAGTTTTTATTCCAAAACATTTCTTTTCTGATGCTACAAGTTGTCTACCCACATAATAAATTGGGTAATCTATGTTTTGGTCATCTTTTTGACTAAGCACTACACCTATTGCAAATGATGATGTATCTACATATACATGAAATTTTTTGGTCCAATTTGGAGGTCTAACTCCAGTCGCTTCTACTAATGACTGTTTTAACTTACCGAAAGCTTGCTAATGTTCTTATGACCAATGATACTCAACAGATTTCTTCAATAAACTTGTTAAAGGAGTTACAACTATTGCATAATTCTTAATTATCCTACGATAATATCCTATATGTCCTAGAAATCTTCTAAACTCTCGTAAATTGGTTGATTCTAATAACTGTAAAATCATTTTTACTTTTTCGATGTCAGCTTGGATGCCATCCTTTGAAATTTTATGGCCTAACAGGATGTCTTCCGTCATCCCAAAGTAAGACTTGGCCGGATGCAATTTAAGAGATGTCTCTTGACATCTTCACAACGTCTTTTCCAATACGTCTAGATGATTTTTAGTTGATGAATAGACACAAAAGTCATCCATAAGAATTTCTAAAAATTTACGTAAAATTTTTTGAAAAAAATTTGTGAGCATATGTTGAAATCTAGCGGGTGCATTACAAAGACCAAAGGGCATTCGCGTATACGCGTACGTCGCCAAATCAGTGGTAAAAGTGGTCTTGGATCTATCTTCCTCCTTAATAAAAGCTTGATTATAACCTGAGAAACCATCTAAGAAACCATAACGTTCATGACCAGCTACCTGGTCAAGAATGGTATTTGTATAAGGCAGAGGATGATAATCCTTCGCTGTAGTAGCATTTAGTTTTCTAAAATCTTGGCAGACTCTAATCTTATCTATTTTCTTTTTAGGTACTATAACTATTGGTGATACCCATTCACAACTTCAGACAGGATATATAATACTCGCTCTAAGACATCTATCTAATTCATCTTTTACTAACAAAAAATACTTTGGATTTAAAATGTATTGTCTCTGTCTAACAAGTATTGTTCCCTGAATGAGATCTATTCTATGTTTTTCCCATTTAGCTGGTATTCCTGTTAAATCGTCCATAGATCAAGCAAATACATTTTGATATTTCTGAAGAAGTAGTATATACTCTTTATGTTCTTGGTCTAATTGGTGTTTATATAAATTCAAAATAATCATTCTTATCAACCATACCCTCAATCAAGCTTGCTCTGGCTCCACCCATAACTTTTTTCGACCCGGATATTGTTGGTAGTTCCATGTCCTCTTCCTCATCAATCTCATAGCATTCTATGAAACTGATCCAAGATTCAGTAGGTCCTCCTACCTCCTCACCCCATCTCATAAGGTGACCCCCTATTGGACTGGTTGTGAGAATGTCTGGAAAAAATGTTTAGTTGGTAGACCAATTTATAATAGCATCTGTCTTGTCCCTTGAACTCTTCGTCATGTCTTATTTTTCTCTGATCACTCATGTCCTTGAGTTCGGTGTATTTCTGCTTCCATATATCTCGCTCCCACTAGGCACTGTTGAAATCATTGGTGGCTCAAATAGTAGCGTATTTCTGTCTGCTGAGTTTTTCTTGCAACTCCCATTTTTCTGTGTTTTTCTTCTAGCATGAATCTTGCCAACTTTTTGTGTTGCTCCACTGCACGTTGGTTGCTAGATGGTTGTGACCCTTCTGCGCTTGGTTCATTTGACGCGTCCATTTCCTGTGAATACATGCAGTCATAGTTTTTCAATCCGCCAGATGCATTAATCCTTGTATTAGATCCGGGTGGTATTGGTTAAAAGAGGTCCCTAGTAGTCTGTAGCTCATTGTCTGCCGCAACTAAATTAACAACTCAGGATTTTCCAGGTCCAATTGGTTTATCAACCTCTTGATCCAACGTAGGCCATACCAAGTTTGGGATCTTAATACCATCCATAGTTCTGATGTCGTGGTCAGATGGCTTGTGCCCACTAGGCACGGATCGCATTGCCAATGATGATCGTAATCATAAGCCAAGTTCGCTAAGCTATCTGCGTGCTAGTTTTGATCTCTTGGAACATGCATCCATTCTATTAGGGGAAAGTTTTGTATGAGTTCTCGAATGGATATGGTGTAAGCTCATAGAATGCGATCACAAATATGATACATCCCGGTCATGTTTCGGATTAGGAGCTGAGAATCGCCCACGATTCTTAGAGTGTTTATGATAGGTGCGAACTTGATTGCCATGTGTAGGCCAGACATGAGGGCTTTGTATTCGGCAGTATTATTTTGGTGAATCCTGCCCCAAGTAGGACGCCTATGCTTGTTAGTCTATTCAGGGTTAGGTCACTTGTGGCTGGAAATTTGCAGATTCTCAACAAGTAATAGGGCACTTTCAATAGCCCTATTGGAGTGTGTGTTGATCACACTATTTGGCTTCCTAATTGGATTTTGGTGTAAGCTTCAATCGAAGCTAACCTAATTTTTAAGAAGCTGGTTTTTTTGTGCCAAAAGAAAGCCATCTATCCATTATCTTTTGGTCACTTTGGTTGCAGATTGAAAGACATCTTGTGCTCCTACTTTCAACTCTTTGTTTGCTACAAAATTTTTGAGTAGATTTGGTTGTGGAAAGGCTCTCTTTCCTATCTACTACAAGCTAAAATGTTGTTGGAGGTAATACTTAGAATTTGTTTTGCACAGGAACACAGATCATGCTACACAGTAACACAGACAGAAAATCACTCTCCTCAGCAAGCTCACATAGCAACTGTATTTCTCAAAATGAAATTACACTGTACATATAGTTGTTCACTCAGGCAACTCATGCATGACCCAGGTTGTCGTTGGCGGGATGTGTGTCCCGTCGACTTGCCTCGTGGCGAGGCCAGCTGATCCTTATCCACTGATAGGACCCACAGTACAGTAACACAGTGATTCTAACTTTAATTCTAACTCTCTCCCTTAAAGTAGAGTCACTTTGTATACAGTCATATACATAGCTTTAAAGTCAACAAACTTTAAATACAGAAAGTTTTGATCTAAATTTATCAAACTTTTCTCTAGTAAGTGGCTTAGTGAAAATATCAGCTAGTTGTTCTTCTGTGCTACAATGAACAACATGAATTTCACGACTCAGCAGCCTCTCACGTATGAAGTGATATTGAATCTCAATGTATTTAGTTCTCGCATGGAACACTGGATTCTTTGCTAGTTGAATGCCACTCTGACTGTCACTATGTAAAGTCATGGGATTTTTCTGCTTTATGCCAATTTCTTCCAAGATTTGTCTCAACCATATAGCTTCTTGTGCAGCACTACACATTGCCTTATACTTTGCTTCTGTGGTGGAAAGAACGATTGTACTTTGCTTCTTACTAGACCAGGAAAAGCAATTACCACAAAACTGGAATATATATCCTGTGGTGGATCTACGATCATCATAGTCACCTCCCCAATCCACATCCACATAGCCACACAACTCAGGTAAACCATCATGCTTCTTGTAAATCAAGCCATACTCTGAAGTGCCTTTCACATAACACAAAATGCATTTAGTTGCTTTCCAATGTGTTTCCGTAGGTGCTGCCATAAACTGACTTACAATGCCAACAGCATAGCATATATCTGGTCTAGTTGTGGTAAGGTAAATCAAGCTCCCTACTAACTGTCTATATAGCGTAGCATCAAATGACTGTGATTCATCAAGCTTAGAAAGCTTTTTACCTGGTTCAATAGGAGTGTATACTGGCTTGCAATCCTGCAACCTAAACCTGTGCAGCAACTCTTTGACACCTTCAGGTTGATCCATGAACACTTCTTCTTCTAACTCACCATTTAGAAAAGCAGATTTCACATCCATCTGATGCAAAGGCCAACCAAAATGTGAAGCTAAAGTAATAAGTAGACGTAGAGTATTCCACTTACACACCGGCGCAAAGGTCTCCTCATAGTCAATGCCTTTATTTTGTGCGTACCCTTTGATTACCAATCTTGCTTTGTGCTTTGCTATGCTTCCATCTGCATGGTACTTAGTTCTGTATACCCATTTGCAACCAATGGGTTTCTTGCCAACTGGTGGTTCTACTAAGTCCCATGTGCTATGCTTAGCAATTGACTCCATCTCCTCTCCCATGGCCTTGATCCAAATGTCATCATCCTTCACTTCACCATAAGTCGAAGATTCTTTGCTTTGAATAATGTTGGATAACAGAGCATAATCTGCTTCATACCTTTCAGGTAGTATCTTCTTTCTTGTTGATCTTCGTAGCTCTCCCTGGTTAGATGATCCTGGAAAGTCATCTATATCGCAGCTCTCCATCAATCTCTCAAACCACTTAGGGAGCTTTCTGTCAGGTGATCGGCTTCCTGGTGAAAATGTATCCCACGGTACATCCTTCTCCTTGCGTTTGTCACTTGCAATTTCAATCCTTCTTGCACCAAAAGGTTTGTCCCTACCTCTCCAACCTGTTTCATGAGGTTGAGTAGTAGTATCTTGAGATGTATCCTCTTGTTCATCACTCGGAAGGTCAATGAATGGATCATCATTAGGTGGTATCCTCACTATACCGTTTTTCCTACTGGATGTGTCTATCTTCTCAGCATCTTCGTCTTCATACATCTTGGATTCATCAAAGATAACATCTCGGCCTATATGGATTTTGTTTTCGACTGGATCAAAACATCTATAGCTCTTCATGCGATCATCACACCTCAAGTGCATGCACTTGATAGCTTTTACATCAAGTTTATGTCTTTCTTTCTTAGGAATATGTACAAAGGCCTTACATCCAAAGATTCGCAAGTGGTTTACCTTTGGCTTCTTCTTTGTGAATGTTTCCTCAGGTGTTATTTTTGGTATGGCAATGGTTGGACTTTTATTTTAAAGATAAACTGCCGTGCTACATGCTTCTGACCAAAAATCTTTTGGTAATTTCATCTCATCTAGCATAGATCTGGCACTTTCCACAATCGTATGATTTTTGCGCTCAGCTACACCATTGAGAGCAGGAGTATGAGCTTGCGTAAATTGTCTTTTAATCCCACATTGATCACAAAGATCATTGAAGTCATTAGGCTTATACTCACCTCCACTATCTGATCTTAGGATTTTGATCTTCTTACTTGTCTGATTTTCGACCAAGTTTTTGAAGTTCTTGAAGTTATCAAAAGCATCTGATTTCTTCTTCAAGAAGTAGATCCACGTCTTACGTGACATATCATCAATAAAGATCATGAAATAGAAGGCTTTTCCTAAGGACATGGTCTTCATGGGCCCGCATAAATCTGTGTGGATTAAATCCAGGATGTTCTTTGCTCTTGCAACACCCCTTTTATTGAACTTCTCTCGATGTTGCTTCCCATATATACAAGATTCGCACATCGATTTCAAGTGATCTTCTATTGTAGGCAATCCTGTTACCATCCCCAATTTTCTCATCAAACCGAGGCTTCCCAAGATCAAGTGACCAAGCCTCTTGTACCACAACTCAATTTGCGAAGGAACGGATGATACAAGTCTATGTTGCCCCTTGATTGTAGCATTCAACCTGTACAATTTTGTATTGGGCTCTCTTACTCCATTCGCAATAACTTTGAACTTTTGGTTCGCATCCTTCACAAAGCAACGATCATGGGCAAATTCTACTTTCAACTTTTGATCAGTAATGACTCCAACAGAAAGTAGATTTTTCTTCAAACCTGGTACATAAAGTACCTCCCTGATCATCCTGCTTTTGCCATCAGGAAGTTGGATTGAAACTGTGCCTATCCCCTTGATCATGCACACTTCACCATTTGCTTGTGAAACAGATGTCCCATTATCCAATGCCTTCAAACTACTGAACCAGTTCTTGTTACCTGTCATGTGTCTTGTGGCTCCTGAGTCAATATACCATGCTTGATCATCTTGATTAGATGACAATGCAGATATGAAGATGCTAGAGTCTTCAATCTCACCTTCATCGACAAGGTTACCTGCTTGTTTTGGTTTTCCCTTGCTTTGTTCCGCCAGGAATTTGCGACATTCACTCTTCTAGTGGCCCTTTTTACCACAATGGAAGCACTTGCCTTTCTTTTTAGTTTTGCTGGAAGATCTCTCATCCTCCTGAGACTTGGCAAATTGCTATTTAGTCTTCTTCTTGCCCTTGCCCTTGCCTTGTTTTTGGCGTGTTGCAAGTGCCTGATCATCAGTATTTTGATGTCTAGCTTTCACCATTTCTCGTCGTTGCTCTTCCTGCATCAAGATTCCTGTGAGCTCGTCAAAGGTTGGCAATCTTTTTCTTGATGCTATTTCGCTCACAAATATCTGATAGGGTTCTGCAATGTCGCATACTGCATTATGCACCAGTCTGAGGCCTGGAGCAGGGTCGCCCTACTGAATCCATGACTGTAGAGTGTTCAGTCAGGAAATTTCGTGGAGAAACGATGATTTTAGCTCAACTTGACAAAGTGGCTTTTTCACCTTTTTACCGCAAATCTGCTAGGTTAACTGTCTGGAGACAAATCTCTGACACAAACCTCAGAATCTCTCCATGGCTCATTGACAATGTGATTAGCTTCCTTCCTGTCCTTACGGCATCCAAAACGGTGCACAAACAGCGAAGAAATCACCAGTTATGTATTAAAACCGTAACCCCAAGTCCGGTTTCAATATTCAGCTGGCTTTGAAATTGTCAATTTTTCACCAAATTTTTCCCTGTCTGATGCTATGCACAGGCTAATAATCCCTCTGCTGAGCTTAGCAAACCTCTATAAATTAAAAACCATGCACCAGTGCTTCTCTTTCCGTCTTCAACCTGTCGTAAACCCCCGAACTCTCAGAAGACAGTTCTCCTGAAGCTCTCTTCAACGGCGACACTGTACTGTGTACACTCCCTGTACGGCTCTGATACCAACTTAGAATTTGCTTTGCACAGGAACGCAGATTATGCTACACAGTAACACAGACAGAAAATCACTCTCCTCAGCAAGCTCACATAGCAACTGTATTTCTCAAAATGAAATTACATTGTACATATAGTTGTTCACTCAAGCAACCCATGCATGACCCAGGTTGTCGTTGGCGGGACGCGTGTCCCATCGACTTGCCTCGTGGCGAGGCCAGCTGACCCTTATCCACTGATAGGACTAACAGTACAGTAACACAGTGATTCTAACTTTAATTATAACTGTAATGGCTAAAGAATTGGAAGGTATCGGTTTTTTATTTAGCGAAGATCGGTTGGATGGCACAAACTACTCCTTGTGGAGTTACATGATGAATAATCTTCTCATAGTGAAAGGGCTGTGGGATTTGGTCAATGGTGATGAGGAAAGGCCTCCGTCTTTGGCACCTCCTACACCTCGTGGATCATCATCATCAACATCATCTTCTACATCTTCGAAAGAACAAAAAAAGTGGGATAGAAGGGATGCACAAGCACATTCTATGGTTGCTCTTGCTATGAAAAGATCTATCTTACCTCATATTAGGTCTTGTAAGACATCTAAAAGTGGGTGGGATACACTTTATACTATGTATAGAGTCAAAAATCCAGCAAGAGTGGTGTATCTTAGAAATCAGTTGCAAGAAGGAGATCAAGTGACCAATCACTTGCGAAGATTCAAGGATCTTCGTGAGGAGCTTCTCAATATTGATGAGATAATTGAGGATGCTCAATTTATTTCCATTACTCTCAACTCATTACCTTCATCTTATCTTCCATTTGTTTCAACTTTGAGTATCTCTCTTGGGAGACAACAACTCTCCTTTGATGAACTTGTTGGGCTGCTTCTTCAAGAGGAGCAAACGAGGCAAAATTTTGCGAGTGACACTCAACAAGTTCAAGCTTTCTTCACGAAAGGCAAGGGCAAAGGCAAGTCAAAAGGAAAGGGGAAGCCTCCTTCCAAGGATAAGCAAAAGCCCATTGGAGGTCAAGAGTCAACACTCAAAAGAAGAAAGAGAAGCGCCATTATTGCAAGAAGTATGGGCACTTCATCAAGGATTGTAAGAAGAAGCTTGTGAAAGAGACGAGTGAAGGAATTGATACTTTGCAGCAAGAGCTTGAAGCTAGTGGTGATCTCTTCAACCAAGACTATGCTTTTGTGTCTACTTCTCAGATTTATCAATAAAGTCGGATTTTTTTCAAACTGACTCTAATTACCTTCTGGATTTTAGTGTTCAGTAAAAGCACCAGTTGTAAGGCCGCTTCAAAGCTTTCTAATTTGGCACATAGTTGAGGGTCGTATCCCAGGACGCCAGCGGTATGCCATCGAGACCATTATATTTGGGACGTCAACAATATGCTATCGGGACCATTCGGTCTAGAAACTGTTGTTTTCATATCTATCGCGACTTGTGGTTTTGAGTGTTCCTTACATGAACGTGAGTGGGTTAAGCTCTCAGGGAATGGGCTCTAACTTGTCGGTTGAGTTGGATGGCTTGCTTGGGTGGAAGTTACCTGTTTATGGCTGTCCAGTCTGGCGTGGCTCCGAGTTAGTTAAGTTACAAAGCTTCGAGTTAGTTAAGTTTGATGTATGTCAGGTGGCTTGCTTGGAGGGAAGTCAACCACATCGGGATCCACGGTCTAGCATGGCACTAGGTTGGATCTCAATGTTGGTTTTCGAACTTCAAGTTGGTTAAGTTTGATCATGGTTGGTGAGTGGGCTGCTTGTATGTCAAGTGGGTGTGGACAGCAAGAGTGAAATCTGGGAAGCTAAGTCATGGATCCCGGCTCCCTTTGGAATGCCTACGCTTCATGTGGTATCAGAGCCGACTGGCCGATCAGTTATGCGGATCTCACGGAAAAGGCCATTGGTTGGGGTTCATCAGGACAACTGTTGTGCAAAGTGCTGCCCACAATGTAAGCATGGGTGCATCCACGGTCAGGGTGGTCAACAGAACGGGGGCTAAATGAGTCAAGGTGTTGCCCTTGAGGTGTAAGCATGGTCAGCTGCCGCAGTTCGGGCCTGACGCCATCTGCACGTAGGACAGATGAGATAGGGTGTTGCCATTAGGTTGGTGTAAGTACAATTTGTGCCTTGTGGGGTGCGGGACGACATATTCACAATAGCTGCCAATCGTTTAGCTATAAGGACTATCGACCAAATTTGGTGGGGGCGTTACTTAGGCAAAGTGTTGCCTAACAGTGAAAGCACGGGTACGTCCATGATCCGGGTGGTATGATGGCTGCTGATCATTTAGCTATAAGGGCAATCGACCAGATTTAGTGGGGTCATTACTGAGGCAATGTGATGCTTAACGGTGAAAGCACGAGTGTGTCCACGATCGGAGTGATATATTCGAGAATAGCTGCCGATCGTTTAGCTATAAGGGCTATCAACTAGAGTTGGTGGGGCGTGACTGAGGCAATATGATGTTTAATGGTGAAAGCACAGATAGTTGAATGGGTGTTTTTTGTGGGATGACTCTATGATCGATCTGTATGGGCACAGCTAGGCAAAGGTCCTTTGGCAGAAATATCTCAAAGAGGGACCTTGTCTTTGTTACTTGTTAGTAAACATGTCTGAATGTCTTGCTTGTATGTATTCGTTGTGAGTCTTAGTACTCAGCATGATGACCAAAAAAAAAGAAATGATATGGGGATCCATTTTTTTCAATTTTTTTTAAAAAGTATCCAAACTTAAAATGCTTCAAATAAATATATTGTAATATTAAAAAAATATTATATTCTGCAAGAAAATAATTCAAGCTACAAAAATTTGGTCAATAGATTTTTATGAATAACTTAAAATTAGCTTATATGAATCAATAATACTATTCAAAATAAAATCAATAGATACACAATCACTAGAATAACTAAAAAATATATTTTGCTTATTTAAAACAAAAGGTATAGTTTTTTTCTTTGAAATTTTAAAAGTTTTTTAAATTACAATTCTTCTATCGAAAAAAAATATTTTTTAAATTATGACAAAAATTTTAATCAGTATTTTTTAAACTTTTAAATTTTTTAAAATCTTTACTTATATCTATGTAAGTTCATTGAATATTTAAACATTAAATAAACGCAAATAAAATTACTTTACAATAACCGAAATCAAATAATTTGTGAAAATATTTAAATCACTTTGAAAAAAATCTTTTCATTTCTTTAAATTTCTAACAATATTTTTTTTTACAAAAAATATCATAAAAACACATCCAAAATTAAAATATTATAAACTTGACAAATCCTTACAATATTAGTGTTACTAATAATTATCAATGTTAAAATTATTAAAATATTTGAAATTCTTAATTTTAAATCCTTAAATAACAAATTTAAGAACATTAGATCAATAAAAAAGATTTCAAAACACAATACATCAAAAAATATAAACGCAATTATGAGATCATAGAGATTGAAGAATTAAGATCAAACTTCTTTTTACAAAGGATGAGAGAAATTACTATTTGTGTGCGACAGTGAAGCCGAACAAAAACTCATTTTTGTATTTTTTAAATGCTTTGGAGGTTTGTCGCAAAGCTTACAAAGTAGTTCACGCAATCGGAAACTCACAGCTTCAACGAATGGATGCACAACTTCAGAAAGGCCCAACATTACGGGGATTCTTACAAGGTTGAACTATTTCTCCAGATGTTTTAAATGCAACTGCTTGGCTAAAGCATTTCATAGATGTGCATGGAGAAAAATTGTCTAGTTCAATTATATTTTCACTTGTCGGATAATTTTACAAGATTAAAGAGTTTGCCAAAACAAAAATTGTTCCCTATTTGAGTTACTCATATTTTCTTAGAATTTGAAAAAGAGATTTTGGACTAGTAAAGATTCCCAAAAAATCATGAATGACAGTATGCTCCACTTGCGAGTTGTTAAAGTCTGCAAAACAACTTGCAAAGACCAATGACGAGAAAGATAACTATTAATCAAATTTTTTATTCATTTAAATACTTTTTGTTTTGAAAAAATATAAGTTACAATCTTTTTTAATATCATTATGGTATGATCTTTATTCTATCATATAAGTGAATCATTGTATTTTCAGTGGATGCTACAAAAGCTCTTCAACTGCACAGAGATCAACAAACAATTGAAAGACAAAATTTGGCCAAGCATCGAAAAAAATGTTTGGAATGTCCACAAAAATATCTGGGCCTTGTTATTGATGGCATGGATCAGAAGAAAATAATGTTGTCTCATTTTGTCAGAGTGTCCAAAAATTTGAACGAGACAGATTTTATTCAGGTTCATCTCATTCAAGCACTTGTGTTTAATGGCACTTTGGAGTCCAAGGTCTTTTCTAATTATCCCAATAGTCGAAATGATCCAAATTTGATGATCACCAAGATAATTTGCGAATTTGGTGAAAATCTTCCAGAAATACTTCTTTTGCAGCTTGACAACACTACTAGAAAAAATAAAAACCAAACTGTTTTGGCATACTTGTCCATGTTAGTGGAGAAATTTTTTCTCAAAAAAATAAAAATAGGATTTTTGTTGGTAGGACATGAGTGATAGAACTATGATTACAAGTCCATCTGTTGGATTAGAAGTTAACATTTGAGTAAAACACTACAAGTTAGAAACCTTTGTGAGTTTCAAGTTCAACCAAGTTTATATCTTGTGTGTAAAATTTTACTATTAAGATGAGATTTGTTGGAGCATACCTTCTAGAATCTAGCGAAAGATTAAATTATACCAATTATGCTATTTGGAAAGTGAGGATGGAGTCACTCATGGTGCTCCAAGATCTTTATGAGGTTTTAATTGATGATGAAGATGAACCTCATCAACATGCAAGGAGGTCTGTGGCTCAAAAGGCTATTGGTGGAGCTTCATGTCATGGAGGAGGAGATCCCTATCATCTATTGTGACAACCAATCAGCCCAATCACTTGCAACTAATCCTACATTCCATGCAAGGAGCAAACACATCGAGATTGTTCATCATTTCGTGAGGGAGAAAGTGCAAGCCAAAGAGATCAAGTTCCAACACGTGTCATCATCAAGTTGCTTGGCTGATTTGTTTAACAAATCTTTATCTAAAGATTCATTTGTCAAGCTTAGATCTTCAATTAGAGTGATTGATAAAAGTATTGTGGTTTCCAAGGCTAGATTTGAGGAGGAGTGTGAAAAATTGCCTACATTGGCAAATCTAGCCATGTAGAATATTGTATAGTTTGTCAATATTTTTTGTTAGACACTTGAATGGCCAAAGTGCCACTTCCAATTCACACCTAATGTAGATTGTCAAGAGAAGTGGTTGTGTCCATTTGGTAGTGATTCCTACTTTGTAGGATCTAGACCATGATTGATGATGAGATTTGTACCTACCATGCACCTACCAAACATGACTCTTGGATCTAGGCTAGGGTTTTCACTTTAGGGAAAGAGAGTTGAGTCTACTTCCTTATTACATGCTGGATTTTTTGCAAAGGAAGTGTCTTATACTATGTATTTTCATTCGCCATAGTAAGGAGATAGAAACTTTTTGGAGCCTCAAGGAGAAACTCGGATTTTCTCTCTATGTATGGTGATTGTGATTGATTCAAATGTAACTAAGCTTTGGCACACTTTAAACTCTGTCTACAGGCCGTACTACAGCCTCATTTTCACACGTGTGAAGTCGGATTTCAGTTTAAGATCAATGATCTGATTGTCTCTATTTGTTTTCTATCAAACTGCTAAACTAGATCTTGTTTTCTGATGACTAGTATCTGATAGATTGTTTAACAAGCACACATTCAAAGATCCATTTAAGGTCCTTAGTACTATACTTTTAACAGAATAAAAAATCAGTTTGCTCAATCTTGAACATACATCAACAACTAAAGAATTTCATTGGCCTCATAAATTAGGAACATCAACTACAACTGTCGAACCTTCAAATCTTCCTCGAGATCATGATTTCTTGCAGTTTGTGCAAGGTGAGGAACGTGAAATTTATGTGGGCTCAAGGAAGAATAGGCAAAGTGTAAAAGTTGCAAAAATGAAATGGCGCGGTGATTTGAATGAAATCCAAATTGGAAGCCTTGTTGCACTTCTAGCTTCAGAAAACAATGAAGGACATCCATTTTGGATGGCCAAAGTACTTGCTTTTATTTAAAATAGCAATCAAACAAAAGTACTACATGTCCATTGGTTGCGCACCACTTCAACGAATGTTTTTTTGGGAAGGTCCGAACTCAAAATGTTGCAAAGTAGATCCAAAGGGCAAGAGAAAGAGATTGCAAAAACTCAACCAAGAGTCGACGATTTGAATCTACAAGATGTAGATGTTTTGCCATTTATTTTTGAATTAACAATGACCAATCATCTATGAAAGTCAACTATATCTATATTGAAAGAATGACTTGGATTACTGAAAAAACCATCATCCTCCACTCGTCATCAACAGAGAAACGCTGATTTATAAGGTTGACTCTGATGAAGAAGACGGGTCTTCCACTTCATCAGCTGAAAACTAGTGTTGAGAATATGTCAAGTTCTAAATTGAGAGGCATCAGTGAAAATTCCTTAGAAAATGTACCTTACAAAAAAGAATGTGCAAATATAATTTAAGCTGTTTTGTATTTCAATGGGATTTCGAGTTTCAAAAATCATTTGTTCTCTTGAATTATTATTTCACTTGTAATTATGATGGTTTTATGAAGTTTGCAACAAAAAACTTGTAGTTTATTCAAGATATGCATTTTTTTATTTTTTTAAAAACAAAATTAAGAGACTTATTAGAAGAATCCATGATTTTGGCCTAAAACTAACTTGTGATAGAAGGAGCTGATGGCTCGAGAAGGAACCTTTCTTTTGAAGACTAATACCATCAAACAAAGAGGACTACAAAATTTGTGGGGCGGATTCACAGTTCAAGTACCCGTGAACGAAAACAAAACGACTCGATGTTTGCAAAGGATAAATGGCTAGCCTATTTCTTGGGTTAGTTTCATTTGTGACAATGTCCACAAACGAAAGTAGGAAGTCGAAAAGTTGGAAAGGGCAATGTCAGAGGAGATCTTCTATGAAACAATTGGTCTTCATTTGGGATGGCTACATTTGGAACTAAAACTCACTAAGCATGGGTGATATATAGTGTCAGTTGAGTTTTTTCTCAAAGGGGAAAGACTGGGATTCTCTTCAAAGATTGGCAACAAGTTAGATCAAGCCATAATCCTAGCAGATGGAAAGCAAAGTGCTGGAAAGGCTTTTGTTTGAGAACTCATCTCTAAGTCCGATCAGCTAATTTTATAAGTGGAGGGGAACAATCACACACACCTCTCTCTTATGCATTTTGAATAAAAGTTTATCAAAATGGCAAATTCAAGGCAAAAAGCTTGTTATAGGCTTTTCTCTGGACGCGTAATGATGAGAAAACGATGAGTACACTGACCCGTGTCCCGTGTAAAGCAGCTGATCAACGAAGGAATTGTGAAAGTTGAGTCTTGCACGAGAGACTTGGTACTTTGAACGGACGCTAAGGGACAATTCATATTAAAATCGAACTAGTGCAAATTCTGGGTGCATGTGTCTGATTCAAAGAGAGCTACTTGAAGCCAAGCTAGATGTACACTTCTTGTTTTAACTGTGAGGTGACTGACCAGTGATGGAATTGTGAAAGTCAAGTTTTGCGCGACGGACATTTGGGTTGATCCAAAGACAGCTACTTCCAGCTAACTGAGCGGTGCATTGCGGAGTACTCAATCTTTGCCTACCTTAAAGTAGTCACCCAATTCACCTAATTGCTGACCACTCATCATGCATCAAACGACTTTAAACACCTTGCCCAACATGCATGCCAGAAGTCCCAAAAAAAAGTAAGGCTTTTTTATATTAAAAAAAACCACACAAACCCTACTTTTTCAAAGAAAAAAAAAGAATTTTAGGGCCGGTTCCCTCATCTCTACATCGACAATAACCCAAAGCTTCATTCGAGCCTCCCCAAATCGAGAGAGAGAAAGAGAGAGAGAGAGAGTGCCGCCATCATCAAGCTTGCTTCAACCACGACCACCCTCGCTGGAGGAGAAGGGAAAGGGAGAGGGAGAACTCTCACACAGGATTGCGCGCTCAGCTTTTACAGCTCATCGTGAAGATCTCAAACGAATTCACCTACTATGCTGATAGCGCACTGAAACCATTTACAGAGATGGCAACACAAGGGCGGATCTATCATATGTTTTTCAATCCATTTGTGGCTTCACCACCTGCGGCCTGCACTGGGAAACAGATTTGTTACTAGACTGCAACCACTGATGCCATCTCTGGATAAATGTTTCATCTGCCTCACTTTTCGGAGGCATCCTGCTTTTTCCAGTCAACCAGAGAATTCGTCTGAGGCAGGCTTCCTTGCACAAAAACGCAAGATTTACAGGGATAGAAAATGATTTGCATGCTATCAATCAGCTCGGTTTTGACCAGATTCAACTCTCCAATGTTGTCTTCACAGACAAATCTACAAAATCTGTTAACTGGCTTCACAAACGAAGCATGATTCTGGGAGAGGCGTACAGAACACAGAACTTCCTTCTACTCTTCCTTGCAGGAACCGAAATCCAGGGAGTTAGGGTTCTGAACTATCTCAGTCAAAAACTCTGCTATTAATAGAGAATTTTACATGCAACTCCAGTCTATATTACTAACTGTAGGTTCAACAGGAGAATTTCTGTTAAAATAACCCACAACCATCAACATGCAGTTTGTTAAATTCAAGATATCCAGAGCTAATAACTTGTTTACTTTCTAGGATAAATTATTACAAAATCCATTTATCAATAAACATAGCTGAATCAAACAGAATCCAACATCCTGAACATTATGGACTTTTGCAATTCATTAAAACCTCTATTAATAAGCAAAATCCAGCAACAAGCCAAGCATTCCACATCCTATAGGAATTCTTAAGCAACCAAGAAATAGGAAATGAATCAAACACCAACTACAAGCAATATTTACAAACCAAAAAACTAGTGGAATGGCACTCTACCGCCATTTTTGGCAAACATGCTTCATTTCACACTTAGTGAATCCAACATCGATTCCTCTTGGGAAAACAACACTCCATTCCAGGATGATAATTTAAGTGCTTCTCCTTCCAATCCGATGTAGAGCTTGCCTCCAATCCTATCTAAGACCGCATCTTAGCCGGCCTCTGATACCAATGTAATGACCCTAAAGGATAATCCCTAAGGTGAGGATGGGAGAATACAATAAGAGAGACTATGGAGCCAAACCACCCAACCAAACCTAGATCAAACTTGGATCTAGCCCCCAAGCCATGCCATATGAAGCAAGAGTAGAAGAGAGAAACTGGTAACCTAAACCCAAATGTCGACAGGAGAATCACTGCCTCATTATATAGAGAGTAAAGTCATGTGCATGAAACCATGCAACCCCCATGCAGGTCAACTATAAATAGATCACATCTCTCATGCAATTCTCCTGCCTATATCTGTCACACATACATGCAATACTCCATATGTCTCAATTAGAGTGTCTGGGTCCTCTGAAGGTTATATGTTACAAATTGGCTTTGACATGGAATTAAATCACGGCGTGACCGAAACCTCGAATACCGGAGGGCCAGTCTACCATATTAGGACTATTCCAAGTCCTTAACCGAATATGGCCATAACATGCGCATTGGAGAAAATTTGGCCTTGAAAAAGGCCCTAGAAGGATTGCCACATAGGATGTCAAATTTTGGAAATGTAGAATACAAAACCTTTTTTTGCTCATAGTCTTGCCCAAACAATCTTGGATGGTTAACTATTCTGTGTATACTATAGTCTATGGTTGGAAAAAATTTTGTGACTTTTGAATGCCAATTCGGATTGAGGCGATTATGGTATCATTAAAAATCCCTTGATGAGAGCTTTCCAATGACACCCAACATGACCTAGTTCCGAGCTACAGATAATAAGTTATGGCCAATGAAAGTTACAGGTGGTCAAAACTTGGTCAACCTGATAGCACAAAATGGCAAGATGTGAATTTGCATGAATATGAAGGCTTTAAATGCAATTACATGGAAGCATCACTTTTCGTTATCTTTCACAGAAAGAATATTGGATCGCCTTGTTGGTGTTGAAGCTTATAGTTTCATGGATGGTCAGGTCAAGATTACACTTGCTAATCAGCACAAAACTACATTTGCAATAGATTGGAAAACCTATATTGCAGATAAGATTATGTTGTTTGGGCTTTTCAATGTGCCAAGCATATTTCAGCATGTGATGTAATTTTCATTCAAGAAATACTTGCAAAAAGTTGTAGAAATTCACTTAGATGATCTTGGTTGCCCTAGATTGAAAACAAAACACTTGGAGCATTTGGAGAAGTACTTGAATAGTGCCAAAATTATCAAATTTCTTTGAATCCTGAGAAGTGTTATATATGGGATATACACAGAATTATTTTAGGACATGTAATATCCAGACATGACATTGCAACAGATCTATCAAAGATTCAAATCTGGTGAATTTTCAAATTTCATTAAATCTTGAGAAGTGTCAAATATGGGTTATACATGGAATCATTTTAGGACATGTGATATCCAGACAAGGCATGGCCACAAATCTATTAAAGATTTGAATTATTATGAATTTACTTCCACCAAAGATGATTTGAGAAGTTTACATTTTTATGGGCCATGCGAACTACTACTGAATTTTTATTGAAGTCTTCGCGGATCTAGCACGACTTATATATAAGTTGACAATTGTTCCTATGTGGACTATTGAAGCCTTAGAGTCATTTGAGAAGCTGAAGATGTCTTGATATCTACACTGATGTCAGCCGATCTCTTATCATAAAAAATCGGACTGGAATGGTAGTAATTTTGAAAATATCGATTATTGTAAAAATATTGCATGTATTATATTTATAGTTTGGTGCATCCAGCTTGGTACTTTTAATTATAAATCAGTTGTTGAGCACACTAGTGTCATCTTCCAACTCATTTATATTGTATGTATGCACACAGAGATAGCCCTTTATCCTGATCCATTGAATATGAGGTGGCTATTTGTCCTGCAAACAAAGACAAAATAATAGAATATTCTCCAAAATATCAAGCTCGAAGCTGCGACAATATACGATCATTACGAAGAAGACGAAAATGATCCCGATTTGGAAAATCATGCAGAAGAGAATCTGCATAATGAAGAGGACGAAAAATATGATTATCTCGTGGAGCCAAATGAGCATGCCGATTGGGATGTCAATGACAATGACGTAAGAGCTGAAAATCAAATCAATGAAACCATTGATGATGATACTTATAATCTCCCAACAAGAATAGACCATCTATTTCAAATTCGTGAAATAATTAGACTACTAGATGAGTCACTGAAAGTTTAGAATTTGACTCAGATATGTTGACGAGATATCAATGATGATGTGTTTACAGATGAGATTGATTGAATTGTATCAAAGAATATATTCAATTGTTGCTAGTCGAGATCTATTGTGTTTATATCTCAACATTTCATATAAGATTTCACACTTCACTTCTTCTTTATTCTATTGAAATATTTGTAATTAAATTAATTTCATTGTAATTACTCATCAAACATATAGCTTCCTTTTCTTGCATGTCAATGCATCTTCAGAGTGACATTAATTTCAATAGCATTATGCGTCGCTCAGGGATGTTCAATGACATTTAAATTATACGTTGCCACGCCACGTTTACTGTCTATCATCAAACCGTCACTGTCCAAAAACCATCTGCAATATTATTACAACGTCGCCCGACAACGATTAAGTCATGAAGTCATTTAATTTTTGTCGTAACGTCGCTCACCTTGTATGTTGCCTAGCAACATTCAATATATGTCGCCAAACCATCGCTATTCAAAAACCATCCCTCGGGTTTTACAGTCTGCAATATTATTACAACGTCGCTCGGTGACAGTTAAAACAAGGAGACATTTAGGCGTCGCTCAACTGTCATCGTAATGTCGCTCGCTTTGGATGTCGCATAGCGACATTTAGTAATTGTCGCTACAACATCGATTTCTCATAAATTGGTTTTGGGGCCGAGAACGTTGCACGCACGACGACGTTCAGAGTTAATTGTCGCTGGTCGTTAGAAAAATGTTGCTAGAAAAAGTATTGCAAAGCGTCGAATATTATATGTCGTACGACGACGATTAAGATATCACAAAGCTAAGTTCTTTTGCGACAGTTTAAAAACTATATATCTGTCGCTATTAAAATCACGGAGCGACGTTTCATTTTTACTAAATAAATGTTGCAAACTTTCATCGCTGTAAACATTTTTTGTAGTAGTGCCACATAGGTTACCTTACAATAGATCTACATCAAGGTCAAATAAGCCTTTCATCTAGTGAGGCCGAGTACAAAGCTCTTACATCTTGTACAAAGGAGGTGCTTTTAATGAAAATGATGGTAATGGATTTTCACTTGCTGGATATTTCAGAGAGTCCAATCATCTTTTGTGATAACCTTTCAGCCCAAAGATTGGCAATTAGCAATCCTATTTTGCATGCAAGGAGAAAGCATATTGAAGTGGCTTAGAGATAGATTAATATTTGGCCTAAATAGGGTTTGTACTTTTTTTGGCAAGTAGATAAGTGGATGAGGTCGGATTTGGATCCATTCGAATTGACTAATTTTGGTACATTGCATCTAGACTAGTATTTCAAGGTTTTTGATGAAGTATCTAGAAGTTTTCAATTTAGGTCAAGTTTGGTAGCCAAATGACATTTTGGAAGCTATAAATAGTCGTACTTGCATGGAGAAATAATCATCAAAGTTTCTTTCTTTGTAGAGAATTAATCTCTTGTGTTTCTATGTCCATCTCACATGTTTCTCTCTTGATATCTTGAGTTTCTATGTGTAGAATGTTGATTTTATGAGAGATCTTGATTCCACACATGTGAAGGACAGTACCTTATTGTTGTTTTATGGACAGGGACAATACCATACTGTATTTTCATGCTTATGATCAGATCTTAGTGATTTATGCATTTCTAGCATGCTAGAATTAATGATTTCTATCTTGTAGATAAAACTAGACGTGCATCCAAATTTGGCCAAGACCTTGTTGATCCACTAAATGTGTTTTGGATCTGTAATTTCACACATCATTTGTCAGCAAGAATTATTAGTAAGGCACAAGGAAAACAAATAGGTATTATCTTTATTTGGCTATATTTAGCTAGCATTTTATTATCAATAAAATATACTCCAAAAATATTGGTTGGCACGATCAATAAACTCACAAAATGTCTAGACTCTTATTCAAGTATTAATAGTTATTCAATGTTAAGTTCTTTGTTTGGTTGTTAATTTAAATCTTGTATCTATGATTGCAACGAATATGGTATGCATTGGATGCTTCATGTGCCACACTTATGTTGTTCAAAGCAATTGGTTTTATGTTATTTATTTTTTCTATGTTTGTCTATGAGTTTTGTATTTGAGCACTACAATTAGCTGTTGACCAAAATTATGCACACATTACATATACATATGATGGAGACTATAATAGGAAGTTTAAAAAAGAGCATTAAATCATATATTCTTTGGAAACATTGCAGAAGTAACAAAAGTTGGTGGCATACCATGTGCCATCTATTTTTTGAATCTAGACTTGAAATAAACTTGTGAAGCTCACAAATAATTTACTTGAAATCCGTTGGCCCTATGTCATGAGTTGATAATCCGTCCCATCAACTATCACTTTTGTGCTTCAAAAATGCTATAGCTTGTTCAAGCATAACTGAATAGATGATAATTCCTAATTTGTCATCATTTTGTAAGGGTGCTTGCAAGACCCTTATGGAGAGAGCCTTTTATCGTTTGAGATTGTTTAATTTTCGTTGCTGAAAATCTAAAAACATTTCTTTTATCTAATTTGAGGCGGATCCTCAATTCCAAATCTTAAAAACCTCATTGATGCCACCAAAGTGGGACCTTTATGAATGACTTCACTCTTTGAACTTTATTTTGTTGGCTGAAATCTATTTTAGGAATAGGTAGCCCTAGACTTTTGTCACCTAGCTACTCATACTTCTTTGCAAAGTTCTATCATTAGGATGTTCACTCCCTACAATAGTTACTTGGGAAAGATCATAACAAGAAGGAAACTCAAGTGCATATATGGTGGTTACTTAGAACAATCTCTTGTTTCACACTTTTCGAAAGCATAAATGAGCTTCAAGTCTAGACAAATTATAATTGGAAACTCACTATCATGCATTTTCTATGGCAACATTCCAATCACTTGGTCAGTGAGAGTTTCAAAAGGAGCTCAAGATTCTCTTTGAAATAAGAGCTGCTAATATCATAGTCACTAATTGATAGAAAGGAAACAGAAAACACAAAAAGCATATGATCCAGCTGAAAGTGTTCAAGCTTTCAAACATTGTTCCAAATTCTAGAGAATATTTATTATTATAAGAGTAATAAGTAACAGGCTTGAATTAGCCAAGGTGCATCAGCATCTACTTGATAATTCTAAATAAAATGTAGTTTGAGTATCAAGCTTTACAAAAATGCCAAAAGACATGCTTTGCAGAGATAATGCATCCCATGTCAGTATGTTTTTTGGATGCATCCCATTTTGGGCTAATTATGTAAAGTGTTCTTTTAGGCTTGCTAACAGAAACATCGTGTCAAAAACTGATCTAGCATCAGATATAAAATATACAAAATCTGGAGATGAAACGTGATTATGCTTTTCTTCTGATGCATAGTAGACAAACTGTCATCATGGTCATCTGATTATTCAGAATTCAAAAATTAAGGCAGATTGCTTGGGCTATTAATGAGATTTTCTAGGTCTGGGTAGCTTCTGATGTTGTCGGCAGCGAGATTCTTTACTTGCAATAACATCTCTAATACATCCTTCATGGTAGGGCGTTGATCAGGAAATTCTCTAGTACATAATGCTCCTATTTGAAGAAGTTGAAGAATTGTAGGGTTGTGTTCTGGAGTGTCCAGGCTATCAAGGAGGACAACATCAACTACTTCCATTGGCCGGGTGCAAAGTGCTTGCTGCACCCACTTAGAAGGTGTTAGCTCATCCACGAAAATTTCACTTGTTGGTCTTTTGCAAGTCAGCATCTCTAGAAGAACTACTCCATAGCTGTATACATCTCCTTTTGGAGAAGCTTGGCCAGATTGCAAATACTCTGCATAGTTCACAATGCACATCATCGTTATTCAGTCACTGGAGTACTGGATCTAAAACTCAAAAAATAGAAATTACCCAGAATTTCACTCTCATGAAGAATGTATAATCCACGCTATCATGCCTTATGTGGCTCTCCCATTATATGCATGAATGTACACAAGCATAAGTTGTAATGATTACCTCCAACTTACTGAAATCTTTCATAGAAACACTGCCATTTATTGAAGCTGTTCTTGCTTTTAATGTGGTATAACGGTGTTTCAGATATTTTGATAAAGATGGTACAAAACTTTGGCTCGTGATAGACAACAAGAAACAAGCTCTGATGATCAGCCCATTACAGGCTGATCATGACGTTTAAGGTGCATCTTCTGCCCCATCTTATTCAACTAGAAGCTGGATTTAAATGTGCTATCCTCAACTGTGAAAGGGAACATGGAGGTGAAAAGGGTAGTCCTTGACACCTACCCAAGTACATATCTAAAGAGCACAATCAGTGGGAAGCAGGGAAGAATGCGGGGCCACAGATTTACTTTACATAATTGATATTATTTATAACTACCCTCGGTATTACTGTACTTTCAAAGATATCGATATAACGCTAAAAACACAAATTCATAGACATGCTGCAATGGTCAATTGAGCTGTGTGAAATCTATGATACTGTACCTGGTGCTTGAAGTCAAGTCTCCATTCGTAGTTGTGCTCAATAGTTTGGCTACTCTCGACCAGATGTGGAAACAAGAGTTTGGACATGTCAAAACTCCAACAAGACAAAGAATGGTCAAATCAAAACATGTGACGACCTTAAAAATGCAATAGAGACAACTCCTGACATTAGGATGCATGATCGTTATATTGCATTGAGAGGTCATCATCTACATCATGTTTTCGATTCCAGAAAATTGTATGCATATTGGAAAGAAGAGTCAAGATTCCATCTTGAGCAGTCCTTGTGTCCTATCATTGATGGAATGGATCAAAATACAACAACATTATCCTGTTTCAACAAGACTTCTCCCAAATTAGAGTTTGAAATTACAGACCTTGGAGAGGCTAAAAAATTTCTAGGAATAATGGATAAAACAACTGGAGACATAAAACTTTCTCAATATGGTTATGCCTATAAAATTTTGGCATACTATGCAAAGCTTGAATGCAAGGGAAAAGAGACTCCTATGGCACTAGGAGTAAACCTTTCAAAGGATGACTGTCCAAGGATTGAACTGGAAGAATTTGAATGAGTAATACTTTTTGAAATCTAATCGGAGCTCTAATGTATTTGACTGTATGTACTCGACCAAATTTGGCCTTTCTTGTTTATGCTTTAGTAGAATTTTCTAACAATCTAGGAAAGTACCATTGGGAGCTAGCAAAGAGAGTCTTGTGATATCTCAAAATGAGCGCAGGCTTTGGCATTGTTTATTCAAAGCCATATGAGTCCACTCTCAAAGCATACAGTGACACTACTTGGGCAAGTTCAAAGGATGATACTAAATCAGTCACTGGCGGATGCTTCATGATATGTGGAGGGCCAATAAGCTGGGTTTGCAAAAAACAAACTCTTGTGGCACAATCCTCATGTGAAGCTGAGTATGTGGCAGCTTCAAAGAATGCAAATGAGGTTGTGTGGCTAAGGCAGTTGTTGAGTGAGCTTGGGGAACAACAATCAAAACCTACTGTCATGTACATGAACAACACCAACACAATCTCCATGACTCAAAATTCGGCCTTCCATTCCAGGACCAAACACATACCACTCAAATATCATCATGTCAGAGACCTTGTGCAAAAATAGGAGATTCGGATTGAATATGTGAAGACTACAGAAATGGCAAGTGATGTTCTCACAAAGGCCCTGGGACAAGAATTGTTTGAAAAACACAAGAAGAATATGAGCATTGGCTGAAGAAATTTTCAGTTCAAGGGGGGAGTTGAAAAATGAACATCACTTTCCTTCATCCTTGAAGGCTTCCACATGGCATAGTCCACTTTCACAGAGAAAGACGGCCACAAGTATAGTCTATTCCAATAGAAGCAGACAGTTGCAACTAATCAATGCTTAGCGCATCCATTAGTTTACAAGAGTAGCCTAGAAGAAAAATATAAAATAGATATAAATGTGCCTACAAAGGGCACAGAAAGGTGAGAGAGAGATAACAGTGAGAGTAAGTGATAGAACGAGAGTAGAAAATATAGAAGACATGTAAGCTGATATGCTACAAGCAATGTACTCTCATTCGAGAACACGATTTAGAAATGAATTGATCTTTTCCAGTCTTTACTATGCATAAATATGTTATTTGTAAAAGAAATCCTATGACCGATGAGGTTCACAGTAGTTGCGCGCTAAGTGTTATGATCTTACTATGCTTCTTCAACTAATCGAGGGTACAATTGATAGATAAGTCATCTCTCTATCATCTTAGATTGCTCTCACTCTTGCTTACTTTTTTTGATCCTACACTATGTCTATATATATACAATATAATAGAGTTTATCTTCTAATTAGTTCTTGTAAACAATGTGTTTAAGTCTTTATGAGAAGAGACTAATCTGGAAGTGGCTTCATGTTGGAAGGCAATGATAGGCTTACCTCAACAAATAATTATTCAACTTGGAAGGCAAGGACAAAATCTTTGCTTGAGATGAATGATTTGATGACTTGATGCAAGACCTCTTGCTCAAAGGTTTGGTGAGCATATCAGTAATACAAGATGATTGTCGATGTGCTCCAAGTAGATTTCCCCTCCAATGAGCTTTTCTCTCAAGAAGTGATGTGCAACCTCAATATGTTTGCTCCTTGCATGGAATATTGGGTTGTTGGCAAGGGCTTGGGCTTGTTGTCACACATGATCATAGGTAGATCATCTTCCATGATTATCTTTAGCGTCACTAGCAACCTCTTGATCCAAAGCACTTCCTTTGTTGTTGTAGTGAGTGCCTTATACTCAGCTTCACACGATGAGAGCGATACAGTATCTTGCTTTTTGGAAAGCCAAGATATCAAGTTTCCTCCAAGATATATGACATAAGCACTTGTAGATTTTCAATTTGCTCTATCACTTGCAAAATCCGAGTCAAAATAACCAACAATAGAAAGATCTTCACTTTTATACAATAAACCATAATCAAAAGTTGAAGATATATATCTAAGCACTCTCTTGGCCATTTTCCAATGTTAAATAGTAGGATTTTGCATAGCCTGGCTCAACTTATGAACACTAAAGCTTATGTCAGGTCTAGTTATTGTGAGCCAAATTAAGGAGCCTATAAGACTCCTAAAAAGTGTGATGTCCACGAAGGATCTTTCATCACCTTTGTTAGGGTCTTTTACATTTTGCTCCATAGGAGTTTCTATGCTCTTACAATCTAACATATTGAACTTTTTTAACATTGAAAGAGCATATTTGGATTGACATACAAAAGCTTTATCTTTGAGAAAGTCAATCTCTAATCCTAGAATGTAGTGAATTTTTCCAAGATCTTGCATCTTGAACTCTTTTCCAAGTGCAATCTTGGTTTCCTCAACTAACTTGATACAACTTCCTGTTAGAATGATATCATCAACATAAATAAGAAGGATGACAATATCTTAATAAAAAAACTTGACATATAAGAAAGGATCATAGTTACTAAGATTAAATCCTAGTGACTCAAGAAAGGTGTTAAGTCGATAATACCATGACCTTGGAGCTTGCTTTAGTCCATATAAACTTTTAAAGAGCAAGAAAACTTTGTCTTTGTCATGGATGAACCCAATAGGCTTATCCATATAAATCTCTTCTTCTAGATATCCATTTAGAAATGCATTAGAGACATCTAGTTGAAGAACTTGCCAATTGAAAAAACAAGCAACAAAATTTATGATTCTATTTGATACCATCTTTGTAACTAGAGCAAAAGTCTCCTCATAATCAAGTCCATAAACTTGAGCAAAACCTTTAGCACAAAGTCTAGCCTTGTACTTGTTGATTGTGCCATCTTGATTATACTTGACTCAAGAAACCCACTTGCAACCAATGGTGTGCTTGTTGGATGGAAGATTCACATGCTCCCATGTCTTATTGGCCATCAAGGCATTATATTCCTCCTTCATGGCAAGGTACCATTCCTTCGAGTTGAGTGCATCATATACATACTTTGGCTCCTCATGAGACATAAAATAAACACAATTAGTGGAGTTGATTTCCACTTGCTTGCCTCTTTCTTCATAGGTAAGCCTCCTAGTCTCGGAACTTTCTCTTTGAGATCTCCTTGGTGAAAAGATTCGAGGTGACTCCTCCTCAATTCTCGGCCCCATCTCTCCATGATAGTCTTCAAGGGTGATGATTGGAGTATCTTTGTGAGAATCTTTGAACTCGGCCTCCTCAAGAATGTATTTTTGATCCCCATGGAATATAACATCCCTACTCTCAATTGTAGTTGAGGTAGAGGGAACATAGATTTTGTAAGCTTTCTTGTTGGATGCATATTCAACCATGATCCCTTAAATAAAATTAGGATCATCTCTTTTCCTTGTTTCCAAGGGCACATGAACAAAGCAAGCACAACCAAAAACTCTAAGGTGATCTACCTTAGGTTTCTTCTTAAACAAGACTTCAGAAGGTGATTTTCCAGCAAGTGCATTGTGAGATAATCTATTGCACAAATAGTTTGCACAATTTATAGCTTCACCCCAATATTCAATAGGCAAAGAAGCTTCAGCTTGAATTGCTTTAGCACATTCACATAAAGGTCTATTTTTCCTCTCAACAACTCCATTTTGAGATGGAGAATAAGCACAAGAAAACTCTCTCTTTATTCCTTCACCTTCACAGTATTCATGAAACTTGTTGGAGATGTATTCGCCTCCTCCATCACATCTTAAAGCTTTAACTTTGAAAGAAAACTGTTTCTCAACATAAGCTTTGAAGATAAGGAAGTGATAAAAAACCATAGCCTTTGAAGAAAGTAGATACAACCAAGTATATCTAGTAAAGTCATCAATAAAGGTGACAAAACATGTTGCACCACCAATACTTTTAGAAGAGGAAAAACGTACATCCAAGTGTATAAGCTCCAAAGGATGAGTAGTCTTTATAAAAGATTTCTAATATGGCTTTCTGTGTGAATAGCACAAGCCTCACAAGGCTTGAAATCTTTGGAAAGAGATTTTGGAAGACCAATTGCCTTCACTTTATTGACCATAGAAGACATAGATTTAAAGTTAGGATGCCCCAACCTTCTATGCCACAAATCCTCCTTAGATAATAAAGCAACTTCACAAAGATTTGCATTCTCATAAGAATTCAACTTAAAAATTCCACCACATCTAGATCCATCAACTAGGATCTCATCATTTTTCTTGATAAAGAAGTATTGGAGTTAAACTTTACATCACAACCATTATCAAGCAACTTTCCCACACTAATCAAGTTCTTTGTAAGTTTTGGAATGAAAAGAACATTAGAAAGTGCAAGAAATTTTGAAGAAACAAGTTTCAATGGAATGTTGCCGATTCCTTCTATAGAGCACTCATGATCATTAGCAGTGTAAATAGATCTCTCAAGTCCTTTGTAAGGTACAATTGATTCAAATGACGCCTTTGAACAACACATATGTGAAGAAGCTCCACTATCTATGTACCAAGCTCCATCTTTCTTGAAAGGTGATGAAGAAAAACTGGACACCATAAGTGATCCTTCTCCATCACTTGCATCAGAATCTTCTTCAATCTCTTTGGAGAGATTAGCTTGCTTGAGTTGGTTTTTCTTCTTAAAGCAATTAGAGACATAGTGCCTCTTCTTGCCATAGAAGAAACACTTCACTTTCTTCTTCTTGGTCTTTGAAGTAGAAGGATGAGATGAATCATCCTCTTCACCATCTTTGTCTCGATCTTTGACTTTGTCTTTGTTGGATGCTTGAGAGAACTGGTTCTTACTCCTTCCTTTATGCTTGTCTTTGACAAAGAGGGCTTTTTCACTTCCACCATGCTCGAGTTTGTTCATCCTGGACAGTTTATGGCTTTGTCTAGATTCTTCAGAAATAAGAATTCCTTGGAGAGTTTCTAGATTAGGCAACTCCTCCTTAATGGAAAAAGACTAAACAAGATTATCATAGTCATCTCTCAAGCCATTTAAAATTACTTGAACTAGATCATCTTGATTAATGGTAACACCAACATAGGAAAGCTCTCTATGTAATTCTTTAACTCTCAGAACATAGTTTGATGCACTCTCTTCACTTCTTTGGAAACTTTGGAAAATCTGATTCCTAAAAGTGAGTATTCTAGAAGTATTCTTTGCATCATAGATGGACTTAAGTGCATCCCAAGCTTCTTTGGCTGTAGTGCAAGATCTTATCTCTCTCAGAATTTCATTAGATACATTCATCTTAATGAATTGTAGATCCATTCTATCTCTCTTTCTATACTTAAGAATTTTAGCCTGTGCTTGAGGCTCTTCCTCAACACCAAGCACAATGTCCATAATATCCTGGAGTATCAAAATAGACTCCATTCTGAACTTCCAAATTGAGTAACTAGAAGTGTTTAGTCTTTCATTTGCTTCTAGAAGATATCCTCCCAGAGGTGACATTTTGATAAAGACTTCTTCGTTATTGGACTGCAATATGTTTGAGCTTGTTCCAATCAGACTTAAAGTTGCTGCTCTCTTTCACTATAGGTATTTTCAAGGATGTATTACCTTCCTATGTGAAACACTTGCAACTATATTTGAGATGGATCTCAAATATTCCACAAGACAAGTTATATAGATCAAACACACAAAGTGGATTGAGACACTTTGGCTAGTTTGAATCCTACTTTTGGCACGTGTGAAATGCATCAAAAGAAAACACTATTGACACTCAGAAGACTCAAAGGGTGTTAAATTACTTCAAACTTAGTCTTGACCTTCAGTTTCTTGTGTAGGATGCTCTTAACAATGGATTCAGAACAAAGCAAGGCTGAATCAAATCAAAATGCTGTCACTCGGATTTTGGACCTATCCCTATCCTCTTTAAGGGCTTATAACTCTTGATAGACACATCAGATTGATTTGGTTTCAATTTCTTTGGAAAGTACAAATCATAAGCTTTCCATCAAGCTATAACACACTATCTTTGGATCAACAAGCAAGGAGATAGAAGGGACTGAAAATCTCTGATTTCACACGTCGAAATTCCAAAATTCGGTACTACCACTATTCAGGTCTGAAAATTCAGTTCCAGTCCTATTTGATCCAAATACACTTCAAAGAAAGGTGAGAAAAAGTGCAAAATTGCTTTTTTTGCTTGAATTACCTCTCAATTTCTTGTACAATCAGAGATGTTAGCATGCAAAACTCAATTTGGCTCTGATACCATGACAAAATTTCCAGACATTAGGGCCCTTTTTGGACTCAAAAAGGGCCTCTTCCTTGCCTAAACATGTTTGTTAATCATAATTAGTTTAGTGTTAATCAGTCCTACGTGGCACTTTTACCTGGGGTTACCACATAGGGTGAGCAAGAGTTAAGGGCTAAATATAGGTCCCATCATCCATAGACTTTTGTAGGTACTTTGTAAGGCAAGACTAGCATATTCATTGTCTTTGTTCCAATAGGACAACAGCTAGGGCTCTAGATGGGACATAGACTTGCAGGCCTCATTTGATGCCCAAGTATATTTTAAATTTGAAAATTGTTTATGAATTTTAATCAACCGAGAGGTGATCGAAGCGGCGATGGTAGAGATGAGTCTGGGGTGAACAGGAGATGAAACAATCGGAATAGAGACAGATAGAGAGGATGGGGTGGGGATGGCGAGAGTGGTGAGAGTGGCCATGGTGGAAATGATTGGACTCGTGATGAAGGTCGAGATAGGGAAAGTAATTATAGGGCAGATAGGGCTATGCACAAGGGATACAATTTGAATCATGGGGAAAGAGTGGATGGGGCTAGGGCTAGTGTGTGCTAGAGTGGAAGGCATAGGAGAGGAGGTGAAGGTAGCCTACCAACAGTTGCGTGAGAGCGTCCTACGAGAAGAGGTTGGCAGATGGAGAGGATGGTGGGGGCATTTTGACACCTAGATGCTCTAGCTACGTGTAGGCGATGATCGTGATGAGACCACCGCAGGTGATCCGTGAGAGGCGCTTGAAAGCAGCTTGTAACTCTTGAGAAATGAGTCCCAATCATAGACTGTGTTTGGTCCTCCGATCATGGTCGCCATGATGATGACCTGCTTGGACACACGGAGGGGACGGTGAGAACTGACAATGATGGTGACGGATAGAAAATCTATCACATCACGGAGATGGAGATTCTTGAGCCGTGAGATCAGGTACCCATCGTCGGTTTTGGTCTTAATATTGGCTTGGTCAGGATTGAGAAATATGGATATGTTTTATTTGGCGAGTGCACGGGTGGCGGGCAGGTGATCAGAGTGTGGAATTAGTTGTGGGTCGAGGGAGATTGCATGGTCCTGTCCTTTGTAGGTGATGGTAAAAGTGTCAGTGGCAAAAGTGAAAAATGCATGTTGGACTAGGGCAAGGTCTTGGAAAAGGGGCACTTGCATGTTATGGAGGCCTACGGCAGTCAGGACCACGAGGCAGTCGTTGGTGCGAAGAGTAACAATTTCTTGCTCCGTAAGTAAAGGCAAGATGGTGTACTGCGAAGATGCGCATGCGACATGAGCAGCAAGTTGGCGGGTAGATTTAGCTAGAGTTTCTACCACCTATCTAACCGACGGGGTGTTGATAGTTCATCTTGAGCTGAAAAATATGATGCGGATGGTGGTTCTAGCACATCTCTGAGTTCAACATCAGCGAAATAGTAGCGATGCAACTTGCTACCATTAATGGGCGTGTCTAGTAAATTGCCTTGTAGGTCGGTGAGTATCAGTACGCCATTATGTCAGAGCTCTACTACTCTATATGGTCTTCTCCCTGGAACTTGAGCTTGCCTTTGTGTGCCTTGGCATTGTATAACCATGCCAATTCTCCCTTGACAAGATCCTTGGTTTTGATATTGCGATCATGCCAAGCCTTTTGTTGCTGTTTTTCCACAACTAGGGTGTGAAGCACTAGGAAGCGAGTTTCATGAAGTTGAAGAAGGTTTTCCAATCTCGTCTTGGTTGATTCCTCTGTATTAAGCCGTTTAGCGATGGCAACTTTCAAACTTGGAACAACAAACTTAGCAGGCATTATGGCTTTGTCCATATACCATATGAAATGGGGTTTGTCTAGAACTCACTTTGAATGTGGTTTTGAAAGCCCATAGAGCGCATGAAGCTTGTGTTCCCAATTAGATCGTGAAGCTTCAACCATCTTTGTGATAATTTCGCAGAGGATCTTGTTTGATGATTTTGCATGTCTATTACAATGTGGATAATAGGGGGTACTCTTCCTATGGACAACCAGATAAGAGGATAACTGTGTGAGTGATAGTCTCATTTAGGAAATGCATTTCACGATACACCCAAAATAGACCAAGATGTTCTCATATAGGAACTTGGCAATAGAGTTGGCATCAGCCTTCCTCACCATCTTAGCTTCCACCCATTTGGTCAAGTAGTCTGTGGCTACCATTATATATCGGGCTTGTGAGACATGGGCAGCTAGACGAATAAGGCCGACATAGTCGATGCCCCATTTCTCAAACAACATTTCATCCAAAATAGATCGTAACGACATTCTATCCTTTCCTTGAGTTCGGTTGAGAACCGTTGGCACATGTCACATTTTTTGACCTGATAGTGAGTGTCTATGAACATCGTGGGCCACCACAAGCTGTGTTGCAGTACCTTCCTATTGGTAGCTTCGGCAGCGAAATTCCCTCCTCTTGTTCCTTTGTGGGTGATGCTCACTACTTGGGACACTTTGTGCGGTAGGACACAACGGCATATAATTCCATCGTTACAAATGAGATATAGTTGTCCTGCTATCAACGTGAATGGGACAGATTTAATAATTAAGCTGCGTCGTTCTACTTTCCTCATCTCAAGGGAGGGCGTCTCGACATAAGATATCCCACAATATCGACAACCCACTCAGGGATGACGTCAACATGGAATAGTATGGTGTTAGGGAGTACATCATCGATCCCTCTACTCTCGGAAACATTTTGGATCCTTGAGAGGTGACCGGTTAGATAGTGTTATTTCCCTTTTGAAACGACGATTTTAAAGTCGAACTCTTGAAGAAGAAACAGCCATTTGGTGATCCTTCTGGTTGTGCAAGGTCTATTTACCAAATATAATAGGGCTTAGTGATCTACGAAGAAGACAAAGGGATTGGCTAGCAGGTAATGGCAGAATTTCTTCACACTGTATACCATGGCTAGCGCTTCACACTCAGTGGTGGTATAGTTCATCTCCGCAGGAATCAACTGCCTACCGCTGAAGTAGATCAGATAATCCTTCTTGTACTCCCCTGGTTGCGTCAGAACACTCCCTATTGCATAGTTAGAGGCATCTGTGTGGACATGAAATTCTATGGTCCAGATACAAAGGATTGGTGTGGTAACTAAGGCCTTCTTGAGTTTGTGAAATGCCTCAGTGGCTTCAACTGTCCATTCTAGTTGGCTAGTCATCTGATAGCCTTTAAATGGGCCAGCTTAGCAAAGTTCAGGACAAACCTCCGATAATAATTGCAATGCCCCATAAAGATGTACACTTCACGTACAGTTTCTGGTTTAGACAATACAAGTATTATGTGGATCTTGTCAATGTCGGTGCCGATACCATGCCTTAAAACTACATGGCCTAGCATTATGCCATGCGTGACCAAAAATGGCACTTGGCCAGGTTTAGGGACATGCCGAATAATCGACATTGGATGAACACTTTTTCTAAGCAAGCTAAATGTTGGGCTCTAGAGGAGTGGACACACAAGTCGTCCATGAATATTTCAAGAAACTTCCAAACAAAATCCTTGAAGGCATAACTCATCACTCATTGGAAAGTGCTAGGAGCGTTGCACAATCCAAATGGCATCACTTTTTAGGCATATGTTCTCCATTTAGTGGATAAGGCAGTTTTGGGCTGATCCTTTGGGGCTATTTGCACTTGGTTATAGCCACTAAACCCATCCAAAAAACTATAGGCTTCTACTCTGGCTATTCTTTCTAGAACATTTTCCATGAATGGCAAGGAAAAATGGTCCTTGTTGGTTACGGCGTTCAGTTTCTTGTAGTCCACACAGATGCTAAGTTTTCCATTTCTATTAGGTACTACCACGATATGTGATACCCAATCAGTGTGTTCCATCTCATAGATGAATCCCACATCCAGAAGCTTATTCAATTCTTCTTGGATCAGCTGGACGTAGTGCGGATTGGACCTATAAGGCCTCCTAACTATGGGTTTTGCACCATCAGCCAGTGGAATTGTATGAACCACCACATTAGGCGATATGCCCTTCAGCTCAGCATAATTCCAAGCAAGATAGTTGTGGTATTTGCATAGAAGTGCCTTGAAATATTCGAGTTCCTCTCCCTCTATATCTTCCTCTACTGATACCATATGACTTTCTTCTCCCTTCTCAGCTAGATCTATCTCTTTCGTACAGGCAGGACCTTCATACACCTTGGATCCTTGGGAGGTTTCCTCTAAGGGCTCTCTCTTTGCCCTGGGCATAACCACTACCACTTCATCCATCTCATAATCCTTGAAGTATTGTGGTACGTCATGTGCAGGCTTGGGCTCTTCTATGGCATCCTAGTAAATTTTCTCTTTTAATTCTTGGTCGATCATAGATTTGATTTTTCTTTTATCACTCTTAGACTTCCACTCATCGATTTTGAATTATGACAGGGGTTTGCATTCCAGAGAGGGTTGGTGGTTGGCTGATTGTCGATACCCAATCTTTTCAAAGCACGATCAAGTTTTCTGATGCTCTTGGATGGTTTCATACCTAGATTTGTGAAGGTGATTGGAGCTTTTTCCTTCGGAGATTCTCAGGTGGAGAATCAAAAGTAATTGGTTCTTTTCCCTTGGCGTTTGTTGGCAATTCTGATTATGGATCAAGAGTAAGATCTTTTACCATCTTTATGTTATTGTCCCATAACGAGATTTCTAGCTTATAAAGAGACTCATCCTTAGCTAGGTTCCAATCTATACATTCTCACAAGAGATCATCGATGGTTATAGGAACACTAGTCGTGGATCCATCAATCACTACATCCATTCAGCCTACAACAACATTGCCTTGTGGGGCTCTACAGTTTCGATGAGATATGTGTTCACTAGAGGCTCTCGTGGATCTAGTGTTTTGAGTTTTTGGCGCGAGCTTGAAATGGTCAGGATCTACATATTGGAGAAAATCCTCATCCTCATACTCTCGACCTTCTTCCAAGGTGAACACTTGAAGAACTTCTATTTCTTTTTCACTGCATACTCCTTGCAATGATTCTTGGGTTATAGCCTCTAGGCTCATCATAAAAAGTGAAACGGAATCTTGATGGCCCTCGCTAAATTTCTTTACTGGTCATAATCTCTTGATCGGGATATCGTCTTCATCAAAAAATGGGTCATCAGTTGACATTTGCCTCAAAGATTGCTCAATAAATGAGACATCAAACTGAAGACAATATATCATGGCTAGGGCTTCAGTCCAATTCACCACATCAGTTTGCGAATTATAATGTATGATGATCCTCCTCCAATGTCGTCCATCATATGATTCCTCATCAGAGTGGACTCTAGTAGTAGGGCTTGAAACCATGGCTTGTTGGTCTGGTGGCTTCATAATCCAGGTATCAGGATCGATCTTCACAGCAGAATCGCGATTTTGCAGCATGATACGGTTCTATCCCCAATCATGAAGAGCTTGGAATGTTTTGATCCAAGGTCTACCTAGCAGGACGCTATAGAACTGAGGAGAATCAGGCAAGTCCAAGACTACAAAATCTAGCACGAAATGAATTTCGGCTATTTTGGTATGCACTTCGTTGGCTACGCCCAATGGTTTCATGCTAGATTGGTTAGCTAGTGAGATCAAAAAAGGAACGCTTACCATACGAGTAAGACCCCATTCGTTATAAAGTTTGGAGGATATGATGTTCACTCCGGATCCTCCATCGACTATGGCTGATTCTTTTGGAAATCCACGATGCGTGATCAGGATGGCATCCTTCTCCCAGCCCACACCTACTTGGTGGACTGGTTGTGATCTCTCTACTTCTTTATCTGGCACCAAATTTGTAGGGTGGACTCCTGGTTTTTCACTTCCTGGTCCATCTATATAAGTCTTCAATCCTTCTCAGAGGGTCGGATGCATCTTGAGTAAGGTGTCTAAGGGCATTCTAACATCACTTCTCAGCAGATTGACTAGGAGATCAGTGTGGTCTTTTTCCTCTTCCTCGCTATGGAAAGGAACTTCAAAACCAGAATGCTCATTTGCATTCTGTCTGGTCTCACTGATGAACTACAGTAACCTAGAATTTACTAGGGAGTGAGGGAAACTAGTGGGCTATTGTTCATTAGCGTCGTCAGGCTAATGTTGATCATGCTCTCGGGCTGCTTCTCTAGCCTGATCTAGGGCTTGGGCTTCTTTCACCCACTCTTTCATGTGTCTAAAGTTACCTTGCTCAACTGTGGGATTAGGGTACTCTCCTACATATAAAGAACCTGAAGATCCACTAGCAGGACCAGTCATAGCAGACTTGGATGGCTCTTTTTCTTTTCTCTTCCGGGCTCTCGTCTGGATGAATATTGGCATCGTAGATGCCTTGGGTTCTCCTACCTAACTCATCAAAGAATCTTCTAAAATTTTCCCAACAATCTTTCTCCAAGTGTCCTTTCTTCTTGCAGTGGTTGCACACCACAAGTGGCCTTGAGCTACGTTGGCTTTGCTTATGGGCTTTTCTCTTATGTTTTCTTCTGACACTGCATGCTTGGTCTTTGCTACCTTGAGAATCAATATGTTCTCTCATGATGACTTCATCTACTACAGCTTTAACAACATCTCTGAATCTCATATTAGGCGTTTGCATGAGTATTGACTTCAAGCTATAGTAGGAAGATGATAGAGTTGTTATGAAATGTAGAAACTGTTGCTTCGGCAAAATTGCATGATTCTGATTTGTAACTGCCGGTTGATCAAATATGGCCTTCATCTTCCTAGCATGCTTTTCCAGATCATTGCCATCCCACTTCATGTTCAGAAGTTGGTTGTTGAGATGCAAGATCTCTGCACTTGTCATGTGCTCATGTTTGGCTTGTAACATCTCCCACATTTTGTCTGGTTTCGCAATCCACTATGGTCACCATGATATCTTTTTCAAGCGACAGAGTCATTAGAGCCATTGCTCTATCATTCTTCTTTCTCCATTCAGCCGGATTTTGCTACGGCCTGACTTCTGTTCCATCCACTATGCTCCATAAGCCTTCTCCTTTGAGTAGCGTCTTCATTTTGTGTTTCCAGACATCATAGTTGGTGCCATCGAACACACTCACAACTTCTTGTCACAGGTTTGTTGTGATTTGATTGTTTTTTTTTTTGTCCTTGATTCTAGTCTGTAGCGCTCTGATACCATTGAAGTGAACTTGTTGATTTGGCTTCAGCTGCAGCTAGCAGTGTCAAGGATGTAGAAGCACGCGTTTTTCTACACCTGTCGCATTTTTTGGAAATTGCGAAATGTGTAAAACTTAGTGAATTTATGCACATCGACATATTTTACCTCTACAAGAAAATGCGAAAAACTCGAATAAGAGAAGATCCATAAAATGTGAAAAATTCGACAAAGTTTCTAACACTTAGTTTTTTTTGCTTGCAAACATGCAGCTAAATTTTGATTGTAAGATCAATCATATATCTCATCAGAATACACAAATAACATATTTATGCGGAGTAAAGATTGGACAAGATCAATACATTTCTAAAGCCTATTCTTGGATGAGAGTACATTGCTTGCAGCATATCCACTTACAAGTCTTCTAAATTTTCTGCTCTTGTTCCATCACTTACTCTCACTGCTATCTCTCTCTCACCTTTCTATGCCCTTCGTAGGCACATTTATATCTATTTTATATTTCCTTCTACGCTACTCTTGTAAACTAATGGTTGCGCTAAGCGTTGATTAGGTGCAGTTGTCTGCTTCTATTGGAACAGAATGTACTTGCGACCGTCTTTCTCTTTGGAAGCAGACTATGCCATGCGAAAGCCTTTAGAAGGAAATGGAGTATTTTTCAACACTTGGAGATGGTAGTTCTCTCTAACGAGTTTGTCGATCAAAGATGAACTAGAAAATGGATCCATTCTGGTATAGAGAGCAAGATCGTTAGTAAAAACAACGATGTAGGAATGCTGCTAGTTGCGCACTTGCAAAACCGATGTCTTGGTAGAAACAAGACTGATAACTTGCATGAAAAGTAGATTATTGAACCACCCACTCTAATACCATGTAAGAAAATGGTAGGTTATCAGAAATGAGCTTTGATACCTTGTCGTGAAACGTGGATTAGCAGCGGAAGATTAGCAATGGATGGTTGCAGATCAAAAGTGCGACAGTTACCAACAATAATCAAGATGAATAAACAGTAGCAATGCACAATAGAACAAAAAAAGAAGTGTGGACAAAACTTGCTCTCTGATTGATTGAAAATGAGTACAAGAGCTTGAAGCATAAGCACGAGATAGTGTAGCACTAAAATTGGCTTCAACTTAATCGTTGCGTTAAATCAGCCTCTAGTAGAAAATGAAAGTGTCGCGGCATACCAACGGCAAAATGATTGATATTTGTAGCATAAACGGGTATCGTTCCTACTAGAGAGCAATAAAAAGGCTAATATTGTCATTATTAGTGCAAAACCAGAAATAAGTAAGAATGAATGGAGTGGAGAGGAGAAGTGATTGCAAACTGGTCATCAACACATGTCTCCACAAGGGGCTGTCAGTACAACCGTATAAAGAAAACAAACACTTAGGAGAAAAATATTGAATACTTCATTATGGTTTTCAGATTCAAATGGGAGTGAACTCATGAAAGCAAATACTTCGGCAAAAGGGAAAGCCACAGAATGTTTCCGTTATCTTGACAATAACTTATCATGAATCTAACTCCTATGATCTGCGCAAATCACAAGATTGAAGGCTAGAGACACTTCACTAATCAATTCCAAACACTGTGTAATAAGCATTAGCATACAGTGCCATAAACTTCCTATTACCAAAATGAATCACCATGAAAAGCACATAAGGTATTAATAATAGAAACAAGTTGTGTGATTCAGAATACTCAGATTTACATTATCTATATTCACCATTTGCAGAGTACAAAGACATATTCATTACAGTCTAGACACTGCAAAGAAGAGGGATTGCTACACCTCTATACAAGAATCTGAGAACACAAAGGTTCTGAACTTGTAGATGAATAGCAAAAGCAGTAAATCTACATTAAAGCACCAACAGAACTTCTGAGCCTCTGTTCTACATTGTGTCTGAATGATTAACAATGGCATAAGTCTGACAACTTATAGCCAGAGAGAAAACGTGCTAGAGGTTGTGGGCTTTGATAACTGTCTGCAAAGAGAGAACAAATAAATATCTGACATCTGGAAATGACTGCCCATTAGCCAAAGGAATGCTGCCAACAAATAGTTGACAGTTGGAATGCAAGGTCGCTGCTTTGTGCAAGGAAAACAGTCGTATGAAGGATGAATAAGGGCCACTGGCTCAAAATTGTCTGAAAACAGCCCAATAGAGTAGTGAAGCAGGTCGCTTCCCATTACAAATAGCCATGACACTTGCAAACAACCGCTTGAAATGTGGTAGAAGGTCTCCAAAGAGTCTGCAAACCGCCGCTTGAGATGGAAATGTGTGGGCTGCCCAAACTGCCTTTGGAACTGTCATTGGCTACTGGTAAACTGTCACTAAAGAAAGAAGATGACTATTGTTGCATATGCCATCTGAAATCTATCTTTGTATATGGTTGCATCCTGGAGAATGATCATAAGATCAGACAGCCCTAACTGCTAGTTCACGCTCCAAAAGAAGCACGATGGCTGGCTGGAGATGAAGAGCGAAGCCTGCCCTACAAGAATTCGAAGAGAGAGAGAGAAAAGTGCGAAGCTGTCTTTAAGAAGTGCGACAATTGTTTATAAGAAATGCGAAGGTGGGAGTCTCTGGCTGCGTGGAGGTGCTCCGAGGTAGGCACTAAAGAATGAACGAGGCTCCGAAAATCTCGAATAGTGCGAAATGTGCGACATTGGCCCTTCAGATTTGTAGTGCCTTGTCTTTGAAAATAGCAGTTTGCCCTTAGGAAATGCGAAGATGATGGGTTATAGTCAACCGCTAAAACTGCCATTGAAACTTGACTCTCACACAAAGCCGAATAATGCGAGAATGCCTACTGGGCTTTAGAATATGACTATAACCTTAAGAACAACTTGACGAAGGTTCGTGCCTTCTTAAACCAATGACTTTTATAACTTAAAAGAGCAACGACTAGGCACAACCATATGCCAAATTCATAAGTAGTAAAAGGGCTGCCTTAATGCCACAAAACAAATTTAAGTTGTACCCCACTGAATGCAACTTATGATTAGGCTATACACAACGACAAAGCAAAGGCTTAAGATTTAGCAATAAAAAGCCAAAATCATTAACAAATTGTTGAAACCAAGTCACCACATATTCCCCTCCTCAAGTGTGCAATGGCTCGCAAACACTGAGAATAGAAACCATTGTCGAAGCTTTGAAGAGAATCTGACTTGCCAAAGCCTTGATTGTACAATCTTCAACAAGTAAAACTTCAGCATATATTACTTCCAAAAGTCAGCACCATTTGACATAGTTATGAGCATATGCAGAACAAAAAATCAGCTTTAAAAACTTAGTTCTGCATCATTTAAATAATGTGATTTTGGACAGCAGCACCCAAAGTCGTTAACTATATACAGAACATAGAAAGATCAGCATTTGTCAGCAACAATCTTTAGACAACATCGACACATCTCAAACAGTGCCAAAGCCTTAGAACAGGCTTTTATTTTAGCATGAAGATCCTGTAAATAGAGAACCAAAACAAAATAAAATAGGACCGTCTCTTGGAAAAGCATGAATCAAAATTTGCTTAGGAAAACCAAGAGATTATTGGACATAACAATAGAATCTTCAGACTTTACATAACAAGAACTAAACACATTTTACAAACTGTAAACAACTATAAGAACTCTACCAAAAATCGAAAATAGAAAATCAAAAGTGAAATGACGAGTCAGGGTGGTCGAAACTCAGATTTCATTGTTCCTCTTCTTAAATGCTTGAAGAACCAAAACAGTAACTTGTGAATTTAAAAAATACAAACAAAAATCAGAATAATGACAGAACATCCTATTTGGCATTGCTCCCCGGAAACGGTGCCAAAATTGGTATATGTCATGGCATACCAACAACAAAATGATTGATATTTGTAGCATAAACGGGTATCGTTCCTACTAGAGAGCAATAAAAAGGCTAATATTGTCATTATTAGTGCAAAACCAAAAATAACTAAGAATGAATGGAGTGGAGAGGAGAAGTGATTGCAAACTGGTCATCAACAGAGGTTTCCACAAGGGGCTGCCAGTACAACCGTATAAAGAGAACAAACACCCAGGAGAAAAATACTGAATACTTCATTATGGTTTTCAGATTCAAATGGGAGTGAACTCAAGAAAGCAAATACTTCAGCAAAAGGGAAAGCCACACAGTGTTTCCGTTATCTTGACAATAGCTTATCATGAATCTAACTACTATGATCTGTGCAAATCACAAGATTGAAGGCTAGAGACACTTCACTAATCAATTCCAGTCCAAACACTGTGTAATAAGCATTAGCATACAGTGCCATAAACTTCCTATTACCAAAATGAATCACCTTGAAAAGCACATAAGGTATTCACAATAGAAACAAGTTGTGTGATTCAGAACACTCAGATTTACATTATTTGTATTCACCATTTGCAGAGTACAAAGATATATTCATTATGGTCTAGACACTGCAAAGACGAGAGATTGCTACACCTCTATACAAGAATCTGAGAACACAAAGGTTCTGAACTTGTAGATGAATTGGAAAAGCAGTAAATCTACATTAAAGCACCAACAGAGCTTTTGAGCCTCTGTTCTACATTGTGTCTGAATGATTTACAATGGCATAAGTCTGACAACTTACAACTAGAGAGAAAACGTGCTAGAGGCTGTGGGCTTTGATAACTGTCTGCAAAGAGAGAACAAATAAATATCTGACATCTGGAAATGACTTCCCATGAGCCAATGGAATGCTGCCAACAAATAGCCGACAGTTGGAATGCAAGGTCGCTGGCTTGTGCAAGGAAAATAGCCTTATGAAGGATGAATGAGGGCCACTAGCTCAAAATTGTCTGAAAACAGCCCAACAGAGTGGTGAAGCAGGTCGCTTCCCATTGCAAATAGCCATGACACCTGCAAACAGCCGCTTGAAATGTGGTAGAAGGTCTCTAAAGAGTCTGCAAACCACCGCTTGAGATGGAAATGTGTGGGCTGCCCAAACTGCCTTTGGAACTGTTGTTGACTACTGGTAAACTGTCGCTAAAGAAAGAAGATGATTGTCCTTGCATATGCCATCTGAAATCTATCTTTGTATAAGGTTGCATCCTGGAGAATGATCATAAGATCAAGTAGCCCTAAATGCTAGTTCACGCTTCAAAAGAAGCACAATGGCTGGCTGGAGATGAAGAGCGAAGCCTGCCCTACAAGAATCCGAAGAGAGAGAGAGAGAGAAAAGTGCAAAGTTGCCTTTAAGAAGTGCGACAACTGTCCTTAAGAAATGTGAAGGTGGGAGTCTCTGGCTGCGTGGAGGTGCTCCGAGGTAGGCACTAAAGAATGAACGAGGCTCCGAAAATCCCGAATAGTGCAAAATGTGCGACAATGGCCCTTCAAATTTGTAGTGCCTTGCCTTTGAAAATAGCATTTGCCCTTAGGAAATGCGAAGATGACTAGTTATAGTCAGCCGCTAAAACTGCCATTGAAACTTGACTCTCACACAAAGTCGAATAATGCGAGAATGCCGATTGGGCTTTAGAATATGACTATAACCTTAAGAACAGCTTGACGAAGGTTCATGCCTTCTTAAACCAATGACTTTTATAACTTAAAAGAGCAACGACTAGGCACAGCCATATGCCAAATTCATAAGTAGATTTAAGTCGTACCTCACTGAATGCAACTTATGATTAGGCTATACACAACGACAAAGCAAAGGCTTAAGATTTAGCAATAAAAAGGTGAAATCATTAACAAATTGTTGAAACCAAGTCACCACAGAAAGATACTGACTTAATGTACATGTCTACCTACTTAATTAATTAGAGCTTCCTTTGTAAGTATTGAAGTCTATGTACAAGTAGGTGGACTGCCAGTGTTGTCCTTGAAGCCGTCTAATAGTACGTGGATCGACTTTTCCTTGATGAGGAAGTCGATTAAGTCGAGTCAGTTGAGATTTGATGAAAGGTTGACGAAGTTGGGTAAGTCGATGGAGTTGATGGAGTTGGTGTCGAATATGTCGATATCGATGAAGTCGAAGTGAGTCAAAGTTGATGAAGTCGATTGTTGATGGAGTAAGTTGAGTGAGTCGGGTACTTCGATGTCGGGTACTTCCAAATGAGCGGCAAGGTTCAGGTTTGACAATCATCTTCACCTATTCTACTTCATATTGTAGGAGGATCATAGCATCTATCTCATTTTTTATGGCGGTGACATGGATTTCACTATGGCTAGTGAAAGGGCTTTTGGTGTAATCTTTTATGATTTGAATACATGTTTGAGATGCTAGTTTTACAGAGGTTTGAAATTGTAAAAAGTGTTCTGATCAGAGATTATGATTTACTTTTGGAAGAACATATATGTTGGTCTTAGTTTGCTAAATCAAAGCCAAGTGAAAATTGGCAATTTGGAGCTAGGAAAAGGCATCAAGATGGAACTCAAAGGTCAAAGCAATGAGGATCTAGGTGTTTGAAGATTTGTGTAAAGGCAAAGGATCAGCAAAGAAATGTTCTTATATCCTACTTTACTCGTTATCTCATGTTTGACCAATGTCATGTCAATGTGTGAAAATTGTCAAGTTATGATGAAGCTAGTCATATTGTTCTTCATTATTTTGATCTTGAAAATGGACTAGTATGGCTTCTCCAATTCTGCCATTCTACCAAAAAATTGCCCTTACGATGTCTTAATGAGGCTTTCTGAAAGCCTTTGAGTGTGATTGGAAGTCCCACAAGTCAACTTTAATATTTAACCTCCCACTACTTGATTTGATCTAAATCATAAAAAATGGTTTGATTTTAATAAATACTCCAATGCAGCTTCATTGGTTTCCTTAGGCCCTAATAATAGTTTCACTAGACCTTCAATCCACTTTTTCCCCGTGATCCAGTGATTACTCTATTCAAGAGAAGTTGTGCTTGTAGGGTGTACTCCTTTTCTGTCCTTGATTTCGAGGAAAACGACCTTCAGACGGGCCTAAACGGATAAATAGCACAAAAGTTAGAGGCTAAATGAATTATTGAACTATTTTTTCAAACTAAAAAAAAAATCTTCAAAAAAAAAATTCACTTTTTGGGTCCTCTTCAAATTGACGATTTTGAATGAAGTTGAAGTCCTTCGGGCCCATTGTGATGGGCCATGATAATGAATGTACAATATTTGATGTCTTGTTCATTAAGGTCATGCTCACCCATTCTAATTTTTGACATTTGATGATTTCATATTCATCTCGTTTTAATACAATAATCAACCCTCCATATTCTTAATTTTCATTTATTTCATAACATTGGACCATATACCCAAGAACTTTTCTAACATCAAGAAAAATAATATTGCAATTATTGTACTTGGCTCACCACCTTCAAATTTGTATAATTATTTACTTTTATAAAATGGTTGGCCTACCACTTTAGGCATTTACTTGTTGGAATAATTTGTCTCTACTCTTACTCAAAATGGATGGGAAAAATAAAGTCTTTTTAGTTTCTACTTCATGAAATGCTTCTTGTACATTTCTAAAAAATGTTGGTTGCATAGGCATTTTTACCGATTCCAGTATGATCACATTTTCCAATGCATTATAAGAGGTTGATTTTACAATAAATTCAATACATATAGTAATAGACAATTAAAATTTATAATAATCAAATAACAAATGTCTAACATATTCTGATCGTCATACTTACTTCAATGCTTGAATTTCATTTCTTTGATTGCCACTATATGAAGATAAGCTTCCAATTTTTTTTATGAAACGCTTTTTCTTTCTCTTTTCATGATTGTATGCATGAGAACTTGTATATCACATTTAGTTGATTACAAAGTAATGAACATTCTTATTAAGCAATTAATATCTCAAGTAAACCATAGCGGTAAGATGGTGAGTAGAATATGAAACTCAAATAAAGGCAATACAAATGTTGTTCATTCTCATTTGTTCCATATGTAGTCTCTCTCTAAAGTCTAATTTCTTAAAAGGCCTGTTTTGAGCCCAAATGTTTCTAATGTTTGGAACCATCATCTTGTATACAAATTTGGCTCGTTATGCAGCTGTTACCAACAGATATTCCCAGAAAAAACTAGTGAGTTGAATTAGATTGCAATTCTGCTTTTGCAAGCATGTGATTATTTTGTAAGTATAAAGATCAATTCCGCTTCTTTATCACTAAAGCCTTATTGCAAGTTGGTATATAGTTCTTTCTGTAGCTCTACTACAATGTCCATTGTCTATCAGAGTGAAGACAATAAGTAAGGATCATCGCGGTAAGAGGTTTTATTGTTATATCGACATAATTCTTTTATGCTAAACATTGTGCTAAGTTAACTAAATTGGAAAAAGCCAAATAGTAGCATGTTAAGCACCCTTTCATCCATTGACTGAAACTTTTGTATAACATTGATTGTACATTGAAAAAATAAGGAGTTTATAGCATATACCATGTTGTACAATATGAAAGATCAAAATTTGATGATTTCATTCTATGTGAGAGTTGTTTACAATTAATAAGAGCAAGTACAAGAATTTGACTTCTTTTATTCATTTGTTATAGGCTGCAAAAGTGACTTGCCCCATAAGAAATGAGAGTCATCGCTAGTTTTATGGGACAACCAGCTAAGGTAGTCATCTAACTAGTTTTCTTGGGACAACTAGCTACTAGAGTATAATTACTTAACAAGGCATCATTTCAAAGTCATGTCTTCTTTTCAAAGGCATAAAATGATGGAGAATATGACAATAAGTCAAATAAGACAATCTCCCTTGAGTAAAAATCAACACAAGGGTCACTCATACTCACACTACATATAAAACTTCTTCGAAAGCATGGTTGGAACTTGGTTGAGGGCATATGCAATCCTTGTCACACTGCCTACAAATCTTACAATTCTCCAACTTTTGAAAAACAAATAAGTCATCTCCAAAATGACTCTTTGATGAAGTATGAATGTGTCATAACCTTCCATAAGCATGTATAAAGGATCCTTCATGATACATACACACTCTTCAACAAAACAAGCAACAAAATGACAGAAAACCTGTCCTTGAGCTTGGAGTGAATCACTGCCTTGGAGTGCTGCCTTGGACTGTGGCATGCAGGTGGTGAAGCTGGTCTTCATCTTTCTTGCATCTTTCCTAGAGGTGAGGAGTTATACTCCAATGAGCCCCACAAAGTAAGATGTACAATAAAATTTTTGAGTAGTGGGACAAGGATGCATTGATCACTTCGACCTTTTGCAACGCACATATCTACCAGAATCAAAGTGCCAAAACCAAAAAGAACAAATAGAAATTTACTTATTCAAAGAGGCAATCTTGTGGTAATGAGTAAAGGTGATCATTTGTGTTCTATGGACAGAGGATTGATGGTTAGCTGCAGCTTGAGATGCTCCACTGAACTTGTGCCCTTCTGATGATGATCTAGTTGCTTGCAAGGAGTTTCTTCAGCTGCTCTGTACTTATACCTCCATGCCCAGAAGAGATAGTTTACAAAGCTGAGTGTGTTGAGAGCTGCCAGCAGCCAGTAAAAGTTGCTGAGCTTGCTACGGTTCAGATTGTTTGGGAGCCATCCAGGATCAGATGGAGCTCTTCCCTTGGTGGTTTTTTGTACCAGAGACACGAGGGCAGAGCTTGAGAAGTTGCCCAGAGCTAGAGAGACATAGGTGAGAGAAGTAGCCATGGTGCACATGCTGGGAGGTGCCTCACTATAAAAGAACTCCAGTAGTCCAACCAGAGTGAACGTTTCGGCTATGCCAAACATTAGATACTGTGGCGCGATCCAGTAAACCTTTAGCGGTATTCTGGCAGTTGGATTGTCAAGGAGGGAGTGGTGCTTTGCTGTATTTATGCGCTTTTTTTCTACTAACGCTGCTATGATCATTGAGAAGCTGGAGAGGAGCAAGCCGATACCGCTGCGCTGCAGGTGGGTGATCCCTCGCTTGTTTTTGGTGAAATTTCGTATAATTGGCACGAGAATATGCTCGTAGACGAGAATGGTAATCATCTCTACTAGAATAGGGAAGAATGATAGAGAGGCTGCAGGAATTTCGAAGTGTTTGCTGATTCTGCGATCCATCGTGCGACCTTGGCCGATGTAGAACGTTTGCAGCTGAGCAAGAGCACAGTTCATCATGATCGTGCAGGCGAAGATGGGTAGCAAGCTCAGCACCACCTTCACTTCTTCAACTTGCGTGACAGTGCACAGCTTCCACGGGCTCACTGTCTCCTCGCAACCAGGATAAGTTGTCATTCTCGCCGCTCTATCGAGAAAACTGCAAGCATCAATCCCAACACAAGCAAGAGTCATTCCTTCTTGAGAGTTTGCATGCAATTAAGCTAATCGATCAAAGGTAAGAAAGATGACATCATCGACGATACTAACAGAAACTGATCGCTGTGGCGGAGGTAATATTGATCAGCTTTATTGACGTGGACTTCGTAGAGGTAGTCTTCTCCGTTGTTTGGAAGGTTCCGATTGCGAAATGCAGCGACGAAGACTTGAGCGAACCGGGTGAGCGGGCCCGAAGGAGGAGTGCCCTTTTTGTAGAAGCTATAGCCAGCTGAAATGAACAGTAAAGCAAGGAGCATCGCCGCTGCTGGGATGGCGAAGCCCCACGAGCGAGAAACATTGTCGATTATGTACACACCTATAGTTACAGAAACGAAGGCGCCTGCGGCAATGCTAAACACAAACCAGTTGAAGAATTTTGAGAGCTCTCTCTCTTTCCGGGAGTCGGGTCCATCTTGTAATTGTGCTGCTCCCAGCGTAGGTAAGTTGGACTTCAAGCCACCTGCTCCGAGGGCAGTGAGATAGAGCCCCAGAAACAGCAGAGCTTTCTGTGATATATTTGCTTCTTTGCACGTTGAACTTAAGATCGAGCAAGGGGGAGGTCGGAGGGATGCCACTGAGGCAGAGAGAAGGATCAAAACGTATCCCTGCAAGAAAAATAGCTCACGACATCGATGAGCGATCTACCATGTATCTATATTGGTACTTTCATAAAAGAATAATGGTTCAATGGTTCATTTTCTTATGGGGAGAGAATGAAAATAAGGAGCTAGCATTACCAGAAGTTCAATAATGCCAGAGATGATGACTGTTTTAAATCTTCCCAGCCAGCTATCAGATACGTAGGCTCCAAGAAGCGCGAATAGGAATGTCGAACCCATAAAATTAGTCACCCCGTTTGCTGATACAGTGATCCGAAGGTGCATAGAGGTTAGGAGGTACTGAAAGAGATTTACCCCAACATCCAAAAACGCCAGGCTTTCTAAAGCTTGCGCGGCTGCGTGAAAACAACGTTAATCATGTCAGTCAGGACTCAGGTCCATTTCTGTATTATAGATTATGTATTATGAACTCAGCTGCAGATGAAATGAGTTGCTATGGTTGTAGAGGAAATCACATTATCAGGTCGATGACACTTACCGAACACGAATAGTGCGGCTTTCCATCCTGAATGCCCTTGGTTTCTATTGTCGTGACGCGTCTGTTGCCGAAGCCAGCAAATAAGCTGTCAAAAACAGTAAGAATCAACCTGCATAAGCTTAAGTCCAGGGTAAAATTTCTTAGACTAGAGCAAGTGGAGAAAGAAAAACGTTGCCATTGGATGGATGATTAATTTCCAAAGAAGCTAGTTTTCATCTTTCAGTGCGATCTTAATCAACCTGCAGTTGATGGTACTAGAATAGAATAGCAGTTGATACTTGTGGCAAAGACGTAGCTGAGAAGTTCCACTTCAGATTAGCTTTCAAATCTGGTTGGAATTAATAATTAGGATGGATGCAGCTCGTCGGATCTTTTGGTGAAAAAAATTTGCAGCTTCAAAAAAGTTGGAATAAATTAGGTCAGCAGCAGATCTCATTGCCAAAAGCTAGAGCTAACCAGGCCAAACTCTAGCTATAATTATATCACGGACAATGTTCGCACTGCAACAAATGCTAGAAAACTTCGAATATGAGAATGAAAGTTCCCAATCATTGGCATGTTTCTCTATCATCGTCTATCATGTTTTAGCATATTAATAAACTCGAAAATGTGCTTCCTTCGTCCTCAATGCAAGATAATTAATTCATGCAGGGAAATCAGCTCCTCACTAGAACACAAGTAAAAACGAAAATAAAGCACAAGCCTAAGGCATTAACCGGCAATTCAAGGAATCAATTAAAAGACCTCATGTTGACTTACAGCCTGCCATTTTAGTCGCATCCTCACTGACTGATGATTTGCCTCCAAATGTTATACACGGCTGCAGCCAGATTCAATCAAGTCACCCCAACCCAAACATAATGGCACTCAGCTTTCTTGATTGGCCTCAAGAGTACACAAGAATATGCAACTCAGGCAACTATAACGCATTGCCACATTACGCCAATGAATGCCTTCTGGAAACGTGGAGTCCATTGTCAATTCTGTTTCTTGGGCTAATAGTCTTTTTTCTTCTGAGGACCCTTACAATGTGCACAAGTCGACTGATCTTAGCAAAACTGCTGAACGAGAATGCTTGTTCCGTTTCAAAGAAGTTGCCAAACTACATCAGTTTCAGCTGGTATTATTTGAATCAAATCAGCAATATGTGAATTTGATATTGCAAGCTGCAATAGTCCACTGATCCCAACTGTCGTTGAGCTTGAAGAATGAAAAGGTGAGCCATAGCTAGCAGCAGTACCCGAATGCTGATGGGGTAGCACTAGCAGCGTTGAGAGCCCACTTCAATGGCAGGATCAATGTGATGGTCACCATCAATCAATCGAATAATCAAGTCTCTATGGCATGTGGGTTAGCTTCGTCATATGTATATATATATATATATATATCTCTCTTTCTTTCTTTTTGTGGCAAACTATATACAACACAAATTGGGTAGGTTGATCACATGGTGATGGATGTAGGCCCGTCTTTAAGCTGTCTTTCCACCAACAACTGCTGTCTTTAGAAATCACCATTCCTCTCAAAAACAAATCCCAAGAGGCCAATTGGTGGAACTTGGAATCTTTGACCATCAATGCTAGTATTTCCCGCCATTCATATCGGAAAAAAGTAATTTGAACTTTATGTTTATGTACTCGGGTATGAAGGAAAGGATTTTCTAGTGACTCTTTTTTTTTAAATTTTGCCATAACAGATGGAGAGGCCGAACAACCGTATAAAAAAACTCATGCACCCATGTAAAGGATGACTCATCCATCATCCAAATTTAATTTGAGAAAGAAAATGGCAAATTTAAGTCCAAGTGAGAACACCTATAACATATTTCCATCTTTCTTTTCTAAAGAGTGCAGATCACATTTTAGATGTCTCTTTCTTGTCTCCCTTTCCCCAAGTGTGGGCACCATCTATGACCCACTCCAATATCACATTTTAAATGTCTCTTTCTTAACTCTCTTTCCCCAAGTGTGGGGACCATCTATGACCCACTCCAATGTCTCCCTCTTTCTCTCGCTCTAAAAGAGTGGGAACCACATAAGAGTTGTCATTTTCTCTCCTCGCTCCCGCTTAGTGTGGGGACCACCCATATCTCTCCCCCAAGGGAGGACCATCTATGACTCCATGTGGGACCAACTATTTTTTATGACATGTTGTATGGTTCATGAAACTTTACATACATTTCTTTTATCTTGGAGCCCCTTCACCCGTTTATGATACTTTCAAAGAGACTTACAAGATTTACATGGCCTCAAGCCACAACTAGTTTAATGCACTTCATAAATATAAGGGCACACCTCCAACAAACCCTTCACATTTGGGGATTAGATTTTTTAGAGACCTTTCGAGGGTAAATCGGTCTTCAAGTGATGATAAATGCCTCACCTCAGTGATAATTGACAATTGTTGAACTGATGGGAAGGTCGCTAAAACATCCTTTTTAATGTGAATGATGGCACACAATTTCTAAATATATGTATTGGGCTTACAATTAAAAGGCTTTAAAGAAATTCATGGTTCAATGCCCATTACCTCTTGAGGTGTCCAAAAGCCTAAACACATAACTTCTCAATATAAGATGCTCCATCAATACTAGTAAGTCTTTGATTTCAAATCCTCCTATGCAAAATCTAAGAAGCTATATATTTACTTGCATAAGTTCAATCTCTATTATTCATAGGTTTACTTTAGATAGGATACAAAGCCTATTGCCTTGGACCTATGGATGTAAGACAAGCACCTCATATACAGTTCTAGTGGGATTTTGATAGTACAAGATGCTAAGCTTAGTTCGTCATCCCCACAGAAGAATGCATGCCAATTGCCAAATTTGATCAATCTTTCCCACTAATCCAATAACAACTTTGAATAAACTAACACAAATTGTAGGTCTTGATAGTCCTCTCTCATGATTGAATTGCCTTCTTAATTTTCATATTGTGTTCATCATTTTTCACTTGTCATGAATCATTTTTTCTTATGTTCAAGGTCATAGAATGCTGCAATAATTGTAGGGAGATGTATAACACTTATTTCTCTACCATTCTATTTTCATCCCCATTTGATTGCTTGGGCCCGGGCCCCTCCACTGTCAATACAATGGAAGTGCACATTACGCTAATCTGCAAATTTCTATGTAGATCAAGCACTCACTAAATGCGTAAGATATAGCATTTTTAAATTTTCGTGCTATTTTTATTGGGAACTAAGAAAAGGAGTGGAGAAATCAAGTATCACATCAAACACAATTAATTTCCAAACCCATTATGATATTAACATGAATGACATAATGTTAGGTACCGTAATGGTATGCTCGGAGTAAACATCCTCGGTAGGTCAGAACAGTGGTCTGACATTGTCAACATTTGTAGTACGTGTCAGCATCTCAGACTACCTTGCATCAAAGATTTAAGCACAAACCATGGTTGAGGTGGGAAAAACTTGAGAGGTGGTTATAAATGAGTCGATAGGGAGAACTATCGGAGTGGTTGAGGTGTGTAGAGGAAGGGGGGTGGGCTATTCGAAGGAAGCAATTTTTGGAGGCATGGGGAACTAGAGGGTTGTGTCAAGGATGGAAGGAGATGTGAGGGGGTGACAAGTTGAGAATGTTCAGGAAATCCAGAGGGTGCAGAAAGATATATGTGAATCTTGGGAGTTGATGGCGATGGGAGGAGTGGAAAGAACTGTTAGTTAAGGATCTGGATTTCTTGGAGAACAGAGATTATAGAACTTTTGATTGTGTTGATTAAGAGTATTAGTGTAGGAGTCTTATTCTACCATGAAGAGAGATTGCATAAGACAATTAGGCGTTTGAGACTATTGTGCAATTCTCTTATACTAATATTTAGATATAAGGATATGTAAGAACAATTAGGTGTCAAAGACAGCTATACATTTCTTCATTTATGATACTTGCAGAAGAAGAGTGAGAGTTAATTAACATTCAACAGAATGCAGTGAGATAGAACAATAGCAAATCTGTATATTAATATTGTAATAACAACGATCAGATCACAATACAATTGCGCTGATAAGCACGTGATCCCACTTACAAAAATGAATTAGTTGCTATAGTCCTGAATATTTTTTATCTCTCTCTCTCTCTCTATATTCTCTAACTATGAGAACAGATACTATGAAGACCAATTTTGGTCGTAAGATCTCTATTGGAGAATCTTCATGCATCATTTTTAATCTACAACACTCATTTACTTATATAGTAGCTATATGATCTTGTGTTATTCTAGCTTTACAACTACAAGATCGTTAACAATTGTTTAACTGATCAATTAGAACAAATATTATTGGAGCGTGAAGATGTAGATAGTCTATACTTGAAATCTTGTGTAAATATGTAGAGTGTCACATTTTTTGAGAAAAATGTCGCATTCCGAAAAGTGCCCTGAATGGCCTGAAAGTGTAGTAGAAGACGTCGTCAGATTTTTTTCATTTTTTGCCTGTTGAAGTTGGTGAGTAAAAATACAGATTGTTGCAACAAACAGTTCAAATATGCAGACTGTTGAGAAACAGTTCACGCTTGTCGAGCTACAGTCCGCTAACTCGAGTTGCCCAACGATTAGTTTTGGCACGACGTCCCTTCTTTAGCATTCGTCAATGACTTCGATGTCGATGACTTCGACTTCAGGCAATGGTTGCATGAGCCTTTGTCGTTCACTTTGATGTCGATGACTTCGGTGACTTCGACTTCGTGTATGGTTGCAGGAGCACTTGTCGGTCACTTCGATGTCGAGGACTTTGATGACTTTGACTTTGGTCACTTCGATGTCGAGGACTTCGGTGACTTCTTTGAGAGAGTGATTTACATAGAAGAAAAGGAGGGCAATTAGGATGAGCAGGAGAAAGATTAAATTCCAACACTCCTCCTTAAGATTACTACTACGAATTAAAATTGAAATTTATCATATCTACTAAAGTATAATATTTATCTCTAGACAATGGGTTTGTCAAAATATCGGCCAAAATACTATATGTATGACAGTAACTTAGTAGAACATCTTTATTTTGAACTTTCTCTCTAATAAAATGGAATTGAACTTCTATGTGTTTAGTTCTGGTATGAGTACGTGGGTTCAGAGATAGAGATTGTCGCATTGGAGTATTGTTGGACTGATCTGTGCAGGTCCTGTAGTAACCTTCTAAGCCAGATTATCTCCTTCACTGTTGATGTGGCTACAACATATTCAGATTCTGTGGAGGACAGCAAAATGCATTTCTGTTTTTTGTTGTTCCCTAAACTAGGTCCTCCTACAAGGGAACAAATATAACCCGATGTAGATTTTTTGGTATCCACGTCTCCTACCCAATCTGAATCTGAATAAGTGACTAGCTTCTATATGAATTACTTGTGAAAATTGTCAACATTTCCTTGTCTAGTTTTAGGCCAAAATTGCTAAAAATGGCACATAGTTTAGGATCTGACTTTTCACACGTGTGAAACAGGTCTAGATATTCTTAGTAAGTGTATTTTTTCAGTATGAAGAAGTGTCAAACTTCAAGACCTTCGAAATGAGTCCATTTTCATGTATTTTGGACATATATGCCAATTTTACCTATATAGGGCATATTTTAGGTAAGGAGGGTCTAGAGAGAGGAGAGAGAGTCATCTCTCTCAGCTATATATAGTAGGTAGGCCGTGGAGAAACAGGTTGGAGCAGATCCATTGTATTCATTTGCTTAATGAGAGATTTTTCTATTGGGTTCTCCTTCCATTGTTGGCATTGTGTAGTGATTGAGTTCAAGCTTTGTGTGTATGATCTTAGGTGCTTTCCAAAAGTGGTAGGCTGATGTATTATGGACTGTATAATGCTATTTTGGGCCGCACTTGATGTTTATGGAAGTTTCCATTTGTGATAAATGCTTTTTGATCAAGTTCTTTGCATTCTAGGTAGCATAGAATGTGTTGCCAATTCCTAGCTTATGTAGTTTGGAGTGCAAGCATTCAAGCCAATGATCTTGGAGTTTAGATCCACTTAGGATCTGTATTTTTCACATGGTATCAGAGCTGGTTGGCTTCTATTTACAGTAAGTATTCCATTTTTGGTGATATTTGGATGTTTGATCAAGTTCTAGCATGATTTTGCATTGCTTTGTTGATCAAATCTTACTAACCTTTGTTTTGTGAGTTGAACTTGTGGATCAAAAGCATATTTCAGGTCTATTGAAGATCAGAGGCTGAAAAGAAACTATTTTGGATCAGATCATAACACCTAATCATTTGTGATTGTGAGGCTTGTGCATATTCAATACTAACAATGTTCTTTTCAATCCTATTGTTGACAATCTCCATTCTTGGATGAACACTCTCCTTAAGTGGATGAAACTTCTCCTTAAGTGGATGACAAATGCTCTTTTGAGTGAGTTGTAATTCTCCTAAAGGCTGAGCAAAGCTCCCATTTGGATGAAAGATCCCCTTTTTTGGGTGAACATATTGTAAGCTCCATTGTGAAGAGCATATTGTAAAGATTGTCATCAATTTTGGCATAATTTTTGGTGTACTTTGTTGAGCATGTAAGTAACTCTCCTTATGTAATTTGATTGGAGCATTTGCTGGAAGGTGTTAACCATTATGCAAGTGTGTTTTCAGGTTCTTAACAGGTTGAGGAACATTCTCATGTGAAGTGATCTTAGATCTACATCTAAACACCAAGATTTGACAAGATAGTGAAGCTAGTCTTGTGATTCACTAAGTGTGCTCATTCATTCACCTCTAAATCTTGTATTTATCACTTGCTGGAGTTTATAAACTTTTAGAAGTGTGGTTTACATGTGGTTTTACAGGTTGAATCAATATCTTAGTGTGTTGATCATATGTTGATCAAGTTTGTTCATTACTAGGTAATCTTGGCATCCTAGTTTTGGGTATTTTCTAAGAATGCAAGTAACTCTTCACACCATAACTTGATTTGGTCACTTGCTGGAAAGTTTGAGAGCTTAAGCAAGAGTGTGTTCAGGTTGGTTTGATTTTGTAATCCATTCTTAGTGTGTGCAAAGTGTTGCATGTGTTTCAATCTTCCTTTCTATGCTTGGAAACCATCTAGGTTCAAGATAGAAGTGTTTTAGGGTCCTAAATCTTCATAGATCTCTTTATCTATCATTTGTTGAGAGAAAAGTGAGTGCTAAGTGCTTTAGGACAAAACCTAAAAGTTGAAGAAACATTAGAATCATGGCTTCCAATGGTGGGATCATGCTAGAGTCTAGTGAAAGGTTGAGTTCATCAAACTACTCTACTTGGAAAGTGAGGATGGAGTCCTTACTTGAGTTGAATGAACTCATGGACATAGTTGCAGAAATTGAAGAGAGACCTCTCACACTTCAAGAGCAACAAAGGTTTGATAAGAAGGCCAAAAGGGCTCTTCATATCATTAAAATGAATGTTACAAATGAACTTCTCAAGGAAGTTGGAAAGTGTCAAAGTGCAAGTGAGGCATGGAATGCCTTAAAGAAGCTCTTTGAATCAAAGTCCACATCTAGGGTATTGACCCTAAGGAGACAAATATTTTCTAGTAGGCAAAGAGAGGGTGAAAGTGCTCATGCATTTATCTTGAGAGTTAAGTCCCTAAGTGATGATTTAGCATGCATTGATGAGAACATAAAAGATGGTGAAATAGTCCAAGTTATGTTGAATGGTTTGCTAAATGAACATGCTAACCTTGTGCAAAGTTTTGCCATTCAAAGAGTCTTGCCAAGTGTGGTTGACTTGCAAGAAATCTTATTGGCTGAAGAACATAGGTTGCAATCAAAGCTTGATGGTGCATCCTTGCAAGGTGGAGGTGAAGAGGCTTTCTTCACAAAAGGCAAATTCAAGGGCAAAGGTAAAGGCAAAGGGAAATGGTCCAAAGGTGGTAACTTTGATCATGATGATCACTCTTCCTCTTCCTCTTCTACTAAGAACAATAAGTCAAAGTTCAAGTGCTTTTATTGTGGGATAAAAGGACATTTTGCAAATGAATGCCATAAGAAACAAAATGCTAGATCTAGGTTGAGATCTAATGTACTTCTTGGAGATGATAATTGTTGTGCTAACTTGGCAAGCTTTGGTGAATCTATGGTCAATTTTTTGGATCCATTGGATCTTGAAGATGCACTAGTGTTACCTACTAGTCATATGGAGTCATGTGGAGCTAAATTAGCATCATGTTTGTACTCTTCTACTCATGGACTTCCAAGGCTTGGTGGTTCTTCAATGGTGCTAGATGGAAAGTGCAAAAATGGAAAAGGTAAGGAAGGAGCTAACTTCATCAGTGGAGTTGATGAAGATTCTTCTTTGGAAGTGATTGTTGCTAATGACTTGTTTGTTCATATGGAAAAAGATGGAGATGCTAAGTGTCATTCTTTGCAAGAAGATGGTTGTTCTTCTAATTCTTTTCATATTGATGTATGTAATCATGTGGGAAAAGATGATGGTGCTTTGAGCATGCTTGAAGGAAATGGTTCTTTTACATCTTTTTGTGATAAAGTCATTTGTGCAACAAGTGGTGTCACATTTCTTCATAAAAAGAGTAGATCAAAGGTTTCTATCATGAGACTTGGTGAGGGAGATCACAAGTCAAAAGGAAGAGAAGTATGTGAAGTGTTCAAAGTAGGATGTACTTTGAATGATGTTTTTATGAACGATAGTGAGGAAGAATCATTATCATATGACTCATTACCTAAATCATTGAGTAGAAGTTCATGTTTGAAAAGAGAGAGTACTTCAATCACTCTTATGTTGAAGGTACTAAGGATTCTTTTCTTGGCTTCTAATATTCAAGAGTCTTCTACTTCTTATGGTGCAACTATCAAGAGGGAGGTTTCTAACTTTTGTGGTGCTAGCATTAAGAGGGAGTCTTGTGAAGGAAAGGGCAATGGAAGAGTGGTTCTTGGGAAGATCCAAAGCATGGATCTAACATCTCTTCATCAACTCAAAGCATTCTATGATTGTGGTGGATTGTTCATTCATGGTCAAGATGGCAAAAGGTTGGTTGAAGAAGACTACATGGAGCAACTCAAGTGGCAACTTCTTCAAGGCAAGGGAGATATCATTGGTGAGCTTATTGAGGTTTGTTATGAACTCAAGAGGGCTGTTTTGATTAGGTTTGATACTCATCTTCACCTACTCTACTTCATGTTAAATGGAAATGTTGGAATCTATCTTTTGGTTTATGATGGTGGCATTGTTTTCACTAACTATAGTGAAGGGTCAAATTTGAGCATTGATGAGATCTTGTGGGATCTTAATCATGTGTTTGAGAGGGAGTATCTTCAGAGTTTCAGATCTGAAGATGTTCACATATGCAAGATCTTTGATGTCTTATTGGAAGATCAAGAGGTTGATCTTGGATTGCTTCATCAACACCAAGAGACAAGTGGCAATTCGAAGCTAGTGAAAAGCATCAAAGAAGAGACAAATGGTCAAGGCATTTTGGATCTGTTTTTACAGGTTCTTGAAGGTTCAAGTAAGGTCTTTGGAGCTGCAAGGAAGTGTCTTCTTACTCTACCTCACTTGCCTAATCTCATGTATGAACATTGTTATGTCAATGTGTTGAAATTGTCAAATTTCAATAAAACTAGTTCCATAGTTTTGCATCCTTTGGATCTTGGAGATGGAATAGTTATCATTGCTGGTTTGTATGATCAAGTACATGAATTCATTCAGATCTTGAAAGGTATTGAAGTGGTCAATATGTTTTCTTTTGAACAAAGTTCAAGATCTAGTATTCTAGTGTTGGCAAATTGGCAACTTGTTGACATTGTAGGATCAAGCGTTGTGTGCAAATCTTGTGGAGGTACTTCAAGTATTTCAAGTTCAGGTTTTGGTCATTCAAATGGAGTAGGGAACACATTTTTTTGGCATTCATTCACTCAAAGGCTTTCATGGATTGAAGATCTACAAAGGCAAGGTGGTGATGGAAGTTCATTCATGGAGATACATGTTGCATTCACTATATGTATAGTGAAATGTGGAGGAGGCATGCAAACACTTGTTGATCACTTTCATTTACAACTTGTTTGCTGCTATTTTACAGAGAAACCAGAGATGGATACATGGAGGAATTCATTAATTGAGATTCTATGTTCTTTTACATGTACCATTTTTATGATTCTATGTAAAATTGATGTAAGAAATAGTGAAGCATCCTATATGGACACTATTATCTATATCAATTATGTTGTGTCCTATTTTGTACATATTAGGATCCTTGAGAAGAGATCTATTCTGATGATGGAGATCATTCTTAAGTTGGAACAAAGTAGTGTTGTAAAACTAGCAAGTTAAGTTGAAGAGGGAGTGTGAAAATTGTCAACATTTCCTTGTCTAGTTTTAGGCCAAAATTGCTAAAAATGGCACATAGTTTAGGATCTGACTTTTCACACGTGTGAAACAGGTCTAGATATTCTTAGTAAGTGTATTTTTTCAGTATGAAGAAGTGTCAAACTTCAAGACCTTCGAAATGAGTCCATTTTCATGTATTTTGGACATATATGCCAATTTTACCTATATAGGGCATATTTTAGGTAAGGAGGGTCTAGAGAGAGGAGAGAGAGTCATCTCTCTCAGCTATATATAGCAGGTAGGCCGTGGAGAAACAGGTTGGAGCAGATCCATTGTATTCATTTGCTTAATGAGAGATTTTTCTATTGGGTTCTCCTTCCATTGTTGGCATTGTGTAGTGATTGAGTTCAAGCTTTGTGTGTATGATCTTAGGTGCTTTCCAAAAGTGGTAGGCTGATGTATTATGGACTGTATAATGCTATTTTGGGCCGCACTTGATGTTTATGGAAGTTTCCATTTGTGATAAATGCTTTTTGATCAAGTTCTTTGCATTCTAGGTAGCATAGAATGTGTTGCCAATTCCTAGCTTATGTAGTTTGGAGTGCAAGCATTCAAGCCAATGATCTTGGAGTTTAGATCCACTTAGGATCTGTATTTTTCACATTACTGTTATAGCTCAAAGCATAGTGCTTCATAGCTTGAATGTACTTCAGTACTCAAGCCTTCCAATGTTGTAAGCCTGGATTTGACATGTATTGAGACAGTGTGCTTACCATATATGCTAGATCAGGTCATGTGTAGATCATAGACTACATTATAGATCTTATGACAGATTGATAAGAATATCTGCACATTTCTTGTTGACTTGTATGAGTTCTGGGGCATATGTCTTTAGACAACTTGGATCCTTAATCCAAGGGTGTGTCTATCGGCATATCTACAAAGTAAATTGATTGAATAGGACTCTTGGCTTATAGTGATCCTTCTGCTTGCACGATCCCTAATAATCTCCATACCGAGTAGGCAATTAACTAGGCCTAAATCAGCCATCTCAAATCTTGATGAAATCAAGGATTTGCTTTCATGTAGTAACTGATTTGAATTGCTGATAATTAAAGAATCATCAACATATAACACTATTATGAAATAGCTTGACCCTTTACACTTGAGATATACATTTGAGTCTGCGGAGCAAGAAGTAAAACTGTGCTGCTGCAACAAGAAGTGATTGATTCTTTCATACCATGCCTTGGGAGCTTGCTTGAGGCCATATAGTGCCTTATGCAATTTACATACCAAATGCTCTTGTCCTTGAAGGATGTAACCTTCTGATTGATAAATATTTTTCCTTGTATATATCCATGAAGGAATGTTATCTGGACGTCCATTTAGTGAATGTCCAAGTCTTCTGCAACAGCTATAGCCAACAAGCTGTGAATAGATTGATGCTTTACCACTGGACTGAAGGTGTCAGTATAATGTATTCCATAAACTTTCTCAAATCCTTTAACCGCTAATCTAGCTTTCCATTTGGATATTGAACCATCTGGCTTAAGCTTTAGCTTGAAGATTCACTTAGAGTCAATAGGTTTTATACCTGCAAAAGGATTAACAAGACTCCAGTCTTGTTCTTCATTAAAGAATCGACTGAGATCTCTTCATCTTGTGGTTGAATAGTCGTAGGTCTGGGCCTATCGATGGTGAATGGAGTTGTTGTAAAAAACTCCTGCATATTTTGTTTCTGCTTTAAATCATGAAATTTATCAACATCATAAAGGAGGTATGCCTAATTATTTGATGTTGAGTAGCCAATGAGAATATACTTACAACTTACTGGGTCAAGTTTATTTCTCAGAACATATGGTATTTGTGCATAGTAGCGAGATCAAAACCACTCATTGTACACTTGTAAAAAGGTGGTTAGGCCAATTTTGGAAGTGGATTACTCGCAAGTCAAGGCTTGTCAATGTTAAATGGAACTGTTGTTGTAACAAACTTCTGCATTGGTTGCTTCTACTTAAAATCATAGAACTTGTCTTCTAAGAAGACTACATCTCAACTGACTAAGATTTGTCCTGAATCTATCTCATAGATTCTGTAGGCTTTGTGAGAGTTGAATATCTAATGAAGATATTGTGAAAATTGTTAACTAGTCTTGACATTTTATTTGGCATTTTTGGAGGCCAAATTGAAATCTCAACTTAGAGATAGTTTCATGTTTGTCAATAAGGGCCTAAATAGTGGTATTACTATTTTTGGCACATAGATAAGTGAATGAGGTCGTGTTTGGACCCATTTTAATTGGCTAATTTTGGTACATTGCATCTAGACTAGAGATTCTAGGTTTTTGGTTAAGTACCTAGAAGTTGCCATTTTAGGGCATACTTGGGGCAAGTAGCCAAATGACATTTCGGCTGCTATAAATAGTTGTACCTGCATGGAGAACATATCATTGTATTCTCTTATGATGTGGATAGTTCATATTTGTTGATTCTATGTCCATTTCTTATGATTTTCTCATGATATCCAGTGAGTTTCTATGTGTAGAATGTTGATTTCTTTGTAGAGCTTAATTTCCCACGTGTGGAGTACTGTATTGTACTACTGCTGTATAGACAGGGATAGTACTAAGTTGGATCTTAATGATTATGATCATATCTTAATGCATTTCTAAATTCTAGCATGCATAAAGTAGTGATTTTTGTGTTATTGATGAGACTAGATGTATGATCAAACACGGCTAAAGATTCTTTATGATCTAAATGTGTTTTAGATCTGATATTTTCACATGGTATCAGAGTACTCTTCAGGTCAAATTTCTTGTTTTCATTATATCTATAAGTGGATTTGAGGGCGCCATAAATACTATGAGGATTTGGAGGTGTTGCTAACTCAAATCAAGCTTTATGAACATCATAGATTGGATCTTTGTGATCTAAAAGTAAATTTAGGTCAAACCACTTGTAGATGGCCATTTTTTGAACCACTCATTGGAATGTGGAGACAAAAATTGCTCATGGTAGAGGATCATACATTCTAATAGATGATATATCAAGATTATAGCGTTTGCATGTAGATTTTTCTTGATTCAATATTTTGCATTTTTGGAGAAACCCTAAAATTGATAAGATATCTTGATTTTAAGTTGCTCAAATTTTTCAAGAGTTTATTTCAACTTACATGTTACCAAAATCTCACTATATTGTAGTTAGATCTATTGTGATCAAGAAATCAAGATTCTAGGTGCTAGAAATTGCTAGAAGAGAGAAAAGGAGAGGCTAGAGTATTTCCAAATCTTTGTGATTTCTTCTTAAGTTTCATTTGTTTATTTTCAAGAGAGTGCTAAGTGCATTGTAACGGGTTCAAAGAGAAGATCAGATCATTGCAACATGGCAACCTCAAGTGGCTTCATGTTGGAAGGCAATGATAGGCTTACCTCAATCAACTATTCTACTTGGAAGGTGAGGATGGAGTCCTTATTGGAGATGAATGAGTTGATGGATATTGTTGTAGGTGTGGAGGAGATACCTTTGGCACCTCAAGAACAATTGCAGTATGAAAAGAGAGCTAAGAAAGCTCTACACATTCTCAAGATGAATGTTACAAATGAACTTCTCAAAGAAGTTGGTAAGTGTACTTCATCAAGTGAGGCTTGGGATTCTTTAAAGAAGCTTATGAGTCCAAGTCTACATCTAGAGTTCTAACTCTAAGAAGAAAAATCTTTTCTAGTATGAAAAAGAAGGATGAAAGTGCTCATGCTTTTGTTTTGAGGGTTAAAGCATTCAATGTTGAGCTAGCATGTATTGATGAAAGCATTAAGGAGATAGAACTTGTTCAAGTTGTTCTTAATGGCTTGTTGGATGATCACCCTAATCTTGTTCAAAGTTTTTCTATTCAAGAGACTTTGCCAAGTATGGTGGATTTGCAAGACATTTTGGTGAAGGAGGAGTTTAGGCTTCAACCAAGAGGAGGTGCATCTACTACATCTCAAGTTTATGGAGAGGAGGCTATGTTCATCAAAGGAAATTTCAAGGGCAAAGGCAAGAAAATGGTCAAAGGGTCAAGATCCAGGTGAGCCTTCCACTTTTGTTGGTAAGAAGAAAGATAGGTCAAAGTTAAAGTGCTTCTATTGTGGAATCAAAGAGCATTTTGCTAGTGATTGCTACAAGAGGTGAAAAGCAAACCAATCTAACTATTGATGAAGATGGTGTGATGAACAAATCTTAAATGATGCTTTTGTTATGTCATTTTGTTTATTGGCTAATCATGGAGACATTGATCCTTTGTGGATTGATAGTGGAGCCACATCACATATGACATATCATGAAGAGTATTACTCATCTTTGATGGCACTTGAAGGTGACAAGAAGGTGATCTACATAGCCAATGATGGCGAGTGTGCATTCAAAGGGATTGGCACAATTCCTATTTCCCTGTCTACTAATAGGAATGTGAATTTGAAGGATGTTTTGTTCATTTCATCTATAACTAAGAATCTTCTTAGTGTGAGTCAATTGCTTGACAAGGGATTCAAGGTGGAGTTTGTTGGTGATTTTTGTTTGATCTAGAAAGAAGATGAATTCATTGCAAAAGGGAAAAGACAAGGTAAATTATTCAAACTTGATGCTTGTGTTGTTGCTAACCAAGTTGGATACATGGCAAAAGAGCAAATGTCAATGCAAGAGGTGTGGCACAAGAGAATGGGGCATCTCAACTACAAGTCATTGGAGATGATGGCAAAGAGGCAAGTTGTGGTTGGTCTTCCTAAATCTCTAACAAGCTTGAATAATGTTTGTGAGCAATGTGCTATATCAAAGTCACATAGGCTACCTCACAAGAGGTCTACATCAAGATCAAGTAAGTCTTTCCAACTTATGCATGGTGTTACTACAATTAGCAATGGAGGTGCTAAGATGTATGTGACTTTCATTGATGATTTTAGTAAAGAGCAAAGATGAGGTGTTTGATGTCTTTGTCAAGTTCAAGATCACAAGGGAGGTTTAATTTTCTACAAAGATGAGGTGCTTGAGGAATGACAATGGCGGTGAGTACATTTCTACCAAGTTCAAAGCTTTTTGTGAAGAGCATGGGATCAAGAGGGAGTACACAAGCCCAATGACACCACAACAAAATGGAGTGGCCAAGAGGAAGAATAGAACTTTGTGTGAAGGTGCTAAAGCCATGAGGTTAGGTGTACATCTTCCTAAATCCTTTTGGGATCAAGCTTTGTTGTGTGCTAATTTTCTATGCAATAGGTGGCCGAGTGCAATATTGGATGGAAAGACCCCTTTTGAAATATTGTTTGGTAGAAGGCCGAGTGTCAACTTTTTCAAAACTTTTGGATGCATTTGCTATATCAACATCACTCTTGATGATTGGTGGGAAGGCTCCAACATCAATGTTAATGGTTCCTTTAGGTGACAAAATAAAAGCAATGCATGAAAAGTACACAAACAAATGTTTGTTGATATAAATGTTGTGGCTGCTTGTTTCTAACCAAGGCTACCAACAAGGAGAAGATGAATCAAGTCAGGTGTAAAATTTTTTAAGGGAGATTGGAAATTGAAAGAATGTTGAACGTCTAATTCATATTGAATTTTATTACCAACTTAAAGATTTCCTAGATGATTTAGGTATAGGAAATTTGAATATCAATGAAGATCGTTCTCCTTTGGTACATGGCCTTTCTATGATAGTACAAAAATACTTATGTAAATGTAATTTAATGTGGATCCACACAAATTTTGCTTGTTATCTCTATATCTTTCTCTCTCTAACTATTGAGGCTAATGCCAATACACTAATTTTTTGTACTTTTGCTCATTAGTGATTCATTGCTATCTCTATGCTGCTTAGCATGCTAGATTGCGGTTAAGCCATAACTTCTGTACTAGATCTTGCTAATCAATCTAGAATCAGGTTATTGTGCTAATCATAAAGCTTAATTAGATCTATCATACTTGTGGATCTTCCCCACACGTATGAATTCTGGAAAGTTTTGTCATGGTATCAGAGCCAAATTGAGCTTTGCATGCTATCTGATTGTACAAGAATTTGAGAACTAAATCAAGCAAAAAAGCAGTTTTAAATTTTTTTTTCACCTTTCTCTAATGTGTATTTGGATCAAATCGGATTGGAACTGAATTTTCAGACCTGAAAAGTGGTAGTACAGGATTCTGGAATTTCGCACGTGTGAAAATCAGAGATTTTCAGTCCCTTCTATCTCCTTGCTTGTGGATCCAAAGATATTGGTGTTATAGCTTGATGGAAAGTTTATGATGTGTACTTTTCAAAGAAATTGAAACCAAATCAATCTGACGTGTCTATCAAGAGTTATAAGCTCTTAAAGAGGATAGGGATAGGTCCAAAATCCAAGTGACAACATTTTTATTTCATTCAACCTTGCTTTGTTCAGAATCCATTGTTTTGAGCATCCTACACAAGAAACTGAAGATCAAGACTAAGTTTGAAGTAATTGAACACCCTTTGAGCCTTATGAGAGTCAATAGAGTTTTCTTTTGAAGCATTTCACACGTGCCAAAAGTAGGATTCAAACTTGCCAAAGTGTCTCAATCCACTTTGTGTGTCTGATCTAGATAATCTTGTTTTGTGGAATATTTGAGATCCATCTCAAATACAGCTGCAAGTGTTTCACATAGAAGGTAGAACATCCTTGAAAATACCTATAGTGAAAGAGAGCAACAACATTAAGTTTGATTGGAACAAGCTCAAACATATTGTAGTCCAATAACTAAGAAGTCTTCATCTAAATGGCACCTTTGGGAGGATATCTTCTAGAAGCAAATGAAAGACTAAGCACTTCTAATTACTTAATTTGGAAGTTCAGAATGGAGTCTATTTTGATACTCCAGGATGTTATGGATATTGTGCTTGGTGTTGAGGAGGAGCCTCAAGCACAGGCTGAAATTCCTAAGTATAGGAAGAGAACTAGAATGGCTCTACATTTCATTAAGATGAATGTATCTAATGAAATCATGAGAGAGATAGGATCTTGCACTACAACCAAAAATGCTTAGGATGCACTTAAGTCCATCTATGAAGCAAAGAATACTTCTAGAATACTCACTCTTAGGAATCAGATTTTCTAAAGTTTTCAAAGAAGTGAAGAGAGTGCATCAAACTATGTTCTGAGAGTTAAAGATTTACATAGAGAGCTTTCCTGTGTTGGTGTTACCATTAACCAAGATGAGCTAGTTCAAGTCATTTTAAATGGCTTGAGAGATGACTATGATAATCTTGTTCAATCTTTTGCCATTAAGGAGGAGTTGTCTAATCTAGAAACTCTCCAAGGAATTCTTATTTCTGAAGAATCTAGGCAAAGCTATAAACCGTCTAGGATGAACAAACTCGAGCATGGTGGAAGTGACAAAGCCCTCTTTGTCAAAGAAAAGCATAAAGGAAGGATTAAGAACCAGTTCTCTCAAGCATCCAACAAAGACAAAGTCAAAGATCGAGACAAAGATGGTGAAGAGGATGATTCATCTCATCCTTCTACTTCAAAGACCAAGAAGAAGAAAGTGAAGTGTTTTTTGTATGGCAAGAACAGGCACTATGTCTCTAATTGCTTTAAGAAGAAAAACCAACTCAAGCAAGCTAATCTTTCCAAAGAGATTGAAGAAGATTCTGTTATAAGTGATGGAGAAGGATCACTTATGGTGTCCAGTTTTTCTTCATCACCTTTCAAGAAAGATGGAGCTTGGTACATAGATAGTGGAGCTTCTTCACATATGTGTTGTTCAAAGGCGTCATTTGAATCAATTGTACCTTACAAAGGACTTGAGAGATCTATTTACACTGCTAATGATCATGAGTGCTCTATAGAAGGAATCAGCAACATTCCATTGAAACTTGCTTCTTCAAAAGTTCTTGCACTTTCTAATGTTCTTTTCATTTCAAAACGTACAAAGAACTTGATTAGTGTGACAAAGTTGCTTGATAATGGTTGTGATGTAATGTTCAACTCCAATACTTGCTTTATCAAGAAAAATAATGAGATCCTAGCTGATGGATCTAGATGTGGTGGAATTTTTAAGTTGAATTCATATGAGAATGCAAATCCTTGTGAAGCTGCTTTATTATCTAAGGAGGAGTTGTGGAATAGAAGGTTGGGGCATCCTAACTTTAAGTCTATGTCTTCTCTGGTCAAGAAAGTGAAGGCAATTGGTCTTCCAAAATCTCTTTCCAAAGATTTCAAGCCTTGTGAGGCTTGTGCTATTGCAAAATCACACAGAAAGCCATATTAGAAGTCTTTTATCAAGACTACTCATCCTTTGGAGCTTATACACTCGGATGTACATTTTTCCTCTTCTAAAAGTATTGGTGGTGCAACATGTTTTGTCACCTTTATTGATGACTTTACTAGATATACTTGGTTGTATCTACTTTCTTCAAAAGCTATGGTATTTGATCACTTCCTAATTTTCAAAGCTTATGATGAGAAACAGTTTTCTTTCAAAGTTAAAGCTTTAAGATGTGATGAAGGAGGTGAATACATCTCCAACAAGTTTTATGAATATTGTGAAGGTGAAGGAATAAAGAGAGAGTTTTCTTGTGCTTATTCTCCATCTCAAAATGGAGTTGCTGAGAGGAAAAACAAATCTTTATGTGAATGTGTTAAAGCAATTCGAGTAGAAGCTTCTTTGCCTATTGAATATTGGGGTGAAGCTATAAATTGTGCAGACTATTTGTGCAATAGATCACCTCACAATGCACTTGCTGGAAAATCACCTTTTGAAGTCTTGTTTAAGAAGAAACCTAAGGTAGATCACCTTAGAGTTTTTGATTGTGCTTGCTTTGTTCATGCGCCCTTGGAAACAAGGAAAAGAGATGATCCTAATTCTATGAAAGAGATCATGGTTGGATATGCATCCAACAAGAAAGCTTACAGAATCTATGTTCCCTCTACCTCAACTACAATTGAGAGTAGAGATGTTATATTCCATGAGGATCAAAAATACATTCTTGAGGAGGCCGAGTTCAAATATTCTCACAAAGATACTCCAATCATCACCCTTGAATACTATCATGGAAAGATGGGGCCGATAATTGAGGAGGAGTCGCCTCGAATCTTTCCACCAAAGAGATCTCAAAGAGAAAGATCCCAACCTAGAAGGCTTACTTATGAAGATAGAGGCAAGCAAGTGGAAATCACCTCCACTAATTGTGCTTATTTTATTTCACATGAGGAGCCAAAGGATGTATATGATGCACTCAATTCAAAGAAATGGTACCTTGCCATGAAAGAGGAATATGATGCTTTGATGACCAACAAGGCATGGGAGCTTGTGGATCTTCCATCCAACAAGCACACCATTGGTTGCAAGTGGGTTTTTCGAGTCAAGTATAATCAAGATGGCACAATCAACAAGTACAAGACTAGGCTTTGTGCTAAGGGTTTTGCTCAAGTTTATGGACTTGATTATGAGGAGATTTTTGCTCTAGTTATAAAGATGGTATCAATTAGAATCATAATTTCTGTTGCTTGTTTTTTCAATTGGCAAGTTCTTCAACTAGATGTCTCTAATGCATTTTTAAATGGATATCTAGAAGAAGAGATTTATATGGATCAGCCTATTGGGTTCATCCATGATAAAGACAAAGTTTGCTTGCTCTTCAAAAGTCTATATGGACTAAAGCAAGCTCCAAGGTCATGGTATTCTCGACTGAACACCTTTCTTGAGTCACTAGGATTTAATCTTAGTAACTATGATCCTTCCTTGTATGTCAAGTTTTTTGATAAAGATATTGTCATCCTTCTTATTTATGTTGATGATATCATTCTAACAGGAAGTTGTATCAAGTTAGTTAGGGAAACCAAGATTGCAATTGGAAAAGAGTTCAAGATGCAAGATCTTGGAAAAATTCACTACATACTAGGATTAGAGATTGACTTTCTTAAAGATAAAGCTTTTGTATGTCAATCCAAGTATGCTCTTTCAATGTTAAAAAAGTTTATAGGTTCTTAGGGTGGAGTTTCGAGCACCAAAAGGGCCTTTGTCAAGATGTTGTTTTTGATTGGAACATTGAAAAAAATACCTCACGGATACTAGCATCTGAAGGTTGCACCATATACCAGTCCAAGAACGATTTAACATTCCAGATTGAATACCATCCGCAGTTGAAAGCATCGTCTTGTTGCGAAGACTGAGAAATCACAATGAAAAATTGTTAAATTATAATTCAATATAATTCTAAACTCCATGCCATCAAGCAAATAAAATATGTAAAAAGATTCTTTTTACCTTTGCATCAACAATCTCTATGTTGGTATTTACAATCAGCCCATCCGGCCTGGGCAATAGCTCCACCATCCTTTTCTACATGGATTTAACCATGGAATGGGTGGCATGAAAAGAATTCATTGTCATGCACACAGGTGTGCAGCTTCCAATCGAATCCACTTTCATAGATATGACGTGCACACTCCAATGTTTGCTGCTAGAAAATGACAAGCAATGAATTACTAGAATCTATAAGAGTTTCCAAAAAATAAATCTTACAGAAAACAAATATTACAAGAAGAAACTATCTTACTTTGAACAGTATGGGATGATGAACATTGATGCCTCCTTGCTAGTGTGCATGAAAAGCCTTCTGGCTTTCCTCTCTTTATTCAACAGATGTCCAAAAAATGGAGATACAACAAAAATCTCCTTCGTGACTATATATGTATATCTATGTACATAGTATGCACAAGCAGATTCAACTACTCTGTCTGAGATATACGAGGTCTTCTCTTTTAGCTCCCTACAATGCGGATCTTTGATATGCATTGCAAAATTAATATCGTCTATACAAAACATAAACTCCCCTCCGAGATCATCTATTTTCTTGGATATATACAGGTCAAAATCAATGTACCTCTCAGAATCAAAAAATGTGTCTTTAGGTTCATTCGAAAGTCTGATGTGCAACTCTTTATCAGTTGCATCAACATCAGAAACAATCATGTCCACCACTGTATTTAGGTCATCCTCATGTATAGAAGGAGAATCGTACAGTTGAAGATCAAGGGTTATGGGAGGACTCTCAACCAGTGGAATTGCGGACGTACTAGCCAGATCTTTTCTAATGGGAGGAAGTGAGGGTGAAGAGCTAGGAGACCTGGGCTTGGGTTGTGAATGCTTGGGCTATGCTCGCATTCTCTTTTTGCGGGGTAAGACAGGCCCCCTTTTAAGAGGAACTTGTCTTTGTGTGAATCCAAACTTAAAAATGCTGTCATAGGTGTTTCGAAGCCTCATGACAAGAAGCATGTCCTTGGGCATCAGTGTCACCCTCTTGCCATGAATGGAGCACAGCATCGAATCCTCAAACAATTTTGTCTGGAAGTCCTCATATGTAGTATGGAGGGCCTCCAATGTAGTGATATTCCACCTCACTACATAGGGTAGATGGGTGGTCATATCTTGTGTAACCTCCCTCACAGCCCGATAGAAAGCTGCTTTCGGGATCAGAAGTTTGGTGCTCCTTTGCAAGGCCCTGATGTCCCTCAACCATGGACGGCCCTAGTCTTCTGCGTCTTTGCGGACGTACGAGTTTAGATGTCTAGGGACGGGACGGTTGAACAAAACTGGTAAGCCTAGCGGTTTGTTTCGTCCGAGCCATTGAGGCCAGAAATCTATACCACGCGAGGACAGAGACACAGTAAAAGAGACACTGAGAACTCTAACGGTGATATCGCTACAACGCGAGAGAGTGGCAGATTCAGGCAGGGAGAGGCAGGGGCTCACATGATGGCGATACTAGAAAAGTCAGGCTGATATCGTTATGACGCGAGAGGGTGTAAGGAACAGGCATGGGGACGAGGTTGCTCGCGTGATGGCGATATCATGAATGCAGGTCGTATGGAAACAATCAAACGTGACAGCAAATTTTGAGAAAACCTGTACAATCTCCGGGATGGACTTATATAGGGGTAAAAAGTTGGCACGTATGAATACCAACGACACGTGGCCCAATTAGTAACTGACATGTGGAACCACACATCTATATACGCATGTGTAAAACTGCACGTTTGGATCACAACATGTGGGATCCCACATGGGGACACATGGCCGAATGGATCAGCGACATGTTCTCGCACGTATAGGCTCGCACACACTACAAGAAAAGGTGACAAAAATTGTGGAAATGTTTTGCCAAAAAAATTGCATGAACGGATTTTGCAATTTTTTTGGCAAATCCGCAATTTCGGTCCCGCAATTTTTTTGGCTAAATTAACAATAAAAGAATTGCGAAAACCCATCCGCAATTCTTTGGCATAATAATTGTGGAACCATTCCACAATTTGTTTGGCTGATATTTTTTGCCAAATTTTTTGGGCAAAAATTGTCAAAAAAATTGCGGAAATTCATTTCCACAATTGTTGGGGCCAAAATTGCGGATATTTTTCTACAATTTTTTGTGCAAAAATTGCGAAAAAAATTGCGAAAATTTGTTTTCGTAATTTTTTTCAAAATAGTGTCAAAAATTTGTGAAAAATAAATTCGCAATAGAATATAAATTGCGCATTTATTTTCCACAATTTCTATACACTATTTTGAAAAAAATTGCGGAAACGAATTTCCGCAATTGTTTTGGCAATTTTTGCCAAAAAAATTACGAATAAATACCTGCAATTTGTTGGCTAAAATTGCAAAAAATATCACCAACCCTAAACCTTAAACCTCAATAGCAAGTTCTTTACCTCAGATAACGGCTGAGCTAAACATGACTGTCGTGGCGTCGGATCCTTCTCTATAGTTGCACGCTACATGACATACGAAAAAAATTATTAAATTGTTAGAAAACTTATCTCTATCTCTCTAATGAGGTCCATACTTTTTATAAGGCTTTCACAATTTAGAGTATGACATCCCATGCATTGTCTTGTGTCTCAAAGTACATTTGTAATAATTAGACTCTTAGAAAGAAGTGAGGTTAAATCTCTTTAACTGTAGATAAAGACTGAACTGAACCCAACTGTTGTAGCATTGGATCCTCCTCTACAGCAATATGATGCATGATCTCTCTCTTTTTCATTTTCTCTTTCTCTCTCTTTGTCTCTCTCCCTCTCCCTCTCTTTATGTAGATAGCTAGGACCGTACCAAGTTTTAAAAGAAAGAGATGGAGAGAGAGAAAGAAGAAATGAGAAAGCGAACTAATCTGGGATAAACTTTTTATCATCTTCATCTACATTTGTACAGTCTCTCAGAGTTCTTCCATTTATTCACTTTGTCTCTATATCTCCTTCCTCATTTCATCTACTTGGGAAGAATACTGCATCTCTTTTCTATAGACACTTAGGCCTCTTACTCTCTTTCGTCTACACAAGAAAAAAAAAACATAGCTAATCAAATTTACATGCAAAATCATATACATGTTCATCATTACATTTTATAAAATTAAATACATTTAAACCATAATTTCAAAAAATATATGTTATTATATCTCATGCTGGATGTTACCTTCAAAGTCTCAGCCACAGGTCAGGATCCAACTCGCCTGTTTTTAGTTTACCAAAACCTTTACTAGTATGAGCATTCACATAGATCTCGGCAACAATTGGAGCCCTATTCTTTTCTTGTGTCTGAAATTTGGCACTCAACAATAGACAAAAATAAATGACATCATGAAAAATGAGGTTTCCCATATCGGAGTATACAAATGCAAGTTCTGTTTTATAAACACATACCAGTCTCATATTAATGCCCACATATCCAGCTCGACCAACATTCGGCATCTTTTGTTGTTTTGATTTGTTAATTTTGTTTTGTTGACTCAATTTCTAAGCAAATTATTGTACACACATCAAGCAAATGAATAATAAGTCAATAGTAAGATAAATAAATCATGCACTAACTAGAGATGACCAAGCATTCAAGTCAAATTTTGGTTTCAAAATACATAGATAAAACAAAAAAGTGGAATACAGCTTGGAAAGTTTTGCTTTTTAAATATTGATGTAGAAGCTGGCATCTCTCCTTTTCCATCCACTCAAGACATTTTGGTGTTAAATTTTCTGCCTCTACTTTATCAATGTCGTTCTTGAGTCCCTGTCTCCAAGAACAAAAACTAGACGACAATTTGTCCTTGAAGTACTGTGATGAAAACTGGCAATCATATTCTGCCTGTGATATGAAATAAAACTCATCAAACTCTCTCTCTCTCTCTCTCTCTCTCTCTCTCACACACACACACACACACACACACACACACACACACACACACACACACACACCCTCTCTTTCACTTGAAACTCACACACACACACACACACACACACACACATGATCTATATGAGATTCAAATAAAAGTAGAGTAGTACCAACAATGCTTGACGAATTGCCTTGATTTGCACCTTTGGTACATCTCTGATTGTTGGATAATGTAGATCCAACTTGGCCTTCATCAACATGAGCATGCACATCTTATCTATCAATATTTAATCATTGAAGGTGTGCTCAAGGGGATTAGGGAATCGTCTCTTTAAATCATCTATGACCCGACGCTTCTCAATGATAGGGACAACCCTCCAGTTTCTGAACATATTCCTATCAAATGCCCCATGACAGAGCTCTCTCATATAAGGTAGGACGTCCTTCCTCTTAACATTCTCAACTATATCCCCTGACATATCAATGTCATAGTATAATATCGGATCGGCTCTAACAAGTGAGGCGTTGTAACCAGGCGGTGGTGCGTCACGCACGGGTGAGTTATCTCTATATCTAGGCTCCTCAAAATCATCGTCACCTCCACAAGCAAAAAAACAAGCACCTAAATGACTCTTATGTGGTGCTGACCTAGCAACGCGAGGTGTGGAGGTCTGAGGAGTGGACCTATGTGTGAGGGCCTCTATGATGGTATGGGTGAGGGCCTCTGTGATGGTACATGTGAATGTGCACTAGTAGGGGGCCTCTGAGGACTACCCTATTGTGAGGCCACTGGAGAGTTTAGCATGGACCTATACTGCTGGAGAACAAAATCCATTTGTTCTCTCTGCCTAACAGATGCACTACTTAACCAGTTCATACACTCTTCATGAGACGGAGACCCAAGAGATGGAGGGTCAGACATCTGCATATTATAAATGAACTACGATTAAGATAACAATGATGAACATAAAACATAAAATTAACTATAACCACAATCCTAAACATAAACTTTATTCTCTTTTTATTTAATTTCTCTCTAATAACCCTTACCTCTGATCCACTGTTTCTAAATCTTTAATTTAAATTTTTTATACTAAATCTCTTATATCATGTCCTCATGTATACCCTTTCTATAAATTCTTTAATCTAAACTCTAAACACTAAAGCCCTTTTCAACTGTCTTACTTGTTTTCATGATTTTAAAACGTTTATCTTTATCAAGCTGTAGCATATGCTCTTCATATTATTTTGGAAAGTTTCAATTGAAAGAAAATACCCACAAACAAAGCAACAAGATTTTAATAAAACAAAACAACAATTTTTCAACAAAACAAAAAAACAAGATTCACAATAAACAATGCTCACCTTGTCTCCAAAAACTTTGTTTCAAAAGCTTTACCCCAAGAAACTTTACTCCAACTGAGGATACTATGATAAAAGTGAGAAAAAAGTGTGTCAATGAGAGAGAGAGACAGACAGAGACAAAGAGGGAGAGGGGAGCAAGCTTTACTCCAAGCTTTACTCAAACTACTTTAACTCTAATAAAAGGGAAACAAAAGAGTGTCAATGAGAGAGATAAAAGGATAAAGAGTCATCAAGGTTTTCAAAAAACTTACTTTACTCCAAGCCCTACTCCAAGCTTTACACCCTTTAAAATGGCTTTACTCCTTTTGAGAAGCTTTCTTATGTTCTCTAAAAGGTTTACAAGCTTTAAATAGCTTTACCTCAAGCTTTTGAAAGCTTTTGAAAAGCTTTAACTCTGATGAAAAAAAAAACAAAAGACTGTCAATGAGAGAGAGAAAAGAACATAAACAACAATAAACATAAATGTAACAAAGCAAAACAATTAAATTTTTGAATGTTGGCTATGGTGCTTACCTTTGCGTCCAATGCTTAACTTTTTGCTCAAGCCTTGGCTATGGTAAGAAGGTAAAGAGCTTTGGCTGTGACAAAAGAACGTAAACAATAATAAACACAAATGTATCAAAGAAAAACAAGTAAACTTTTGAATGTCGGCTATGGTGCTCAGCTTTTTGTCCAATGCTCCACTTTTTCTCCAAGCCCTAGCTATGGTGAAAAGGTAGAGAGCTTGGTTGTGACAAAAAAGCATAAGAAAGATCAAGCATCATTAGAAGAGCCATAGTGAGCAGCACCATCGCTAGGCGCAAAAATATCCTCCTCTTCGCGCTCAAAAATCGAAAATCGAAATTTAAAGAAGCCGTGACGCGCCAAGCAATTCGGCTTTCGAAAATCGACGCTAGCCAAAAAATTGCAGAAATTTTTTTTCGCAATTCTTGCCATGATGGCAAAAATTGCGGAAGTTTGCCGCAATTTTTGTCCGCAATTTTTCGCAATTTTGTCCGCAATTTTCTCTGCAATTTGCAATAATTTCTGCAATTTATGCCATGTCTAAAAATTGCGGAATTTTTTTCTGCAGTTTTGTCTGCGATTTCTACCACGACGGGAGAAATTGTAGAAAACTTTTTGCAATTTTTTCTGCAATTTTAGCCGCGGAAAGTTTTCCGCAATTTCTGCCATGGCCTAAAAATTTCGCAATTTTCTACCACAATGAAAAAAATTGCAAAAAACTTTCTACAGTTTTTTTTGCAATTTTTGCTGCTGAAACATTTTTCGCAATTTCTGCCATGGTCTAAAAATTGCAAAAATTTGTTTCCACAATTTTGTTTGCAATTTTTACCACTACGGGAGAAGTTGCGAAAAATTTTATTCAATGTTTTCTACAATTTCTTCCGCGAAAACATCTTTCACAATTTTGGCCACGACCAAAGAATTGCGAAAAAAAATTTCCACACTTTTTTTCGCAAATTCTGTGATGACGACAAAAATTGCAGAAGTTTTTTGCAATTTTTTCCGCAATTTTTGTCATGATGGTAGAAATTGCGGACGATTTTCTACAATTTCTACCATAACGTTATAAATCGCAATTTTTTGGCTTTCCGCAATTTCGACCAAAAAATATTGCAGAAACTTTTTTATCGCAATTTTTGCCACCTTTTCTTGTAATGACATGTGGTCACGTGGCCCAATCGGTACTTGATGTGTGAGGCCATACTTCTGTATCCGTAAGTGTGAAACTTGCACGTGTGGCCACGTGGCCAAATGGTTTGGTGACGTGTGTTTTGGCACGTGTTAGCTCGCACGTGTGGGCACATGGCCGAATGGCAGATTGATGCGTATTGTAGCATGTGTGGTCTCGCACATGTGGATGGTTGTACTACGCGCCATAGATCTGATCCGCTGTTGGATCGACGAGTGTACGACTTGGATTTTATTGGTTTTAGCTATATAAATGTTGTTTGATCAGTTAAAACATTTCGCTAAGTTTCGAATTTTCACTCCCTGTAGCTCTGTGTGTGTGAACATTACTATTTCTTTGCAGTATCGCTACCACGCGAGAATCTTTCACAGATTCTAGATGATCTAAGATCCCTCGCGTCGTTCTGATATCAGGTCATTCACCAATATCGCCATCACGCGAGGATTTCCTGTTTGTCTTCTTACTTCCTGCCACCCCGTGTTGTAGCGATACTTGGCCCTACTGGTCATACGTTCGAGATGGCCACCTCATACTCTAATACCTTTGATTCTGCGTTGCACGCCTTTCTCATTGAATCCGGTGTTGGTAAGTACATAGGTCACTATAAGACGTATTTCAATATGACTTTTGATATTGAGAGGTTTGGATCAGAATATAAATCCTATTTTCCAGCATTGTATAAAGAGTATTATGATAGTCTGAATCAGTCTATGTTAATAATGGATAATCTACGATTCATCCATTTCCATGACCTAGTACTTGCCCAACCATCTTCAAAGCAAAGCCACAATCGACGATTCACGAAAATCGTGAGTGATTTTAAACGTGTGGTCCATTGTGACCAGCACAATCGATCATGTCGATTTTTGTAGGAAGGCATGGGCTTTGTGTTTTATCTTTCTGCTCTTGTTCCTGAGGAGACAAGAACTTCGAGGCTTAGCATTGAGGGTGCCTCATCATCAACTGATTCTGTGATATCAGAGTCAGCTATTGTTGATGACGCCTTGGGTGCTGACGAGGAGGCAAGATTGGCATCAATGTACGACCCAACCGAGTCTCGTGCATTGTCCATTTCTTCCTTATCTAACGTGAATCCATATGACAAAACCAAGACTCTCCTCGATTTGCCAGTGTATTACATGAATAGTGTCGCATACCTCTCACTGAATGATGTTGGAGATGTTCGTGATCTGAGGGAGGACAAAATATTATCAATTTTGTCTAATTTCATCAAAGAATTTGGGGACTTCATAGATCTCGATGGTGATGATGATCTACATGCTTCTATTGATTACAAAGATGGAGATGAATGGATGGATGAGACTGAAGCACTACAGTCAATCATGTCTACCAGGCAAATTTGCCTTGTGAGGAGGAATTTTTTAAAATACGGAACAAATATGTGTCACAGTCTTCGGAAACTAGTCCATCCAGTGCTTCGACGACCATTGTTGCTGGTCATAATCTACATATTGCTGCACTTATTGAAGCTGATGAGCGTGATCTGGTAGGTAAATATGGTTTTATCTTAATGAGATTTTTATTCAAATCTAGTTATTTTGTTTTTCAAGACATGTGACCTTTGCTCATATTTTACAGGCTACTGTGGAGGTGGATGCCTTTGCAACAAGGCAGAGATATTTGAGGGAAGGCCAGGGGTCACAATCTCTATCCAATTATTTGAAGTGCTTTGTAAATAAAGAGATTTGCATTCATCATAGCAAATTTTCTTCAGATGCTGCGACAATAACAATGGCAATTAAAGCGTTATCCTTTTTCTCGAACGGGCATAAATACCCTCCGAATACATATAAAATTATTTTTGCAAAGAGAGACATTGTCATAAAAGTATTTGGCTATGTAGCTGAGGAAGTTCTGAAAAGGTCTTCCTCCTTAGCTGTTTTCTCTGGATACATTGACTTGAGCAGAAGAAGATCGATTGATTTTCTTGATCCATATGATAGAAAAAATTTTCTTCATGACCACACAACAAAGCTGATCATTAAAGACAAAGAGAAACAAGGATTTTGCTACAAATGATGCGATATAATACATATACTTTTTTCGTCTGATATCATGAAAATTACTATGGGTTGAGTCTTGCATCAATATATTTTTTGTCTATAAATTTGCACGCCTTTCTGAATTTCTGATAATTTGTTGATCTAGTTTTATATCGGATTTGAATACGCCTGTAGAACCATTGAAATAGCTGGATGATGTAACTATTTTTTTGAGATGTTCCACCGTGTTGTGTATTTCGATGATATGCTACTCTGGCTTGCCAATGCGATTTCTCCATTCCTTGTGATGACCAAATACTTAGACTGCCGTAAGCTTTTACAAAAAATGATGCATGATGTCGTAAAATGTGCTGCAATATCAGAGATACAAATATTGTCATATTAATCATTTTAAATTTATCATATGTGCAATGAGATTATAAATCAAAGAGTTAGTTACATTGAAAAGAGATTTACCATATAATGCATAATATGATCTTCACCCTAGGCATCTTTAACTGCATTCACAAACTCAATTGTTCATTTCTCAATTAGTAGGACATCAGTATCAGACAGTTTATCTTTTTTGAGCAATTTGACCATGTTATCAAGCTTTGTCCAGACTTCAACTTTTTTAATCCTCGTTGTTCCTCTTTCTTCAAAATCCTTTGTGGCATTGAGTACATCTATCCAGATTGAGTATTGGATTTTAGTTGGTTTTCCGGAATGATTTGATAAGAAACGACGAGTTTGGATCCTCCTATACTTGGTTTGCATGGGATGTTTCCCGTTTTTCCTGAAAGTTTCTCGTCCTTTTGTATTTTAACGTGTCCTTTATGAAGTCCCGCTTTTGATAAAACTTCTTCCAATCGAGCTATTGCCTTTTTGGCTAATGACTCTGGCTTAGTATTCCAAGCAAACCAAATATGAAGGTATATCAATTTTTCGATAATTCTAACCTCTCCATGTAGTGTACAAATGTGAACATTTATAAGCGGAATCGGTAATACCAGTTTCCAAGTCAGATCTTCTATATCCCTTGAAACTCTCGTGCTCTTCGACATGTCATGTGTAGTTTTCATGCAACAGAGACATGGATGTTTTGAATTTGTTCCATGTGAGATGTTGAACATGCACTTCAATGACTTCAGGTCTCCAGCCAAATGCCATTCCACCTTAAAATCACCTATTCTAGGAACATTGAGTGGTGTGTCGCTCATATGATTCTTAATTATCTTTGGATATTCTGTTTTACTAAAAATCCAAAATAGAATGTCATGATCCTCTTTTAAAACCTGTTTGAAACACAAAATCATGAACTATTTTAGGAGAATTGAACTCAGACCTATAATAACAAAACAATATTAGCTTAAAACACAAAACCATTAATTCTCGAAATGAATTAGTTGCTAGTACTCAATAGAATAGATTTAAGCCTGGAAAGCTGTCAGCCACCAAATATTATTTTCGGACTGCACACTGAAATCAAGACTCTCCGAGTTTATCGTATTGCTTAATGCTCCATTCATAAGTGTAACACTAACCCTTTCCAGCTTTTGTCCCTTTATTACTTCTGATTCATCTAACTTGAGAACTAATATCAATGTTTCAACACTTTCATTTGTGATTCCATAAAACTTTACAATAAATCTCAGTAAATGATTCAGATCTACGAACATATTGTTGATAATATCATATGACAAACTGCCATGTTTTGAGTTATAAATTTTATTTATATGGTAAGGAATACCAATGATGTTTTGCAAACCCCTGTTTAACACATCCCTCTCTAATTTGATTTGAAAGGGCCGGGGAATAGGAAATTTTTTTATATGTACTTGTCCAAATGCCTCTTTGATAATTTTAAACATTGTGTCATATGCATCCCTGCTAAAATAATCACATGCTCCTTGTATCAATTTTCAGTCAATGATCTTGCCGACTTTGCCAATAAGGGCCTCTGCAATCTTGGACTTGATTCGAGATTATCGTTGATTTCCAAGTAGACTCATCGTTGACTTGGTTGTAAGTACTGCACTCAAAGACTTTCCAATCACGTCCTTGTCTTTTAGATTTTCATTGGTGACTAAAGCTGATCTGCAAAATAAAAATAAGATTTAGAAAAAAAAACAATTCACAACCATTGAGTGCTAGATGAAACAAAACACATGAATAGTTTAAAACATAATCTTACTTGAAAGCATATATTCTTTTTTTTCGTTGACCCCCACTTGTTGAAAGCTCGTCAATACTTTTTAAAATAACTCTTTTTCGCTTATTGTTCAGTATTTTCTTTCGTAATGTGTTTACTTCTACATTTATTTGACAATATGAGGTACGCAAGTTAGATTCACGTTGGTGCTTATTGTGATCCAAAGTATTAAAAGTTTCTTGCGATGATTTTCAGATCGATAAGACTGTTTTCCTTTGATGTGAACGCTTTGAGTAGATGGAAAGAAAACTTTGATGTGGAATACAATGTGCATTTACATGAGAAGTTATATTAGTTAATGGTAGAAAATAGAATCTTGAAGTATGGACCCCACGCGTTGCGGCTACCCAACTTCCAGTTAGCTACATATGTTATTAGTGAGATCAAGTCTTCAGAGTTGTGCGGGCAGACCAAAAACTCGGTCGGAGTTTTAAAATCCGACGATTTTCTCTCTCTTACGTAAAATTTCTTAGACAGCCCTTTTGGGCCTTGGAATTCCTCTAATGAGATTGTAAGAGTATAGAAACTCCTATGAAGCAAAATGTAAAAGACCCTAACAAAGGTGATGAAAGATCCTTCGTGGACATCACACTTTTTAGGAGTCCTATAGGCTCCTTAATTTGGCTCACAATAACTAGACCTGACATAAGCTTTAGTGTTTATAAGTTGAGCCAGACTATGCAAAATCCTACTATTTATCATTGGAAAATGGCCAAGAGAGTGCTTAGATATATATCTTCAACTTTTGATTATGGTTTATTGTATAAAAGTGAAGATCTTTCTATTGTTGGTTATTCTGACTCGGATTTTGTAAGTGATAGAGCAGATTGAAAATCTACAAGTGCTTATGTCATATATCTTGGAGGAAACTTGATATCTTGGCTTTCCAAAAAGCAAGATACTGTATCACTCTCATCTTGTGAAACTGAGTATAAGGCACTCACTACAACAACAAAGGAAGTGCTTTGGATCAAGAAGTTGCTAGTGAAGCTAAAGATAATCATGGAAGAGGATCTACCTATGATCATGTGTGACAACATTTCAGCCCAAGCCCTTGCCAACAACCCGATATTCCATGCAAGGAGCAAACATATCGAAGTTGCACATCACTTCGTGAGAGAGAAGCTCATTGGAGGGAAAATTTACTTGGAGCACACACATCATCTTGTATTGCTGATATGCTCACCAAACCTTTGAGCAAAAGTTCCTTCATCAAGCATAGAGCCAATCTTGGAATAATACCAAGATCCATGTTCAAGTCAATATAGATTGTTTTTAGGAGTGTTGAAATGGAAAAATAATCCATCTTGACTTTAGGCTTGCTATAAATACTGTACCATGCAAGTATGTTGTTCATAAATGCAAATGCCAAGTTTGGTCTAAATAGAACTCGAGCTACATGGATATGTCATATCTAGTTTAATGATTACAACTTGCATATAGATTGTAGACTTAGAATTAGCAAAAATATGCTAGTAGAAACTCGTGGCAATTCACATGCATTAATTGTAAGTGATCCATAGTGACATGCAAGGCATGCACAAAGTGAAATGGACACATGCATGATGATTTGTACATTTCTAGTTAGAGCTAAGACACTTGGAAAAAGTTGGTAGAGATTCATGCATGAGATGTGATAAATGTCACATAGACTCTAGTTTTCACTTTAGATGTCATTAAATGATGGATGGATGTGGTTCTACCTCGAGCTACCTCAAACTCCATAAATATGTGTAGCTCTCCTCATAATCAATGATGAAGAACCAAAGCTTTGTAGCTATCTCTTGCAATTTTGGATCCACACAAATTTTGCTTGTTATCTCTCTATCTTTCTCTCTCTAACTCGTGTTGAGGCTAATGCCAATACACTAATTTCTTGTACTTTTGCTCATTAATGATTCATTTCTATCATTCTCTGTTGCTTAGCATGCTAGATTGTGGTTAATCCATAACTTCTGTACTAGATCTTGCCAATCAATCTAGAATCAGGTTATTGTGCTAATCATAAAGCTTAATTAGATCTATCATACTTGTGGATCTTCCCCACACATGTGAATTTAAGAAATTTTGTCAGTATTTGCTTCATCATTGCTTGCTTTCTTGCTCAACTTTCATGCTACAGAATGCTATTTTGAGGCCAAGCTACGATTCTTGAGATATTTAGAACTATACCTACTTCATCTTTCACTTGAGGAATTTTAAGCCTTAGCATTGCTAAAAGGCCAATATTACACCAATGTCTAATACTGGTGTGATGTAACCGGGATAGGTTGTCATGATAATTGACTATGTCTCTTGCTCTTCAGGGAACTGGAAACTGTGCATGGTCAGCATTTTTTGCTTATCTCTCCTCTCCTTTTTCTTCAAATTTCCCCCTCGAAATGGTGCATGGCATGATCACATTTTCAATGCAAAGTATCATTGATTAATAATTGGACTTGTGTATAGTGAAAAATTGATTGCACTCTTGGAAGACACGGAGCAATCTGGCAGCATCAGTATAAGCTTCATACAAATTGCAATGTCTGCTGATTTCAGTACTACACTTGATGTTTAAGACCAAGCAGCAGTCAAATTTTTCCAATATGGTCCTGTACTAACTTTCTATGGGTATACACTGCTACTTTTGCTACTATACCAAGAAAACAAAAGCCAGATCGTAACGTTAAACTACTGTAAGCAGTTTAGAAAGCCTAAGGACTTCAATGCATGACCCCACATCAAAAAACAAGAACTGGATGAAATTTCCAGTCTAGCACATTCAGATGAAACGTTAAAAATCACTCATGACTTATGTTAAAGCAAGTTGCATGATTCAACATTACTATAAGCCCTGCAAAAAGAATCAAGCTAAACTTGGATACAACGATAAGAAATTAAAGTCGTGTGGAAAATAAGAATCAACTTAGCACATATCTTCACTTGGATAAAGAGGATGAAGATTCGTCTTTCTCCAGTATACCATAGCTGGAAAAACAAAAGCATAACTAATATTTGGGACTTCATGAATCTATACAACTAGCCAAACAAAGATGATAAATGATCTTGCTTATCCACAGCAACAAAGTCCCCTCACATGAATCAGTGATTCACCAGTGCCATGAAGCTCAGGAAATATTCATGAGTTTGCTGTAATAAACAAATTTAAGTAATAAGGTTCATATTAAAAAATTACACTAGTGCAGTAATGTTAAGCAAAGGAGTAAATTGGAAGATTAGATGAGTGACAGAGGACCACAATATCAGATCCTTGGCGATTATTGAAGCAGCTATCAGAGGTTCTGACTTAATTGTCGACCACTAGATCAGGATGAAAGACCAGCAAATTTGAAGAGCATCAGATCTGGATTTAGCCTGCAGTCCTTGCTTATCACCTTAGCCCTATGTCATCGAAGAGACTTGAACCGTAAAAAGCCCAAGTGCTTTTAAGCATTCCATCTTATCAAGTTTCTGAATTATGCTAGATACAATTGCAGAGCCGTCAATAAGTCCAAAATGCTTTAATCACTTGATAATAAACAGATGTGACAATACAACTTGAAATTCATCATCAATAGACAATGTCAAGAACCTGGTCTATTTACACTACCATGCCGATTGGACCTATTTGCTGACCCACCAGCTACCTGAGATCTCTGTTGAGGTCTAGCAACATCTTTCATTTCTACAAGAGGTTCTAAAGCTGTGACAACTTCGTGCATTTGAAGACGGCTTTTAGGATCCCTGCTAGTACACTGATATGCAATCAAAGCGGCTTTCTGAAGCCCTTTATTTGAATATTGGCCTTCCAACCGAGGATCAACAAGCCTAAAAAGTCTTCTTCTCTCAGATAGATATGGTCTTGCCCATTCTACAAGATTGTGCTCTCCATGAGGCCTAGTATTATCCATGGAGCGACGGCCAGTCAGCATTTCAAGCAGAACCACTCCAAAACCATAGACATCATTTTTTGTGGTCAAATGTCCTAAGGAAAACACCACAAAAAGGACATCAGTGCACATGATAAATTCCAAAATACTGGCTATATTACCTAGATCCAAAAACTTTTATGATTAATATACTTAATAGTTGCCAAACATGGTGAAATCCACTTAAAGCAGCAAAAAATATTTCTATCCTCAAAAAAAGCATGAAGGTTCTAAAGTAAGAGGTCTGATTTTTTAATGTCTGTTATACACTGTTTCGGATCACAAAGATCACTAGTCCCAGAGGAGGATTTTAAGTCCTCATTGAAACTCTTGGATGGCCTGTACTCTGTACAGATCAAGTCAATACTCACAAAAGCATTCATATATTTGAACAAGCAAAGTTGAGGCGTTCTATGGCATTACATGCAATACAGGTATTTACTGGGTGTGACAGATGTGACAGAGGACCATCCATTATTTATGCTCTGCAATCTAGTTTGAAAACTATGACAGTAAGGAAGGTATTCCTTTGTGTGACCCTAACCTTTGATATTCTTCAACGAACAATAGTCTGGCCTTACATGTTAGTGTAACTTTGCCAAATTTGCAAGTCGACTTCGGAAAAAACAAACCCCTTGGAAACAAGAATTGATAATTGAGATCGATATAAAGGAAACGGGAAGCAAAAGTAAACGACTGCAAGGTGATCACAATCATGCATTTGGAAGAGGCAGAAAGATACATATAGCAAGAAAGATAAATTACATTAAATTAGAGATGATAGGTGTCCCTAAATGTGTATAGTTGGGTATTAGGCTTAGCCTATACGTAAGGTAGCCCTTTATTTTGAAATAGGTTATGGTTTCTATTTGACTAAGAATTTGAGTGCCCGGTGAGTGCTAGGGTTTGGAATTGTATATGTATACCATCACCCCTCACTTTAGTAGTATTGTATTGACAATGGATGGATCTTGCTTTCGTGCTCTAGCATTCATATACTCTACGATAGACAATGGCTTAGGGTGTCTAGCCATTTGTTAGACGTGGGTTGGGTGGATCTTGCCACAACCCGTATTCTTGTGTGTAATTTCATAGTTTGTGCGGATTCTATCCTGAAAATGTGCATGTTGGTTGATTTGCTGGTGCCTAAAGTGTTTTTGCTGTGGTGATTGCATAAGAATTTGCGGTGTTATGCCGATTGGGATTTTAGGCTATGTAGAATTAAGCCGGAATTTTAGTTTTGCTTCGTGCAAGCCAAGACCATAGCAGAGTTATAGTCTTTGGTCTTTGGTCCATGCATGTGAAAAAAATTTACTTTGATTTTTAAGCTACCAAAACTATATGTCTAGAAACATGGGATTACTGACAAGGGAATCTGAATATATGACTATTGATTATTATTGTACAATTGATTTGACTTCTTGTTAACAAATGTTTATTTCAATCTAACTTTGGTTTTCTGGCATAATCCAATTTGAACAGAACTAATAGTTTTTTCTCATTTACACATTGTAACTAGCTTTTTGTCATTCCGATTTCGTAACCTATTCAGTAGAAGAAAACACACAGCATTGAAAAACATTACCAGATAAAACAGAGCTGAACACATCCGAGCACGCATCACATTGATTCTAGAAAGATCATAGCAAGTGCCAAAAAACACACGAGACAGGGCGAGGGATAGAATAATTCCAGTGCGAGCGAAAACGGGCGACTGACGCTAGCATGGGAGTCCTTGCAAGCGTCTAGGAGTCCAGTGCAGGCCTAAACCACGCTACTGGCGGATGCTTGCACGATGCTCTAACCCTAAACCCTAAAAAACATGGAATTAGGGCAAGAAAATTGAAATTTGTGCTACGGACGTAGACGGGCAGAACGGAGGTCACAGGAGTCTGTGCGAGCATGTGGAAATGCATTCTAGGCTCAGACATCACCTGAATCGGTTGCCCAGAAGCCATTTTTTGAAAATGGCAAAAAAAACAAGCATTTGGATTGTGGTGTTCAAATCTCACAAGGTGTGCCGTAATGGTTGAAACTGATCCCGTAGGAATCACTGTGGGCATGAAGAAAGGTGGTCTAGAGCCAAACTACGCTTGATTTGGTTGCCTACAGCTCAATGTCAGCACTTGCAAAAAAACAAGCCTACACTTACCAAAAATCGAAAACTGATCGTTTCGATCTGCGCGAAGCTCAGATCCCCCTGGCACCGTGCACACCACCTCCGTATCGCCGAGTAGATGCCTATCGACTATCCACACGCCAAGATCCGACGCCTACAGCTCAAAACCAAAAAAATTACCTCCTCCACGGCTGGCGCGATTCTGGCCGTGAAGAGGTGTTGAAAATTTTTAATTTATTGATTTTTTTTTTGTGCGATTCTGGAATGCGATTCTGGGGGGAGAATCGCGTTTCTCAGAAACGCGATTTCCGAAACGCCCAGTCCCAGAATAGCGATTCTGTGCAACTATGGTCCAAATGAATCCAAAAATGACTCATAAAGGTTGTGACTTATAAGCAATACATTTCAGCAACAATATCTATAAGTAAGGTTATATTGTTGATATAAACTCAGTCCACGGAATACTTTGTACATCCACAGGATTAATAGATTGTACATAAAAAATTTATGACTCACAAAGATTCACTACATAGCCTATCTCTACAGATTTCACCCGATCTGTAAACAACACTTTTTTAACTGAGAATCTTGTAACCAAGTCAACTCGAAGAGAGACTCAAAGAGTGCCATTCCATAAACAAAATCTCAATCGGAGATATTTCAAAAGAATAAATTGGTTGCACGAATTTCCTTCTTTGCATCAACTCTCGGATCCTAGTTCACACTAAGATCAAGTTGATCACAATCAACAAGGAACATGTTTCACAAAACCTTTTCTTGTAATAGAACTCCTAGTTCTGATACAAATCGATCGGATTCGTAATCAGAGCTTTTTCTACTACAAGAACGTTATCTAATCTCTCTTGATTTTAAACACAATCCTTAGAAAATTCTTGTAATATCAAAGTATCCTATCGATCCTGATTCTAGAAACAGGTCCCTCACCTATTTATATCACGGATTCCTCCTGGAATCAATGCAATACATGTTCTCCTAGACAACTTTCTATTCTTCCTACTTCTCCCCCTTCTCATAGGAAACCACACGAGTTTCCAAGGGGTGCATATCAGTCTAGATATGGCCTAGGAGAAATTTCAAAGAAGAACTTCGAAAAATCTTGAAAGCCAAGAAATGTGTTGCATTAACGTAACCAAAGTTACCAAACCGTATAATCAGTTTACTAAATATTTAAGTAAGAGGAATGATATATTAGAAAACAATTTTATTAACCATTCATGTGACACCGTCCAAGGTCAACAGGTAATAAATCTTCCAAGGAATCCCATGAAATCGGGTTAATTGATGTTAAGAAATTCACAAATATATTCTTAGCACAAAGAAATAGCTTGAAGAGTTTCCGGTTTTGTAAATTTGAGATATCCATAAGGGGTCATCATCAATAGCTCAAATTTTCAACAAAACACCCACTTGTGATCATTATTATTTGGCATCATTTTAGATTTACGGTCGTACAATGGTCAACCCGATCCAATCAGTTTCAAATCTCCCCTTTGGAATTGCCTGCGTCCCATACCACAGGTTCTTCCTCCAGGAAAATCATCCACTTTCCGATCAATTTTTGGAATTACTTGTATAACTTTGAGCAAATCGGTACTATGAAAAGTTCTCAAGAATTGTTACAAATTTCAACTTCGCAATACAATTCACAACTTATGTTTTGCTCTGATACCACTAAAAAGACCTTCTCCAAGGATCAAAGACTAGGATGCTGAAATCCATAGAATCAAAGGGAAACGGATGGTGGACAAATCAACCCAACCAAACCTAGATCTTAGATCTAGCCCCCAAGCTATGGTTCCACCAATCCTCAATAGGAGAGAGATGTTAAACCGGCAGCATATGGCTACCACAATCCGCTATACATTAGTGAGAGCCCAATGGGTATACTTATACCCTCCAAGGCCCATGCACCACTAGTAGTGCACTGTGACACCTCACTGGACACCTCTGCAGCCTAACTGGGCCACGTCATCCGGTTCCCCTATAGCTTTCACTTTTGCACCTACCTCGACCCATAAGTTAATCATGAGTATGAGAGGTTTGGGGCCCTCAAGTGTATATAGTCATTATTAATGGTTGGAGGCCTAAACTCATGATGGTGGATTATTATGGGTCTATCAGTGAGTCGGCAACCACACCAAGTGACCACAAGTACGTGGTCAGGATGGTGGCGGGTGGGGAGCAGCAGGTTTGGGACCAATTTGTCCCTCGCGATACTGTTAAAGATTCAAGGTTATGTAGATAGTTTATCTTTCCATATCATGAATCTTGATAAGGTAGATTTAATCCTAGGTAAAGAGTGGTTCTATGCTAGGAATGAATCATTAAGGAAGAATTATGTAACGCATAGCTTGTCCTTTTGCATATAGTTCATCTTAAAGGCAATGTGCCTGATCTACCTTTTGTTATGTTGATGTATCGTCTTTTCCTAAAGCATTGTCTTTTTCAGATGTTAATTTAGAAGCTACCCCTGAGGGTAAGGGAAGAATACAACGATGTATTCCCTGAGCAGTTGCCTGAGGGTCTTCCCCTTTCTAGGGGTGTAGACCATCATATAGATTTCCTTCCTGACAACTCTCTTGTATCGTTATTTCCTTACAGGATGAGCCCAAAGGAAGAAGATGAAGTTGCTGAGCAACTACAATAACGTTTCGGCCATATTTGACCCAGTAAATCCCCTTGGGGAGCTCCTGTGTTGTTAAAAGATAGCAATTTACGTCTTTGCGTCGATTATAAAAAGCTAAATAAAATGACCATCAAGAACCGTTATCCCTTATCAAGGATAGACAATCTAATGGACCAATTGAATGGTGCTAAGTATTTCACCAAATTGAGCCGTCAAATTAGAATCCATGAGGGGGATGTTTCCAAAACTAGGTTTCATTCTAGGTATGGCCATTACGAATTTTTAGTTTTACCATTTGGTTTAACTAATGCCCCAGCAATCTTTCTAGTAGATGATGAACGATATCCTTCGTCCTTATCTGGAAAATTTTCTGGTTGTATTTTTGGATGATATTCTAATATATAGTAAAACTCTTGAGGAGCATGAAGCGCATTTGCGTACGGTCTTAGATATTCTAAGACAAGTAAAGCTCTATGCTAAGGAGTCTAAGTGTGAGTTTTTTCAAACAAAACTCAAGTACTTGGAGCATCTCATTTCTAATCGAGGTCTTGAGATAAATTATGATAAAGTCCAGAAAGTTCGTGATTGGACTATCCTGAAAACCATAAGGGAAGTAAAGATTATGCCTTAATTGCATTACCTTTAACTAGCCTTCTTAAGGGAGTGAAAAAAGCCAAAAGGAAAACTGAAAAGGGTAATAAAACAAAGCCGGACGGTGTAGTAAAATTAGTCCACCCTTGAAATGGACCGATGATTTGTGTGAAGTTGAATAGCCAATAAAAATGCTTTTACAGCTTACTAGTCTTCCTCAGATCAGATGGCACTTGTGCATAGCAGAGACATCCGAAAACATGCAGGTGTTTCACACTTGGTTTGTAACCGTAGTAGGCTTCAAACGGTGTCTTGGAATCAACCGCTTTAGTGCTAGAGTAGTTTTGCAGATAGCAAGCCGTAGAGATAGCTTCTGCCCAAAAGGTTTGAGGCAAATGCGAATTTACTGTCATGGATCGTGCAGCTTCCAACAGTGTGCGGTTCTTCCGCTCTGCTACTCCATTCTGTTGTAGAGTGTAGCTCGTAGTAAATTGGTGGTGCACGCCACATGAAGATAGGTAGTCCTTCATCTCATTTGACAAGAACTCTCCCCCTGAATCAGATCGTAGGGCCTTGATCCTCTGACCAGTTTGATTCTCACCGTATTGCTTGAAGTCTTTGAAGCAACGAAATGCTTCTGACTTGTTCTTAATGAACATTACACTGGCAAATCAGGAGTAATCATCAATGAATGTGAAAAAATACAAAGCTTGACCTAATGAAGGTACGCTCATAGGACCACACAAGTCACTGTGTATCATTGTGCTTGAGGATGCGACAGTCCTTGATGTCGTGGTTGGTTCTTTTGCAATATCTGCAAAATAGCTTGGTCTTGGACGATGAGTGACTATACTGTCGTTGTTGTTGTGGTTGTGATGTTGCTGACTGTTCTGCCTTTGTCTTCTTATCCTTGAAGCCTTTCTTCTTCTTGGATTGCTACTTGTTTGAATAGAGTGCCATGAATTTGGTACTCGTAGATGTGGACAAGCTTTTCCTCCTGACCTCTTCCTGCAACAAGCTTGTTGTCTTCTTCTGATATAGGGGAACCTATTGCAGCCAGTTGGTTCATCAATTGTTTGAACTCGTTCAAATGGTCGTTGACTAAGGTGCTTTCACTCATTCTGAGTGTTAGTACCTTCTTCCTCGAGAAGAGGCGAGTCGAGACATCTGAGGTCTCGTAGATGCTAGTGAGTGTATCCCATGCTTCTTTGGAAGTAGTGCAGTTGGATACATGAGCAATTTGAGTGTCTATAAGGTTTAGAGATACAATTGCAAGAGCCTTGCCATCCTTGACTTCCCAACATGGGAGCTGTTCGGGTTATGCCGGTCTGGCTATAGAACCGTTGACGTATCCCCATAACTCCTTTTCAATCAGGATCATCCTCATTTTGAACTTCCACATGTGGAAATCATCTCCGTTGAGTTTATTGATCAAGCGGATCTCTGAGGTGCCCTCCATAGTGATCGAAATTATACACAAACAATTTAGAATAGCTTTTGGAAAAAAGATCCTGGACTCTAGTAATCCACTGAACAAATGGCTTTGATACCACTTCTGTTGGTGTATGATGTGAAATGCTTGGTCTACGATTGATTGCGACTGCAGCGGAGCTGTGACGGAAACAAAACACGAGAGACGATTACGATGTAAAACGATGTCTCTACCAACAGTAAGAAAACAATGAAGACTATGAACACAGTAATAACGCAATTTCAGGAACGTGGATTGTCTAGGGAACGAAATCAAAAGCTTGTTATCCTTTGGGTTATCAGAGTAGGAGTCTGAGACTGCCGTAACAGTAGGATTGCGAAGCATTAGGCGTCTTGGACAGCCATGCGATCCTCTGTCTCTGATAGCCGTGTTTGTGTGCAAGAGAGTGAGAGAGACAGTTGCATTCAATCAAGAACGTAATAATTGAACAGTAGCAAATCTGTGTAAATGAGAGAATCGGAACACAATACAGTAGCGCTGATAAGCGCGTATTCCTACTTACATATTCTGATCTCTCTCTTTCTGTTTATGACTCACTAACTCTAAGGAGCTAGCTATTTAAGACCTTTTGGTCGTTTTGATCACTCTGTGCATACAAATTGTTCAACTCAACAACACCTATCACTCCCCTTCTCTTTGCTCAAATACATATTTATAGCTGTCAGAGTCTTTTGATTTATTGTAATTACACTTTACAAGATGATTAACAACCGTTTAAACAAGATCCGTAGATCCGTTATTGGAGCGTCGTGAAGGAGGAGAAGTACAGAGTCACGTATCCTTCGTGTGCGTCGTAGTGCAAGGATGTAGGCCGTGATGGTCGTAGTCTGTCCGCAATCGTTTGAACAACCGCTGGTCGTTTGATCAGCTGTTGATTGTTTGCTTTGTAGGTGATCGTTTGCTTCCTTCGTTGATAACCGTAAATGATAACTTACGGAGCTAAACGATGAGATGGGTCAACCGTTGTTAGTTGACTTCGTAGGATCGTAAATCGTCGTCGCTGGTCGACTTCGTTGATAACCGTAAGTAGGTTGCTTATGTTTAAAAACGGTTGAGGGGAGTTGACTCTGGTCATAGCTTTCATCGTAGGAGATCGTAAGAAGGTCACTTGTGGTGGTCGACGGGATTCCGCAAGTGCTCGTAGATGGTAACCTACGGGTTTTAACGACTCCCTTGCGGTTTGCGGTTTCTTGCGGTTTGCAATTTGAGTTGTGCTTCTCCGTAAACATTGATTTAACGGTTCCCTTCGGTCAGACTGGCGATAGCTTTGCGGTTCTGACTGTTTCTTACTTTGTGTGTATTTTTGCAGACTGATTCTGAGAGATAGAATTCTTGAGAGTAGGAGGGCGAAGGATTAGAATTCCAACACATTGCTCTATCATCTACAAAATCTAGATATATTGATGTTTCACAAACTACTAAAGAAACAATAAGGTTGAGAAACTTGTTATCAGACAGCCTGAAATAGTATGCTCTAATGATTATTTTCTGTGATAATTAGAGTGCAATTGCTTTATCATGTCTCCAGTGAAAAGATTTTTTGATCAATGGTGTGTGCGTATGTTACACAGGCAGGACATTCTGCCAGTCTGAGTGATCAATCATAAATCCAACCTGGCACCACACCAAACTAGATAGCTATAAATAGGTAACTTCCACCCAAGCATGCTATCTAACTCAGCCAACAAGTTAGAGCGCGTTCCCCAAGAGCCCAACGACGTTTACATTCATGCAAGGCACACTCTGAACCACAAGCCATGACAAATATGAAGACAATCAGTTTTGGACAGAATCGTCCTGACAGCATACCATTCATGTCCTGCACCGAATGGTCCCAAAGGCATACAAGTAAAGTCCCAAGCTGTGAGCCTCAGCTTGACACCAGATCAAAAAACTTGAAGCGGCCTTACAACTGGAACGCAACTTGAAGCGGCCTTACAACGGGAACGCAAGCAGGCCAAGTGGTGCCAAGACAACATTCCAGAAGGGGTGCTAAGACTTGCTTGGAGTTCATCCTAAGTTGCAATCCACATCCCCCTATAGTTCTAGTGTGATTAAGCACCTCCCCTCGTAGAAAGTGCCTAGAACAATTTGCTAAATGTTGCTTTTCTCTCTCTAGGATTTTATCTCTCTAGATTTTATTGATTTTCGGGCTTCATTTAATCATACCCTAGATCGTGTGAGGTGATGGCGGATTGATCTGAGATCTTTGGAATTCACTAAAACTGATTAAAGTTTTTGTCCCACAAGAACATGGCATTAACTGAATTCTGGTCACAGTGGTCCCAGGGGTAGCGCTGACACTATTGGCGCTAAGAACAATGCTGGCGCTAGTGGCACCAGGAGTAAAGCTTGTGCTTGGAGCTAGCCTTACAACAAAAGCCACTTAATAGTTGCTTCTTATGGAAGATGATGTGGAGAATGGGATTCTAGTGTCTCAAATGGAAAAGGGCAAGATATTGAGGATTTGTAGGCTCTTGATATATGGTTTCATAGTATCATGCCGTTTGTGCAAGAGTGGATAAAAAATGACATATCCAACTATAGAATGATTGGACACTTCTTGGCACGACTTTAAAGGAGCATATTGGAAGTAGAAATTAGCAATTGGTTGGAAATCAATGGGTTATGCACAAAAGAGTAAGTTGGCTTTCAAAAAATGCACTCTACTAATGATTATCTGGTCATATTGAGATCTATCATCAAAGAAAGTTGTAGAAGCCAATTAAATCTCTTTTGTTGTTTTGTGGACTTCCACAAAGCCTTTGATATGATTCCAAGGTTAAAAATTTGGGTAAGAACAGTGCTGAGTAGGGACAATGAACATGTGGTCCATTTTCAATGTCATGTGCCAATCATAGCATCCTCACATTTAATCCATTCATAAGCATCAAATTAGCATGGTAAAACAAGAAATAAAGGAACTAGTCGAGAAACCAAGAAAGTAAACAATTTAGAAAAAGCTTCACCAAATATGGCAAAGATAGATAGAAATGTCCATCAAATGATCGTTCATTACGTAGGGCCTAAAGCTAGAGCAAGATCAAGCTCTCATGTGAAAGTACTGATACATGAACCACAAAAAGGCAAAAGCCATAGCTCTCAATAAGAGAAGCTCCTAAATCTCATAAGAGAAGTTTCAAATCAAGTGAATGTAGAATAGCATCCAAATTTAGCTTCCAATCTTTTGAAGGTTTACCCTATACATATTCTTTAGTAGTAGGAATGTAAACCTTATAGGCTTTACTCACCTCACTATATCCAACAAATATACCTTTCCTGCTCTAAAAAATCTCTCCTAAGTTGCAGGACTAACTTGTCACAATCTCTTAATTTTGAGCACCATGTCATACCTTCAAAGGTCCATCAAATCAAAGGAAAGAGATCTCGGTGCTCCCTAAGCCTGAATTTTAGACTTGATACAAATGATTCCCCATATTGGTAATCTACCCATCTTCTCTGTTTTCACCGATTCTCTACCTTGAGCTTGGGTTGGGTATGATAGGCAACCCAAGTTGCTCCATGAGAGAATATTCCACAAAATATCTTGAGCTAGCTGTCAAGAAAGATTAGAACTTCCCCCGTAACTTTACCCTGAAGACAGATGACTATACTCAAACCATTTAGCTTGAAGATCTTTCTTAGGTGGTACAGACTGGTGATAGCCTTTTGTAGTCTTGATGCTTGGCTAACTCCAATCAAATCTTCATCCCATCAATCTTTAGTAAATAAAATACTCTACTTGCATAGCTGTTGGCAACATGCCCAACGCATGGAACAAATAAATATGAAGGGCTCTCACAAAGCATTATAAATAAATAAAAGTCAGACATCACATAACGGTGCACTTGTATTGTGCAAAGCACCATTAGCTATAAATATGCCTTGAAGCGTTAGAAAAAATAAACAGCTAGATTTTGTAAACTACCTCAAAGCACCGTAGGAAGTTATGTGGCGTGGCTCAAGTAGAATATTACAAAAGCAATGTAAAGTCAAGTTACTTACAAAGAAATAAAAGCAAGTTAACTTAGACTACTAAGTTTAGAAATGGGCCAATAAGAAAGTGCCACATCAACTCATTTGGATCCAACTATATAAGGGCCAAATCCTTTGCCCATAACCAATAGCAGGTCCACACAAGACAGTAGACTACAATAGGGACTAATTTGGGATCCAAAACCATCGTAGGACAGTAGAATATAAAGGGCACAGTAGGGCTGCCTTTGGACAATCGGGTGTTGTGGAGTCTTTTTAGGGCTGAAAAGTGCTGCTTTGAGTGTAGGAATGAATACTGCAATTACAAGCTACTTTGAGTAAAAAGTGTGTTCAAATTTGCGTGCAGCATATTACACTTGGCTCAAGTTGAAATTTACAATTTCACGTCTTGTTTTTGGGCAAACACACCTTTCCTATCAATATCCTTCTAGTGGTGAGCCCTGACCTTAGGAGGTTTTTGGCCTTGGGAAGGCTCAAAAGTCTTAAGAGTCAATTTGTGCAAAGGCAAGGTTCAAGGTGACCTGAAAGAAAAAGGAGTAGGGGCTTTCGAGGACAGAAGATTGTATGGGCGGTCTACTGTCCAAAGAGATCAATGCCCTTTAGTGCAACAAGTAGTTGTAGCTACTAGGGATAGGAATTGTATGCGCAATGCAATTTCAAAAGGGGCCAGCAATCTCTATTGCTATTTCCACAAGACCAAGAGTGTTCCAAATGGTAAAAATTTTGCTTTGATGATGCATGAGGAAGGGATGTCCAAGGAATCCAATTCAGACGTCATACAATTTGCTATCAATAACACACCTTTCCTATCAATAATCTTCTAGTGGTGAGCCTTGACCTTAGGCGGTTTTTGGCCTTGGGGAGGCTCAAAAGGTTAAGAGTCAATTTGTGCCAAGGCAAGGTTCAAGGTGACCTGAAATAAAAAGGAGTAGGGGCTTTCAAGGATAGAGAATTGTATGGGCGGTCTAATGTCCAAAGAGATCAATGCCCTTTAGTGCAACAAGCAGTTGTAGCTAGTAGGGATAGGAATTATATGTCCATCCAATTTTCAGAAGGGGCCAGCAATCTTTGTTGCTATTTCCACAAGACCAAGAGTGTTCCAACTAGTAAAAATTTTGCTTTGATGATGCATGAGGAAGGAATGTCCAAGGAATCCAATGCAGACTTCATACAATCTGCTAGTGGAGCAGGCACAAGCACTTATGGCTATTGGAAAGTTAGAGTAGGATGAACTATAGGGAAGTACTCCACACCTTCTAAAAGTGTCCATGATCAAGAACGTTGATGTAGTTTTTTTGCCACAACTATTTAAAATGGCGCACCACAAGTATCATTTCCTTGTACTTCTTTGATTGTCATGACTAGATGGTTGTGGTAGGAGTGTGTTAGTTCTATTTGACATTGGGGCCTCCCATAACGTAATTGACTTTCATTGAGAGGTTGAATTTGAGCACACAACCATCCCTGTCCTAGTGCACAGTAAAAAGGGCTCAAGGAAAGGGTATAGTTGGGTGAGGCTTTAGGGTTGTGGATATGCCATTAACCATTCAAAGTTTGTTTATGATACTCATGTGTACAAGTTCTAGCATGATGGTAGAATCCATTCACTTTGAGTGTGCTTGATGTGCCTCCAGGACCTCTGATCACGACAACTCAGTTGTGTCACGTTTGTTGTAAGTATATGTACATTTTTTTTTGTTTGATATGTTTAGTGCCGATAACTAACTTACCTTGGAACCTAGACCAACAGATTAGGGTAGAATCTGCATATGTGTTCACTGATGAATTTCCATCTGTTTTACTCCTAAGAGAAATGTAGATTGAGCTGTTTCTTGGTTTTTTCTTTTCCTGTTAATAGATCACCATAAAGAATGAATCTTAAAGAGGAGGCAGAGGTGAGAATGATGATTCAGCACTATCTAGCCAAGGGAATATAAGGTCTAGTTTCTGCCCCTTGGCCTTTGTGATCAACTATCGTGAAGAAAAAGGACGAGTTATGGCATAGGTGTGTGGCCTATCAACGCTTGAACTCCCTAGGGGCAAAGGATGGTATGGGATGCCCAATGTCCAAGGAGTTGGTCAAGCATCGATATCCTATTCCACATATTGATGATCCATTAGATGTATTATAAAGTGTTATTGTTGTAGCAAAAGAAATTTGAAGAATGGATGTCACTAACTCAAAATTCACAAAGGGCATGTGCATAAGACTACCTTCATAACTCGTTTCGATCGCTATGAACCTCTTAGATTGACGTACACCCCAGCAACATGTCCAATGTTGATAAACGATGTACTTAGACTGTCTATGGAAATTTTGTGGTTAACTTTGTGGACGACATTTTGGTTTACAGTTGTGGTGACATGTTGCATGTAACTCACCTTAGAACCATTTTTTCAACCCTAAGGGATAACATGTTGTTTGCTATTGATAAAAAAAGATAGCGTATGTAAGTTTTATCGTGTCAGCTAAAGGTGTAAAACTGGGTCCAAGGAAAGTTGTTCTTCTCCTTCCATGGGCCGGGACCCGGCAAAGATGTTGGATGGGTGGGAGACCTCTAATTGCTTGGCATGGCAGACCTCTTGGAGATGCTCCCTGGGAGACCGCGCATAGTTTGCATGCATAGTAACCTAGGTTGCCATCGCGGACGACGTTACCTTGAGTGTCCCAATTATTTACAGTTTTCATAGATAGATGTAAATTTTGTAATTAATGAAATGACTGTGTCATCGGCTTGTGTTGTCCTTTATAAGTAAATTGTGAATAAACTGTAATTAGTTGGCATTGGACCTCAGAGAGTCGTGCTTAGCTTTGGCATGGGGTACTGAGTCATTTATTAGGAGTGGTTGGACTGACCTCCTAAAACGTAAGAGAGTTGACTTGTCAATGGGACACGTGTCGTATGTTCATTGGGACACTTGGTCCAATGTATGAGTCACACATTTTATGGTTGACCAGTCAAACATGACATGGGTCATATGCTCACTGGGATACTTGGTCCAATGCGTGAGTAACACATGTCAGCCTACTCACTTGCCTGTGTGGCAAGTGTCGACTGTGCATGGAATTTGCCATGTGTCGACAATAGGATGTGTTAGGGTTGAGGGGTGCTTGAGGATTGTGTGTAAGTGAGCCTAGAGAGAGGCATTCCTCGTCACATTCTATGCAATAAAGGTTGGGACAAGGCAGCTAGCTCCTTATGGTTTTGGTGGATTCAATCTATGTACTTGCTTACTAGATGAATAAGGTTCGAAATTTGCTAGTGATTGTGCAATATCGTGAGTACTTCTTTGCTTGAGAGTTCATAGAGACTCTGAAAGTTTTGGATTATAGAGAAAATGGGTTCTTTAGCTTATGAACTTGATCTTCAAGAAAAATCAACTACTTACCCAGTATTCCATGTAAATTGGTTAAAACATAAAGGTAATATTGCTTAGTTTACCTTTGGAACTTGAAAAGGTTCTCAAAACTAGAGATAAACAATTGAAAAATCGTTCTATTAGTGCTTGATCAAATGGAAACGTCAGATTGAGGATGATGATTCTTGGGAAAGAGTTCAAAGTATAAAGAACTTCCCTAATTTTCACTTTTGAGGACAAAAGCAGTTCAAATGGAAAAGAATGTTACATCCATGTCCAGTACCGAGGATTTTGAATAATCCTTGACATCGAAATTTGTCATTCTAGTGTTCAAGATTATTAGTTACACCTCGAAACTTCAATCAAGACCAATTGTGTAATTGATAACTTAGTGGCATGTGGAGCAATGGATGGTGTTTGACAGTTATATGCATGGTGAGGGATATAAATGGTGACTCTAGTTGGATTTAGTAGTGTACTAGGGTTGCATAGGCATAGGCACAAGCATCTTGTATGCTATAAGTACCCTACAAAAGCTCACCCGTCTTGGGTTCATAGTTGAGACCAGGTGGTTTGCAAGACTTTGGTATTTGGACAATAAGGTATTCGTCCCTAACTGATCTTGATCCAAAGAGTAGAATCATTCTAGACATGCATGAAAGTCCTTATGTTAGTCACGTGGGTGAGTGAGTTCCTCTGAAGTTTACATATATAAATGATAACATAATTCATGTGTGTGTCCTTTTATATGCAACAACCAATTTTAGCTCTAATCTGGAAGATCTTTAGAATCTGAAACCTAGATATCTATATATAAAAAACATAACTACATATTTATGTGTACCATACAAACAGCCCTTAAAAGGAGAAATATTCTTACCAGTTAATACATACTCCGGGGCTGCATATCCATATGTTCCCATTATACGAGTGGAGACGTGTGTATTATCTCCAACTGGTCCATCCTTAGCAAGTCCAAAGTCAGATAGCTTCGCCGTGAATTCCTACAAGACATTTTAACTTCAGAACCAATAAATGCATTACAGCTTCAAGCTCATCAATGAAAACATGGATACAAACTCAAAAAATCCTATTCTTTTCTATCCAGGAATAGAATGCCCATTTCATTTATTCATTGAAGCTCAAATTGCTAATTTCTCATAAGTTGACTACTCAATTTTTGGTACTTTTTGCAGATCTGTAATTAGGCAGAAAAGAGTCGTTTCTACTTCCCAATTGGTGATCAGTCTTTCCTATTCTTAAGTTATGCCCGCTTAAAATGCTTGGAACAATCACTGACATGATCTAGAAGTATGTTTGATGTTTTGAAATCTCGATAGATAACTGGCCTCGATGCTCCTCCATGAAGGAAAGCGAGTCCCTTAGCCGCACCCAGAGCAATCTTCATCCTTACTAGCCAGGGCAACGGCGAAGCTGCTCCTGAAAAGAAAAGAGCAAGAACAGTAGATTTAGTTGCATTGGACATCAAATAGGTGTTTGGCAATTAGAATAATTAAGGAAGAAAATGGAAGACAAAGTAAACATTAAGGCAACTAGGGATGATGACAGTCAGCAACAAGCATTCTGATACTGAGTTATTAGTGTGATTGTTGTTCTATGCTGCAAACCAACAAAATGTGTCTGATGTTGCAAATATCATGATAGCTTTTTCGTCAGTTTCGAACCCGTTACAGCCATATATTTTTCTTACAGTATGCAGCAATAGTCATTGCAACACAAATTGAAGTGGAGAAGGACAACTTCTCAGTTGATTACAATTCACAAGATTTCAGAAGATAGTCGTTGCATTTCAGTCAAGAAGAACCGGTGTAATAGTAGTGTGGGCATACAATTTGTTTGGTAGACTGCCGATTGGAGCTATAAAAAAGGTTTCCGCTCCTAAATATAGCCAAAAATGCACCAGGAAGGCTTATCGCAATGTGACTGTGAGGCTACAACAGTGTGAAAATGACAAAACAGAAACTCATTCCAAATGTTCTATTTTTTAAAATATAATCATTGGAGCAAGTTAAATCCAGAAAAAAAAAAAATTAGTTTATACTTTCATTGTAACTTTTTCCAAGCTGAACTCGAAAAAGCTCATTCCTTTTCGCAGAAATGTTCTCATCAAAATAACAAGGTGACTCCGTATATAACTAGTAGCAGACACAAATTTCGAAAAACTTGACAAATCATGCCATGGTTATTCACACTGTTACGATAGGTAAAAATGCTGAACATCTAAATATGAGAAAACCTTGATTGACACATTAGTGCAATGCCTACTTAGACTACTAGGCATTCACTCTATAGCTGAAATGTAGAAATGAAATCCATCAGTGCATATTCACCTTTTCCATTTTAGTTGTACTACTCGTTTTAAGGTCAAGGACAGACTTCAGCACAGTATAACTAGGTACTTTAGATAAAGAACCTTGAGAGGAAAATACTTTGAGTGAGATCAAACAGCTCATAAAGAACTATCACATGCTACTTCTCTGCATTTGGCTGGATGCATACGGGGTTGTGGTAGACCCTTGAGCTGTGAATGTTCTCTGAACTAGCCGGATGCATTTGGTGCCAAGTCATCTGTATGGTAGAAGCAGTGCGTGTTGATTGATTATCAATGCTTTCCTATTCCTAATGAGTAACACTGAACTTCAAACAGCAATTCTGCTTTACATTAAAATCAAGATCATTTGCTGTTGTTCTTCACACCATGAAATGAATAAACTGAAACAGCCAAAACCAGGAGCAAGCATTCTAGAAGTCAACTCAAACACATGAATTTTCCAAAAGTCACTCAGACCTGTACAATCATGACCAAGATGTTCGTTCTAGCCTAGATAGCGAGTCAAAGTAAGGCCAAATGTATCATAATCATGAACAGTTGTGAACCCACTAGCTAGAGACAACAATCAAATAAGAGCTCAAGGGATGCCAGAATGTCAGCAGTGATAGACAACAAAATTTCATTAATGAACACGTGCACTTCAGTTTATCCCAGAGTAAAAGTTTCGTTATAAGTGAAAGCTTATAAATATTGTGGCTTTTTTTATCTCTTTCAAAAGATGTGTGTAAATGCCACTCTCAGAATGAAAAGCATGAAAAGCTAGGGTTTCTGAGAAATTAGGGTTTCGGGAGGAAAAATAGCCATATAATGAGGTGAAAGAGAGACATAGAAAATTCAATAGTTAGTCAATATGGAGCCAAATATAACTCAAAGCAGGTGCTAAGTTACCAGTTGTTCACAGAGATAGAACATGAATACCCTCTAAATGCCAAAAACGGTCTTCGAATCAGCCCAAATACCAGAGAAGCAACAGCCAAGATTGGATAATAGTGAGTCCGTAGACAATCTAGTTTCATAATATCCTTATCACTACTCAGCTCAGAAAGTATCAATTTGATCCTCTTAGTAAATCTGTGAGATTCCCAATTGTGGTGGGGTCTGCTACACTTACTTCGAAATAAGTGGTTTTCAAGGCTTCCCCGTGCCATGAATTCATAAACAAGAAGTCGCTGACTGCTTTCGGAGCAGTAGCCAACAAGTTTCACCAGATTTGGATGATACAGCTGACCAAGAAAATTGACTTCAGCCTGCAAAATACGAGAATGAAAAGAGAGGTAAGCACCCCTGCTAAAGCAATCATTACCTGTGGTTGTGATTAAGATCCTCAGTTCGTTAGTCTCTATTATATTATAACGCAATGATTACCCATATCCACGATCATTCTCTTACAGCAATTGCAGCACATACTCCCAGAAAGGAATTCTGACTTACCAGCCACTCCCGGTGACCTTGTGAGCCTTCTATGTTTAACTGCTTAACAGCCACAACCAAGCCTGTTCCAGGTTTGACAGCTGCAGTCCCATTTTCCTCTATCCAGCCTTTGAAAACACTTCCAAAACCTCCTTCACCTAACAGGCTATCCGGTCGAAAATTTCGTGTAGCTTGTTTTAGGTCGTTGTAGGTGAAGACGCGTAGATAAGCTGCTTGTTTGACTTCTTCTGTCGATTTTCCAACAGAAGGATCACTTACTGGGGTATTTCCATCTGAGGGAGCTATATGTTGTGGTGGAGGTGATTTCCCGGGCCGAGGACTTAGGTTAGGCTGGCCTGTATAACACCAACAGGATAAAACTTTCATCCTTATACAGTATCTAGTATTATCTCAAAGATTGTCGCTGTTCGTAAACTGAAGACGGAGCAATTGCCATAGTCCTCCTTCTTAGAAAGATATTTGTGATCAAGAGCAGCAAGTCAGAAAGGGAGATCCCTCCTTGAACAAGCAAATGACTTACGCAGATGCATTCGAATCTCACAAACATTTTTGCAGGCAATCAAGCACAGGGATGAATTTTTACAAACAATCTTGCGAGCAATCAACCTCGGTTTTGAGAATTGAGGAATGAATGTTACGTTAAGCAATGAAGCTCATGTTGCTTTTAATCCGCCGGCACTCGAAGCCGACTACATCTAAGTATGAATTATAAATTCCAATCCGCTACACATAATTTGAGGGTGAAAATGCAATCTACTGAGAAATTTTCACTCATAAATAACCAGTGATTAGATAAGTCCGCGTACCTGGCTTCGGATCATCCGCAAGATCGCTAGAATTAGCCGTGATCCAACAATTGCCCATGAATTCGCAATTCCAGGACTCCCAGCTTAAAAACCTCATTTCTTTCAGGCATCCATTGTCAGGACTCAGAATCAGCTTCACAGGCTCACCTCATCCCACCCCAAGCTCTCACACACAAAATCAACACATCCGGAACACCATCCTCAAACAAAACTAGCAAAAATCAAACAGCAACCGTCGTTTTTCCGAGGTTTCCAAAACAAATCCCCTTCCCCATCATCGAAGCTTTTGGGGAAAAGCTACAATGACGAAGCCTTATTGGTGATCCTAGCTTAGTATTATAGAAACCTTAACAAGGGGCTATATCTGGACCGGCCAGGACTGCCTGTTTTCCATCATCGGCGTCATCACTGGCATCATCACTACCCAATTTGCTTCATCGGATGATGCGATCCAGATTTCTTTACCGTCTTCCCTGCCGATCCCCCCTCCTCCCTGCCCCCTTTTCTCTCTCTCTCTCTCTCCCCCTCTCCCGATCCCCCCTCCTCCCTGCCCCCTTCTCTCTCTCTTTCTCTCTCCCCCCCCCCCCACCTCTCCCGTTCTGGCTAGTATTTAATGGCACACTATGACGTAAAGCTCGCCACCGTTGGATCTTCTCCCGAGCGTTGAGATTGATTTCATTCCCTCACGATCAGCGATTGAGACAAGTCCAAGTGGCAGGTCTGCCACCTGGCATAAATCTAAGCGACTAAGCTTCAAATTTTGCGTGCATTAAACCACCATCACCTTAGCACGGAATTTCTTACCCCCCTACCGCTTAGATTGCTGCCACGTGCGAGACTAGCAACGTGGACTAAATCGATGGTTTGTTCTCATGACGTCGGGGAAATCTGAACGGCAATCTGAGAATCTAACGGTCTCGCGCTTCAAATAATCCCGTGACATAAATATACAAGTGGCCCCCCCCGCCCTCTCTCTCTCTCGTAAGCGTCACTCTCAAGCATGGCTGCAACCTGATAGTCTTAAGATTGAAAGAACAAACGTGGACCGTCGGATCCCATTCCTCGTCGCTCAGATCTCGACACGTTGCAGGAGTCTGTACGGTCCTTCGCTCTTTATCGGACCTTTCGAATTTTGCCAAATTTGTAGTTCCGCGTGGTACACGTGTTGTCATGTGAGTGGACTATAGGGCACGAGCAGACCGGCCCGTCAGGCACCCCTACCCCGCCTCCCTCCTTCCGCCTCGTTCACATTTCACAAGTTACTCGCCACAGGTTCAGTTGAAGGGCGCAGCATCCTTCAAATGCGCCCTTCAAATTCAAAATGAAGGGTCTCATTATTTAGCGTCCTTCCGCTGATACGCTAGCGCATCTACACCTGTCTCATCCACCCTTCAAAGTTGAGAGGCAAGTTTCATGAAGGACCATCAAATAGCATTTGGTGGTATTTCTTTCACTTTCTTTGAAAGACGAGAGGCTTTTGAAGGGCAATGCATTGCAGCCTGCAATTTCCAAGCTCTTCATCCTGAGGTACGGCTTCCTTTCGAGGAGGTTAGTGGATCAATGCCACGTGGCAAGATAGAGCATACAAATGATGACTTTTTTTGTAGTCAAATGTTGACCCTCTAAAAAGTAGAAGGCGTCGGACTTGACTGGAAAGGCTTGGAAGGCTTGACTGGAAAGGCTTGGAAGAAGCTTCATTTTCTTGAGAATGCAATAGTCAAACTTTGAAAACTTAATCTATACAATTTCTTGAGGCCTTGAATGCTGTGCTCCAAAAACCTACAAACCCTTAAGAGCTCATTTTAAAATTACATATTCATCTATTAAATTTTTATAGTTGTAAGTTTTTAAAGCCTACTAATTTAAAGAGCTGATACTTTTTTAAAGTGTTGTAAAAAAGCTTGTAGGTTTTAATTTGCGGAAAGGGCATTAGGCGTAGAAGCTACAACTAAGCAGGGGCCTCAATGCAGCCTTCAACAGCTTATAGCCTTCAACGACCGCTTCAACCTTCAGCCTTCAACCTACACCCTTCAACGGCCCACAGGCCTTTGAGCAATGGCTTCAGCCTTCAGCCACCCTCTCCTCTCCTCTCCTCTCCTCTCTCTCTCCCATGGTCATTGAGACATTGTTATTTAAGTGTTAAAACTAAGACCCATAGGTTTTTTTAGCCCAACTTTGAAACAAACCTACAAATTTTAAAAGCAGTAGGTGTTTTAGTAGATTAAAAAGATGATTTTTCGCGAGCACTGCTTGAAGGTAAATAGTGGCCAAGAACAATTCTTATACAGGTTGCCAATCGAATATATTGTGTGCTCAAGTTTGTAGTTTTTAAAAACAATCAAATAGTAGTCTACAATGTGTTTTCAAGTTGTAATCCATAATCATGCACTAATTTTTGCATGTAGGTGTCATGGAAACTCATGCTAAGCATTTCATGATCATAAAAGCCCTTTCCATAGCATCATCAGACTTAAAAGCCAGTGCAGTCTATTTTTTGCTAAATATGTAATTTTGAATTGAAAGACTGAGGATTATGTATTATGGAATGTGTTGGCCAAAGGACATTCTACCCAGTTCGACTTTCCAAAACAATTTAGGCTAGACAAAAATTCTAGAAATCCTTACCATGCATAATGTCCTCTACTCTCGATACTTTCCATAAATTGTAATGGCCATTGGGAGGGCCATTAGCATAAATAATCCGGGACCCGACAGTGAGTGGTGGAGGCCACGAGCTGCTCGATGACTGGATTATTTATGGTAATGGTCTGACCAAATGGCCATTACCGTGCATAAATGGTTTTCACCCTATTTTTGAGCTGACTTTTTCGGTCTCATGCACAGTCACAGGGACCACTCATTGTTCCATAATCTTCTACGATATGGGGCGTCTCTATCAAAAACTCTCTCTCTCTCTCTCTCTCTCTCTCTCTCTCTCTCTCTCTCTCTCTCTCTCTCTCTCTCTCTCTCTCTATAGTAAAGGCAGAGCAGCCGAGGCCCAATATTATGCAAAATAATATAGGGTTTGGGCCTTAAAATGAGGTGAAAGGCAATTACGAGATTTTAAAAACTATTTACAATGAAAGCACTTCAAAGTGTATAATAATGAACAATGATAGCTAAGGCATACAAATATTACCTCTACAATCATCGCATGTTATGGAATAAAACGATGCTGATGGTTTGGATACTTTGGTAGGCTGTACTTTGAATAATGATGCTTGCATTACATAACTTTTTGGCATTGCCTTGCAAAATCCAATACCATGCATTCAAGTTGGTCGATAGAGTTTATGCAAAAGTCAACATTAAAGTCAAAGCCTTACAAAAGTCTTTCATGTTGCTAGTAAGGACTTTGTTGCAAAGACTTGGCCCTTTGAATGCACTTCTATATGCGAGTTCCCTTTTTTTTTCATGCATGCATGTCCATAGTTTAGATGCACCTATATATGCAAGTCATAAATGGCAAAAACTTCATGCCTCTCTTGTTTTCTTGCATGCATGCCTAGGCTCTCAACCCACATGATGTACCAACATTGTCACCAGCGACTATCATCATACAAAGCTACTTGCATTCACAAAATCATTTCATATCTGTTTTTTTTACTGTTTTCATACCTTTACACATGCACATAGTTCAATTCTTAAACAAGAATAGGAAATGCTAACCCCCTATGCCACATTTAGAAGACAACTAGTATTTGAACATAGCTACTTACCTTACATCCAATGTTAAAGAATCACATTTTTTATTCAAGAAAGTTTTGGCAAGGCCTCTGTGGTACACGACAATGTTGTTGTTTCTATTTTATTTTCGTACTGTAAGGTTTACTCAAGTATCGTTTCCATTCTTGCACAAACAACATCAAGCTAATATCAAAAGTGTTCATTCACAATATGGGTGGGAACAACACTACGAGTTGGCCATGCACCACTACAACATTCTGGTTTTGTTCTAAGGCATGGACAATAGGGTGTGGCATGGCCAAATTATGGGGCCACAATGGCTACAAATTTAATGGCCAAGGCCATGGATCTTGTGCGACGACAAGATACTACAATTTAGTTTGCAATGCAATGGAGTTGGTAAAAATCTTCCATCTACATATTACATGCTATTTTTCGCGAATGACAAATTAATATATTTGAACATACTTATCGAAGACAACTATCTAATGTAGAAGCCCTAAATATGAAGAAATATCTATCAAAGAAAGCATTCAAATATAAAGTGTCGAAGCCCATATACACACATTTTGTCAACCTTCGAACTTATGAGCTTGAAGGATGATCTTTAATTGAAGACACTCCTAATTAAAAGGCACCTATTCTAAAGACCCAATTGAATTCACTTGATCCACTATCGAAGAGTTGCAAATAAAGAATATTTTGAGATGAGTCGGATAGTTTGAGCCTTATCCTTTGTCTGTGCGAATTTGCATGTAAATATGCAGACTGCGTGACAACGTCAGTAAATATGCAGCATGAATGGAGGCAGATTAAAATGGGATTTAGGAGAGCTAGAGGGAATAAATCCAACACCCCCCCTTAATTTGGATCCATGAATGCCTTGATCTTCAGACTGAGCAATGCACAAAATCTGTTGTGTGCATTAAGACTGAGTGCTTTCGTGAAGATGTTAGCAACCATGTCCTGCGTTCTACAGTACGTTAGGCTTACCTCTCTGTTGAGAACCTTGCCCCTGATGTAGTGATAACTGATCTCAATGTGCTTACTCCTAGAATGAAATCTAGGGTTGGCCGATAAGGCAACAACACTTTGATTATCACAAAATAAAATTGTAGGGTTATTCTGATACAGATTGATGTCTGACAGCAAATTTCTCAACCAAAACGCTTCCTTAATAGATTGAGAAGCAGCAATATATTTTGCTTCAGTAGAAGAAAGTGCAATAGAGGTTTGCTTACGACTGTTCCATGAAATAGGACCATCGTTAAAGAAGAGTATAAATCCAGATGTGGACTTATGACTATCTGCATCTCCTCTCCAACTTGCATCAAAATAGCCACTGAGCTGATGAAGATTGTCGTTGCTGACATCTCCATAGCAGATGCACTGGTCCATGGTAGCTCGAATATATCTCATGACTCGAATAAGAGCCTTCCCATATATTGGCTGTGAGCTTACAGGAAAAGAAAAAACTGGTCTTGTATAGACCATTGCGTACATGAGAGATCCAAGTATCGATCGATACGGATATTCTCTCATCTGCTCCTCTTCCTACTTGGTCTAGGGACATTGGTCCTTTGACAAATGCAGGCCTGGATCCATTGGTGAGTGAGCTAATTTACAATTCATCAAATTGTATCTGTTAAGAACATTATGAAGATACATTTGTTGAGTGATGTAAATCAATCGATTTGCTCTGTCTCTGTGGATTTGAATTCCAAGACAAAAGTGAGCTTCGTCCAGATTAGTCATGTCGAATTCTAAGAACAACATCTTTTTTGCATCCTTGACCATTTTGGTATTGTTCCTGAAGAGCAACGTATCATCAACATACAAGGTGATGATAATGAAGAATTGCTGCACTGACTTTGAATAAACATTGCAATCAGCAATGCTTGGTTTGAATCCTTGTTCAATGAGGAATGTGTTGATCCTCTGAAACCAAGCTCTGGCGGACTGTTCCAACGTACAGTGCTTTGTGGAGTTTACAGACATGATTTTTCATGCCTTCCAGAATGTATCCTTCGGGCTGGATCATGTAGATATCTTCTTGTATGACTTCATTCAGATAGGCTATTTGTACATCAAGTTGATGTACTTCAAGGTGGGCAGCTGCAGCATAAGACAAGAGCATTTGGATCAACGAATGTTTGACGACTGGAGTGAAAGTCTCACTGTAGTCGACATTTGGGATCTGGGTGAATCCTCGTGCTACTAGTCTAGCCTTCCTTCAATCAATTGCTCCGTTGGCATTATATTTGACCTTAAAGATCCATTTGCAATCAATAATATTGCAGCCAATAGAAGCTTTGACTAATGACCATGTCTGATTCTTGATCAGAGAAGAATACTCTCTGTCCAGGGCTTCTCTCTAGAGATCAGAGTCTGGTTGGCTGAGTGCCTCTTCGAATGTTGTCGGTTTCTACATTAAGAGACAGGCAGACTCAGGAGTATACCTTGTGGGCTATGTGCACACTCGGCTTGATCTTCTAGGAGGATTCGATTGATGAACCGCTCCTGGGACTTGTTGTTGGGTAGCAGCAAGATCTTCGTCTGCTTCGTTGTCTCGAAGTGGGTTGACAATAGACACACCTGAGCCAGAAGCTTGGACTGTCGTGTCAATGGCAGGATATGTAGGTTCTTCTTGAACAATATCCTTGCCTTTGAGGTCGACGAATTGATCCTCGATAAAGACTGTATCCCGGCTATACAAGATTTGCTGGGTATCAGGATCATACAGCTTGTAGGTGTTATCAAACGAAGTATATCCGATCAGGATGGTCTTGAGACCTTAAAAGTCCAATTTCTTCCTTGTGCCTTTTGGGATCTGCGCATAGGCAATGCACCCGAACACTCTTAGGTTCTTCAAAGAAGGCTTAGAGCCTATCCACACCTCGTGGGGTGTCTTGTCTGAGAGGGCCTTGGTCGAACATCTGTTCTGGAGGTAAGCTGTAGTGGAGACAACTTCAGCCCAGAATCTCTTGGGCAACAATGCATGCGATAGCATACACTTAGCAGATTCGACCAGAGTACAGTTCTTCTTCTCAGCTAAGCCATTAGACTGAGGACTGTAAGGAGTGATGAATTGCTGCTCAATGCCTTGGCTTTGGCAGTACTCCTTAAACCCGACAGAGATATATTCTCCACCTTTGATTGACCCTAGGGCCTTGATCATCCTTCCAGTCTCCTTTTCTGCACGCTCCTTGAAGATTCTGAAGCAATTGAAGGCTTCTGATTTTTTCTTTATGAAATACACCATCGTCCTTCGAGAGAATTCGTCAATAAAGATTATAAAATACTTGGCATCCTTCAACAAAGGATTTTTCATTGGGCCACAAATATCTGAATATACAACATCTAGTAATCTTCTAGCAATATGCCGATGGCTTGACTTAAATGGTTTCCTAGTCTGTTTACCAACTAGACAGTCTTGACAGACAGGTAACTCGTCTTTTTCGCGAGGATAGTCGAGATCAAGAACAATAGATTGTCTAGACATTCGTTGTACAACAACATGATCTAAATGACCAAGTCTATAATGCCAAAGTAAACCTTTATTTGAATGAATTGAAGTATTGAGCGAGTGTTAGGGTCTTGCATGTCCTATCAACTATTTTACACTGATCACATTCGAATTCTACTCTGTGTCCTAGATCTGTGATTCTGCTTATAGAGAGTAGAATCGTAAATAACTTTGGTACATACAGGACTTTTGAGAGTAGCTTAGACTGATCATTTGCAAAGCATAATCTTACAGTGCCTCACCTTTAGTAGCTTGTGTGCTATTGTCGCCAATGACGGATCGTCTAGAACAGATCATATGATTGATCGCCCAAGGCCAGCCAAGGGAGGTCACTATCATTCAGAGACAAATATCGTGAGATGGATAGATGCATTAGCAACTATTGATTGCTAGGCATGTCAATATGAATCAGATCCAGAACTGAGTACATCTTCACCCAAATGTTACACTATGGACACACCAATCACATTTGGGGTGAATATGATAAACGTAGCATGGCTGTCAGCGGAGCCGATTGAGAACCTAGTGGACGATGATCTAGTCCCTTGGCAACATGCTCTAACTTATAATAAGGAGATTGAGCTGAATGATGAACAAGTCCTACACCACATGGACCCAGATCGTTATGGAACCAAGAAGGTACCAGCTCAACCACCACAAAGGTCTGCTATGGCGAAAGTCTCAAGGATCGATCCACCCAAGGCACCTGCGAATAAGAAGAATCAGTTGAAGCAATGCTACAACCAGGTGATCCGATGGAGTGACCTACCCGAAGAGGCAATAGCTACAGTAGACGTTGATATTCGCAACCATGAGGCGAACGTCACAGCAGTCTCAAAGAAAGACAATTAGGATGAACCCACCAAAATGACAAAAAAGAGCAAAAATAAGGTGTTGGATTCCTTGAAGTCAATCAAGTTGGACTCAGATACAGCGTCATCTTCTACACAGGTGACAGAAAATAAAAAAATGACTAGTCGGGCCAAGATCAATATGCTGAAAGAGGAATCTCGACGAGCTTTAGTTCACGAGAAGCCTGATACTTTCAAGAATTATACATTGGACGACGTGCTAATCATGATGCTGCAAGACCAACGAGAACCTGATCAAAGTCAGGCACCAGCAGAACAAGTCTTCGAGCGACCTGCGCGAACACAACCAATGAATCTTGCGGAACCAGGAGAAGAAGAAAGGATAGTGTATGTGGGAGAGCAGTTAACACCCACGCAGTTCAAGAGACTACGATCCTTGTTGGTGGAATATAAAGATTGTTTTGCCTGGAGCTATAGAGATCTAAAGGGCATTCCGCCAAGAGTAGTCCAACACACCATATCTTTGGTGGACGGAACACTCCCCAAGGTAAGTCGTTACTACCGCTGCAACCCGAATTATACATAACTGATCAAGCAAGAGTTGCATAAGCTTATGGATGCAGATTTCATTTACGAAATCGAGCACACGGAATGGGTATCGCCGATAGTTATAGTATCCAAGAAGAATGGCAAAATACGGATCTGTGTGAATCTGAAGACGCTTAATGCAGTCACCAAAAAGGACCATTTCTCTTTACCATTTACGAAAGCCTATAGTTTTCTAGACGGCTTCAGCGGCTACAACCAGGTGAAAATAGCCCCCAGGACCAGCACAAGACAACATTCGCCACGGAATGGGGAACTTATGCCTATAAAGTGATGCCATTCGGACTCTGCAATGTCCCAAGCACTTTCCAGCGAGTCATGCAGGCGGCATTCAAAGATTGTGCATGGACCATATTCAGAACACTTATCCAATTTGGAGAAGGTGCTACAAAAATGCCGCCAATACCAGATCTCCCTAAATCTAGAAAAATGTCAATTATGGGTGATACATGGCTTGATACTCGGCCATATAGTGTCAAGACACGGGATCGCCACAGATCTATCAAAGATCAGGATCATTATTGATCTACCACCATCGGGGACGATCCGCGAGGTCTACATTTTCATGGGTCATGCTAACTATTATAGGATCTTCATTCTTGATTTTGCGGAGTTAGCCAGACCAATTTACAAGCTCACAACGGATCCACATTGGAATGAGGAAGCTCTAAAGGCTTTTCAGAAGATTAAGTATGCATTGGTCTCAGCACGAATCTTACGACCACCCAATTGGTCCATTGAGTTCCACGTGCATACGGACGCATCGAAGTATGCAGTTAGAGCAGTCTTAACCCAGCCAGGTGAACACAAAAAGGATTTTCCAATCCGATTTGCAAGCCGACAGCTCAGTGATACCGAAATGAATTATTCAACCATAGAGCGGGAAGCACTGGCAATGATTTATGCGGTTAAGAAGTTTTGACACTATTTGATGGCCACACATTTTGCTTTTTATACGGACCATCAGCCCTTGCTATATCTCGTTAATAAAACTTGCAACACCGGGAGAATCACCAGATGTCTCCTTCTGTTGTTGGAATTTGATTTTCAGATAGTAGTTCGCAAGGGAAAACAACGCTACATGACAGATCATGTGTCAGGAATCAAGGGCAACCCAACCTGACAATGAGTTGGCAGATGCTATCTTATTTTATGTGGATACAGTACCAGAATGGGCTGCCGACATTGTTGAATATCTAATGCGGGGCCAACTAGACAAATCACTACCAAAGGCGGAACAACAGAAATTGATCTTGAAGGCTAGACCTTATCAGCTGATTTCCGGCTAGTTGTACTGAAGAGGTCCAGACGAAATTATTTGACAGTGTATTCTTTCTCATGAGACCACCCAGATCATTTCGCTTTCACATGAAGGCATGGGTGGAGGTCATTTTGCATCTGACATTATAGTTCGCAAGATCCTACAATCAGGATGTTGGTGGCCAACGATTCATAAAGATACGGAGGAATACTTGAAAAAGTGCGATGTATGTCAAAGGGCAAGGAGACCAACGAGATTGAACTATGATCTACTACACCCAGTCTTAGCCCAAGCACCATTCGAAAAATGGGGATTGGATTATATTGGTCCAATTCACCCTGCAGCAAGGAGTTCCTAGGCTCGATACATAATTGTAGCCAGAGACTACCTCACCAAATGGGTCGAAGCCAAGGCAGTAAGAGTAGCTGATGCTAGAACCACTGCCAAGTTCCTTTGTGAAAATATCATTGTGTGTTGCGGATGCCCGGTGGAACTAGTCAGTGATCGCGGAAGCCATTTCATTAACGAGACCATCAAGGTCTTGTTGGAGGAATTCTTCGTGATCCACAGAACTAGTACGCCATATTATCCTCGTGGTAATGGGCAAGCAGAATCATCCAATAAGATCCTGTGTAGCATGCTCGAGAAAACAGTTGAAGCTAGCAGATCAGATTCGAAACAAAAGTTGCATGCTGCACTGTGGGCATTCAGGACAACATATAAAGGGAGCACTGATCAAACACCCTTCCAATTGGTATATGGTCAGGATGCTGTGATGTCAATAGAGTTTTTAGTTCCTTCATTAAGGATTGCCACCGCGCAACGTCTTAACGAGTCCAAATCTCTACAACTATGTCTCGAAGCTCTGCATAAACTCTGTGAAACACGCTTACTAGTTGTGCATGCACTGGCAGCTGAAAAGAAAAGACGCAAAGCTTGGCATGATCGTAGATTACAAAAGAAGAATCTTCGTTCAGGAGATCTGGTCCTGATGTATAAAACCAAGGTGATCAAGGGGAAGTTGAAATTCATGGGCGAAGGTCCTTATAGGATCAAGGAAACTCTTAATCATGGGGCCATGAACTTAGAAAAGCTAGATGGGACGCCATTCGATACACCCATCAACGGTAGCCGGTTGCACAAGTACTGGCCACCACAGTGAGACAGATCCAGATTGGGGGTGACACATTACAAAAAGCTAATCTACTCAACCATCACCGCTAGATCTAAGGAGATCAAGCCAAATCAAGCTAAATCCATCAAGATTCAGCCATATCTGGCAAGATCAGGGAAATCCATCAGCATCCAAGGAGGATCCACATCCTGATAGGATAAAAAAGGAAGCAGATCATCAGATTGACTGATGGATCTACTACCAAGAATCCATCAGAATTTCCAGAGCACTACCAACAGTCAGATCAAGCCTGGATGAAGCTGATTACCAGTTTACAAAAGTTAAAACTCAGAAAATTTCAAGATCTCATCAAAAAACACTCTAAAAGAGCACTTTTTTCATGATTTTTTGAGATCCCCTGGGAGATAGCTCTTGAAAATTGGACAGTCATCAAAGGGCTATCTCCTACTCCTAAGATCATTTATGAGCATAGCTTTAATATCCTTCTCTAAAATTGCTCTTTTTAGCCATTTTGGAGCCCAAATCTCTGCTCCATATAGTCATTGTCTAGGCCATATTTTTTTGGTTGTACTTCATTGGTGTAATAGCCACTTTATGGCCTATTAATCACTAGTGAAATAGCCATATTTTTCTTCTTGCTAGAGTCGATAGAAAAAAATCTTCTTGTGCCTTCTATAGATCATTATCAGGGTTTGAAACCCTCCTATAGCTTATTGGATATAGGAGTCATTCATTGTCTCCTATCAATCATTGATTTGGCAGGGCATTTCATTGTGATTCATCATCCTTCAAGCCTTCTGTAAATCACTGTGAAAGAGTTATTTTGTTGGCCTTTTCATTATTGTTTTAATAGCGAATATTTTATGAGAGTACGCCCATCAAATAGCTATCTAATTCACTTGAGCATTTTGTGAACAAGGCTTGTCTATTAATTGTCAAGAGAGCCAAAAAATAAAGACCTTGTAGAAGCATAAAAACCTTTATTCTTGAGGTTTTTCTTCAAAGATTGTACATCATTGTCAAGAGGGAAATCACCCTGCCTGTAGATTACTGTTCTAGGTGCCCTACTAGTCTTTGTCTGTGAAAAATAAAAAATCATCTAAGTTAAGTCTAGGGGTTAGATAAACTTTTTTGTTACCATCTATGTATAAAAGATGATAATAGGGCCAATGTTGGCTTAGAAGGCAAAATAGCAAATCCACATGTAAAGCCATGATTTGGCCATAAGTAGGACCCGATGTAAACTCGAGCTAGTTAGGCTTATTACATTTGTGTAGTTGTGATGGGTGAGTGAGTCTTCGATCCTATGTGTTGGCATAGAATTTTGGGTCCAATCAAAAGAGAGATATGTACCAAATTGGCCCAATCAATTTGATGGCTCATATATCATCAAGCCAATCATATTTAGAGATAGAGAAAAAGGGGTCTAATCATATGGAAGCTCCCCTCACCTCGAGATCCTATTAGAAGGCTCATTTAGTTCATTATGTATTTTGAGTTTTTGAAAGTAATTGAGATTTCTACTTTTTTGAGTCATATTGGATTCTCTCTACTCGAGCCTTTGTTGTTGGTTTCTCTTTCTACCCGAGAGCAAAGACTTATCATACTTAGTTTTTTTCAAGTACCACTTCCACACATGTGGATGTACTTTCTTGATGATTTTATGCATGTAGTAATGTGCTCTTGCCTTAGAATTGAGAGATAGATCTGATTATCAATCTACACTTGATCTTTGTGCAATCAAAAGTCTTAGGAGATCATTATCACACATTAGGGCACTCCCACACGTGTAAAATTCAAAATTGTCTGCCTGAGTAGCAAAAGTAATGATGGTTTGACAATCAATAAGAAACAACCCTCATATAGAATTCTTATCCATTGTGGTCTGAAAATCATTAATGCACTAGAATTCTTTTGAAACGAACAACTTGCAGAGCATTTCAAAACCATGAAGTTGTTGGTCCTGAAGCTCTCTCATTCTCTGTAGGTAGCAGATTTTATAGTACGTATTGGCGCACTTATTGCCTTGTCCATCGCATTTTGAAAAACCAGTGGAACCTTGCAATAGGTGTTTAGACCTGCAAATTTGTAAGTATGTCAATTAGCAATTTCAGGTCTGGTCTACCTACACCCATTGGATGTGGCTTGTGCCTTTAGGTTACTATTATTTTAAGCCCTATTTAGTAGCTATTTTCTACTTCATTCTAGGCCCAATAGTCATTGGAAAACCTGCTATCTTAAGTGTTGAACATATAACATTGTCTATTGACACCTTCTAATCATGTCTTTGTTAGTTAGGTAGGATGTCTCATAATCCTATGTAAGCCATTCTGTAAAAACGTAGCCCTAGCCCTATTCAAGCCCTGTTAATGTCGTTTGTGAGTCATATGTGATTAATTGCAAGCCCTATCAACTAGTAAAGGCTTGAACGCCTTAAGGCTGGTGGTTTGTTGCATCCATTGGATATCCCTGATTAGAGATGGGAAAGCATATCAACGGTTTTGTAGTTGGACTTCCAAAGACCCGATTCCAAAATGATTCTATTTGGGTTGTTGTGGACAGATTAACTAAGTTAGATGCATTCATGTTGAAATTCACAAGCTAGTTTGGACCAAACTTGGTCACATGCATTGTTATTGGCAAGATGGCCATATAAATGAATGCCACACGTGCCAAAATAGCATAGGATGCTTTTCCAAAGTTTATTCTACATCGTACATTGTAAAGGCCTTTGAAATAAAGCCAAAGAGTGCTTAGATAGGGTAGAGATAAAATAGGAGCCAAAAATAGTATCTTTTACATTATTTTTGGATCTCGAGATTAAGGACCCTAATTAGGGTGGATCCAATGATTACTTAGGTTGGATACTAGGGTTAGGTTATGAGAAGTACAGAGATGTCCTAAAATGCTCAAATTCGATCTTGAAATGTATAAATATGTGATGGGATCTCCATCAATTAATGAGTAAGCAATTGGTTTTCAATCTACCAATGTTGTTGGCGATCTAGATGTTTGATAATTGCTATTTGTGTTGAGTAATTTATCTTTGTGAGATTGATTTGGAAGTTCAGGTGTTGTAATCTCCTTGTGGCAGTTCGTACTTTCACACTTGTTAGGCAATTGCATAAATTTGAGCCTACAAGTGGAGTTCAAGCCAACGTGAAGCTAGGAAACACTAAATTGGTTGGTGTTTTAGCTATAGGATCTCAGTTGGATCCATTCAAGGTGCTTCCCCTATAATTTCAAAGGTTTATTGGAGTCTATTTGCTACATTTTTAACATGGTATCAGAGCATTGTTATGAAATGAGCCAAATTCTTGCAATTTGATTCACTAGCATCATAGATTTTGATCAACTCAAGGCATTGATTGATTCTTTATGATAATCTATGATTAGTATCTCCATTATTGATCAAATAGAGTTATTGTAGGATCTAATTTAAAAATGTTTAGGCTTCTAAAACCAGGTTCTAACCATTTCTCATCTACAAGATCAAATTAGCAAGTTTCACTTGCATTCTCACACTTGATCCAGAGTGAGTTTTGGAATCAATCTCAAGGAGTAGCATTCAAGCATTGGAGAGATAGGACGATTGAAGGTCTTGGAGTTGATTTAGGTTCTTCTCAGGTGTGTGAGAGACCTCCTAAGAGTGATTTAGGTTCATCTCAAAGAATTTTGCAATTACTCATCATTGAGATCGTTTTTGGTCAAAATTGTCATCTTAGTAGCTTGTGCTTGGAAGGTAGAATGTTTTGACTCTTATATAAAGTATCAACCTGATCTTATAAGAGTGATTTAGAGTGGAATTTATGTGCAATTATATCTCCTTTTCTCAGGTTAATTGGATCTTTATATGCCTTGTGAAGTTTAGATCAAGGAGGAGTCATTTTTTGATCATTTTTCTACATCAATCAAGCTAGTTTCATTTTTCATTTTTCAATAGAATTGGTTAAGCTCAAGATCCAATAGTATCTTGTTGATAATTCATTTGTTGATCATTCTCAGTTCCCTAGATAGTGGGATAGCTAGTTTTTGCATCCTTTCTATTGTGTATCCACTCTTTTAGAATCAATCTCTTGTTTAGAGGAATATGGCATCAATGAATGCTTACCTTTTGGATTCTAGTGATAGATTGAAAAAATCAAACTATTCCATATGGAAATTAAGAATGGAATCTATCCTTGTAATGCAAGATTTTATGGACATAGTAAGTGGTGAGGAGGATGAGCCCATCCACCCTCAAGAATCCACTAGATACAAGAAGAGGTGCAAACTAGCCCCCCATTGTATCAAAATGAATGTAGCCAATGGACTCCTAAAGGAAGTAGGAGAGTGTTCCTCAGCCCAAAAGGCTTGAAAATCCCTTCAAAAAGTGTATGAGTCAAAGATCACTACAAGGTTCCTTGCTTTGAACCATCAAATTTTTCAAAGCTACCAAAAGAAGGGAGAAAGTGCTTATTCATATGTTCTAAGGGTCAAGGAGTTAAACAAGGAGCTTTCCTTTATTGGAGAATCCATAAAGGAGGAAGAGCTTGTACAACTAATTTTGAATGGCCTTTGTGTAGATTTATTGAGCTTGGTGCAAGGATACTCTATAATGAGCAAGTGGCCATCACTTGAAGACCTCCAAGGAGTCCTCGTGGCCGAGGAGAATAGGAGCAACACTTCAATGCGAGGATGGATAGGATTTCTATCCATGATGGAGATGATCAAGCACTCTTTATCAAGAGCAAAGGCAAAACCAAGGGCAAGGGAGCTACATTCAAGAAGAACCAAGCAAGGAATGAAGATCAAGATGGATCTTCAAGTTCAACTCCAAGCAAGACCAAGAAGGACAAGTCCAAGATCAAGTGCTACTATTGTAGCAAGATGGGGCACTATGCCTCGGAATGCTTCAAGAAGAAAAAAGCACAAGGTGTTTGCTACTTTTCCTCTCTCGGTTTATCAATTTTCTACCAATGTTGAATGCTCCACTCAATGACAAACACCTGCTTAGAACCTAAACTTACCAATCAAGCAATCTATCACTTCTACTCAAACAACCGAAAGTATTACTATTCCTAACAGACCTTGATTCGTCAGCATTTTCACATAAAGTAGAACATGGCAAACATAATTCAACAACTTATTCTAAGCATTCAACATCATAAGTTTGGCCTGTCATCACCAGCAACTCAGATAAGATCTACTCACTTATCACGCATCTTACAAATCCTCCATTCACAAACAACAGATTTATAATCTCAGATCTATAATCTCACACTTATGCAATAGATAAACTCTTACTCTCACTTAAAATTCATCTTGATTAATAGCAGAATATCATGAATACTCAATACACAACTACATGCAACAAATAGTACACAGAATTGATAAGAAGTATTCTGGACATTCTCATTCCAATGACAATAGCTTCGTTACAAAGTCTATGCATCAAATGCACATTCACTCTACAGCTCCGCTCGTCACTAGTCTGATCATCAACACATCAAATCGGCTATCTTTCTCTAGATTGCCCGATACCAATCCACTAACTGATCTCTAGATTGCTCGTTCTCTACACACTTCTCTTTCTCAACTCCTCTATCATCAATTCAGTCTCATCAACTCACAAACTCTTCCCTCGAACCTTCGTGTTTTTCTATTTTCTATCTTCTCTCTCTTTTACTTGCCATTCATTTTCTTGGTTGTCTCTTTCTTCAACTGATATCATTTTTTTTTAGCTCTCCACTCATTGAAATGGTATATGAAGTGTATGTAGTTGGAGTTCACTTTAATGTTTTATTTTCACATTTGCTTACTCCAGTTGGATAATCATGTGATCCATGGTCAATAGATATATTTCATGTTTTTGTAGCTTCTAGTTCAACATTTGTGTTTTGGCAGCTTCCGCAATATATGCAATTAGTGGTAGTTTGTTCATAATTTGCAACTTTTACTTTCACAATAAATATTGCAGCAAATCCTATTTTAAACATCCATGTAGGGACAATATGTTTTTAAGGCAACAAGAGTTATTGGCAACCCAAACACTCTAGTTGACTTCTAGCATGTTTTGAGTTTAATTTTTTTTAAGTTGACCATGTGATTTGGCCTCTTGAGATCTGAAATCTTGTTGTTAGTGATTTGGCATTTTGGAAAAGCTTATTATGTCTTATTAGGCTCCTATCCCTAACTCGTTGGACCTTCTAGCTAGCTTTTAAAAGGTTCATCCCTGCTTAAGCTACATTCCACTGAGACCAGCTTGTTAATATCATAATTCTTATGGCGAATATCATCATCGATCTTTCTATTTGTAGTGCTTTATGCTTTATGTTTTCTTTTGAGTGTAACTTTTGTGCTACACAACGGATGGACATATCTTTTTGCGCGTGTCTTTTTGGTCACGAAATGTTCGCACCCAAGGGATATGGGATAATGGGTGTCAAGAGAATGGTTAGTATCAAACAACGAGTAGATATGTTCTCTTAAAATGACAACAAAGCCATACTATTTCTTTCAAACACTTTCAATTGTATTGAACAAACATTCTTCAACACCTCTTGATTAAGTGTTAGTTATTGGAAGGATTCTCTCCCTCTATATCTCTTGGGAAGCTTCTCATCGACTTTGAAACTGCCTATTCTTTAAGCAAATTCTTCTCACTTCTTGAAGGAGATCATGCTAGTGTTTTTGTCCATAGTTTGCTAGTTCTGTTGACCAATAATTTGTGGCTTTCAATATAATTTTCCAATAGGAATGATTGTAGAAGTAAACTAATATTTTCCGAGAATGTTCTAATATGAAATTAGCTTGTAGTTGTCCATTCCTAATGGTCCTAATTTTGCAAAGGTGGTTAAAAATCTTGGACATCCATTTTTCACATATTTCAAAGTGTTTTTGCTGTTTTGAGACATAGTAAAGCTCTTGAACAGCATCTTGGTATTGAAACACTATGATATGTCCGCATCATTGTCTCATATGCATCAAACACCTCAAACTAAGTTGTGAATAATCATGCCAGAAACTCGGTTTTGTTTCAAACGATACACAAGTGATGCTCCAAGTAAGTGTCACCTATTTGATACCATGGTCACACCGACAGTCATGTATGCAACAAAGACTTGGTGTACGGATTACTATGCTTTCACATATGATTCGAGCGAAACCTTGTGTCCCTCACCAGATTGTACTTGCAGAGTTGCAGTTCCTCCATTACAGGTTGAGGCTATCAACCAGGAATTTCACCTCTCATGGTTTTCTCAAGTAGGAAGGCTGCTTGACTACTATTAGAATTATAAATGTAGATGATGTAGAAGCCATAGGTTACTATGACCCAAAAGGTCGAGATCTATATAACCATGGTCATTTATATTCTAGGCCCAAGTTAGTATGAAACTAACTTGTACGGACTCGTGGGTCCACTAGGGGCCTATACATGTGAATTAAGTACCTAACTTGTTATTTGGGGTACTTAATAATTTTATGTAACTTATGGTAGCTAGATAGCCATTAGTTAAGTTATTGGACAACCAATAGTCATGAAGGTAGATAGCCATCTTGGACTACTTATATGTAGCCATTCATTTGTATGAGACACACTTTTGTTAAGCAATCTAATGTTCATATTGGTTGTCCACAAGTTTCTACAAGAGGGTCATCTAACGATCTCTCTCTTCTCTTTGAGAATACTTTGTGTTGATGAATAGTCTTGATTCTGGATCCCTACATGGTATCAGAGCCATTTTTTGAAATTGATTGCTTGCTAGAGGGCACCCAATAGGCAGCCACATTTCTCCTCTTTTGGTTCATAAAAATCAGACTTTTTCTGATTTTTGTTGAGAGAGAACTGTTCGGCTCCTTGTTTTTTGTGCAAGAAATTACAGGGAAAAGCTTGGAACCTCCACTCATTTGGGAGCCAGCAGTAGGGCGCCCATGCTCAACTAGTTTTCATGTGATTGAAATCAGATTACATGCTTCAAATTTTAGATTTTCTTCTTGGAGGAGGGCGCCCATCTGCCTTGAAGACAAATGTGTTTTTGACACACTTTTAGTGGCTGAAATTTTTCTGTTTTTAAGCCTAGAAGAAGGTCCTACCATATGCTCCATTAGCACATTGAGTGCACACCATTTTACTACAAAAGTTTTGGTTGTGGTTTTGGCTTCATTGGAAGCCTGCCGAGATTTGGGCTTGCAACATTGCTGTCAGCAACCTACACGCAATTCACAGCCCCGGGCCCTGTTAAGTTAATTTATCAATCTGTAATAGGGATTTCGATACTAAATTCCTGTTAAAGGTATCTCAAAATCAATAAAAAGCCTGAGTGCAGGTCATAAGACTGAGAGCAGGAGTTAGGAGTAATAGATCGTGGGAGAAGCGCTCACGTGGATAGCTACGTGTGATGATGAACGCGTCAGTCAGTCTGTTTGGATTTGGATCGAATTTAGCATATGCCCAGAATCGAAGTAAATGTGGGCAGTTGAGAACGCGTGGAGACATCCTCTTAAGATCGAAGTAGCCCTAGCCAAAATCGAACTGGTTCCTTGCCTCTAATTTTGATATTGCCTTTAATACAAAGGCTAACCTTCAAACATATAGGTCATGTCTTATAGACATAAGTATTGCCTTTAGACCAAACCTTTAGAAATTGAACATGTGTCATAAGGCCTCAAGACATCATATGCCTTATTATGGGCTATCCTTAACAACATCAATTTGTTACAGAAGGTCGAAGAGCCACACTCATTCTATTCTAATCTTTAGATAGAGATCGAATGTGCCACACTTACATACTTCGATGATAGCCTTCCACAAACAAACTATGTCTTACAATCTTAAGGATAAATGAGTGTCTTGGAAGCACAGATGTCGGGTCTCGTTTGCTGAGAATTCAGTTGTAGAATTGGGAATTCCCACTTGGTACTGCAAGTCAAAATAGGTGAGATGCCTTGTAAAATCGATCCAAGACTACAACTAGCTAACACTTTAGATGTAAGTCGAAAAGCTGGGAGTTTAAATGCGTGAAGCTCAAGTGTTGCTGAAGTGACCTTTGGCTTTAAGTCAAACATGCATTGACAATCGAGTTGAAACAAGCCTCTGAACCTCGATCTCCAATATATCCAAGGTTGACAATCCATAGTACTTTAAGAATCTAATCCAACAGGATCAAAATGCCTTAAGTTTACTTCAGCTTTGTTTCCAGATGTCAAGCTGGCTTATAACAACAATATAATTGTGATACTCATTATAAACTTCATAATCAAATTGACGTATAGGTATCATCATAAAAATCTCGATAAAATGGATAAAATGACATAGCAGAGCAATGACACTCACGTCTATTGTCATTCAAGCGTGGTTGCCACCGCCACTGGCATATTCTACAGTGCAGCGTTTTCATTTTTCTGTTGTTATAGTACTCCAATGCCAATGCGGTACTGTGCTCATCGCCTTTTTGCTAGTACTGCTCTCTGCAGAATAGTAGTTTTATCATATTATCGTTTAGATCTCTCAAAGTTCTCTTCATGTTCCAATCTGCATACGAAAGTAGACTCTTAGATGCTAGTTAACTATTAGTGCTGAAATCCTTCAGTGTGCTTAATCTTTCTTAAAATATCCTGAAGGCTCTCAGCACATTGTTTCTCAAAAGCATGAGTTTTCGGCCTTCAGAGTTCACATATGTAAGTGCACGCAAATCAGAAAATTGATGTGAAAGTGCCACATAGTGATCAGTGCCAAATGTCAAGAGTGGTACCTTCAGTGTGGCGAATGACGAGGGAATAATTCCAATTGAATATCCCCGGATGGTCAGAAAGAAGGTAGTGCGCGGATTAGAACCAATTCATGCAACTCATCTAACCTTCCTACATACAAGAAGAAGTGGAATAATAAACTGCTGCTATAGAAGCTAGCTTGAAAATAGATCCAAGATAAGAGGAGGATATAAGAGGATAGCGAGAGCATCCGCTCGAATTTGAGCCGTGTAGCTCTTTGTGATATCAAAAGGCCCTAACATGGTGATGATGTATTCTAAGTGTTAGTCTACATTATCATATGTGGAATGAGTATGTGCCACTATACCTTTTCAAGAGACTAGAAATTGTCTGTATGAAGTTAACAAATCATATGGTGTATCTTTGATGGGTAATTTGAAGCAGCTAGATAATTAATATATGTACTAGTACATTACCACTCGGTAAGATTAGTTTCAATTGCCGTGATTGTTCGTTGACTTTTATGCTATGAACGTTCAGATTACAATCATCCTTATCATTTGATAGTCCATGCATATCAACACTGATGTCATGATCATGCTGCTAACTTTCCTTTATAACTACGTATACAAATAACGTAGAATATATATCGCTTGTGCATTTTGATAGAATATGCGTATGATAATTGGCATTTAAAATTTTTGGGTTGCACGATGATTTTGGATACCATGTTTGTAATAAGAGCGGTATAGTCAGTACTTCGCTTGGTGTTCCTAACGATAGTGTTACTAGACTAGCCTACAGTAGCTGAAATACATGAAATCAAAACATTTTTATGTTTAGTTTCTTGTGTCAAAATGCATGTTTTTGAAAATAGAGCAAATTTTAGTATGTTTCAATTTTCTGTTATTTTATTTTAAATTTCATTACAAAAAGTGATTTACAAAACCAAGTCCTTTCCAAAGTTCAAAAATTTTGAAAATGTGCAAAATCACCTTTTTTTTTGTCGTTTTTCAAACATGCTTTGTATGTGCGCAAGGTGTTTTTGAAAATGCTTTCACCGTTAGGCAGCACATTGCCTCAGTAACGCCCCCACCAAATCTAGTCGATAGCCCTTATAGCTAAACGATCGGCAACATACCCCCCAATCGTGGATGCACCTGTGCTTTCACCGTTAGGCAGCACATTGCCTCAGTAACGCCCCCACCAAATTTGGTCGATAGCCCTTATAGCTAAATGAACGGCAGCTATCCTTGAATATACCACCCCCGTGGACACACCCGTGCTTTCACCGTTAGGCAGCACATTGCCTCAGTAACGCCCCCACCAAATCTAGTCGATAGCCCTTATAGCTAAACGATCAGCAGCATACCACCCCAATCGTGGATGCACCCGTGCTTTCACCATTATTTGGTCGATAGCCCTTATAGCTAAACGAACGGTGGCTATTGTGAATATGTCACCCCGCATCGCACAAGGCACAAACCGTGCTTACACCAACCTAATGGCAGCACATTGCCTCATCTGTCCAACGTGCAGACGGCGCTAGGCCCGAACCGCGGAAACTGACCGTGTTTACACCTCAAGGGCAGCACCTTGACTCATCAAGCCCCCGTTCTGCCGACCACCCCAACCGTGGACGCACCCATGCTTACACTATGGGAAAAACCTTGCACAACAGTTGTCTTGATGAACCCCAAACAGTGGCCATTTCCGTGAGACCCGCATAGCTGGCCGGCCAGTCGACTCTGATACCACATGTAGCACAGAAATCCCAAAGGGAGCCGGGAACCACGACTTTAGCTTCCCAGCCTTCAACTCTTGCCGTCCAAACCCACTTGACATACAAGCAGCCAACTTGCCAACAACGATCAGACTTAACCAACTGAAAGTTCAGAAACCAACATTGAGATCCAACCTGGCGCCATGCCAGGTCGGGGGTCCCGATGTGGGTGACTTCTCTCCAAGCAAGCCGCCCGACATACATCAAACTTAACCGACTCGAAGCTTCATTACAAACGAATAACATCCATTCCAAGCAAGCGGTCTGACTTACATCAGACTTAACCAGCTGAAAGCTTCGTCACGAGCGCTGGAAGCCAACCTGGCGCCACGCCAGACTGGACAGCCATAAACAAGTAACTTCCACCCAAGCAAGCCATCCAACTCAGCCGACAGGTTAGAGCCCGTTCCCAAGAGCTTAACCCATTCACGTTCATGCAAGGAACACTCAGAACCACAAGCCGCGACAAATATTTAGACAACCAGTTCTTGGACCGAATGATCCTGACAGCATACCGCTGGCACCACGGACTGAATGTTCCAGACTGCATACCGCTGGCGTCCCGAGATACGACCCCTTGTAAAGGTAGCTTTACAACACTAAGTAGTGTTGGCCAATACTTTGCCACATCTCAAAGAATTGCCCAATAAATCCATGCTTATTTCGAAGAGCACTTAGGTGGCACAATGAATTATGTAGCATAGACGTGTGACGAGAAACTCTATAAATTTGTAAGGTCTCTTTGAGTTGCTCTTTTTGGAATATTCCCCTAAATTCCCTCAAAAAGTGTCTTACGGGGGTGGTATATTCAAGGATAGCTGCCGATCGTTTAGCTATAAGGGCTATCGACCAAAAAGTGGTGGGGCGTGACTGAGGCAATGTGCTGCTTCATGGCGAAGCACGGATAGTTGGAGGGATGTCCTATGTGGGCTGATTCTGTGATCGATTTGTATGGGCGCGGCCAGGCAAAGGTCCTTTGGCAGGACTATCTCAAAGGGGGACCTTGTCTTTGTTACCTGTTAGTAAACCTGCGCGAGTGTCTTGCTTGTATGTATTCGTGGTGAGTCTTAGTACTCGTTCTTTGCCTGATTTGCATGATTGCTTGTGATATAAGGAGTTGATGGCTCAAGAAGGAAGCTTTCTTTTGAAGGCTGATACCATCAAACAAAGAGGACTACAGAATCTGTGGAGCGGATTTGTAGTTCAAGTACTAGCATGTGAACGGCAATGAAACGACTCAATGTTTGCAAATGATGGATGGCTAGCTTGTTACTTGGGTTAGTTTCATTTGCGACAACGCCCACCAGACGCAAGCAGGAAGTCAAAAGTTGGAAAGGGCAATTTCAGGGGAGATCTTCTATGGAGCAGTTGGTCTTCATTTGGGATGGCCACCTTCGGAACTGAAACTCACTGAGCATGGGTGATATCCAATGTCAGTTGGGTTTTTCCTCAAAGGGGAAAGACTAGGATCCTCTTCAGAGATTGGCAACAAGTTGGATCAAGCCATAATCCTAGCAGATGGGAAGCAAAGTGTCGGAAAGGCTTTTTGTCCGAAGAACTCTACTCTAAGTCCTGTCAGCTGATATTATAAGCAAGAGGGTAACTATCACACACACCTCTCTCTTGGGGCAAATTTTGAATGAAATTTGATCAAAATGGGGGCAAATTCAAGGTGACCTAGCCATACTCACATGAGGAGACTGGTGAACTTTGGACCTAATAAGTTGACAAGTTTTTGTTGTGGAAAGGAAAGCTTGTTATAGGCTTTCTCTGGACTAACAATGATGAGGAAACATATGAGTACGCTGTCTTGTGTTATGTGTAAGGCAGCTGATCAATGAAGGAACTGTGAAAGTAGAGTCTTGCATGGGAGACTTGGTATTTCAAACGGACGCTAAGGGACAGTTTGTGTTGAGATCGGACTAGTGCAAACTCTGGGTGCATGTGTTTGATTCAATCGATGTACACTTCTTGTTTTGACTATGAGGCAACTAACCAGTGATGGAATTGTGAAAGTCAAGTTTTGCGCGACGGACATGGTGCTTCAAACAAACGCGAAGAGATAGTTCGTATGTGGATCAAACTGGTGCGACCCTTTGGCTCTCCACGAGGTCAATGTTTCCATTTGGGCTTATTCAAAGAGCTACTTCAAGCCAAGTGAGAGGTGCATTGAGGAGTACTCAATCTTTGCCTACCTTAAAGAGCCAAGAAGGAAAAGTATCAAGATCAGGTTGGGACAAGGAGAGGAATCAAGGTGCAAAAGCAACAAGGCACAGAGTGGACCATAAAGTGGGCAATCAAACGATAAATCCTTTGGCTTAGGGAGCCTTGATACCTGTGTGGAATTGATCAAATTTGGAGCTAAGGGAGCTCAACACAAAGTGCATCAAGGACAAATCAGGAGTTCAAAGGAGTTCCAAAGTCAAAAAGTCAGAAGGCCTCTGTCACCAATTAATAAGGTTCTTGGGTTTTACGTAAGCGATATAAAATCTACGCTTTTCCCAGACAAAGAGATATTTTCAAGTTATGTAATTTTTCAGTACAAAGAGTTGAGCCTCCGACTTGTGGTGTGCCAGCTTCAATGTTAATAAAAAGTGGCCAATAAATTGAGTACTGTGCCAAGTAGCTTAAATGTATATTTATTTTCATTAGGAGACACCTTTACTTTAATCTGACATCTGATGAGGACATCAGATTTTATAAGGGTGGGGTGGATGTTGTAAAGCTACCTTTACAAACTTTACTTCCGGCGCCAGTGGCGCCAGTAGCCCCCCCTGCTGCTTTGGCGCCAACGGCGCCGGCGCCGTTCCCGGTGTCACTGTGACCAGAATCCAGTCGGGGCCAAGTTCCTATGGATGAAAATCTTTGATCTCGAATCCCACCAATACTATAGGGGAGTGCGGGTTGCGACTCAGGACGAGCTCCAACCAAGTCTCAGCCTCCCTTGCTGGAATGTTGTCCTGGCACTCGCCTTGGCATGCTAGTGCCCCGGAGACTCAGGTCGGTCACACACTTGAAATGTAACCTTCTCAGATTTATCAATAAAGTGAGATTTTCCTCAAACCGACTCTGATTACCTTCTGGGTTTCAGTGTTTGGTGAAAGCGTTAGTTGTAAGGCCGCTTCAAATTTTTAAGTTGGCACATACCTGAGGGTCGTATCCCGGGACGCCAGTGGTATGCCATCGGGACCATTCTGTCCGTGGCGCCAGCGGTATGCTGTCGGGACCATTCGGTCCAGGAATTGGTTGTCTCCATATCTGTCACGGCTTGTGGTTCTGAGTGTTCCTTGCATGAACGTGAATGAGTTAAGCTTTTGGGGAACGGGCTCTAACCTGTCGGTTGAGTTGGATGGCTTGCTTGGGTGGAAGTTACCTGTTTATGGCTGTCCAGTCTGGCGTGGCGCCAGGTTGGCTTCCAGCGCTCGTGACGAAGCTTTCAGCTGGTTAAGTCTGATGTAAGTCAGACCGCTTGCTTGGAATGGATGTTACTCGTTTGTAACGAAGCTTCGAGCTGGTCAAGTTTTATGTATGTCGGGCGGCTTGCTTGGAGGGAAGTCACTCACATCGGGACCCCCGACCTGGCATGGCGCCAGGTTGGATCTAAATGTTGGTTTCTGAACTTCCAGTTGGTTAAGTCTGATCGTTGTTGGCGAGTGGGCTGCTTGTATGTCAAGTGGGTTTGGATGGCAAGAGTTGAAGGCTGGGAAGCTAAAGTCGTGGTTCCCGGCTCCCTTTGGGATGCCTGCGCTACACTTAGGAAGTGCAACGCAGACTCTCTCTGCACGATGTCAGACTCTCTCTGCACCATGCCAGGGAGTGTATATGCGCCATGGTGAGGATTGCACCATTGCACTCCCTCACATGGTGCACCGGGTGCATGGAGTGCATCATGGAGTCTACATTAAATGTAGTCTCTAGATGATTGAGACTCAAGAGGGAGCATTAATAGAATATGTATTATGTAATAGAGGGAGAGAGCCTAGGTATTGCAAACAAACCAATCCAAGGTGCTAGGCCGCCCTTGGCAGCTGGCTACCCCTGCCCTGACGGTTGCTGGCAGCTGCTCCTGCTAGCGAGCGTGCACTTGTGCCTTGGACAAACGCTTTCACGCTGGAGTCTGGGAAGCCTTACAACTTACTACTCCCAAAAAAGCTCATATCTCTAGAGTCTGTAATATGATTGATTATGTATGTCTCTCTTTGGCTGGGCCCTGTACTATGTAGTATGCATACTACGGTCTACCTAAAGAACGCCCACCTTTTTGCATTTATAGATCCATCCACCAACTTTTGCTTTGGAGTTGGAAATTGCTATTCAAATACAAGATTACAAGACACTAGTGGCATTAGTGGGCGATGAACCCACCTCCACTCCACTGCAAATGCAGCTAATAATTATATGCTGGTATGCTGTCCCTTTTCTTGAGGCTCGTGGACAGCAGATTGGAACTGCGATGGAGTTGGCGTCAGACAAGTGTGGAGAATTGTTGACCATGTCCATGCGGATTGGTTTCGTTCTGGTATTGATCAACCTGCATTGCAGCAGCCTGCTGCAGATCAGATTTTCCTCTTTATTTTATTTTGACTTTTACCGGACTGGTAGGCTGCAGGTGCTCCTACTCAGGAGTTTCCGGATGGCTAGTTCAGCTTGTTACTACGGTATGACATCAATAAACTTGCAACGGACTTTCCAAAAGAGACCTACCGAGGATCCTTGAGCACATATGATCCAGTTTAGTACAAGTTTTCCTAGGGTTGCTATTTTTTAGTGGATTTTGAATTAGTTTGCAACAATTGAATTTGGCATTTCACCAGTTAGTTTCCAAGTTTTTAGGTGTTGAGCTAAAAATCCCACTTAAAAAATATAAAATCTATAGGTTTCATAGCGTTGTGTTACCAATTTCAATGATGTGTTTGAAAGTTTATCTTTAAAAGTGATTAAGAGCACTGGATTAGAGGTAAAGCAGCCATTTGATCTTGTAAACGTTGGAGCCTACAGTAATCCAAAGGCACCGGCAAAAGATGTTAAGGAAGTATTTGTTGAGCTTTGCATATGAAGTCAAGTGCATGTCACGAGTTCTCACGACTGGCGATCACTAGTCTCGCTCTAGTTGAAGTCACGCATCCACTGAATCGGTATTTTCGTAACAATTTAGTGATAACAAATGAAGTGCTCTTGAAAATTTGCAAAAATATTCTCTACTGCTGCTGTATGGTTAATTGAGAGAGTATGGCCTTTCTTGTTAATCGTACAAGTACCATGTCTAAAATGAAAGATCGGCCGTGCGTCAGAACTTATAATATACCACGGATCCTAAGCGCTGGGCCCATCCACGTGGTCTGAAAACCCCAGGGGCCAGGAGACAAGAACTGCCAGAACTTAGAAGAGAGGTGGATTTTGTACTCAATGATCCAATCTATTCAATCTATTCGTTTACAGTATATTACTGTATATACATTGGCCGGTTTTAGTTGTCATTTACTTGTAGAGCGATTAGAGACTGCAGGGAAGTGCTTTTTGCAATTCGTTCCCAGGATTGTCCTTAACAAAGCTAATTTCTCTAACTAGCTGGGAATACTAAGCGAAATAGTTTCTGTTGCTTACAATTAGGGTATGTGATCAGTTAAAAACGTTCAAAGTTCAAACCAGTGCTCTGACGAAATAGTTCGGCCTTAGTTAAACATGCTTTAAAGTTTGCACGTTGCACTAGACATTCACTCAGAATCCATTTGGCAACGCATTGATTTCGCTTGTACTTCCCAGATGAGAATGATACCTTTCGCACATAGTACCTCGCCTATCGGTTCATACAACATTGTAAGCCCACTGTAAGCAAGGCTTCTTCGACGAAGTTCGACCTCCTTCGGGGCTCCAGATTTCTTTGTATAAATGGGACCAATACGCATATTGCAACTTGTGCACCATCTCCCTCCCACATGTTGCTCTTCTCCTTTTGCTTTTGCCATTTCTTTTACAGTGAGATTCAATTTTCAAGTGTCTGTGACAGCTCTAATTCAGGGGGTATGCTGCCAATGCAGTCACAAAGAGTGATATTGTACATAGCATATCCTAATCTAATATTCTAGAAAAATGATAATCTCAGACAGATATTAATCAGTCACAAGCTACAACTTTGTTATCTTAGGTAAACATTCTTAGTATTAACTCTTAACACCGGATAATCCCATAAAAATGGAGGTTATCTGCAACAGCCTCATGAGGTTGACTTGGAAGCATACCTCCTAGAATTAGGACTGCTGAAGAACTTCCGTCGGAGAGCACAGAGTTGGCGCGCATCTTAGTGCAACTGCCTATTATGAGTCAATATTAAGGTATCATTCTTAAGGTTACGTAGCTTAAGGATTCTTTAACTTTTCGTTCCTTCTGTCTTTCTATGGATGTGACGCATTATATGGCCGAATGAGAAAGTTTAGAAACTGAAGCATTCGGCTATAAAGGATGTGCACAGACTTGCTAACCATATTTTTTTGATCAATTTCCACTTTGATATAGAAGAAATGATAGCTGCAAATATGATCTTAAAAAAGGAAGGAAGGAATGTGAAAGATTAGCTGGTACGTCTCCCCAAGGGGCTCTATGCAGATGATGATGGACAGCGATCTGGAATCCCACAAAAAGTTCTTGAGAGCATTTGGAGGCGACACTTTTGCTCCTTATTGCAGATTCGAGCATCCTGTCTCAAGACGCTGGAAGCTCAGAAAGTTGACAATCCTAACTCAGGTGGTATGCTCCCAGTCGAGATCAGTCACGCAAAAGTCCATATTCAGCGTCCATAGTTCTTCGGGTAGACGCAGATGTCCATATTCAGCCTCCAGTGTGCTTCAGATAGCTTAATCCACTGATAGACTAGAGATGCCAGGCTTTTTACATCCTCCAAAGCATTTACTACTCAGGTATTTTGTGTGCTTTTGAGATACTTGACTTACATCGCCCTTAAATTTTAGTACATCTTTCATGAATGTACCAAAAGATTGACCAAAGGCAATGGGAGTAACGTCTTACAAAAATCTTTCCGTTTCTCGATGCATGAATGATCAGAGGCGATAAACAAAGTCTATGAATGATGAGTGTATATATTATATATTATAGATTGCATTGATGACGAGAGGCAGTAATCGGGATGTTATCATTAGAGTGACCACACCACACCGTAAGGCTTGCGGTCGATATTTTGATACGTCTTGGCTGGGAACCTACCACTGAGTCAGGCCTGTCAACTGTTTGCTAAACATAGAAATCGCATATGGCAGAAGGTCGAGGCTGAAGGCTTGCATCTTCACGAGAGCAGGAAGCTGTGGCAGCTTGCTGTTTTGGGCTCCTTTTCATCTACTTCAATTCAACTTTGGCATGCATGGACATGCAAGATATCTATGGCTACTCACAAATACAAATTTTTTTGTGAGACACTCAGAATCTCAGATGTTTATTTTCACTAGCTGCATCAGTATATTGAAGTTTTTGTAGGGAGCGATTCAACCATCATCACATATATCTTGTCTCAATGTTCTTCTAGACTCGTTGATTATTAAAATAAAAACTACTATATTATCATCTTGTGTCACCTAAGAATCTTACGTTTAGAGATTAAGTATGTTTGCAAGCGTGATTGAGATGCTGCTGCTATCACTTTACTTTTAGTTTTCAAGTTGAATATGCATGATCCAGTTCGATGGCTTTCTTACCTTGAGAATCCTTTCAATATTGTATCATGGTAGTCTAGTTATGATTATTCTATCTTTTGCACTCACACTTGCAAATATTATGTAGTATGTAGTAACAAACTAAAATGGTACCGATGTAATTGAGATGTCTAGCTATTGAATGTTGTTAATGCTCACTACTTTAGATTTCCTACATTACCTATTGGTGACACCATTCTAGTTAGTGATTTACATCAAGCAGTTGGTTTTGAGTAGCTAATTTACTATTTTAAATTTTATGAAGTTTTCCAGCATGATTGATTTCTGTGGTTTGCATTTTATATACTTTCATCTTTTTGTAAGTTGATGGGTTTTCCCATCATTTATTAATATAAGCACGGATTTTCTCTTGTTGGAATTTTTCCCTCACAATCAAGTGTAAAATGATTAATATCAACCTTAAGTAATATGTTGAAATTGACTAAATGTGCCAATGGCATTATAGACTTTATACTACCTCATTACAAGCAAAACCTGCTAATGCAAATAAAAAGGCCTATTGATTAAACTAACACATTGGCACATAATAGAATATCATGTTCCATCGACACATAAGTGTGTCATATCAGGTATATCTTTTTAGATCAATTCACTTATAATATGTGTACAAACCTAGATTCTCCTTATGAAGTATTTGATCTATCGATATCATCACCTAAAAAAGGCCACTGTATCAATTTAGATCATTATATCACTAAAATCAAGTCATTTATTTGGATTAACATTACATAGTATGGTGGTTCATGTATGTGCAAGGCTAATAAACTTATCGTCCAACAACACTTATGTCACTTCTTCCTAGGTCCCTTTAAAGGCACGTATGTTTTGTCTCAAGACAAAAGCATGTTGTGTTTTTCATGGCAAGACGAACAACTACTACAACTGCATATAACACCTATGACATGGAAACCGATCATTCTATGAATAGAGCATGCTACAATCAACGTAAAACAAGTTATGATGTTTTATACACAGTGTATTGTGTGAAAGATTTCAGATCAATAAAGATTTTAAGTCCATATGATCTTGGGTTAGAAAGACAACATATCACCAATCTTGCCAATGTAGAAAAATTAGCATCTACTCTAAGAATGAGATGCAAAATCTAATAGATCTTGATCAAACATGAACCAAAACATAAAATAATGTTGTTGTCCGCACAATTATAGTAAGCTATTGTATTTCACACGTGTGAATCTGAAAATAGCAATCAATGATCATTCTACACAACAAGATATCACAAGTATAGTGTACCAATAAGTAGGAGAACCCAAGAGAACTATGTATAAGCATGAATGAAATAATAGAGAGAGAGTGATTCCACTTCCCACGAGTTACATCATTTTATAACAGGTCTAAAACCTAAATTGCCACTTAATTTCCCTCCATAATGAAAACCTTACTATCTTGGGACTAGATTCAATGTACCCAACATTCAAATTTGAATCTACTAAAACTCGACTTCTACATTTCCCACACTTTCAAAAAGTGTATTCTAATACTTTTAGACTAATATAACTTTGAAAAGTCAAACTCTAAGTCTATTATGAAAATTTGCCTCAATTTCCAAATATACAAATATGACCAAAATAGACTAAACTAGTTGAATTTCTCACACTCCCTCTTCAACTAGTTTTAGCATAGACTTTGATAACACTCTAAGTGGAGTCCTATGCTTCATGAACAAGTCCTTTTCCAATGCTTTGGTGAAGATATCAGCCACACATTCCCTTGAGGACACATGTTGAAGCTCCACCTCCTTTGATATGACTTGCTCCCTCACAAAACTCCCTCACAAAATGATATTGCACCTCAATATGCTTGCTCCTATCATGAAAGATAGGATTGGTTGTCAATCTTTGGGTGATTGATTGTCAGAAAAGATGATTGGGCTCTCTGAAAAATACAGCAAGTGAAGATCCTTGATCATCCTCTTGATCCAGACCATCTTCTTTGTGCAATATATAAGAGCTTTGTACTCAGTCTCACTAGATGACAATGAGATAGTGGCTTGTTTCTTCGCCATCCATGATATAGCTCCATCACCTATGAACATACAATGAGCACTAATGGAATTCCTATCCATTTTATCTCTAACATAGTCCGTAGTATGAAAATCCAAACAAGCTAGATGATGATCCCTCATACAATATACCAAAATCTCGAGTTCCAATGATGTACCTCAAAACTCGTTTTCCTAGCTTCCAATGCTCCTCACTAAAATCTTGCATGAACTCAATCTTCTAACACAATAGCTTAGATTTGGTCTAGTAATGATTAGATAGATGAGTGAACCAACTAGCTTCCTATAGAGAGTAATGTCCTTGAAGGACCTTTCACTACCTCTTATAGTTAGCTTTATATGAGACTCCATAGGTGTATCACTAGCTTTTGCATCTACCATATGAAATCTTTCTACAATAGAATTAGCTTTGAATATGGATCCCACTTGGTACTATCATCAAGAGTAATATTGACATAGCATGTGCATCCAAAAGTTCTTAGAAAGTTGACACTTGGCCTCCTCTTGAATATCATCTCAAAAGGTGTCCTTCCATCCAAAATAGCACTCTGCCACCTATTGCACAATAAATTGGCACACAACAAAGCTTGATCCCAAAACGGTTTATCAAGATTAGCACTTAACCTCATGGCTTTGGCACTTTCACATAAAGTCCTTCTAGCCATTACCTCCAATGACTTGAAGTTGAGGTGTCTCATCCTTTTATGCCAAACCTCTTGAATAGGTATTTGCTCTCTTGCAACACATCCAACTTGGTTAGCAATAACACAAGCATCTAATTTGAACAGCTTCCCTTGCCTTTTACCTTGAAAAATATTGAAAAATGAAAAGCTGTCATATTGAATGGCGGTTTTACATCAACCTCTATAAAAGAGGAGAGACGGACAATGTGAAGAGAGAGTGGAGATATGTTGGAGTGTCACGTGGGAGTGGTCTATGTGTCTGCGACCGTTAGAAGAGCAATCAATCTGTGGAGAGTGAGGTCATGATGCTGCTAATTAGGGAGCTTTTTGTTGGGTGAGCTTTTTGAGTGTAATCAGAGAGCGTTCGGTTTGTATCAGATATCATGCCATTACTGGACTGAGTTCTGATTGTTGTCATTGTCGGTATGAGAGGTGATAGCCTCGTGATCCGTTGCTAAATATATTGGAACGTTCCCGCTCTACAGCATAACGATGGTTGGAGTTCCAAAATCGCTACATCCATACTTTGAACACTAGCGCTGGAGAGACCAGTGTTGATGAGCATGCTCTCTTGAGCGATTGATGTCACATTATTAGATTGTTGATGTCGTAATGTAGAGGTTGTTATCATGTTTTTAAGATTGTCATGCGTTATCGAAAATGTTATGCTAAGTTCTGATAACTGAGAGCAGCATTGCTATATACGTGTCTAAGCCTGAAAATTGATTAGCATTAGGGGAGAAGCTGTCATACCCAATCGTTATCACGTTGGAAATGTGTTGTACCCGTGCTGTTATAATATGACGTTGATCATCCGTTGAAATGGAATAGCCAGAGAGCGGCCAGTGGGCGCTGCCAGTCCGTTGAGTAGAAGTATACTATACATGCATACGTTCTAGAAAAACCATTAGCGATGGTGATCAGAAACGTAGCCAGCCAGGAAAACAGTCTGTAGACGAACCTCATGAGCAGTAAACGTGCGCATGAGCCGTTGATGATTAGACCTGCAGATGAGTGGACACTACAAAAGCAATGGATCTGACTTGCTGTCCGACTGTCTGTTATATAAAGTAAGCATTGTCGAGTGAGTGGTATGCGTGAGCCTCTGAATCCAGAGAGAGAAGTGTTGTCAGAAAACGTCTGTAGCTATGCACGTTTGAGAAGAACTTGTTTGAGAGAGAGGAAGAAAGAGAGGCGCCCTTCTCTTGTGAAAAACCTGCATGCAAATGATACAACTGTGCCAGAATCAGAGATGGCCGCTAGTGTGGAGTGATGAAGGGAAGTAACATGTTGTTTCAAAAGCTAATGGCGACGGTGACAACGAGTGAGATCGAGAAGGTGTGTTGTGTGTCATCGATCCATCCGATGATGATGCATCACGCTTAACATCATCATTAGCTTGTAAAGCTTGCACATGATCATCCTTCAAAAATGTGTCATCGAATCCATCATCACGATCTTGTTCATGAGGTGCATCAGTTGGTAGCGCCATGTCCTCCACGACATCTCTATCTTTAAAAATTCTTTTACTTCAAGGAACGACTTGAATCACGTACCACCATCTGGGATCTAAACGATCGGAGTGAAAGACTGCTTGTAATTGATCAATGTTACCATAAACGTTGACTCGTAGTTAGTATCCATAGCTATGTTACAATTGCTTGGGTATACATGACACAATATGATTTTTTTGTAGTATACTGAAAATCGATTGATTGACAACAAAAGAGCATAGACATCATAGATATCTTGAAGACATAGAAGAAATGTACTTGCTCACATTGTTGAGGACAAACAAATGTATCACTTTGATCCGCCGTCCAAAGCTTGGTAGAGTCAATGGCAAAATAACCACTCTCATCTTTCCTGACAGTTGCATTGGGACCATTGCAAATAACTTTGAACCATTTGACATCAAATATGAAAAAGTTGAATTGCCTAAATCCAACTTTGAGGATGCATTGATTGTCCCACAATAATCAAGTTGAGAAGAGAGTAAATTGGTGTCCGCCGTTTGTCAATGTGCCTCATACAAAAGTGTTGTCAATGCTTCCACATTGCATTGTATTTTTTTGTAGTGAACGAAATAGAACTAAATGTGTTAGGGATACAACAAACATGTACAAAATTGCATTCACAAATGGTTTAATTAACATGTGAATTATGATCATGCACCCCCTTGCATATTCTCGCTCTCTCTCTGTTATTTTTTGGTTGTTTGCCGAGGCTTCTTCAAGGGCATCATGTAGCTAATCAAGTGTCATGTCCTTGGGTAGAAGGGCGAGGTCAGGAGGATATGCATATGGTTGTCTTCTATGCGCTCTTCTGAAAGTGGCTCGAGTTGTTTGTCTACGAGCCTTGGCCTCTTCGTATAGCGAAATTCACTTTTGCATTTTCTTGCTATTAAGAATGCAAAACTTATTTACTTTCTCCCTGAAGGACTCATTCATTCTCATGATCGATCCTTTTCGTTGAGGAACTTCCCCAACAACACGCTCATCATCTTTCTTATCCCAAAGATGAGGAATAAAAGGATTGCTATGAGCAAGGAACTTCGTGATGTAAACCATGGACTCTTGCACTAGCCTTCCTTCCGCCATGTTGTCTTACAAAGCCTTTCAATGTTTTCATGAATCGTTCCAAGAAAAACATCCAACGGCTATGGACAGTGCATGAATTAAAAATATGGATCAATGCTAGTGAGAGAACATGGAGATTACCAGAATAGCAATAGTCTGGGATGGACTAAGAATAGGCAATTGATGCAAGTAGACTGTTCCAACAAGAACTGGGTGGTCTCCTTGGCATTATGGCCACATCTCATGCCTTGGACCACTTGGTAAAATAATCCATGAACACAATTATATAACGCTTTCTGTTGAAGGAGGCTGGGTGTATGGGCCCTACAAAATCGATACCTCATTTTTCAAATGAAAGAGAGTATTGTATTGGAACTAGCAAAAACATCCTATTGTCTTTCATGTCTACTTGTTGATGTTTTAGGCGGGACGCGAACGGAGGAAAAGAGAAGAAAATAGTTGTGGAATAACTCTCTCGTTATTATGGGTTGCTATAAGCAAGAACAATCTAAAAGAATGTAAATGCAGAAATATAATCACAGCTCAAGCATTCTCAACAACATAATCTTAAAAGATAATTCATACTCAAATAAATATGAGTACAGTTTGCCGAAGATATTAGATAAGATATGGTATTACTGCTGATTAGTTTTACTAATAAGTTCAATTCAAATCTTTTTAAAGTGATGGTGTAGTATGATAATGTGGTTCCTCAGGTGTCAAAGACAACTGTCGTCTGATCAGATTCTAAGGAGTCGTAGACGTCCATGATCTGATTAGAGTGAGTGAATTAGTGTGAATAAGCAGTAGAAAGTGTAATCAAATCACAACATGTTACTTTCTTCAGCTCTTCAATAGGCTTCTGCCTTGTTGAATTTGCTAATTTGATTTTTCTTTGTGTCAACTTGATATATATTAGTCCGAGTGCATGTTCAGTTTCTTCTATCATAATATTGACATTGGACTTGGAATTGATAGGAACAAATCAAATAGTCATGCCGATTTTTGGCAAGGTCTACTACTAACAAAGATATCTCTGATAATTTAACTTTTAGTTTGCTCTTTGTCTAAGAAAGACTTTTCGATTGCTTTCAATAATAATTGTTATTGGACAATAATTGCTTGAAAGTAGTATTAGGTTTTAAAGATCCGATACCAAAAACAATATAATAGTCATTCTTTTTTCTTTTCAATGATCTATCCACTTTCACATTAGAAAACTTACAAGAAGATGGCAAATTATCATCTCCCTCCTAGAATGTGACTTTCTTAGAGAGGTTGTTTTTCAACTCCGAATGAAACAACATCTGAGCTTCTTCATACGTCCTTTCTGAATAACTTATCTTCATTCTGGTCATAATCTAAATTGTTCTTCAAGTCTATTTGTGCTAACAATTATTTACTTTTGAATGGTTCTTCGGATGCATTTGCATATTCTTCCAAGTTTTAACAGCATATTCCTTAGATTTTTTAGAAGAACTTCGAGTCGGTACTTTATTTACTTTATTGATATCACTCGATCATGATGTATCAGTCGATAGAACATTTTATTCTTCTTGAAATTTGACTCGTTGCACAATGACATCAGCTTGCTTAGATATTGCTTTTATATATGTTGTTGCAGGAGTTTCGGCATATCTTTGTAGAATTTTCTGTACCAGACATCTCAAACAGTCAGCATTTGTATGTCCTTCTTTAGAATAGTTTGAACAAAGTGGAATATATCCAATTGCTCTACGAGGTTCAGGCTACTCTGGTGAATAATGGCCTGGTGTGCCACTATTATAACATATGCCCAAAATTCACTTTAGAGGGTTGGTTGTCACATAGACAGTCTTTGATGATACTGTTTGTGTAGGAAGGTATCTCTTTGATGCAAACTTAGGCTTCGATAGTGCGACTAAATTTAAATGGTGCTCCTTGAAGATAATGACAAAGGTCCTCAAGTTCAGCCTCATTTGAATCTAAGACTTCTCTTGAGGAGCTTTCCACATGAGATAGTTGTTGTACATTACATTCATTGTTAGAATGACCGAGTACACTACATTTCAGATAACATATACTTTTATTTGAAGATGGAGCTTTTTGGCATTTATTAAAAAATTTAGATGATTCATTTGCTTTGTAAGTTCATGAATGTTCTTTTTCCAAACCTTCTCCATCTTAGGCTGCTTCTTATGATTTTGAATTTCTTCTTCAAAATCTTTTCTCTTCTGTTATCCTGCTCATCAATAGAAGAATCAAAGATCTCGATATCTAACCCTCACTAGAAGAACTAGAACTTGAATCTGATGATGATATGTTGTTTGAGTCAGATAGTTTAGCTACTTTCGAAGCTTTCTTTTTTGACTTGTGGTTGGATCTTCTTTTCCTTGCGAACTTCGAAGTCTCATAGTTCTCTACAATTGCAATAACTTCCTCCAGTGTGTTCATAGGTCTTTGTTTGCAATAGCGATCAATCCTCATTGGAAGTCCTACAAGAAAAACTACTCAATCTACATGTTGCAACTAGATAGATGCCCACTAGCTTTTTGATAAGGTTTTTCACTTTTCTGGTGTATGGCCTCAATGATTCTTTGTCTTTCTTCTACACAGAATTCAGTCTAGCCAACACCCTTGTAAAATATCCGATCTCTCGAAATTGATTTAGGAATGCCTCCTTGAGTTGATGCCATGTAGTAATGGTTGTTCGAGCCATCTGGCTATACCATATGAGTGCTTGTTTCTGCAACAAACTTGGAAATATGTGAAGCTTGTCTACAATGGTCCCTTCAGTGCTAGATACAACAATTGATTTGAACTATGATATGCAACTATCAAAATAATCAAAAGAGGTGCCTTTAAAATAATCATATTTGTTTTAGAACTAGAAGAAAAACGTTGAGCAGGCACTTCCATTTTTGGTTGATTATTAATAATAAAAGGATTGAAAATTTGTTCAAATCCTCTCAGATGTCTAAAATGTGCTTGATGATGTTTGGTACCTCAAAAATGAATCTTGAAGTCACTTAAAAAAGTATTTTCTTTTTTTTTGAAAGTGCTCCAATCATTTGCCTCTTTATCAGTTTCTACTGATTGCATCTAACATTCATCATCACAAATATCACCAACTACAACTATGAAAATTTGTTAACCTCGACAATGGCACCAAAAAGAAAGGCATATGTTGTAGTGTGCTTTTGCTCAAGTTGATAGATTGTATAGTATACATGGTTATTGTTCCCCAAAGAGATAGCTTTTCTAAATAATTGTAAGTTAATAATGCATTGTATGTGCTTTGGTTAAGAAACCTGGTTGTTAAAAAATATTAACTTCAGAATTGGCGACTATTATCACCAATGTAGATGATGTTTCCTTTAATAAGCTGTTTCGAATGATTGATTTGACAAATTCTAATCAATCATATTCATTCTGTAATCGTGATACTATGGACTTGTGTGTCGATTCAAATAGGTTCAAATCGATATCATAATTATGTGTTTTAGACAAGATATATGATTACTCTATCGAACAAGAAATAGAACGTTATTTTTTTAACAATTCTGAGAACAACCAAGTGGCTTCAACATTCTCTTATCGAGTCTAGTGCTTTGTCCTCATCAACAGAACAAGTACCTTGCTAGCTAATAGTTCTTTCAAATCCTCTTACGATTAAGTATTCGATACTTTAGGATATGAAGTAAGCATTTCAAGTTTTAGAATGAATAGTGATTCCATAACTCTAATCACAATGTACAAAAATTGTTGGAGTTAATCTTCACTCCTACTCACCTATATCCATTTCCTGAGTCCAAGTATACTATGTAAATATTTTATCTTTACAAAAGCAAGCAGTCTTACTTGCATAACAGTCTGTGCAATACATCGACTCTGTATTATTTACAAAGAACCCAATAGAGTGGCATTAGGGCCATAGGTCCAAATTGTTATTAGTATGGCAAGACTATTTTACATTTTCTTAGATTATTCATCATGAAAGGTACATCTTAAAAAATCCGCTTGATCAATAAGTTCAATGAAGATGATTTTCACATGTGGAAATTCAAAATAAAGGGTGATACTCACTGATAAAGAACTTTGGGGATACATCAACAACTCAATAGCAAAGCCGTCTGAATCTGACATGCTGACTGCCTAGGAAGCTAAGGATGGCAAAGCTCTTGCCATTATATCTCTTAGTCTTAAAAATTCACAAATAGCTAATGTATCAAATATTTCTAGTTCCAAAGAAGCATGGGACATTATTTCTGGTCTATATGAAACAACAGATGTATCGACTCATCTCTTTTTGAGAAAAAAGTTCTTGTCGCTCAACATGAGTGAAAGGACCTCAGTCACTGATTATTTGAATGAATTTAAATAGCTGATTAATCAACTAGTTGTAATAGGTTCACCAATATCGGATGAAGATGCTAACATGTCTCTTCTGTCTAGTCTTCCTCCCTCTTACAAGAACTTAGTATTGCTACTGAGAAATGCTCCTAACTTGTCTCTACAAAGTTGACAGAATGCAGGAAGAAGTAAGAAGAAAAAACTTATCTACATCGAATACAATGGCAGTTGCCCTCTATTTGAATAAGCAATAGTCCCATAAGAAGAAATCTTTGAAGGATAAGAAGACAAAAGTTGAGCAAACTAATTTAGACCAACAATCACAACAACACAATCGACAAATTCAAAGACCAAAGACCAAACTCTTCTACAAGTACTGCAAGAGAACCAATCATGACATCAAGGATTGTCGAGTTCTCAAGCACAATGAAGCAAAGAAGAAGATGTAGTAGGATGGAGGATCTGATTTTGCAAGAATCTCTTAGACCCAACACTACTGCTAATGATACAAGATCAAGATAGTAGAGATGCCCTTCTATGGTATCTCGATTTCAGTGCTTCTTAGGACATGACTCCATGTAAGTTCCTATTTGAAGAACTGATCACACTTGCAGATTCAAAGTATGTTTACTTCGGTGACACTACAGATTGGAGGCCAAGGATCCATACGCCTTCGTCCAAAGGTCTACTCGACATCACATGAGCCTAATCATTATACCCCTTAGGCATTCATCAATTATGATGAACCTGCCTAGTAGCAGAAGCACTGCCAAGTTTGAATGCAGACAATTGGTGTACTACCATGAATGTTGAGTAGAATTCAATGATGAAGAACAAGACCTAGCGTCTTGTCAAGGCTCCTCTTGATGCAAAGATCATTGACACTAAGTTGATCTTCAAGTTGAAGCTCAATCCAGATGGTTCGACAACCAAATAGAAAGCTCGCTTAGTCATCAAAGGATATGAATAGATCTATGAGATTCACTATACTGAGACCTTCAATCCAGTCATAAGACTTCAGTCAATTTGATCTTTACTCGCTATCACAACTGCCGAAGACCTGAAAGTTCACCAGATGGATGTTCAAACAACATTTTTGAATGGATATATACAATAAGATATCTATATCTATCAACTTAACGGTTACGTCCTTCAAGGCCAAGAACACAAAGTATGTAAGCTATTGAAAGCTCTTTATGGCCTAAAGCAAGCTCCAAGGGCCTGGTTCAATAGAATCAATCAATTCTTGTTGCAGCACGACTTCATTCCTAACTCTGTTGACTCTAATGTTTATCTCAAACATAGAGGCCCAAGCTATGTAATAATCACAATAACATATCGAGCGAATTCCGTTGTGGGCATCCGACGTCTAGGGAAACAATCCAAAATGAGAGTCCGGTGATCAGAAAATTGTGGTGACAACCAATTTTTGAAGTGCACGTTGGAATCCGACATTCCGATGTGGATATGGCATGGCATTGTTTTTATAAAATAAAAATTATGTGTCATCCAACATGGACATCGAAATCCGACGGATGTCAGAATCCGACGTCCACGTCAATCCAAAAACCTGTCCACGACATTTGCAATCTGGTGTCTGGGCCTGAACCAACACAGACGTTGGAATTCGACGTGTTTAAAAGATGTTGGAAGGCGACATATGTTTCATTTTCCAAATTCGTGTGATCCAGTGCCTTCTTTCTCACTTTCTTTTGTGCAAGTTGGAGCGTCTTTGGAGCGATTGAGGGCAATTGATTGCGATTATTGACCAGCCGCTTGAAGATCAATGCTTGAGGTTGGTGCTTGAAGATATTGAAAGCTTTTGAACTTTTTGTTTTTGTTTTTGTTTGTTCTGCTTATTGTGTAGTGTTTTTGTTTGAATAGATATTGTTAAGTGTTTGAGAGAGAGAGAGAGAGAGATAGAGAGAGACAGAGAGAGAGAGAATGTGTTTTCGAATTTTGCATTGATTTAGAATGGCTTTGAATATTGTTCTTCTTGTAATAGATTGTTAGTTTTATAATAGTGTTTGGTGATATATTATTAGATTTGTAATTTGAGAGAGAGAGAGAGAGAGAGAGAGAGAGAGAGAGAGAGAGAGAGAGAGAGAGAGAGAGAGAGAGAGAGAGAGAGAGAGAGAGAGAGAAGAGGTGGAGTGTAGATATATGCTTGAATATATTGAAAGCTTTTGGAGTTTATGTTTTGTTCTTTTTTTGAAAAATAAAGTTTTGAGAGAGATAGAGAGAGAGAGAGAGAGAGAGAGAGAGAGAGAGAGAGTTTGAATTTTGCATTGATTTAGAATAGTGTTTATAATATATTGTTAAAATTATTTAGAATAGTGTATGTGTGTGTTTGAGAGGAGGTGTATGTGTTTTGAATTTTGCATTGATCTATAATTTAGGTTAATAGACAAATAGATAGATAGACAGAGAGAGAGAGAGAGAGAGAGAGAGAGAGAGAGAGAGAGAGAGAGAGAGAGAGAGAGAGAGAGAGAGAGATGTGTGTGTGTTTGGCATTTTGCATTGATTTAAAATTTAAGATTATTTATAAATATATAGTCTATGGTAGTAATAGATAGAAAGAGGGGGGGGGGGGGGGGGGGGAAGGGTGTATGTGTTGTGTTTTGCATTTTGAATTTAAGATGAGAGAGAGAGAGAGAGAGAGAGAGAGAGAGAGAGAGAGAGAGAGAGAGAGAGAGAGAGAGAGAGTTTTGATTAAGATTTAGGGTAGTAGATGGATAGATAATGTTTGATGGCAATTGTATGTTAGATTTGTAATTTGAGAGAGAGAGAGAGAGAGAGAGAGAGAGAGAGAGAGAGAGAGAGAGAGAGAGAGAGAGAGAGAGAGAGAATGAGCAGGCATAAAATGAGAGAGTATTTGAAGTAGATTAGAATAATTTGCCTATAATAATGGTTCAATTGTGTAGTATAGTGTTATTTTTTAATTGTTTGTGCATGTGACAAAAATATTCAAAAAAGAAAGAAAGAGAGCAAGCATTGAAAGAGCGAGCAATTGCACGTTTGCACTTAAGCTTCGAGTGAGTTTATCGGCGAGTTTGTGTTGTTTCAATTTTTTTTATTATTCAAATACGTTATCCAACATAGTAAGAAATCAAATGTAATTCGTCACTTTCATTTTGTTCAAAGCAATGTCGTATTTTACCGCATACACTAGCAATTAGTTAATATGCAAGAGTGAAATGTAGATAATTAAAATTCCCAATCCTAGGAAGGTGTGTAGCCCATACTGAGCTTTTCTTCCGTTAAAGGCGAGGTTCTAATCTTTCCAGCTTGCATGGAAAAACCTACATGCCGCAGGGAGAGAATATGTTGTGAGATTCTGAATAGGGCATAACCGCAAGGTTTGGGTATTATAATTATCACAGTCAACTCTAACTATAAAAGTATACATAAAGTATTGCGATGAATACAAAAAAAATGAGTGCAAGTGAATTTAAGTATTAATAATCATAGATCATTCTCATCATTTACGTCATTCTCGTCATCACACAAGTCTTGACACTCATCTGAATCTAGGTCTAGGTATAATCGTAGATTTATCGTGTCTCTTTGATGATGTGAGCTACCCTCATATTCAATCTCCTCTTCTTTTAATTCTCTCTCATCCAAATGTGAGGGCCTCAAATTACCCCCAATCTGCTCTTGTATGATTGTAGGAATCTCATCATTTCCATTTGTACCTTGTTCTCTCATCATTTCCACATTTCTTCCAAAGTGTCCTCAAAAATGGGTAGTGGTTCATCGTGTGTATCCAATTCAATAATATTTTTTCCTTCAAACACATGTCATTTTCTTGCATCACATACCACCATCTTGGGTCTATTTGATTTGGGTGGAATATAATTTGTCAAGAATTAAAAAAGTTAAGTTAGTTTTATAAGATTGATACATAAATAATTGGATTGCAAATATTAATGACATTAGAATTTTAGAGTCTCACATGTTCGCAATGTCGTGGCAATACTAAAGTTTCATGAGAGTCCATCGATATACATTTTGTTGAGTCGATTTGAAAAAACTTTGAGTTATCATTTCTAATCGTGGCGTTGCTTCCATGATAGATGACCTTAAACCATTTTACGTCAAAAATAAAGTATTTGCTGTTAGTCTCGTAATTGACTTCATAAATATATTGCAATGTGCCGACATAGCCTAGGTCACCCGAAATGACATTAGGGTCCCTCGCACTAGAATGACACTCATATATATGTACGTCGCTTGTTGTCAACTCTCTCAACACGATAATGGTGTCCATATGCCCACATGGTCGTGTATGATGTATACTAAAACATTAAAAAAACAAATGTTTGTAATTAAAAATATTGTTTGTATATTGAGTAGTATTAAAATAAAACTTCACAGAAATAATACTACACTAACCTTCCATCTACATCTATGAACAAATTCCCATTATAATTTGATCACTTATTCGTTTTCGGATGCTTTTAGCATTGTATCAAAAACCCATTCACGAGAGCATTTTGAAGGTAAAGGCTCCAAAGGTTCGTCATTCTCCAACGCTCTCCTTCTTCTTCGATCGATATTTTTTTTCGTTTCAATATTATGTTTCTTTCCTTTTTGGCTTCTTCATACTTTGAAATCCACTTTTCCATTTGTCCATAGTTATATAACATGAATGTGTCAATTTTCTCTTTTAATTGAGGTGAAAGTCTCTTTTGCACACCATTTCCTTGTGGTACTTCACCCTTAACACATTCATCTTCTTCTTCACTTCACATTTTTGGACTTGCAGGATGCAATTGTGAGATTATTTCGGTGATATAAAACAAAGATTCCGATACAAGCCAACTTTCTGCAATGCTATCTTTGGCCTTGCCTTTTGTCTCACAAAGCCCTTCAAATAAAGCGCTCAAGGTAAAACATCTATCTCGTGTGCACAGGTCCTGCAATTGATACTTTTTTGACCAAATGCACTAGAAGATGAACTTGTATATCAAAAAAGGAAGTTGGAAAATCTCTTTCCAACAAACATACCATTTCGATCATTTGGATTTTCATAGAATCCAATTCACTATTTTTTATTTCTTTTGAGAAAATCCACCTGCAAGATTGATAGTACATTAGGTTGTTTAACACATAAAAATATTGAAATAACACATATTTATACAAGTGCTTAAGAAAATATACAAACCTAATAATTGATGACAAATTGTAAAGCATATTTTGTACATCATCGTTGAAGAGACCTCAAATAGAAAGTGGAAGTATGAATTGCAACATTTTATGCCAATCATGCAATTTCAATCCACTTAATTTACCATCTTTGGTAAATGATTTGCATAAAGAATCTGCATAGCCTGTTGGAGTTCTCATTTGTTTTATGACATGTTTAACATATGAGAGTTGCTCTTTTGTAAGAATCAACGACACGCTAAGTAGAATCTCATCTCCACCTTTGGTGTATTGACTCTAATAGGGTCTTTTCACATCGGCCGCTTGTAGATCTTTATGAGCTACAAAGTTGTCTTTTATGCCAATGATGTGGTTCCATAAGGATTCACCAACCTTTTTGAATATGTGCATAGGACACAATAGATGGTTTATGAATAAATTCCTCCAATAGGATAATTTATGAAAAATAGACAACTGTTTCATACCATCAATGGATTCATTCCATGAAGAATTAGCGTCATGATGTTTAGGCCATTCACCATGCCATTCTGCTACTCCCATGCGTGGGGCTGGTGGTGTAGTTAGAGGATTATCTCCTCGTCCTCCAAAAAATTGCCTATTCAACCTTCGAAAAAGATGACCAAGCGGCAAATATTTGTGATGATTTTTGTACACCACTTTTTCAACATATTTGTGCTATGTCAACCCTCCAAAAGTGGTCCACAAATATAACATGCATTGTAACCCGATGTGGTTAAACCTACATAGTTCATAAACCAAATTGAACATAAGCTTAGTTAAATATACTCAAATGCTAAACCCTAAAACGAGTTAGATTAATTATATAGATACATGAACATTCGATTAAACTGGAGTAGTCATGCATCCTCCATATTAGAATTCCACGAACAATGATTGTACTTTCTTGGAATCAATAAAGCCAATAACAAGTGTCCCGTTTTTATACTCAACCATGGAGGCATGTTATAACTAACGAGCACAACTAGCCATGTGGACCAAGTTGACGCTTGAACTCTAAAATGATTTACGCCATCCATAGCAAGACCAAATCTCAAATTACGAGGTTCATTTTTAAACTCGGGCCATTGGCCTTCAATATGTTTCCATGCAGGTGAGTCACTTGGTACTCGCATCACATCATTCGTAGATCAATTTTTTACATGCAATCCATTAGTTGTGCCAAATATTTATATCAAAAACATTGCAATCGTGGGATAATTGAAAAAAATCATAACACTTTTTGTGGCACTTTATCCCCTTGTACGTAATCTCGAAAACGTGAAGCATTATACATTGGACATTGAAGCTTTTCTGAATGCTCACCTCTATATAGAACATGGTCTTCTGGACATGCATGTATTGTGTCATAATCCATTCCAAGCACGGTCATCATCTTTCGTGCTTCTTTTCGTGTTTTAGGTATCACATTTTTTTTCAAAAGTATTTGATGCAACAACCTAAAAAAAGAGCAATGTGAGTTGTTAGAAAAGAAAAAAAATCAAATTAATGTAAATATGCTATAAAGTACAATAGTTGTGTTATGTGTTAAGTACCCAAATAATGATGTCACGCTACGGTCACTCCATTTGTATGTTGCTTGAAGGTTTAGAATAAGAATTGACGTAGCTAGTCTCAAAATGGATGCTCCAAGATACAAAGGAGTGTCTGCCTCCTTGCGCAATAGAATCTCGTCTTCATCCATCTCAAATTGTTCGTGATCTCTGTTTTCATTAGAAGATGCGTGCATAACATCATTCTCATGTGTTTCAAAGTAGGATTCAAACATGCTATGCATTGCTTCATCGTGTTGCACCTTATCATCATCATCATTAGAATCAAGTTGATTACTCTTTTTCCCAATTGTGTTTGTCTTTTGAATTTGTTTCGTTCTTTGTTCTCTCATGTCTATCAAAACTTGACGTTGATTATAACTAAACACGGATGAATCAACTCTGTGGAATGGCATTCGATTTATTGGATACACACATGAAATAAATTTCATAAATGACGTATATAGATTGACAAATTTTATAATAAAAAACTATCATATATAGTTAACAAACCTCAACGTCTTCCAAATTCGATGGTTGACCTTCTTCTTTTCGTCCAAATTTCCACAAATGATTTTCAACAATGCGCCTTTCATGCATATTTTGTCCATCACACTTGACGCATGTGCACTATATTTTATTTTGAAAATAATTTTTCTACGAGAAATAAAAATCAAGTACATGTCACTTTAGCACTTATTATGACATGGATCCTGAAGGTAACATAATTGCCAACAAGAAAGGGAAGGTGGTTTTGGACCGACTCTATTCTTTATGCCAACGCCATTTTGGCAACAAATTGTTTAATAAATGGTCCAAACAATCTACTGATCTTAAACAACAGGTTGTTGGTACCCTTCGTGATGAATTCCAGCAAGAAGAGGAGTTCGACAAGAAGGAAATTCATAATCATATGAGCTTATAAATTAGGCATCATCGTGATATGGCACGACAAGCTTATAGGGATGGGCAATCCAAGCCCTCCTACTGTTCATGATTGGAACTGTGTAAAAGTGGATGAATGAATACCAGATAAATACAAGATTCAGAAAGATGTCGCGGCCGCTAGGATGCATAGGATAGGCAATCCTAGGTCAGGCTCGAGCGGAAAGATGAGATTGCAAGCAAGTATGGTATTTGAACCTAAACTGCTATTATAGTTTATCTTTGATTTCATATGCTTTTATTTTTTAATATGCATTATGACTAGCTGCTCCAACTTAGCCCTAAATTAATTTCAACTTAAAATGAGTGCATGGATAGTTGGCGGACTATGGACGTCTGTCAACTAAGGAGAAGTACGACTTTGCCTTCAAGGAGTCATACGAGGCATTAGTCGACAAATAAAGAGCGAGGTTCATCCGCCAAATGTAAGTACTAGTTTTTGTATTCATACTAATGTGGTTTGTATTCATACTAATTATATTCAGTTTAGTACGATCGAGCATTTAATATTAATGTAGTTTGTTTGCTTGTGTTCATGCAAACTGGACGTCATGACGATGACGAGTAGATTAGGTTTATAAGTTTTAGTTGATGTTAGATCCAGAGACTTATGCGAAATTAAAGCTCCAATTTTGTAATACATTGACTGATATTATGAATATATTATTATTGCAAATGATCGTGCTATATTGCCATTGCTTTTATATGTGCAATATTCTTTTTTCAAAATTTGCAATGTCAAATTTCAAGATGTGGATTGACGTATAACTAACTAAGAATACAAGACCATTTCAAAACAAGAATCAATATCATATATAGAAATTTCAATGAAATTTATGATGTGCATAAAGCAATGCAATAAATTATTGTCATTCAAAATGCACATGAAGTAGTGCAATAAAATATAGGAATGAAAAGTAATATATGTGCATTAAGTAATTTAGAAATGAAAAGTATCTCATGCTTAGCTTGTTATTTGATCCAAATGTTGAATGCAACTCAAAAATATTGTTTCAAAAACAATCCATGAACATCGCTTCTCCAAAAACACCACTCCAAGAACAGCTCAATAAAAATGTGTGCACTGTTTTTTATGCATTTTTCATCGTCGAAATTCGACATCCACGTCGGATTGGATGTCACATCTTTGGACGTAGTATTCTGACGTCCATGTCAAATGTCGGATTCCAATGTCCATGTAGGATGTTGGAATCTAACGTCCACGTCGGACCTAACGTCTGGGAAGCCGACAACTTATGTATGTTGAACTTCGACGTGTTTTATATTTGTCGGATTCCGACGACCTCATTGTCATGTGTTTTTTCGACGTCCGTGACGAATTTAAAAAAAAATGAAGCTCGTGATTCACATCACAAAACACGTCACAAATCATGGCGGGTGTTGTAGTGAATAGCTCTATACATTGATGACTCCTTAAATATCATCAATAATTCGAATCAGTTGCTTAATGAGACAAAATTTCTATTGTGGAAGGAATTCGAAATGATTGATTCAGGCCTAGTGCATTACCTTCACAAGATCGAGATAACTAGAGACAGAGCTAATAGAAGGATTGTGATATAAGGCCAAGAAAGGTATCTAACCAATGTACTCTATAGGTATGGCATGGAAGACTGCAAGTCAACAAACACCCCTATGGATACAGGATTCAAATTGTCGAAGGACAGGTGCCCGAAGACTGAAGCAGAGAAGAAGGGGATGTGCAAATACCCCTATCAGTCTATAAGTGTTGGATCGATCATGTATGCCATGGTTTGAACATGACTTGATCTATCCTATATAGTCAACACACTGTCACAACTCCTGTCAATCCCGGCCTACCTCACTAGAAAGTTCTGCTTAGAGCATTAAGATACATTCAGGCACTATAATCTGTGTTATAATGGAAATACAGAGAGGACACTCTAACATTACCTGTTGATTCCGCTCTGGGCTCAGAAGATTGCTCCATGACCTTTTGAGCTCTCAATTCATACCAACTACAATCTATTCTGACAATCAGAGCTACATTGCTCTATCTCTAAACCCATGAATTCACCTTAGAGCTAAACACATTGAAGTTCAATTTCATTTTCTTAGAGAGAAAGTTCTAAACAAGATTGTGGAATTAAGTTACTGTCATATTGATAGTATGTTGGTTGATATTTCGACTAAACTCTATCAAGGGATAAGCATGTTACTTTATGCAACTTATTAAGTTTCATTCAAGATCCTAGGAATTAAGCTTAAGGGAGAGTGTTGAAGTTAATCTTCACTCCTACTCACCTATATCCATTTCCTGAGTCCAAGTATACTATGTAAATATTTTCTCTCTATAAAAGCATGCAGTCTTATTCGATAAGTCGATGCTGGTTTTAAATATACCTCCAGCTCGCATCAATCGATGATGCTCCACGATGCAAACTAATTCGTCAGAGCTGAAAATATTTAGCATCCAAGTTATGCCTCCATTCTGGTTATAACAATTTGTGTTGTTCAAGATTTCTGTGTAATATACAAGCAACATGTTCTTTCTATCTATGTCTAATGTAGAGATTTGTGTTGTGATCTGATTACACTTTCCTACTGCTAGCTCACACTCGTTCATTCACTATGATCAAAATACGGATGTCTATGACTCCTCAGTTTTTGATCAGACAATAGCTGTCTATGATGCCTAAGGCATCAGCATTATCAAACTACATTATCGTTCTAAAATTGTAAATTAAACTTCATAACTAGAACTATTTTACAATGATTCCACATCTTATCTAATTTCTTCAGTGGACTGTACTCATGTTTGTCTGAGTACGAACTATTTCCTTGGTCCTGTTGCGAGCGTGAGCTATTTCGCACTATATATATATATATATATCTCTCTCGTTTCATCTCCATCAGGTGGTATCAGAGCATCAGCTCAATAAACCAAAAGATTATCTATTTGAATTATTGTCAGTATGTCTCTTATGGGTAACTCCTCATCTTCTCCATCCAACGAAGTTAGGATCATTGACAAATTCAATGGGTCTAACTTTTATATCTGGAAGTTAAAACTCCGGATGATACTTATAGATAGAGATCTTTGGGAAGTTGTAGGCGGGTTAGTCTCGAAACTAGATGACGATGATCATGAGATAGCAAGGCATAGAAGATCAAAGATCAGAAGGCCCTAGCATCGATCACGTTGAATATGTCCGACTCCCAAATATCTCACATCACCACATGCAATTCCTTTAAGGATGCATTAGATTTGTTATCAAATCTCTATGAGACTCAAGAATTGACCACACGGTTACACCTTAATACACTTAGAATGTCTGATTCTACAACCATCACTTCTGACATCAACAGCTTCAAATCTTTATTAGATCAATTTTCAGTTGTAGGATGTGCTATTCAAGATGATAATGCTATTATGACCTTGCTTTCTTTTTTACCAAAGTCCTATGGGCACTTTTTCATGATGATCTCCACTCAACCTGACCCGACTCCTCAAAAGGTCATCGACCATCTTCTTCAAGAAGAATGCAGAGAAAGATCAGTGATCTGTCTGTCAAAGACAAGTCCCCAGTCCTATACACCAAGAAGAGAGACTATTCCAAGGGCAAGAATCAAGTGCAGCAACAGCAACAACAGAACCCTCACCCTCAATCAGAGACCAGTGGATCATGGAAAAAGCTCTCTTGTAGATACTATAAGAGGGCTAACCATGACATCAAGGAGTGTCGTATCTGCATCTACAACGAGGTAAAGAAGATCAAATCTAATGGTTCCATTGAAAAATGAAAAGCATTGTTGTTGACTAAAGTTTCACTCAAATCCAAGGAGTGGACTATCAAGAAATTTTTAGTCATGTTGTCAAAATGCAGTCAATCAGGACTCTGATTGCATTAGCGGTAGTGGAAGACCTCAAAATTCATCAAATGGATGTGAAGACAACATTTCTCAATGGCTACGTTGAAGAGGAGCTATACATCTTCCAACTAGAAGGATTCAAAGTCAAAGACCAAGAGCACAAAGTGTGCAAGCTGCACAAAGAGATCTATGGCTTGAAACAAGCCGCAAGGGCTTGGTTCGAAACCGAATTACATGGTAATCATTCATGTTTTGATTTACATTCGAATGTCAAGTTATGTGAAGAACATTGAAGATTTGGCCATCTTCAACAACTCCAACAAGTCACTATATCCAAGCAGTCTACACAAAAACACTATCTTCGCAACAATCTACAAAAATAAACTGATTGTGGCACAGTTCACATTTTTTGCAAACTCCCAAAAAATGTGACAATTTTCCGATAGTGACTTCTTTTCAAATGATTAAAGAAGTAAATTATTTGTCGACTTTTTTGCATTTTCCTGAAAAATGCAACAATCCAGTCTACTTCAGCAAATGAACTAATTGTCAGCTTTTTCACAATTTCCTAAAATGTGACAGTTCAGCCTATTTCAACAAATGAGCTATTTGTCTTCTTTTTTGCATTTTTCCAAAATGCGACAATTCAGTCTAATTAAACGATCGACAATGTTTACTACTTCGGCCAAATGCGAAGTATGCGACAATAGGTTTTGCTTCAAAGTTCGATTATTCCAGTCACTTTCAAAAAACCCAAAAAATGCGAAGTGAGAGACTGAAGTGAGAGAAGAAATGTGACAATCTTCCTATTTCACTGACTTTAAGTTATAGTTTGATTTTTTCTTGTACAGGTGTCATTGTACTTTAAATATTTCTCAAGTACAACAAAGTACATAGTTAATGATAAACTAGTCTTATAAATATAAGATTAGTTAGACATTTCTTGTAATCGTAGGCATGCTGGTTATAAATACACCTCCAACTCACATCAATCGATGATGCTCCACGATGCAAACTAATTCGTCAGAGCAAAAAATATTTAGCATCCAAGTTATGCCTCCATTCTGGCTGTAACAATCTGTGTTGTTCAAGATTTATGTGTAATATACAAGCAACACGTTCTTTCTATCTATTTCTAATGTAGAGATTTATGTTAGATCTGATCACACTTTCCTACTACTAGCCCACACTTGTTCGCTCACTCTGATCAGAACACGGATGTCTACGACTCCTTAGTTTCTGATTAGACGACGGTTTTCTATGATACTTGAGGAACCAGAATTATCAGACTGCATTATTGTTCTAAAATCTTGAACTGAACTTCATAACTGAAACTATTTTATAGTGATTCCACACCTTATCTAATCTCTTCAGTGGACTGTATTCATGTTTGTCTGAGTACGAACTATTTCATTGGTCTTGCTGCGAACAGGAGTTGTTCCACACTATATTTCTCTCTCTCTCCCACTTCGTCTCCATCAATTATGTCACTCATTCATGGCCAAGTCATCAAGTGTTGATGATATCTTTTGGCAAGATGGAGATGGATGCTCAATCATGGAGTTTTATGATGGACACATATCAAGAAAAGACAAAGATGGAGAAGACAAGCAAGCAATTGGTCATCACTCACATTTATTGTTTGGTTGTTGCTACTTTCCAAAGAGTTCAGAATTGGAAGCATGGTGGAATTATTTCATTTACATTCTATTTGGTTCTTCACATTCTAGTTATATCTTGATGTGTAAAATTGATGTAAGAGATAGTGAAACATCCAATTTGGACACTATTCTCTATATCAAATAAGAAAAACTTTAGAAAGGAGATCTATACTTAGGATGGAGATCATTCTAAACTTGGATCAAAGTTCTATGGTTAAAACTATGTCAAAACTAGTTGAAGAGGGAGTGTGAGAAATATCAACTAGTTTACTCATTTTTTGGTTAATTGGCAATTTAGGCCAATTTGAATTTCAGACTTAGAAATAGACATTAAAGTTATTTTAGTCTAAATGTTTTTGAATTACCACTTTTAAAAAGTGAGGAAAAGTAAGTAGACGAGTTTGGACCCATTCAAATTTGAATGATTGGTACACTGAATCTAGTCGATATTATGAGTAGGGTTTTGAGTCTAGAAGATTCGATGGAGGGAAACCACATTCAAAATAGGGCATAGACCTGTTGCAAATAGTGTACAAGTGTGGGAGAACATGATTCTCTCTCTCTTATCTCATTTCATACTTATACATGAGTTCTCTTGGGTTCATCTATCCATTGGTGCACTATAGTGATGATATCTTGCAATCTTGTGTGTATAATGCTTTGTTTTGTTGTGAGTTGGATCCACACATGTGAAACCTATTAGAGAATTGTTATTGTATGGACAACAACTTCATTATGTCATATATTTGATGTTTGATCAAGATCTTGTTGAGTTTGCATCTCTTTCATCAAGTAGATGTTGATTTTCTACATTGCCAATGGTGCTAATTGTATTGTCTTCCATAACCAAAGATCAAGAGATGATTTTGGATCTTAGTGATTAACAAAGTCTTCACACTTTTGACATAAATCATGGAATGAGTCAATTGCTTGTAAGATAGATTCTGTTTCAGTTGATTTTGGTAAGGCATCATTGTTGTGCTTAGCTTTGTCAAAGCTGTATAAAATAGGTGTGGAAATGTGTGATCGAACGGAAGTTTAAAATGACACAGTTTGTATAAGAAATGTATGTCAGAAGTCATGTGTTCACATTGTCGTATTCTGTTATATATGGATATGAAATTATGATGGCAATTTCGCCCAATATGAAGATCCGAATAATTGTAATGAATTTGTGATTTTTTTAAATACCCATTCATCTAAAACTGGTCCATCTCGATACAAATCACCGAATGTAATTACGTCCCAATCCTCTGAAGTGTTGAGAAGGTAGTGTTTGATTGCTTGTAGTCTTTGATCTTGCAAAATCCTCTTTCCAATGAGTGAAATTTCTCCAAAAACTACTAGTTGTAACTGTGAATAGAATGTTGATAATATGTCCAACTTATCTGATGACAATGATGTCAGTGTTTTTGTGTTGATTGACGATCCGTATTCACAATATGCACGTATCTCATAATATATGTTTTTCATTATTCACAATTTTACATCAGTATTCACGATTTGTATTCAAAATGTTCACGATCAGTATTCACGATATTCACAATCACTATTCAAAACATTCACAATGAAAATCTCAGAATCTCCGTTTCTCAGTATTCGCAGTTTGAAATGATCACAAACCATCAATAAAGTAGTCTTCGGGACGAATCTCTAAAAATTTGATAATTTCTCCATCCAATATGTTAGACATTGTCTATATGTCCTGCAAAACAAAACACAATCGCAAAATTATAATCTGATAGATCAGGTGTTATTGGTGAAAACTTATTGATGAATTATATCTATCACAAAAGATATAATAACTATAATTTCATACCTCAAGTAAAAACAAAACACAATATATGAGCTTTGACCATATTTGATACTATTTGCTAATGACACAATCAAGTTGCTAGGAGATGCATGAAAGATAAAGTTCAACTTACTGAAAATTTTTCACTATAAATTTTGAATTGAAAAGTGGCCTTTTTTTTTGTTCGTCAATCGCTTTGTCTATCTCGAATGCAAAATCTATGGAATGAAAAATCTGCATACAAACAATTTCTAAAATCAAAGGTCCTTCTAGGTTTCGCACTCTCAGACTTTACCTTGGAAAAAAGCTTAATACAAGAAATAAACTCCATTACGTATAAATATTAAAAAAAATTCATAACGTCCAAAATTAACCCTGCCAAAACTTAATTGCAAGAAAATAACGCAAATAAAGGTTATTGGCCTTACAATAAAGCTTTCATCTTTATAATTTAAGACCAGAACCACATAATATTCTTTAACGTTGTCTTTGTTACAAACTCCATTGACCAACCTCATGACATAGTATTGCCTTTGCAAGCAGGGCCAAAAATAGAAACTTAAATTTGTTATCAAGCGAAAATTTAAACTAAAATTGTATTATCATCAACCTAATAGATCAAATCAAGTTCAAGGTAAAAGTGAAAGACAATTTAAGACAAAATGTAAGCAATGTTTAGCTAAAAGTGCATGTTTAAATAAAGGCATATTAGCCTGATTGAATAAAAATCATTTTCCAAAAACTTCAGTGATTTTACATCTTTAGAAGAAAAAAAGTGATTGCAGTTGAAAAGCATATAGATGTTGTATGATATGGGTAATAGAATTCAGTCTCTTGCATGCATAAAGTAAACTTCATAAACGAATAGCTATATTCAAAGAGGCAAGTCACAGTGAGATAAGATAGATTATGAAAAAATATGGGCTACACTGGTTGTCCCAAAAGGTAATAGCAACGACGTTCGTCCTTAGGGCAATGGAATATGTAGTCCCATTACTACCAATAAATTAAGTAAAAGAATACAATATTTCTAAAAGGCTATGCTTCTTTTTTTTCTTACTTGTTGCAGCCAGCCTTTCAAGAAAAATACAAATACAATAAATAAGTAAAGAATATGTTTCTCCTCTTCTCTCTTGCAGACACTCTTTTATGATTAAGATTGGTTTGTGCATACCAAGAATAGGAGGTGTTTGCTATTAAAAGAGATCACATATTCTAAGCAATATGAAAAACAAGTAACTGAATACATTTTTTCTCCTCTTCTTCACAGACAGTCTTTTATAATTAAGCATAGCCTATGCATGCCAAGAAATACATGCACTTCATTGATGTAGGATATGTGTATAGGTAACATCATAACATCACACTAACCCACCTTGTTTGCTAGTTTTCTTACACTAACAATTGTAGCAGCTGCTTATTAGTGTTAATTTTGGGTTGTTTACTATAGGTATATTTCATAATTAGAAATTATGGAAACTACGCCAGTATAATACATCATCAGATCTTCAGATGCAATCTGGATTTTTGGAAAAATTGTGATCCGGAACAACAAAATCATGACAACATAATATCTTGATTATGCAACATTTTAGATAAAATATGTACTGAAGAAAAAAGTATTGACACGATTACCAATACCCACTACATTTCATATATACAGGTTAGCAAAAACAAACATAGAGCTATCAACAACATGCATTTTTGTCAGGGGGGATAATTAATATTCTGCTTGCTGGAGACACGTGGACTGGGCACTTCAGAACCTCGAGAAAACGGTAAGATCTGAACTCTAGTAGCCACAACAAACAGCCTACTACAGCTACTTTTTCACACTCGATAGTGTTGCTTGATCTCACCCTCTCCTATGCATCAGATAGAGATCAACACTCCATTCTCTAATGCCTCCTTGGGGATTGATTCTACTCTCACAAATCCCTAAGCAAGCTTATCTTTGGCTTTCCATGTCTGGGTCGTCTCGAGGCCTCTCTCCTTTTTTAATTAATGTTCTTGTCTTATGAAGAGAGTGTGTGGTTGATATCTTCACCAAAGCATTGAGAAAATACTTCTTTATGAAACATAGAACCTCACATGGACTTCTATCTGTTAGAAATCAATGATAAACTTCATTGTTACACTTCTTAGTTATTGTTCATGATGTAGTTTATTGTTGATAACTATTACTAGCTGTAACTAGCTGTAGGCTAGTCTATTAGTCTACTCCTAGGTTTTCTCTCTCTATCAAGGTTCAAGGTTTATTTGTACATTTTACATTCAATATGCAATAGAGTGATAGAGTGATAGTGTATGTTCTTCTTCCGCCTTCTTCGGTGATTGCTTATGGTGAATGCTTGATGTTGCTTATATGATTATTGACATGGTATTAGAGCATGACGATAGTCCTGCGTGCCTGATCAATGGATACAACTTGTCACAGGCTCCGCAATGAAGTGAGAAAGTCCTTCACAGGAAATGAAAGCTTGGAGAGACCAAAATGGCTGGAAAAAATCCTTCTTGGTGTATTTTGCAGGTTTTGGAGCTCAGAATCATTAGTGGGAATGAAGACACAGTCCCAGAGGCATCAGAAAGCCAGGACAACATCAGACAAATTAAAAATCTATTGAGTGGGGAGAGTTTTACAATAATTTCTAATTTTTGTGAAAAGTACCATTTGTGAGAGTTGTGCCAAGAAATCTCTCATTTGTTTGTTTGGAAAACTGTAAATCACACTCACCGAAGAAAAACAGAGTCGTAGAACGAAAGAACAGATCTATTTTTGAGATGGCAAGGGCGATGCTCAAAAGCAAGGGTTTGCGCAGAAGTCTGTAGCACAGCTATGCACATCTAGAATTGGTGTTCTACAAAGTATGTGGAAGGTAAGACATCTCATGAAGCTTTTACTGGAAAGAAACCTAATATTTCTCATTTGAGCGTATTTGGTTGTGATACTTATGCTCATATTCCTAATGAGAAATGAAGGAAATTGGATGCAAAAGCTATCAGTTGTATTTTCTTTGGATATGATGAGAAGGCCAAGGCATACATAATGTACGATATGAATGCACAGAAGCTTGTGATTTCTAGAGATGTTACATTTGATGAGATGGGTCGAGATGAACAAATTGAAACAATCATAAAATCTTTTGATGAGCGAGCGAAAGTACAGATCAAGAAAGTACACTACATGCCATTGTAATGTGGCCAATGCATGACTATCCAGGATTAAGTGAATGCTCAGGTAATTCATCTACTTGTCATATTTACTTTGAAACAAACTTCACAATTTGAACATTTAATGATATTTTTTTAATAGGATTTTTTTTTGCCATATACAGACAATGAAAAACAAAATTCTTCCAAAAGGGAATGTCATGCCTGAGACAAGAGATGAGGCACTGAAAATGTTCACTAACATCGGGATGGACTACAAGCAATATCATGCATGTCCAAAGGATTGCATTTTATATCGAGGAAGGTACCAATCACTCAAGAGATATCCCATATAGAGATGATTTGCAAGGGGCAACCATTCCATGCAAAATTTTACGACATTTTTCAATAATTCCACGATTGCAATGTTATCTCATTGTAAATCTCTTACACAACTTATGGACTGGCATGCACACCATACCTTTAGATTCACCTACATGGAAACACATCAGCAAAGAGTATTCAAGCTTTGCCAATGAGTCAAGAAATGTGAGATTTGGTCTTGCAATAGATGGTGTGAACCCCTTTGGTATACGAGCAACTACGTGGTCCATTTGGCATGTTTTCTTGGTAAATTATAATATTCCTCCTTGGTTGAGTACAAAAAAGGGACACATTATGTTGGCACTTCTAATTCCTGGCCAACGCAAGGTTAAGAACATGGATGTGTATCTTGAGCTACTTATTGACGAGTTGGAAGATGAAGGGGATAAAAGCATATGACATTTTGCGCCCCTTACATGAGAGGGAGCTTACACTACATGCCATTGTAATGTGGACAATGCATGACTATCTAGGATTAAGTGAATGCTTAGGTAATAATTCAAACAATGTCTATCTTGTGTACATAGGAGTTTGTTTACAGTTACATAGAACTAGTTTTTGGCATTTATATGATATACTACAATGGCACAAATTATTCTTTGACATATACTTTTTTTTAATAGTGATTGGTAATACCCATTTGTTGGGTAGGCTTTCAAACGGCTGGAAAAAATGCTTGTTTTTTGTGTGGGCCAAATCTTGTGGGAAGATGCTCTCATAGTCTCAAAAATGTTGTTTATGAAAGTCATCGTAAAGACTTGCATGAAGGCCATCCATTCAGAGACACTCATAGAAGAGGTTTTGGAAGAAGAGTTGAGAGAGAGATGCCTTCAAAGAGGATGTCTGTGGAAGATTGGCGAAAACTATGGGAGGAATCTCAAGCAAAGCCAATCGATGGTATGAAAAAATTATTTATATTTCATCATTTGGAATATTGGAATAATCTTTTGATTAATCACCTACTTGATCCCATGCACATATCTAAAAATGTGGGTGAATCTATATGGAAACACTTGATTGGTTGTATGCTAGAATTGCATAAATCACTAAGTTCTTAATACTTCATCATAAAATCTAGAAAGTCTAGATGTAATGTATCAAATTTAGCCAATTAGAATGGGTCCAAATCTGACCTCATCTAGTTATCTACTTGCCAAAAATAGTGAAAACACTATTTAGGACTTTAGTGACAAATATGAACCTATCTTTAAGTTGGGATTTCATCTAGGCCTTTAAATTGCCAAATAAAAAATCAAACTAGTTGACAATTTATCACACTCCCTCTTCAACTAGTTTTAGCATAGATTTAGATAGTGTCAATAATCATATAAGCAACATCAAGCATTCACCATAAGCAATCACCAAAGAAGGCGGAAGAAGAATGCACACTATCACTCATCACTCTATTGCATACTGAATGTAAAATATACAAATAAACCCTGAACCCTGATAGAGAGAGAAAACCTAGGAGTAGACTAATAGACTAGCCTATGACTAGTTACAACTGGTAACAGCTGAGAATAGTAACTAAAAAGTGTAACAATGAAGTTTATCATTGATTTCTAACACTCTCCCTCAATGATAAAATTACATTCTTCTATTCCTAGTAGAGTACGAAACTTTTCAAATTTACATCTGCCTAATGACTTGGTAAAAATATTTGTCACTTGATCTTCAGATTTACAAAAAACAAGATCAATGGCTCCATCAAGGATTTTCTCTCGAACAAAATGATAACGTATATCGATGTGCTTGGTTCACACATGTAGAACTGGATTTTTGGGAAGGTGAATGCACCTTTGATTGTCGCAAGATATAGTAGTCACACGTGGGTGACCTAAATCCACAACCAATCTTTGCCCCTTGCAAATCATCTCTATATCAAGGAGTATCACAGATGGGACATCTCTCGAGTGATCGGTATCTTCCTCGATATAAAATGGAATCCTTTGGACATGCATGATATTGCTTAGTCCATCCCGATGTTAGTCAACATTTTTTGTGCCTCATCTCTTGTCTCTGGCATGACATTCCTTTCTAGAAGAAATTTGTTTTTCAATAGTGTACACATAGCTAAAAAAATCCTATTAAAAAACTATCATTAAATGTTCAAATTGTGAAGTTTTTTTTAGAGTAAATATGACAAGTAGAGGAAAACAAATACTCAAATAATGATGTGAGGATTTGGTCACTCCATCTATATTTGGCTTGAAGATTCAATAGAAGTAGAGAAGTCGCCAAAAGAGATGTCTTTGCTCCAGAGTACAATGTTGTCTTTGATTCTTCTCAGAAATTCTTTTCTTCTTTAGAAAAATGTGCCTCCTCATCTTATTCATTATGTCTAGCTGCACTATTATTCTCGTACATAGCATCCAACATGTCTCCCATGGCTTCAAATTCTTCATTCATTGGAAGCTCATTTTCATTGGTGGAACTTGTTTGCGAAGAGGTAGATGAGCTAGATTCAAATGCATTAGTCTCTTGATTAATGCGCTCATCAATTTCCATCATCTCTATTAAGCCTTGACGTTGACGACAAGTTAATTGCTTTATATGAGGACTGTTGTATGACATTCATCGTCTACGTCGACCAATACAAGGACTATTGTCTCCAACGCTAAATGAGGATGAAGAATCCTATATACCAAAACAACAAGAAGTAGGCTGAAACTATGCTTGATAAACATTTCCTCCCAATAATTGATAGATCTAAATGTTACATGAATATCAATTACCTCTTTGTTAAACAAGTATGAGCATACCAGTGTATCTATTAGACCATTCTTTTTTCCAACTTGTTAACATTCAATGAACTCAAAGAATTGCATGATTCTACATATTTACATATTTATTAATTTCACATACATTAAAATACACTTATTATCTTATGTAAACATCTAGGAAAATGACAATTGAGATTATAATTGACGAATAATGCTCCTAACATTTGACATATTTAATGACACAAACCAAATACAATGAAGAATACATGGATTATACACCTTTGTATATCAACAAAATTTAAATATTCACATTTGACTTCTTGTCTTTTGCAACATTTGGGTAGAGAACGGTTGAAAGTATACTTGATGAACAATTCCTCCCCAACATTGATAGATCTATTGGCACAGACCATTACATAAGTGCCCTTTACATTGCTAGTAAAATATTCTTCGTTTCCATTGGTGCATTCTTCAAACTCACAATTCGTCAGTAAAGGGTGGCCAATGGAACTATTTAGATATGCAGCAATGTTTACATGCACATCTAGACGTCCATCAATGTATGTACGATTTTCCCTTGAGATGTTGCATCCTTGCATGTGTTGCTCCTCTAAAGAACAAGCATTTGAATTTAAGTCATATACTTGCATCCTCCATTGATGATGACACAAAGCATGCTAATCACCCCAATTGTATTGAGGTCCTGCATATGGCATTAATGTCACAACACTATCTAGAGGGACTGCAATACTACCCAATGGCAAAAGGCCCAAACTAGCTCAGGAAAATGTTCACTAGGCATGATCATGTACATTCGACCCCAATATGTAAATGGTGTTCCATTTAATGTTAATGCAGATTGGACTGGCCAACACAAATATCTACTTCTAATGAAACTTCTTACTAATGGTTGCAAGCTAGGTGGAAGAGGAAGGTCAAAATAAAGAACTTGCAATTTGAATATGCTAGTATTGTAAGCCAAACTTCTTGACAATCTTGTTAGTTTTATTTCATCCACGTAGATAGTGAGCAAAGGCCTATTTTAACTAATTTAAAGACCACATAGTAGTCAATGTTCGAAGCTTTCAGTTTGAACTCTTGATGATCTCACTCAGTCTTTCTTTCAAGATGGAATGATCAAAATCAAACAATCAGTCATATACTCAATTGATTGATTGCCCACTCAATCACTCATTTGATTAATTCATAAGTAGATCGAGTTAGTTAGTGATAAATCTCATTGGATTGGCCTAGTGTGCCATGGTATCTCACGACGAGCAATCAAAATGAGATTCATACTGACAAATGTTAGGTGTCTCGATGTCTAGATGCAGAGTAACTCTAATTTCAATCTGTTATTTGTGACAAGGTCAGTTGCAATCTTGCAATATACTTTGGGAGTTCGGATTAGACAATTATGTGTGTCATTATATGGCCAACTTGTTTGATACTTCCAGTCTTAGGACAACCACGATCAACATATTCTACTTCTACATTTGATTCTGAAGGGTATGTCTCATTTGTGAATCCTAGTATGTGGATGGTTCCTATGGTCACAATTCTATCATAGTCATTGTTGGCATTCTCATGATGAAGTAGAAATACATTCTCATTACCAAAGATATGTTGCATGGGTGTTCCACCCCACTCTCTACAATTAGTCTCTTCAGGGTCCTTAATTTTTGGCTTAAGTTATTTGAGTGTGATTCAAGGGTGGGTAATTAAGATGGTTGTGAAATCAGATTGGTCTCCCTTGAAATATGCATTTGCCCTTTCTATCTATGGTTGCTTTGTATGCAAGATGATGTTCCTCATCCAATTCCACTCATTTAGCTATGCAACTGACGCTTGGATACACTCACAATTGTATGAGAAAAGTCTAGGTCCATTCTCATTCATATGACTATCTCAGTTGATTAATACCCGGAGCAAATCTACAGTATTATCGATCATAGAGTCAATCACTTGATATAATATTCAACTATTCGATTAATTGATAGATTATCGAGTAGGGGATGATTATATGTATGATCGAGTGATTGCTCAATAAAATGATCAAAATAATGTTAGTCAATCATATTCTCGACGACCATTAATCACATCTTTATTACAATTGTAAATAATATTTCAATTAATTAGTATGACTTTATATAAGGTTATATAGGTCACACACCAACAACTAGAAAAAATATCATATAGGTCACATATCACTAAGGTCTTTAATATATCATAAATGCTATTGATCATGGATCCTATGCAACCACCATTTAGGAGGTCACATGACAAAAAATCATGTTTTCACTTTGACCCTATAATGACGTCATGAAATCAAATCAAATATATGACACCTAGATTTTTAACACATAGCTTCACTTCTAATTAGATAATCCTTAACCAAACTGTTGTAGAAGCTTAGATGTATCTCTTTTTTGTAAGGTGTCTTGCTTGCAGAATCGACATTCCACAAATCAATCATGCACCTTCCATAGTATTTGTATGGCTAGCCATGATCGAGATAGCTACTGATTGGATCGAGTGAATAATCAAATTGAACAATAGCAAATCAAATCGAACAACCGAGCAATTGGAAAATGTCAATCAATGATATACTAGCACACCATTGATCAACATCTTTATTACAATGGTAAATGATATTTTAACTAGTTACTATGATTTCATATAAGGTTATATAGGTCACATACCAACAATTAAAAAGATATATCATATAGGTCACATATCACTAAGGTCTTCAATATAACATAAATGCTTTTGATCGTGAATCTAAATGACCCCATGCAACCATTTAAGAGGTCACATGACAAAAACAAAATTTTTCACTTTGACCATATAATTATGTCATGAAATTATATCAAATTATGACACCTAGATTATTAACAAATTAAATTTTTTATGACATCATTGATTTGACATAATATTATGTCATAAAATCCTAAAAAACTTGTCAAATTACTTGTTTAATAACAATATGTACATCTCATGATTTTGTCTTGTATGTCAAATTTAAAATAAAATAAAATTTATAACAATATAAAACTAGTTTTAACAATTACGAATGTTCAAGTATGTATAAAATCATACGAATCCATTTTAGGGTTTAGCGTTTGAGTACATTTGACTAAGTTTATCTCACATTTGGTTTATGCATTATGCAGGTTTAACCACATCGGGTAACAATGCATGTTACATTTGTGGACCACTTTTGGAGGGTAGACATAGCACAAATATGTTGAAAAACGTGATCTACAAAAACCAACGCAAATACTTGCCACTTGATCATCCTTTTTGAAGGTTGAGAATAGGCCATTTTTTGGGGGCTACACCACCACCCTCACGCATGGGAGTAGCGGAATGGCATGGTGAATGGCTTAAACATCATAATGTTAATTCTTCATGGAATGAATCCATTGATGGTATGAAACGGTTGTCTAATTCTCATAAATTATCCTATTTGAGGAATTTATTAATATATCATCTACGGAATCCTATGCACATATTAAAAAAACGTCGGTGAATCACTGTAGAACCACATCATTGGCATAAAAGACAACTCCGCAGTTCGTAAAGATCTACAAGCAGCCGACATGGAAAGTGTTGAAAGTACAGTACGAAGGATCATAAATGGATCTTTGAATGATCCACAAGGTTGATTGTGTGCTTGATTAATAATCTATCAGATACTAGTCAACAAATCAAGATCTAGTTTAGCAGCTTGATAGAAAACAAGTAGAGACAATCAAAGCATTGATTAAAAACTTTATCCTTAGTTCACACGTGTGAAAAGCAAGCTGCTATATGGCCTGTAGACAGAGTTTGAAGTGTGCCAAAGCTGGGTTTCATTGGAATTAGTCACTATCATTATACAAAGAGGAAAATCCGAGTTTCTCCTTAAGGTTCCAGAAAGTTTCTATCTTCTCACTATGGAGAATGGAAATACATAGTAAAAGACACTTTCTTTGCAAAGTTAGGTGAAAATCCAACATGTAATAAGGAAGTAGACTCAACTTTCTTGCCCTAAAGTAAAAACCCTAGCCTAGATCCTAGAGTCATGCTTGGTAGGTGCATGGTAGGTACAAATCTCATCATGAATCAAGGTCTAGATCCTACAAAGTAGGAATCACTACCAAATGGACACAACCACTCCTCTTGACTCATGGTAACCTACATTAGGTGTAGATTGCCATGTGGCACTTTGGCCATACAAGTGACTAACAAGAAATATTGACAATATGTACAATATTCTACATGACTAGATTTGCCAATGTAGGCAATTTTTCACACTCCTCCTCAAATCTAGCCTTGGAAACAACAATACTTTTATCAATCACTCTAATTCAAGATCTAAGCTTGACAAATGAATCTTTAGGTAAAAAATTAGTAAACAAATCGGCCAAGCAACTTGATGATGGCACATGTTGGAGCTTGATCTCTTTGGCTTGCACTTTCCTCACGAAATGATGAGCAATCTCAATGTGTTTGCTCCTTGCATGGAATGTAGGATTAGTTGCAAGTGATTAGGCTGATTGGTTGTCACAATCGATGATTGGGATCTCATCCTCCGGGACATGAAGCTCCACCAATAGCCTTTTGAGCCACAAGACCTCCTTGCATGTTGATGTTAGGGCCTTGTACTCAGATTTCGTGGAAGATAAAGAGATGGTATCTTGCTTTTTGGAAAGCCATGATACTACTCCATCACATAAAAAAGTGGCAGAAGCACTTGTTGACCTTCTATCCACTTTGTCACCTACAAAATCCGAGTCACTATAGGCTCTTAAGCCAAGATTAGTCCCTCTATACAAAATGCCAAAATTCTTAGTAGATGAAATGTATCTAAGAACTCTTTTGGCCATCTTTCAATGTGAAACTAGAGGACTTTGCATGAATTGGCTTAGCTTTCCAATACTATAACTAAGATCAGGTTTAGTTATAGTTAAATAAATCAAGGAGCCTATAAGCCTTTTATATAATGTGATGTCTTCAAATGATGCTTCATCACCATCAATAGATGCTTTTACATGTTTCTCCACTGGTGTCTCAATGTCTTTACAATTCTTCATTCCAAATCTATCTAGGATGGATGTAGCATACTTAGCTTGACAAATAAAGCTAAAATCACATCCTCTAATAACCTCTATTCTTAGAATGAAACTTAATAGACCGAGATCTACCATTTTAAACTCTTTTGCCAAAGCAATTTTTACATCTCTAATTCCATCTAGATCATTACCACTCAAGATAATGTCTTCTATATACAAAACAAGAATAATGATCTTGCCATCGTGAAATCTTAAGTACAATGATGGATCATAAGCACTCATTACAAAATTGATGGAAATGAGAAAAGAGTTTAGCCTAGAGTACCATGCTCTAGGTGCTTGCTTGATCCCATAAAGGCTCTTCTTCCAAAAACACACCTTTTCTTCATGCTTTGCCTTGATGAAGCCCTCGGGTTGCCTCATGTAGATCTCTTCCTCCAAATAACCATTGAGGAATGCATTTGTGAAATCAAGTTGGAATAGCTCCCAATTGAAGGTTGTAGCAAGACTAATGATCAACCTGATAGTAACAAGCTTAGCCTCAGGACCAAAAGTCTCATCATAATCAATGCCTTTGGTCTGTTAAAAACCTTTGGCTACAAGCCTAGCTTTATGCTTACTTATTGATCTATCTTGATTATACTTCAATCTCAACACCTACTTGCAATCAAGTGGTTTATTCCCTTGAGGAAGATTCACAAGATCCCAAGTATGATTCTCAATGAGAGCATCATACTCTACTTTCATAGCATCCATCCAACTCTTGGATCTACAAACATCTTCATAGCATGTTGGCTCATCTAACATTGAAGCAAGAAAGGTGTAAGATGTGAAAGATGACGAGCCTTCTCTTTGATCACCTTGACCATCATAGATGAGCCTCAATGGCTTGGTCCTTGCCCTTGTAGATCTTCTTAGAGTTCTTGCATCTTGATGTGGATCCTCAAGTTCTTCTTCACTTGGAAGCTCCTCCTCCATCCTAGCATGATCCTTGGCATCAAGATGATTAGTAGCATTATCATCCAAATCACAAGCAATTCCTTCATAAAAAATAACATCCCTACTCACTATCACCTTGCCAGTGATGGGATTGAAGACTCTATATCCTTTGTTATTCTCACCATATCCCACAAAGATGCCTTTGATGGAGGTTGCATCATCCTTCTTCCTTGTATCCAAGAATTGGTCTACATAACAAGTGGATCCAAAAACTTTGAGATCCTTGAAATTGGGCTTCTCTCCAAATAGAGCTTCAAATGGTGTGATTCCTCCAATGTCTTGGTTAGGCAATCTATTGCACAAATAATTAGCACAAGTAATTGCCTCACTCCAAAATGGTTTGGATAGAGAAGCATCTAGCCTTAAGGCCTTAGCATGCTCACAAATAGATCTATTTCTTCTCTCACTCACTCCATTTTGCTGAGGGGTGCCATAGACATGACAACTCTCTCTTTATGCCATTAGAACTACAAAAGTCAATCAACTTATTGGAGATATATTCACCTCTGTTATCACTCCTTAATATCATAAATCTTGGTACTAAGTTGATTTTCTACCAAAGTCTCAAACTTTACAAAAGAATCAAACACCATAGATTTTCTAGACAAGAGGTACATCCAACAATATCTAGAATAGTCATCAATGAAGGTTACATAATATTTGGCACAACCATTAGACTCATGTGAAAAGCTATGAACATCCGAATGGATGAGTTCAAGAGGAGAGCTTGATCTTGATGTAGATTTTGAGAAGGGTAGTTTGTGAGCATTTGAGAGGCTACATGCTTCACATATCTTCTCACACTTTGACAAATGCTTGGGGAGGCCGAATGCAAGCTCCTTTGCACACATAGATTACATGGCTTTGAAGTTGGGGTGGCCCAACCTTTTGTGCCATAGTTCCACCTTTTGTATCTCCACCTTTACCAAGGCAAAACTCTCCACTACAATATCAAGATCAATCTTAAACAATCTACCTTGCTTAAAGCCTTTAGCTATACATTCATCATTTCTAAAAATGGAACAAACTCCATGCTTAAATTGTACATCAAGGCCTTTATCCATTACTTGGCCAACACTAAGCAGATTCTTAGTTAACTTAGGAACATGAAGAACATTCTCAAGATTCGTCCTTTTGGATGATCCAACATACAATGGAATGGTTCCTATTCCACTTATCTTACATTCTTGACTACTTGAAGTAAAGATTGATCTATGTACATCACTGTAAGAAAGTAAAGTGAAAAAAATGTTCTTTTGATATGTCATGTGGGAGCTAGCCCGACTATCATTCCACCCAGAATCATTGGTGTTGCCCTTGGATGATGGAGGTTTGTTGGAAACCATCAAAGAAGACTCTTCTTCATCATCCTCCTCCTCCTGATGTGCAATGTTGCTTTGTTTGCTCTCTTGTGCCTTATTTTTCTTGAGACATTCTGATGCAAAATGTCCTTTCTTTTCACAGAAAAAACATTTGACTTGGACTTTCTTTGATCTTGCCCTTTGAGCTTGAAGCATCATCCTCTTCCTTGGTCTCCTTGAAGTGCTTCTTCTTTCCATTGTCTTCTTCTTGCCTTTGAATGAGAAATTTTCTTTCTCATCACCATCTTACAGAGACATAGAATTCATTCTTGCATTGGTGTGCATCATCCTACACTCTTCAACCACGAATACACTATGAAGTTTTTTTGTAGTGGGCAAAGTGTCTTGGATTGCAAAGCTTTGGACCAAATTAGAAAACCCTAGATCATTAAGGACAATCTGAACACACTCTCCATCTTGAATTTTCTCTCCAATGGAAGCTAACTCCCTTTTTAGAGATTTGATTCTGAGCACATAAGCCTGTGCACTCTCATCACTCCTCTTCATGCTTTGTAGAATCTGATTCCTAAGCATGAGAACCCTCGAAGTGTTACTAGAATTATAGATTGATTTTAAAGATTTCCAAGCCTCTTTAGCACTTTTACATGATGACACTTCCCTTAGAAGATCATTGCTCACATTCATTTTCACACAACAAAGTGCTAGCCTAGATCTCTTCTTGTATCTCACTAATTCCTGTGCACCTAGAGGTTCATCTTCATCATCAATTAGAAACTCATAAAGATCCTAGAGCACCATGAGTGACTCCATCATAACTTTCCAGATAGCATAATTGGTAGAGTTTAATCTCTCACTAGCTTCTAGAAGGTATGCTCCAACTGATCCCATCTTACTAGTGAAATTCTACACACAAGGTATATACTTGATTGAGCTTGAAACTCACAAAGGTTTCTAACTTGCAGTGTTCCACTTAAATTTGATTTATAATCCAACAGATGGACTTGTAATCATAATTCTATCACTCCCTCACAAGGTTGGAATGAAGATAAGATGAAGTGAACACTACTCTCAAGCAAATCTTGCCAATCTTGGCTAGTTTTGGACAATAGAATGACTCTATCTCTCTCTATATCACTTTGATGTACTTTCAAGAGCTATTTTTCACTTTAAGAGGGCTTGAATTCAGCCTAGATTAATTAGTTATCACGAATTAAATCCAAAACTAATTAATATCAAGTGATCTTGGTAGATTATCTTAGGATTTGCACCAAAAATTACTCACACTGACTCCAGATGAAATTACAGTGATCCAATGAATATAGGGATTTAAATGCTGGTTTAGAATTGCCCACGTGTGTGAACAGTACAGATTTTGATCCAAAAATTATTTGGCATCAAATTCCCTCATCAAAACTTGGATACTAGCTCGCCCTTCCAATACTAGCTTTTTGCAACAAAAACCTACTAAAACTGGATTAGTCTTAAACACTGATCAATAGCCTTGTACTTGGCTCTGATACCATGTTGAAAGTACAGTACTAAGGACCATAAATGGATCTTTGAATGATCCACAAGGTTGATTGTGTGCTTGATTAACAATCTATCAGATACTAGTCAACAAATCAAGATCTAGTTTAGCAACTCAACAGAAAACAAGTAGAGACAATCAAAGCACTGATTAAAAACTTAATCCTTAGTTCACACATGTGAAAAGCAAGCTGTTGTATGGACTATAGACAGAGTTTGAAGTGTGCCAAAACTAGGTTTCATTGGAATCAATCACTATCATCATACAGAGAGAGAAAATTCGAGTTTCTCCTTGAGGCTCCAAAAAGTTTCTATCTTCTCACTATGGAGAATGGAAATACATAGTAAAAGACACTTCCTTTGCAAAGTTAGATGAAAATCCAACATGTAATAAGAAAGTAGACTCAACTTTCTTGCCCCTAGCCTTGATCCTAGAGTCATGCTTGGTAGGTGCATGGTAGGTACGAATCTCATCATAAATCAAGGTCTAGATCCTACAAAGTAGAAATCACTACCAAATGGACACAACCACTCCTCTTGACTCATGGTAACCTACATTAGGTGTATATTGCCATGTGGCACTTTGGCCATACAAGTGACTAACAAGAAATATTGACAATATGTACAATATTCTACATGGCTAGATTTGCCAATGTAGGCAATTTTTCACAAAAGACCCTATTAAATTCAATACATTGAAGGTGGAGATGAGATTCTATCTAACGTGCCATGGATTCTTACAAAAAAACAACTCTCACATGTTAAACATGTCATAAAACAAATTAGAACTCCAACATGCTATGCACATTCTTTATGCAAATCATTTACCAAAGATGGTAAATTAAGTGGATTTAAATCGCATGATTGGCATAAGATGTTGCAATTCATCACTACAAGAAAAGTGCATAGAAAGGGTGGCCAAAAACCTCCATTTAGATCAGTTTAAAGGGCGGTTTTTGGTATCTGCCCTTTAATCCATTGGCCGCCTTTCCAACGTTGCCCTTTAAACCATTGCTTTAAGGGCGGCTTTTGGTTGCGCTATAATTTTTCTTAAAAGGCGGCTTGTAGCCACCTTATATGCATAGTTTTAAGGGGGGAAAAGATAATCAAAGGGCGATTTTTGGCCCCCCTATAAACTTGCTTAAAGGGTGGCTTTTAGCCACATTTTATGAACATTACTAACAACTAAAATAAGGTTAAAGGGCGGCTTTTGGCCGCCCTTTATTCACTCACACAAGCTAAAAAAAAATAGAGCCGCCCTTTAAACCAAATTTAATGGTGGTTTAAAGGGCGGTCTATACTTGTCATTGTGCCTTTTTGTCAAAAAAAAGAAATTGGGCTGACTTTTATGCACATTTTTTAGTTATTAAAAAAAGAATAAAAGTGTCACTTTTTTACACTCTACAAACATGTTAGTTAAAAAGCGATTTTGGCCACCCGTTAATAAGACAGTTTATGCTTCTCATTTTGTCTCTTTGTAAGAACATCCAAACATCACCCCTACACTACCATTATTAATGCCCTTTTAAATAAGGTTTGCAAAAATAATCGAGTGACTAAGAACTCCTTTGTGGATTGACAATAAAAAAAGATTGGCAATTATTTGTTGCCCTTTTGTGTGGTGTACAAAACCAAGAGAAAAACAAAAACCATTGCCTATACCATTCATAATTTTTATTTAAAGATAACAACACTTTTGTGATGAGATGCATAAGAGTAAAAGAGTGGCCAATTGTGATTCTCTCTCTATGCCAACATTCAATCATTGTTCAAAAGACAATTTTTGGCCTTTTTTCAAACATTTAAATATTATAGAGTGATTTTCTTATCTATTTCCCTTAAAAGAAGTTCAATGTATTGTTTCAAAGTACTCTTTCTATGATGTATGCAAGAATGTTAAATGGGTGGACAAAGCCATCATTTGAACCTATAATAAATATCGTTAGCCATAACATATGAAAACAACAACGAAGATAATCACTTTCGCATCCAACTTAGAAATTATTTAAAATGAAATTTTTTTTTTACTCTCTTTATGATTGTCATTATTTACACACTTTATGTCAACATCATAGAAATATTTTAACATGTTAATTAATGAATAACATTGAGATACAATACGTCATTTCAAATCGTTACAATTAAACACTCGATTTTAAAAGCCATGTCTTAGGCCATGGAACAAATAAGCCACAAGCATACTCTAATGTAGTACACTCTTCATTATATTTTGGGAGTCCTTTCGGTTCAAATACTTCATCAACCTTGATTAAATAATAGCCCTTTCCACTAGGCCTACAATTCCATGTTGTTTTTGGGACCTTTACTTTCTAGTGTGCCTCGTGCAACCAATTTTTTTTTTTTTCTGATATTAAGTACATTGACCATAGCATTCAAGTGAAGAGCCTATTTCATGCGAAATAACAAATGAGAATAATGACAAATCTATTTCCAAATATAGGATTATAAAATATACTTAGAAAAATTAGGAAAATAAGAACTTGATCATTACTTATTTTTTTCATGATTATTTCCACTTTTAATCTATAATTTGATTCAACATAGGTTATAAAAGCACGTGTGTGTGTGTGTGTGTGTGTGTGTGTGTTTATATATATACGTTTAATAAGTGACATGTTGTAAAGGATTTTTTCTCGTCGTAATCATGCTACACTAAAAACTTAGAAGCAATATTTACCCCTTTATTTATTCCATTTGCTTGGATGAGTAATTTTTTTTTCACTCTAATCACATCTCCTTTGTTTTGAGCATGTCCCAAAATCTTCTCCTGAAAAAAATTCATTAAATATACATATCAATAGAAATTTGTATATGCAATATACAGTTTACACATATGTTTTAATACTAACTTCAACACTAAGTTGATGATTTTTACAAAACTACTTGATGAATATCTAAGTTGTAAATCAATTCATTTTAAATTTAAAATATTGTGTTTTACATATATTGATACACCATTATTTATTTACATGTATTTGAGAAGAATGTGTGTGTGTGTGTGTGTGTGTGTGTGTGTGTGTGTGTGCATGTGCGTGCGTGCATGCGCGCATGTGTGTGTGTGTGTGTGATAATATTTAAAAATGATATAAAATGTTCATATGATTGAAACATATCTCTGTAGTAGTTTTGAATTTTCTCTTTTTGAAAAAATTGCTTGATATTAATGGTTGTGATATACACATAAAGTGTCATATATTTAATATTAAGAAATATAATATCTACCTCATTTTTTACTCTTATTTTTATAAAATAAATATAATACTAATAATATTGTCATAAGGTATGCAATATCAAGCAAACATCATTTCTAATCACACAATTGGCAAAATTTTCTTCTCCATAGAAAACATACCTTATTTGATTCCAATGCACATGCACTCCTAGACATAGGGCTAGGTGACATGAGTGACATTGCAGGATAATCCTAAACATGAATTTTTTTTTTTCGGATAACGTATATTGATATACTTAGTGATTCAATGATGACAATAGTAATGTCAACAAGTCCATCATCTAAAAAAAAACCATTTTAAAACGTAATAATCATTTGTACATACATTTTTTGGCACTTTGTGAGTATTAGGACTATAGTATAAACAATAGAGCTTGTTCCTAGAGCCTACCAATAAAATACTAATTTTTATTTGTTTGTTGATTTTCATAAATGACATAATATGAATAATGCAAGAGCATTGAAATTTAACAAGATACATCCAATATGCTAGAGAGAGAGAGAGAGAGAGAGAGAGAGAGAGAGAGAGAGAGAGAGAGAGAGAGAGAGAGAGAGAGAGAGAGAGAGAGAGAGAGAGAAGTTTGCATACCTAATTTATTGACTTGTCATGCACATTTTTGTGAGTACCAGGGCTACTAGACACAATAGAATTTGTGGTATGAATCTAAAAGCTCAAAGTCCCATTCTAAGAACAACTTATAATATTTGAGCACATGTCATTGCACGTACAATCTTGCAAGCATCTAAATTACTAGATTATTTGACATGAGTCTAAAAAGTACAAAAAACAATTGTTGATTTGCAATATAATAGTTTTTTCTTCTTCTCTACATACTATATTAAGGGCTTTATTTTTGGCAATACATATTACAAATACCTTGTTTGATGGATTTTGTAATGTTTCATTTTGAAAAGAAACACCAAATAATGTTTTAGTTGGATAAAAAATACCATCTGGTGTTTTTTCTTCTCCAACTTTTGTCTCTCTACAAAAGAACAATTTTCTTAGTGTTCATATATAAAATGTTAATCATAATATGTTTATTTATCTAGTTTTTAGTTTTATTTAAAACATTTTTAGATTTTCACCAAACGTGAGATTGTGAAGATTTCTGCGCACAAGACAACTCATCAATCACCTTGCAAAATATGACACATAACTTTTTGGATTCAATAATTATAATGTCATATGATATGACCATCATGTCATTTGCCTGATTAAAAAAATTACAAACCTATTTGCATATGTGGTGAGCTCTCCTTCTTTTATCTTTCCATAACCTTTAGATGTTTGTGCTTTATAAAAAACCTCTATAGCTCTTGGCTCTCGTTCAAGATCTTTTTTTCTAAAAGACACGTAAGAAAACATTACTTAATGACTTATAAACATAGAATTTATTAGTTAGATTTATTAAAACATTAAAGCATGAATAACAACCAAACATGAAAACAGTGAGGTTTATATTATCAATTCTTCTCTTACACCCGTATATCCAAGATGTTCCACATGTGTAAGATTATTTTGTTTGGAATGATTATTTATGTTCCTTTCTTTCATGACCTGTGATAAGTTTAACATACATAACTACATATGACATCTCTATCCAAATTTAAGCCAAATTATAATTTGCAACATACTATCTATTAACATAGTAAAAAAAAAATCAAAACTATACCAATTCCTTCTTTTTTAATATTTTTTTTATTGAGCACAATAATATGCTTGTAAAATTATATTAAGTCTCAATTCAAGATTTGCACCTCAATGCTTCAAATTGAATTTTAGGACACATGCTTGTCTATCTAAGGTGGAAAAAATCAAATGCTTGTTTGTCTAAGAAATTACTTCAAATGCTTGCATAAAGATATTACCTCTTAGGAAGAAAATCAAAAATATGTTTGTAATATGGTACCTCTCTCTCAAATATATCTGTAATAATATTTTATTTTGGCTCTTTTTTTTAGCACCCTTAATAACTTCAACATAATTCTAAGCATCGAACCTATTTTTCAATTGTGACCATTAGTGCCACATCTACGAGGTTTTGTGTAGTCCAGGATGAAGATTACCTAAAAGGTCTAATACGTATTTCTTTCCAAGTAGATCGTATACATCCTTCCAAATTTTGGTGGTTTTTAGTAATGGATAGGATACAATTGAAGATGTTGATGCGTAAGACCAAGCAAAAAAGTGTTGGTAAGATCCAAATCGTGAAAGAAGAAAAAAATGTCTGTATGCTAAATTTGAAACTTCCTCCATAAGAAAATACTAGGCCAAACTAGGAGAAAAATGACGGCCAAAAATTGTCACTTAAACTGATTTTAATGACAATTTTGAGGGTCGTCATTCAATCCATGTCATTAAAACCAATGGTTTGAAATGACGGCCAAAAACCGTCATTTATGTTATCTTAAATGACGGCCAATAAAGCCATCATTTATTTATTTTAAATCTAATAGAAATGATGACCAAAAACCCTCATTTAAACCTGTGAAAAATTGCCTGCATTGGCAAATCTAGCCATGTAGAATATTGTATATTTTGTCAATATTTTTTGTTAGACACCTGAATGGCCAAAGTGCCACTTGTCAATCCACACCTAATGTAGGTTACCATGAGATTCCTACTTTGTAGGATCTAGACCATGATTTATGATGAGATTTGTACCTACCATGCACCTACCAAGCATGACTCTTGGATCTAGGCTAGGGTTTTCACATTAGGACAAGAAAGTTGAGTCTACTTCCATATTACATGCTGGATTTTCACCTAACTTTGCAAAGGAAGTGTCTTTTACTATGTATTCCCATTCTCCATAATGAGAAGATAGAAACTTTTTGGAGCCTCAAGGAGAAACTCGGATTTTCTCTCTCTATATGGTGATTGTGATTGATTCCAATGCAACTAAGCCTTTGGACACTTTAAACTCTATCTATAGGCCATACTATAGCCTCATTTACACACGTGTGAAATCGGATTTTAGTTTATGATCAATGATCTGATTGTCTCTACTTGTTTTCTATCAAGCTGCTAAACTAGATCTTGTTTTCTGATTACTAGTATCTGATAGATTGTTTAACAAACACACAATCAACCTTGTGGATCATTCAAACTCCATTTATGGTCCTTAGTACTATACTTTTTACATGGTATCAGAGCCAAGTACAAGGCTATTGATCAATGTTTGAAACTAATCCAGTTTTAGCAAGTTTTCGGTGCAAAAAGCTAGTATTGGAAGGGTGAGCTGGTATCCTGGGGATTTGATCCCAAACTTTTTGTGGATCAAAATCCATACTGTTCACACATGTGGGCAACTATGAACTAGCATTTAAACCCCCATATTCATTGGACCACTGTAATTTAATCTAGTGTCAGTTTGATGTAATTTTTTGTGCAAATCCTAGGATAGGTTATCAAGATCACTTGCCATTAATTAGTTTTGGATTTAATTCATGATAACTAATTAATCTAGGCTGATTTCAGACCTTCTTAAAGTGGAAACTAGGTCTAGAAAGTACATCAAAGTGAAAGAGAGAGATAGAGTCATTCTATTGTCCAAAAATAGCCAAGATTGGCAAGATTTGCTTGAGAGTAGTTTTCATTTCATCTTATCTTCATTCCAGCTTTGTGAGGGAGTGCTAGAACTGTGATTACAAGTCCATCTGTTGGATTAGAAGTCAATATTTGAGTGAAACACTGCAAGTTAGAAACCTTTGTGAGGTTCAAGCTCAACCAAATCTATATCTTGTGTGTAGAATCTCACTAGTAAGATGGGATCAATGGGAGCCTACCTTCTAAAAGCTAGTGAGAGGTTAAATTCTACCAATTATGCTATTTGGAAAGTGAGGATGGAGTCACTCATGGTGGTCCAAGATCTGAATGAGTTTCTAATAGATGATGAAGATGAACCTCTAGGTGCACAGGAATTAGTGAGATACAAGAAGAGGTCTAGGCTTGCACTTCACTGTATTAAGATGAATGTAAGCAATGATCTTTTGAGGGAAGTATCATCATGTAAAAGTGCTAAAGAGACTTCGAAATCTTTAAAATCTATCTACGAGTCTAGTATCGCTTTGAGGGTTCTCATGCTTAGGAATCAGATTCTACAAAGCATGAAGAGGAGTGATGAGAGTGCATAGAATTATGTGCTCAGAATCAAGTCTCTCAATAGGGAGTTAGCTTCCATTGGAGAGAAGATTCAAGATGGTGAGCTTGTTCAGATTGTCTTTAATGGTCTAGGGAGTGACTTTTTAAATTTGGTCCAAAGCTTTGCAATCCAAGACACTTTGCCCACTATAGAAAAGCTTCATAGTGTATTAGTGGCTGAAGAGTGTAGGATGATGCATACCAATGCAAGAATGAATGTCATTTCTCTGCAGGATGGTGATGAGAAAGCTAATTTCTCATTCAAAAGAGAAGACCAATGGCAAGAAGAAGCACTTCAAGGAGACCAAGGAGGAGGATGAGGCTTCAAGCTCAAAGGGCAAGATCAAAGACAAGTCCAAGTACAAATTTTTTTTCTATGGCAAGAAAAGACATTTTGAATCAAAATATCTCAAGAAGACAAAGGCACAAGAGAGCAAACAAGGCAAAATCGCACATTAGGAGGAGGAGGAGGATGAAGAGTCATCCTTAATGGTTTCCAACAAACCACCATCATCCAAGAGCAACACCAATGATTCTGGGTGGACTGATAGTGGGGCTACTTCCCACATGACATATCAAAGGGACATTTTCTCCACTTTACTTTATTACAAGGATTTACATAGATCAATCTATGCTGCAAGTAGTCAAGAATGTAAGATAAGTGGAATAGGAACCATTCCATTGTATGTTGGATCATCCAAAAGAATGAATCTTGAGAATGTTCTTTATGTTCCTAAGAACCAAGAATCTGCTTAGTGTCGGCCAATTAATGGATAATGGCCTTGATGTACAATTTAAGCATGGAGTTTGTTCCATCCTTAGAATGATGAATGTATAGCCAAAGGCTTCAAGCAAGGTATATTGTTTAAGCTTGATGCTAATATTGTAGTGGAGAGTGCTAACTTGGCAAAGGTGGAGCTATGGCACAAGAGGTTGGGCCACCCCAACTTCAAAGCCATGGAATCTATGGTTGCAAAGGAGCTTGCAGTTGGACTCCCCAAGCATTTGTCAAAGTGTGGGAAGAGATGTGAAGCATGCATCCTCTCAAAGGCTCACAAAATACCCTTCTCAAGATCTACGTCAAGATCAAACTCTCCTCTTGAACTCATCCATTCGGATGTTCATAGCTTTTCACATTGGTGGTGCCAAATATTATGTAATCTTCATTGATGACTATTCTAGATATTGTTGGATGTACCTCTTGTCTAGAAAATGAATGGTGTTTGATTATTTTGTAAAGTTCAAGACTTTGGTAGAAAATCAACTTAGTACCAAGATTAAGGTATTAAGGAGTGATAATGGAGGGAAATATATCTCCAATAAGTTGATTGACTTTTGTAGTTCTAATGGCATAAAGAGGGAGTTGTCATGTCCGTACACCCCTCAACAAAATGGAGTGAGTGAGAGAAGAAATAGATCTCTTTGTGAGTGTGCTAAGGCCTTAAGGCTAGATGCTTCTCTATCCAAACCATTTTGGGGTGAAGCAATAACTTGTGCTAATTATTTGTGCAATAAATTGCCAAACCAAGCCATTGGAGGAATCACACCATTTGAAGCTCTATTTGGAGAGAAGCCTAATCTCCTTGGATAAGAGGAAGAAGGATGATTCAACATCCATCAACGGCATCTTTGTGGGATATGGTGAGAATAACAAAGGATATAGAGTCTTCAATCCCATCACTAGCAAGGTGATAGTGAGTAGGGATGTTATTTTTTATGAAGGACATGCTTGTGATTTGGATGATAATGCTACTAATCATCTTGATGCCAAGGAGCATGCTAGGATGGAGGAGGAGCTTCCAAGTGAAGAAGATCCACCTCAAGATGCAAGAACTCCAAGAACTCCAAGAAGATCTACAAGGGCAAGGACCGAGCCATTGAGGCTCACCTATGATGGTCAAGGTGATCAAAGGGAAGGCTCATCATCTTTCACATATAATTTCTTACTTCAATGATTGATGAACCATTTTGCTATGAGATCTACATGAGGCAAACCGAGGTATGCTATGAGAACTACATGAGGCAACTTGAGGGCTTCATCAAGAAGGAAGTTGAGGATAAGATGTGTAATGACTCATTTGAGAACAAGTTTTTATGTCTTAGTGATCTAAAATTTGCTATAAACCAATTAAGAGTAAATTGGTTGTTTGATCAAATGAGTGCTCGCGGATTTTGGAAGAGTAAGAATGAGTTAATCACTCATTGTTTTGAAAAATGTGTTTTTTTCTTTTGGAGAGGCAAATTGTAAGCTTCTTATGAGAATAAGTGAAACATCCTTGAAGGACACTTATATCCATAAGCAAGTATGCAGCCTCATGAAGTTCAAGATCGCTTGTAATTACAAGATTAGGAAAATCATGCTTACATTTTATGGTTTGTGGACTAGTCATTTTAGCATCATAAATCTTGGTAATAGTGGCAAGTACCTGTTTTGTGATCTTGATCAATGTGATTTTCACAAGACATGGAGACATCAGATTTCCTTCAAAGAGAAGCATCAAGATCAAGGAGGAGCAAGTTTCAAGTTCATGCATCTTCACGGAAGAAATCAAGTGCAAAGGTGCAAGGAAGAATCAAGACTCTTCAATTCATCTTGGAGGAGATCAAGATCAAAGAAGCTCTATCTTGGATATGGTGATAGGTCATGTCATCATCTTTGGGGGCTCATTAGTCATCTTCTAAACCTAAATATGATTTATTTCTGATGTCAAGATCAGGTCTTAGAATTGTAGATAGATACATTATTGTTTCCAAGGCTAGATTTGAGGAGGAGTGTGAAAAATTGCCTACATTGGCAAATGTAGAATATTGTATATTTTGTCAATATTTTTTGTTAGACACTTGAATGGCCAAAGTGCCACTTGTCAATCCACACCTAATGTAGGTTACCATCAGTCAAGAGGAGCGGTTGTGTCCATTTGGTAGTGATTCCTACTTTGTAGGATCTAGACCATGATATATGACGAGTCATCCTGGAGAGTCTATAGCTTTGTCTAGATTCTTCAGAAATAAGAATTCCTTGGAGAGTTTCTAGATTAGTTAACCGAAGCAGATAGAGAGAGAGAGAGAGACATCTCGACCGAAAGATGCGTGAACTCTCAACCGAAGAAGAAACGCGTGAGGTCTCGACCGAGCCGGGTGTGAAGTAAAATGGGATTGTTGTCTTCACTAGATTGCAATGGTCGTGTTGCGGAGGAAGTGAAGATGGCAAACTCGCTAACCCTCTGCTAGGCCGCTGGATGAACCATCTTGAATCTACGATGCAAATGTGAGTCCAATCTGAGCCTGTTGGAGCTCGCTGAGTCAATCGGATCTACAGTTGTGCATATGAATCCCTTCTGAGCTCGCTGAATCTGAGCTAGCTAAACGAACTTGAGGTTGGAGCTCGCTGACCCTCTACGTCTGAAGATCTCCTGAGTTCGCTCAATCTGAGTGCTGGTCTATCGAAATCAACCCATACGTTCTGAGAGCGATGGCCCACAAGTATTCCAACCTATCAGTGCTCTTCCATCATCATCTCAGCTCTTGAGAATGAGCCGGTTCTATCACTGCTGCAGCTAACTGGGCCATCGCTACCTACTGTGGAGTGCCTATATTGCTACCTGCCCACATCAGACCTGCGTTGGATCTGTAAATCCATGTGTAACCTGCGTGAACGAAGTTGGAATTCCTACAACCAGTTTCAGACCCATCCTTGCTAGCTCATTAAATCTCTATTGGAGTTTGCTTAATCTCGGCTAACTTGCTAGAGCGCTGTAAGGCATACTGAACCCAGGCTTGCTGTCTGGAATCTGCTGTATCCTTACTAAAGTCTAATGAGTCCCTGTGGGAATTTTACTAACTCGATTAGAGCTCTGTCAAGCTTGGATTACCGCTTGAAACTCTTCGGGAACCCACAGATTCATTGCTAAAGCTCTATGAGCTCAGTACCTGCTAGCTCGACGCATCTGGACACGCCCACCTGAAGCATAACTGTAGATCGACCAGTAGCTACGACATCTCAAAGTCACGCGACCTCCAGAGAGGTTAGAAGGAACGATCAATGAGGCCAAGATGAGCTAAGAATACCACCATCCAAAAGACCAATGAACCTCGCACCAAGGCTTATGGCATCAATCGGAAATGGCGTGAACTCATGATTTGGGGGAGTCCAAGGGCACTCCGGTCTCCTTTTTCCACATAAGGTATAATTTTCAGTTCCTTGTTAAAGCATGTATCTTTCCATTAGTAAGTTCATATGTTGTGAAATATGATGTCCTCTTTGGAGTTTCCTGAGCATTGCTTAGCACAACTTGGATTTGGCGTGGTCCTCTTGCTTGACTTCTACTTTTAATTGTGATCTTGGTATGGGCTTGCCTAATGATGATCAAATTAGATAGCATGCTAGTCTACTTTTAATTAGTATTGTGATCTTGGTATGGGCTTGCCTAATGATGATCAAATTAGATAGCATGCTAGTCATGTCTCCTCAGAGTATACTCACAATCATCGAAAGTTAAAATCTCTACACACATTATGCTTAGCTTATAAAACTCAGTTTGATGTTGTATTTAAAAATGAGATGTTTTGTGTGTACTTAAGTCACTAGCCCGACCTCTTTGAAATAGAAGAGTGGGTCATCCACCGTATGTGGTTGAAACACACCACCTCGGTTAGGGGTCATCATAGTCACCTCCACCGTTGGAACTGCCTAGTGAAATACCTAGGCCTGACGATTGGCAAAATACCACTGCCTACCAAACAAGGTGGCGCGTATAATGGATGAGAATCAGTCCCACCCTACATTAGGGGATGTCTGCCAATTAATCCGAGAAGGAGCCACACACTACTATTTCTATACTCCAACACTCCACCCTCACCTACGGGCGAGAGATACTATATTTAGAATACAACATTGCGGGGGTCATAGCTACTTCGAAACATGTGAGTTCATTATTGATGGGTTCTGGCATCTAACTTATGCCGTTTCCACCAACTATACGAGACTCACCCAGCCTTTCATACCATTGGGATCGCCAGTGCAGTCACCCGGACCAGCTGGCAGTACTAACAGACCCCCAGAATTAGATCGACCAGAAACAGAGAGAGATGAAACCAGTGGTGATGACCCCTCTGCGGACTTCTATATAGAGGGGTGGATGATCTAGATAACGAAAAGTCTATCATCAAGACCGATAGGACTGAGATTGCATTTACACCTCCTTGCAGTCGTGCCTCTGGGGGCCTGGAAAACCCTCATTAACTGGGGAGCACGGGGTGATTGAGACGGCCCTCGGGATTGGAAGCGGCATCCCTCAATCACTCGCATAAGGGCAGTGTGGTCCCTTCCCCTGTAGGGCTTCCTGGCGAGACCAATCCCCCGTCGAGAATTTTCCCCTATCATTGGTGCGTCTGCTGGGAGATCTTTGAAGGTAGCCATCCATAATATTGACTACATTACTTGTTGACCCATTGACGAGAGCTTACTCATTTTCCTAATTTTGACGAAGTCAATTAGTTAGCATCGCATCATCTAAGGCCGAACCACATTAGCATCCCAGAAGAATGGAATCCAGTACGAACCTCATAAAGACCATGCAAGAGAATGAAGGGTTTGGGATCGAACAGACTAGTGACCAAGTGGAACTAGTTCGGAAAGACATAGCAGAAAGCTGGATGACTTATGGAATGACTTGGGAGGGTCATGAGACCCACATACCACACCAATTGATGGCTATTTGTCGGAAGACAAGGTATTCCCCTAGGTAAGACAAGATAGGGTTACCACGGAAACCTAGAGAAAAGGGAACACCCCCCAGAGAGACATCAGAACCTAGGAAAAGATGACTAGGAGTTAGGAGGAGTAGTCGGGGTGTCCAATCCCCACTGCTTGGAGAACCTGATGGTGAGCCAAGCAACCTATGATGAATCCTAATGACCCACCAGAAAATATTACAGAGATACTACTTGAACCAGTAGAAGAAATCAATGCACCATTAGACGATATCGCACCCACTGTTGTAGGAATGGCAAGACGTCCGACCGAACTGGCAAGGAGGGTCTTCCATAAGTATCCACTAACTTATGGGACTAATCGATTTCTAGCCTTTCTAGAACTTCTAGTTTAGGATTAAGGACTTCAAAGTTTCTTAACTTAGGCAAACTTAAGATAAAATATTTCTAATCTTAAGTCTCCTAAGTCTAAGTTCTAATCTAAGTTTAAGCTATTTTATTCTTTTTTAAGGTTCTACTCATGGGCTTACAAACACATGCCATGGCGGAAGTTTATTAACAAACACTCGCACGTGGTCTTACAAAACACATGCCATGGAGTTTTATTTTTTTATTTTTATATTTTCTTCTATGTTAGCACATATGCTAAGATTATCCCCCTCCTTATTGGATTGGTGGTCCCACACCAATCGAAGCCTTTTCTTCCTGGATCTTTTGTGCTTCATGGAGGCGAGACTGTTGCTGTCGGGAGTGGTAGATTGTAGTGTCGATGCCCTCCATCATTTGCCACCGAAGTTTGTTCAGGAAGGGCATGAGTTTGTAATAATGGAGCATACCCTGTAGAAAGTTATGGATTTTCCATAGCTCCACCATATCAACGTGCAGGGCAAAAGTTAGTGCAGTGTGATAATAGAGCCTTGCTATGCTGATATGGTTGTCTTGCGTTCGCAGTGGTTTACTGATATCAAGGGCGATTGGGGGTAGCCCTCAATCCCAAAAGCCCTTGAGTTCTGCCAAAAATGCTATCAGGTTGCAATTATCCACAAAATATCTAACGTCGCAATCAGGATTGCCATGGTGCTTCAGGTAGAATACTCAACAGTTGGTGACCATGTCTTTGGCTAAGTTGCCGGTATCGACGCCTGTGAGCTTGGGCCAAAATATCCTATTCTTAACCTTGGTGGCAAGAAATGGTTCTTGCCTCACTATTGGATAGTAATAAGGATTCGTGCGCATGTAGGAGGGAGCTGCGATATATCGTGCCATCGAGGTCTTACTTTGTAGGAAGAGCTGATGGCACTAGAGAGGTTGTGAATCCAGGAGTTTGACTGTTTTTTTATGTGCTTCACTCTGGTCCAAATTTGGCAATATGTAGCCACCTCTCTTGTTTGTCGTTGGATATTTCTTGGCAAACTCCTGAGAGACGCGCAACTCCTTGCTTGGTTCTATGGGCATGATTCTGTGCCGGATGGTTGGTGCTTCAAAGGCAATCTCATGTTGAATTTGGGGATCAGGTTCAGGAGAGAGAGGAGGCGAGGGGTTAGCTTCAACAATTCTTTGTGACTCATGAGAAAATTGTCGTGCAATAAATGGGGGGTTAGTGGTGCCGAGAGGGTTAGAAGCGTTGGAAGGAAAAAGATAATGTTGGGAGCTGGTACCCCCAAAGCCTCATGGATTGGTTTGTGCTTGAGCTCCTTGCCTTAGGGGTTGGCCTTGAAATGATGAGCTTTGAGTAGCTGGAGGAGGCTACGCGAATCTTGCTCCATCTCCAACATCTGGTCCATCAAAGTGGTGCCCTGAATCATGGAATCGGACTTGCTCTGCATGAACAAACGATGTCAATTGGATAGTTGTCTTTAAGCGTTCTTCCAGGGTGGCAATGTGCTAGTTCAAAGCCTCGATGAAAGCAAGGTATGATTGTTATAATTTTGTGTGCTGCTCCATCGTGGCTTTCAACTTTTGGGCCAACGTTTAATAGGCCACCACTGGAATGGCAGTTCCTTCAAGAATAGCTGGTGATGCGAAGTTGTTGAAGCTCACCAATTCCAACTATTCCTTCATAGCGGAACGTGCGGCTTGTGCATTTGCTACAGCCTCATCCCTTTCGGATTTGAGCTTATCGATGGTATGCTGCATGTTGGGTACCTTTAGCTGGAGCTAGTTCTGGAGGTGGAGTAACATCTGCTGCTATTGTTGATTATAATTGGTGAGGTTCTAAATCTGTAGTGGTTGTTGTTTGTTTTCCTCCTCCGGCCTTGTTTTTTCTTTCTAAAGATCCACCATAGCACCATCGTCAAATTGCCGCATAGTATATTGTCTCCCTAGTGTGCCAAATAGATTGTATTGGAGCTCATTCACCAACCATACCGCTTTTTGGGCTGCAATGGGTAATTGCTCCCAAGGACCAATGTCAGGGAGGGTGCGTGTATAGTTAGGATATGACATTGGGTTAAAGGGTAGAAAATCAGGAGCAGGGTTAGATGGAGATGGATGAAAGGCAGGTGGAGATGATCGAGGAATGATGGGTGAAAGAGGTGGGGAGATACTGCGTGGTGGAGATGTGTTGATTGGGTTAGTGGTGACGGTGGTTGATGGAAGTCCGGTTAGTAATTGTAATGCAAAATCATCTACGTTGACTGTAGAGTCAAGTAGGATGGAGATTTGTACAGGTGAGGGCTTTTGTGGAAGTGTGGAATCGAAGTCCGTGTTGAGAGTTAGTGATGGTGTGGAGGTGGCAGTAAATGGTGGGGTTGGTGGTGGGAGTGTGAGAGCAAGTGAGGGAGATGGGGTTATGGAAGTTGCATGTGTGGATAGAACCATGCCCATAGGATCAGAACCAGAAGTGTTTGCCGCTACTGAGCTACCTGCTGTTGTCGCTACTACTTGTCTGCATTATTGGGCCTGGTGGAGTAAGGTTGCCTGCTACTCTAGGACTTCCTTTGGGACCTGAGAGGGTTTAAGGCTTCCTCCCGATTCAGCATACTCAGACCCGATGTCGCTAGATAGAATGTCGTGAGGGACATCGGCTTCTGTGCTGACCGCCTTCATCTTCTCTTTCATAGTATGGCCACATGGTTGAGGCTTGGGTTGTGGAGAGGTGTGTGTAGGAGGGACTGCTGGTACGTCATGAAGGATCTCGTCATCAATTTGAAAGATGGTCTCCTCCTCGCAGAGATCCCATGGATAGTGTGGGCGTTTGGCACGATAGAATTTTGTCTCAGGCTTTTCAACTATAACCTTGGCAGCTGGTTCCACCTTGGAAGCATGTTGCGGATAGGCCCGAAGTGGAAGTGCCTCCATGTAATTAAGGATCTGAATATCAGAAATGTCTAAATCTTTTGGGCCATTCTGAATTCGTAAGACATTCTCATCATCGACGAATAAATCTTTAGATTCATTAGTAGGTAGCCATGCAACATTTAGTAACTCATCATTGTGTGGAAGGATATTAATAAAATTGATATTGATGATAGGTGTATCAAGATTAGGTAATTGGTTGTGATCGATCGGGAGTGGAGAGGTACAATTATCCTGATGCTGAGCATAGTAATCGGCATTCACACAATCAATGGTAGCTAGACTGTGACTCCAGTCTATGATATCAATAGATTTAACATAATGACCTTTTTTGTGGCTGGACTGGTATGGTTCAAATACTGAGTTGGTGGTCGAGGACCCTTCATCATGGATACATGCAGGTTTGAGCTTACCCATTGAATCACTGGTGCAGAACTGTCACGATTTCCAAAAGTGACTGGACCTTTGCTCCAGTCATGAATGACTCGTGCATTGGTGAGCCACGGACGACCAAGTAGTAATTCATAAGAATAGGCATTATTGGGAATATCAAGTATTACGAGATCAACAGAAAACTTGAAACCTCCTAGTTTGATCAGCACGTGTGGAAGGAAACCGGTAGGTTGGGCCACACTTTGATCAACCATCCGAGGCTGACAAGTGGGTTTGGCTAGCTTGTCTCTCAGATTCCATTCTATCATGAGGGACGTGGAAATGATATTGACACTAGAGCCACCATCGAGTACTGCTAAAACTTCACAAGAATGATAATGGGTAGCTGGAATTTTGATGTTGCCTCGTTCGTTGAGAGGATTGATTAGATGTAAGGGCATTTCGGGCAACTCGTCAGTACCAGTGGTGTTATTGAATTGGATGAGTTTCAATGGGTAAGGTTTCTACTTGCACTGAACAGACAGGAGCAGCAGACTTAGATCGGGATGGGCAGTCTTTTATGTGATGTTCAATACCACAATTTTCACAAGTTGGATTTTAACAGAGTTTATCTAGGCAGCGAATACTAGGATGTCTACCTGCACAGATAAAACATCCTCATATTGTGGGCAGTTGATGTGCAACAAAGACAGCTTGGTTTGAATTATAAGCTTGGGCATTGGGATCCACTGTTTGAGCATTAGAATCATAGGTATAATAAACAACCGTTTTAGTAGAGTATTGCGGTTGAGTATTGTCTTCCACATAGTAGGTTGCCAGATCGATGGTATTCGGATCAAGATAATGGACAGCGTTTTGTGGGGCAGGTTGGTTAACGACAAACTGTTGACGTGGTGATGGGTATTGATTTGGTGCAGTTGGTCATGGTTGGTAGACCCCTGGTCGTGGCACAGGCTATTGTGGAGGGTAAGGGCAGTATGCTCGATAAAGGGTCGGTCTAGTGGCTGCTGGGAAATGGTTTCGCAGTTGAGGGCATTCATTAGCAGTGTGATGTTGTGAGCAGATTGGACACCATACATTTTCTCTTGTTGGAAAAGATTTCTCAGCAATCTGTTTCATGGCGGTTTGGAAATCGGCAATGAGTTTATCCATATGAGATTGTTGAGCTTTTTGCTAGGTTTCGATTTGATGTAAAAGTTCTGAAGATTGGGCAATATTGTCAGACTTCGGGTGATTAGGATGGTCCGGATTCTTAGATTTCTTTTCACGATGGTCAAAGTCATCATCGGAACCTTCGTCTTTCTCATGGATAACATTGGTCATCACATCTTTAATTTGATCATAAAGGTCAAGTGGTTTGAGTTCACGGCGGATGTTTTTAGGCAATCCAACTAAGAACAATTTTATGGCCATACGTTCGGTGATTTTTTCATCAACACATTCTACTTTGAGACGTTTAAAATCTCTAAGATAGAATAATACCACTGGTACTGACCAGTGGTGTTATTGAATTCTATCTTAGAGATTTTGATTATCTGAATCTCGAAGCTCTTGATCTTGCTTCTTGGACCACCCTCAAGGATGCTCTCCTCAAGCGTTTCAAACCATCCAAACTGACTCAGAGCCCATTCATTCAAATTATCCATATCAAGATGCATCACGAAGAGTCTGTTCGAAACTAAGATAGAATTCGCGAAACTGCTGGAGGACTGATCTTGATGAGATCTAGCCTCAGTGAAGCGATGAATTCTAGGACAAAGATTTGTATATCAAGCTGTTTTCTCAGAATCTGATTGTGGTCAGAATTCGTAGAGGTAATAAAATGAAAAATCAGGGTCAGTTAGGGCTACAGACAGACTGATGAATTCTGATATACCTAGTTGGTTCAAAAAAAGGGCACTTGGGTCACTTCTTTTCAAAGAAAATGCCCAGGTTGACTCTTTTGTTGCTTCCTCCCGGCTTCATAAGTTGCTCCGCAGCTCATGTAGAACCTAGAGAGAAGACTCGTGCTATTGTTGGAAGGTAGAAGACAGGCAAACAAGCAACACACAACACGGAAGTGAGAAACAAAATGAAAAGAAGCTAGGTAAAAAATACTTAAAAAGCGGCAACGACGCCAATGTTGGAAGTAAATCTGATTTGTCAATGTTTGGCTCGATCTACTCACGATGTGGTGTAGTATAGAGATGATCATCCACTTTCTAAGTTTCTACAACAAGCTTCAACGGAAATACGGAAATAATCAACAAATATGAGAGCACTAAGGCTTACCCAACTAGTGCCTGAAATGAAAATAAAGCTAATTAGAAACAACAATAAAAAGCCTTTCTGAGACAAACCCAACTAGCAAGGTTGCTAAACTAAGATTTAAATGAATTGATGGTGGTGGCGAATACCTCTCTAATGAGATGCCCAACTACTTGGCTAGACATGGCATTCAAAGACATTTTACAACTTCCTATTCCCCTCAACAGAATGGAATTGTAAATTGAATGCTTTTTAACTCAACCAGATCAATGCTACACCAATCGTGCCTACTTGCGAAGTTTTGGGCAGAAGCTACTACCACAACCTGTTATGTATAGAATAGATCCAGCATTAAAGCCATCAACAACAAAACTCCTCATAAAATATGGCATGGACACAAGCCTAATTAAAAATATTTGATTGTATATGTTTCATCATGTTCCTAAATAGCTTAGAAAGAAACTGGATCATAGAACAGATAAATGTATTTTCATTGGCTATCCTGATGAACAAATAGCTTCTAAAGTTTATGATCCATCCACCAATGTAACATTTGTTTCTAGGGATGTGATATTCAAATAAGATACCTTCTATGATTTCAAACAACCATCGATAAATGATGCTATGTCATTTCATCCTATTTTACACAGCATAGAATCTTCCAATGATGATGTTTCTTCTATAGAACTTGCAACTACAGCTACATATCCAAATCTAGAGAGATTGTTGTTCTTATGTCCATGTCCTGTATAAGGGAATCGAAATAATTTATGATGTAGATAGCCGGTCACTCTAGTTGTATGTGGTTATTAGTTATGCTACGTCATTCCAGATGTGGTCGTTTCAAGTAATTAATAATCATATGAGGGCCTAGACCTGTAATTGGACATAGGAGCACATGCATGGTGAATGACTGCTTTAATGCAAGAATAGGAGGTCAATAGCTTAATATAGGTTGCATGGGAATCCTAAGGGAAATATTCTCTCCTCTTGGAGAGAATATATCCTATGGAAACTCGCCCATCTCCCTATTGGGAATTCAATTTTTTGAGTCAGTTTCTCCTCTCCTCTCTTGTGTTCTTCACTGTGGCTTGGGGGTGGAATGGTTAGGGTATTGACTAGCCTCTCCATATTGGTTGGGTGGTTCATGCTTCATAGGTGTCCTTTTGGTTTGTATGTTGAATCTTTCTTGAAGACCTTCACTTGGCGATCGTTATAGTGGTATCAGAGCAAGGTTCACATCAACCAGGAGGTGGGGCTTGAGGATCTTGGATTTTTGCAGTTTCTTTGGTGTGTCTCTTTGCTTATTCTTCCAAGTGGTGGAATTCAATGTCAAGTAGGTGGCTTCTCAGATCCTTGGTGTAATTTCAGCCTAAAGATCATAATTGTGGATTTGCTCAATGAATTTTGATGGAAATCATAGGATTTTGATGATTTTAGTGAATTTTCACCTAGAATTGAAGTTTTTTGCTTGGAATTGGTCATGCCTATTGATGTAGTACGTTTTCCAATTTTTACTTACTATTTTATAGTCATTAATGATCTAATGATTGCTTGATGTTTGAATAGTCAAAAGGATATTTAGATAGTGATTTTGGGCCAAAAATTGGGATTTTTGGACCATAAATGGACTATAGAATTTACATTTGACTAGAATCAGAACCTTTAGTGCTTGAATGCAATGGATTTACAGAGATTAGGACCAGATTGCACTTATTTGTGGATTTATCCCACAAATTTTAGTCAAAATTTGTCAAATTTGGTCAAAAACATGGTTTTTTGATGGTTTTTAAACTAACCATTAGAGGGCTCAAAACAGAAAAAATTAGTGTATTTTTGGAGATTTTTGGACATAAATAACTTTCAAATGGGGGTTTTAACCTGTTGGTCATCATTACAACCTTAAATATATGATAGATTGCCTCTGATTTGAGCCATCATGCATACAATTTGGATAGGTGAGCATTAGACACCATCATATTAAAGTTTTGCTTATTGAAGGAGGCCAAAAAATGCATTTTTTGCATGATCTGAGCCTATGATTGCTTGCTGGACCTGTTAGAAGCTCCTATGCCTCTCTAATGAACCTTAGTAGAGTGCTTGTAACGTCATATTGGGTGCTTATTGGGCTGGAGTGCAATTTTTTATGATACCACCTTCCTAAAGTGCACCCGACTACCTGATTTTTGGCCATTTACAGATCGCACACATGAAGCCTAGGTGGCAAGATGATGTAGCAAGTGCCTTGTACACCTATTCTCCCTCTATACTATGCTTTATAGCGACCAATTTGGTGTCTTGTAGAAAAAGTTATGGTCGTCTAAAGTTTGGCAATTTCTGAGCTAAAATTTGCAAAATTTTGGAATTGTTCTGATGCATGCATGCTTGTAACTTAGTGTAGTGCTTGTCTGATGATGGAAATGTATGAATAGACCTATATGCATGCTTGGATGCATGTTGCATGCATAATCAGTAGATTAATCAGTAGATGTCTTGCATGAAGCTATTTTTGAAAATTCTAGATCAAAAAGCCGATTTCCTAGTAACTAGGCTATTTACTAAAAAAATATTTGTGCAGAATGTTTTAAAATGATTTAGAATGTGAGAGTGTCTATGAATATGTTAAATCGATCTTCTTAATCGATTTTCACAGTTGGTCCATTTCGGTCGGATTTAAAAAATTATAGGGTTTCGTAAATTTTTAGACTTTGTCCTAAAAGTTGTTGTTGTTTAATCAGTCTAATATTGATTTTGTGATATTTGGCTTAATTGAGTGAAAGACCTTGTTAGTAATATCGGCCAGTTATGAAGATTCTGAACTTTTCACTTTTTGCCTCATATGAATGATTTGGTAGATCGATTATGTGGAACTAAATACTTCACAAAGATAGATCTTAGAACCAGATATCATCAGATTAGGATTCATCCAAATGATGTGCAAAGGACTGGTTTTCGAACGAGATTCGGTCATTATGAATTTCTCGTGCTTTCTTTTGGGTTGACAAATGCACCGACTACGTTCTAGCAAATGATGAACAATCTTTTGCATCCATATCTAGGGAAGTATGTGGTTGTATTCTTAGATGACATTCTCATCTACAGCAGGACACTTAAAGAGCATTTGAGTCATCTTAAGACGGTCTTAGATATTCTCAGATGAGAGAAACTTTATGCTAAAGAATCTAAATGTGAGTTTTTAGGCATGAGTTATTGTACCTCGTTCATAAGATCATCTGTAGTGGGTTGGAGATTGACGAGAGTAAGGTCAAGACAGTGCTTGAGTGGCCGATACCGAAGACAATTAGAGAAGTTAAATATTTTCTCGATTTTACAGTTTTCTTTCGTAAGTCAAATGAGGATTATGCAAAAGTAGCAGCACCTTTAAACAATTTGACTAAAGGCAGAGTTAATAAAAAGAAAAAGAGAGGTCAACCTAGTGAGTCTATTGAGTGGAATGATGAATTGAACCAATGCTTTGAGAAACTCAAACAAATGGTTGCTTCAACTCCTATTTTACAGATCGGGAATCTTAATATACCTTACGTCGTGAGAACTGACGCGAGTGATTCGTCGATAGGAGCAGTTCTTCTACAAGATGATAGGCCGGTAGCATTTGGAAGCAAGAAACTCATAGGGCCTCAGTTGCGTTACACAACTCAAGAGAAGGAGTTATTTGTTGTGATACATGCACTTAAAACTTGGAGGCCTTACCTTTATGATAGTCAATTTATAGTGTATACAGATCACCAATCTCTAAAGTACTTTTGTAATCAGAATGATCAGAGGGGTTGTAAAGCTTGCTGGGCTGAGCTTATGCAGGAATTTGATCATGAGATCTGATATGTCAAGGGTAACTCTAACCAAGTTGCAGATGTGCTAAGTCGGATTGGTGAACCAAAGAGCTTTCATTCACCTAGATTTTCACTGATCTATACCTTTCACTAAGAGGAAAGTGTGAATCGGATTCTCATTTTGGTCCCATTTGGAAGATGGTGGAGACAGAAAAAAATGAGAATGGAATAAAGATTTACTCATAGGGTTCTCAGGTTTCTAGAAAAGATAAGAAGATAGCGGAACAGTTCTCTATCCGAATCTTTGTGGAAAGATTATTTAGGCTTTATGGACTGCCAAGCGATATAGTTAGTGTTAGAGATCCTAAATTTACATGTCACTTTTGGTCAGTTGTATTCCACAAGCTAGAAATCTCGCCTAGTTTTAATTTTTTTTTATCATCTTGCATTAGAACTAATCAGACTATGAAGGATATGTTGAGAACATATGTGTCTCATAGGCAATCTCAGTGGGAAGATAACGTTCCTTTAATTGAGTTTGCTTATAACAGTAGGAAACATTCAGCTACTGGTTATAGTCCATTTATGCTGATGTACGGTTTTCAATCTAGATCTCCGGTAAATGTGGAGACGAAGTTTGTTAAGATCCAAAAAGTCATAGATTTCTTGCATGATATGCGTGAAATGTTGTAAGTGGCCCATGATTGTATCCAAAGTGCTCAAGATAGGGCTAAGAACTACACTGATCTTAAGAGGTCTGTTACATACCTATGTAACTAGCAGTACTTCAAACCCCTAATAGTCCATTTAGTGTTGGGGGCTAAATGGCAAGATACTCTTAGGATTAAGGGTATGTGCCCTTGGATAAGGACAGGCATGTGACTATACCTTAGTTTGAGGTATGGAGTCACGTGACCCTTGGATAAGGGGATACCCTTAGTACTAAGGATAGGTGTCTTAGATTAAGGTGCTAGTGTCCTTGGTTAAGGGTAGGTAGGTGTCTATGCCTTGGATGGATGTATGGAACATAGAGAGGTGTTAGAAAGTCATTGGATGACTATTTTTCTAAACCTTGGGCCTCAACCTTGAACCATATCACTTTATTGGTCTAGGACCAAAGTATACTTGCACAACTTGGGCAATGGGACCTAGTGGGAGGACGCCCTTCTAAAGTGTCCATTGAGTTCCCAACTTCCACAAGAAAGGCATTCAAAGAGTCATAGGTTATGGAAGGAGTCTCTTGACATTCCGTAAGCCTATGGAGGCTCTTGGAGATTCTTTAACTCCCCTAGGCTTCTCTCTCTCTCATTGGATGAGCATGGAACTCCATAGTGCATTGGAGGGGTCCATGGGCCATCTATATGAGGGTAGTAGGGCGCCCATTGGGAGGGGGAGATCTCTCTTGTTTGCTTTGCTTATGCTCTAGTATTGCTACTAGTGTGTAGAGTGCTTTCTTGTGGTAGTATGCTTGAGGTTTGGATCTTGCTTATGGTATGGGACATAAGTAGGGTTTGGATCTTGAGTCTGTTATTGTGTGTTGTGGTATGTTTGTGATTTGTTTATGGTTAGCAAGGGGGTGCTAGATAGGTCTTGCTTGGAGCTTGGATCTAGCTATGGTTGGGTGTTGAATACTTGAGACCAGCTTGTTATCTATCTTTGTGTTTAAAGAGTAGGGACACAGGTGGAGGAGAGATCCTTGGAGGCTTGCAGATCCTTACTTGCAGATGGAGGCATCCTAGCTTGGAGTTGGGGAGCATCTTGAAGCTTGCAGGTTGCTTGGAGGACATTTGGAGGCTCTACCTTGGATTTGGAGGACTTCCTCACCTCTACTTGTAAAAGTGGTATCAGAGCTAGACAAAGGATGGTAACCTTTCTAACCTTCTTCAAGTTCTATTAAAATCACCAACTAAATTTTTTTTGGAAAAGATTATAGGTTTTTGTAGTTTTAGGAAGCTTGTAGTTGAAGTACCCAACGAATCTAGTTCTCTTTGGAAGAGAGTAGTGATGCTTATAGAATTGTTTAGGAGCTGATTTTTTATCATGTTAGAGAAGTTTTAAAGTGGGCTTTGGGTTTTTAAAAGTTCTGAAAAAAGATTTGTGGGATGGGTAGAGGAAGTCTTCCTCTACATACACAAACTTCTTTTGGCAAAAAGATTGATTCTAGTTATGTGTTTTGATCAAAACTAGTGTTTTTTTTGCATAAATGAAGTGTTTGAAATTCTGATTTTCATTTTGAAGTTCTATTTTTCAAACCTGTAAATCTGAAAATCAGATCTGAAAAGTGAAGTTTTCATTCAAACTTCATTAGTTACACCTTTCTATCTCCTAGTTTCATGAAGATGACAATGTAGGAAGGGAATGGTAGTGTATCTTTGTGCATAAAACAAGTTTTGAAATTCTGTTTTTTGTCATTTTGAAGTTCTGATTTTCAGACCTGTAAATTTTTGAAAATCAAATCTGAAAATTAAAGTTTTCATAAAGCTTCATTAGTTATCCATTTCTAGACACTAGTTTCTTGGTTTTGGAAATCTAGAATAGTGAGAAATGTGAAAACTTTGGTTGCTTTTGAAATGACAAATGGAATTGAAATGGGAATGGAAATGGGAACTTTATGTAAACATTAGCTTGGATTAGTTAATTGAAGTTTACATAAATATTTGGTTTTCATTTTTGCTTTTGATTAAGGTAAATGTAGCTTGTTGTTGTTTTCCTCTTAAGCTTGGATTGAGCTTACAAACAATAAGATTGAATGAATAGAAGTAAATGCTTTTTATTTGCATTGGATGTAACAATTGAAGCATTTTTATCATTCTAATTTGAGCACTTGTTGCTGTATTTGCATAATAGAAAAACACACAAGCAACCCCAATGGATCAAACCAATGAAAACTCGACATTTGATCTATCAAACCCATCCAATGTGGCACAAGCTCTTGAACTTTTATACCAACAAATTCAAGCCACTAATAAGCAGCTTCTTGAAATTAATCAAAGAAACCAAGACTTAAAGTCTAGATTAGCCAATCAGAAGAAGCATGTAGTTCCACCTCCTGTAAAAGTGTTTAAGGGGGAGAAGAAAGATTGGAACTTACAAGTGGTAAGTTATTGGCTGAATGTTTGAAACAAATACTTTGCCATGAACCAATTCCCTGAATCTGAGAAGTTATCCACTGTCACCATGTTCCTTGAAGGAAGAGCCTTAGTTTGGTGGGATGACTTAGTTGCAAAGGGCAATCAACCTTGTACATGGGATGATTTTTGCAAGGTTTTTAGGAATTATTTTCTACCACTTTCAGATGACTATGAACACTTCCAAAAGTTGAGTCATCTAACCATGAATAAAGGTTTGGAATTTTCATGAGTACCTGAATCCACTTTATAGTGATATTCCGCCTAAGGTACAAATGTTAATGTTTATTGATGGGTTACCAAAAGATTATCAAGTGGATGTTCGTAGGAACCATCCAAAAACCCTAGAAGATGCTATTAGGGCTGCAAAATACTTTGATGACACACCTAAGCCACCTAGGGGTCAATAGCCTAATGAGCAGAAAAAAGCTTTTCAATTTAAGAGGAAGGATAGGGAAGTTGTTAATGAAACGCATCCCAATTCCAACAATCCTAAGAAAACCAAGAAAAACTTTAAAAACCATCATGGTGGCAATGATAAAGCTGAAGCTCGAAGAAAAACCTGTGCTTCAAGTGCAATGGTGAGAGTCATCTTGCACATGATTGCGTCAAAAAACAAGCTTCAACCTCAGGTAATCTATCTCAAAGTAATGAGATGGATGTTTGTTCCCTTAGTTCTTTAGTTTTTGGTCCTAATGACCTTATTTGCATTAAAGGTAAAGTTAATGATCAAGTTGTTAATGTTTTTTTTGACACGGGATCCACTCATAACTTTATTTATGTAAATTAGGTGCAGACGCTAAGCCTTCCTACCAAAAATAGTGAAAAAAAATACCGTGTGACAATGGCATTGGGAAGTAATTCCAATTTGATGGATTTTATTGTTCTTGATGTAGAATTGCACATTCAGGATTATTCTAAAAAAACTAGAATTCCATACTGTTCAATTAGCTAATGTAGATATCGTTCTTGGGCAACAATGGCATTTTGATAAGAACAAATCATTGAGAATTGATTTTGTTGAGAAATCTTTATCTTTTATGCATGAGAATTTTTTAATTAAGATCAAGGCTAGTTTAAGTGTTGACACTAAAAATGTTAACCCTTATTCTAAATAGGAACTTAATTCTATTATGAAGAATTATGATTTTAAAGTTTATTTATGTTTTCATAATGATATCATTTGCTGCAATGATGAAGAACTTAACATAAACGCCATGAATAAACCTAGTGAGAACATTACAGAATTTGAAGCCTATAATAAACTTAGGCAGAAATTCAATGATGTTTTTTTAGACCTTCCTGTAGGTTTACCACCAAAATGGACAGTTGATCATAAAATTGACCTAATACCTGGAGCAATTCCAATTGCACAGCGTTCTTATAGGATGAGTGCATCGGAAGAGGCCGAGGTAAATAGGCAATTACATGATTACCTGAAAAAGGGGCGGTTACAACCTAGTAAGTCTCCTTGGGCATCACCAGTGGTTCTGGTGGCCAAGAAGGATGGGACTATAAGGTTTTGCGTCGACTATAAGAAATTGAACAAAGTAACCGTTAAGAATAGATATCCACTGCCGTGGATGGATGACCTAATAGACTATCTTGGTGGTGCTGGGTACTTTACCAAGATATATCTAAGATTGGGCTACCATCAGATACGCATTAAGGCAGAAGATATACCAAAAACCGGGTTTCGAACTCGCTTTTGTCACTACAAATTTTTGGTGTTGCCTTTTGGTTTGACCAATGCACCGGCAACTTTCCAACAAATGATGAACGATTTGTTCAGGCCATATTTGGGAAGATTCGTAGTGGTATTCTTAGATGATATCTTAGTGTTCAGTAAGACTTTGGCGGAACATAAAGAGCATCTTAGGATTGTCTTGGAATTTTAAGAAGGAAAAAGCTATTTGCCAAGGAGTCTAGGTGTGACTTTTTTGCTAAGGAATTGTCCTACTTGGGACATAAGATTTTCGAATGGGGGGTGGAAATTGAGGCTGATCGTATCCAAAGGGTTATTGATTGGCCTATTCTCACCACAGTTCAGGAAATCAAGTCTTTCTTGGGGTTTGTGGGATTTTTTTGTCGGCATATTCCCCAATTTGCTCGATTGACATTTTTCCTTACCCAGGCCTTGAAAGGCTATAACAAGCTAAGCCGGAGGGCTAAGAGTCCACTAGTGGTGTGGACGGAGGATATGAATAATTGTTTTGAGTTGCTTACGAAAAGTGTCACTTCGACACCAATACTAATAATTGGCGATCCTAATAAGACTTTTGTGGTTAGGACTGATGCCAGTGATTATGCTATTGGAGCTGTTTTGATGCAGGATGGACATCCTGTGGCTTACGAAAGCAAGAAACTCAATCATGCTCAGTCTAGGTATTGTACCTATGAGAAGGAACTGTTTGCAATTGTTCATTCCTTAAAAATTTGACAACATTATTTGTATGGAGCCAGATTTGAAGTTTTGACGGATCATCAGACTCTTCGATATTTATGTGATGCTACAGATTTAAAGGGAAGGCAAGCTAGATGGGCTGAGTTGATGCAAATCTTTGACTTTTCTATACGTTATTGTAAAGGAAGTCAAAATACTCTAGCGGATGCTTTGAGTCAGTTACCGGTTATTAATCAGTTGTGCTTTACTGTTATAGAACCGAAGTTGTTTCAGTCTCTTCAAGGACTATATGAGTCTGATCCTTTTTTTACAAAGTATTGGCAACAAGTACATTCGGGGGTTGATTCAAGTTTGCAAGATTCCTCAAATCAGGGAAAGACTGAAACAAATTTCCTAATTTGAAACATGATTTTGTTTCGTAAAGGAAAGGTGTGTGTAGTGGAGAATGACACTGTAAGGGCCCAAATCTTGCATGAGTGTCATGATAGTCCATGCGCAGGACATCCGGGTATACAACGAACACTTGACTTAGTTCGAAGGCAATTTTGGTGGCCTAAGATGAAAAGTCAGGTAGAGGCCTATGTACTTAAATGTACTAAGTGCCAGTTAAATAAAGCAGAGAGGCTAAAAGCTAGTGGCCTATTACATCCTTTAGATATTCCTACCAGAAAGTGGAAAAATATATCTATGGATTTTGTGGTCGGGCTTCCACGTACAGGGAAGGGCCACGATTCGGTTTGGGTCATTGTTGACAAACTTATGAAGTTTGCTCAATTTATCCCAACGAAAACTACTACTAAAGCTTCAGAACTAGCTCAACTGTTTGTTGAGAAGTTTTTTCAACAGTACGGGCTGCCTTGCGATATTGTTATGACCGTGACCCAAAATTCATTGGGAATTTTTGGCAAGCAGTATTTGAAAAGTTGGAAATAACTTTAAGTTTGAGTTCTACATATCATTCGAAATTAGATGGTCAAACGGAAAGGACCAATCAGACAATGGAGGATATGCTTTGAGCATATGTGGGCCATCGATAGTCTGATTGGGAACAGTACCTTCCACTGGTGGAATTTGTATATAATAGTGCAAAACATTCAGCGATCGGATTCAGCCCTTTCATGCTTATGTATGGTTTTCAACCTCGATCACCAATTAGTGTTGGCATGAAAAACCTACGGGTGCAAGCCGCAGCTAATTTCCTTGCGGATATGCAAAAAATGTTACAACTGGCTAAAGATAGCATAAGAAGTGCACAAGACAGGTCAAGGCACTATGCTGATCTATCTCGGAAGCACAAGGTATTCATGGTCAACAATTGGGTGTTTTTGAGAGTCCCTAGTCATGCTAGGGGCTTGAAAACTATTAAGTGTGCAAAGTTGGCACCTAGGTATTGCAGTCCTTTTAAGGTTATCCAAGTGATAAACAAGGTCGCATACAAACTAGACCTTCCAGCTAACGTTGGAATTCATCATGTTTTCCACGTTAGTAAGTTGAAACCCTCGTTGGGGATTGGGGAGACCCTGGTCCCTGTGGAAGATCTAGTGGAACTTCTTGGTGATGAGTCCGTGAGTGGACCACCTGAACCCGAGGCGATTGTTAATAGCTGGCAGAGAACTCTATAGAGTAGAGTTCTTTGGGAATTTTCAGTCAGGTGGACAGGCAAATCAGAAGAGGAGAATACCTGGAAAAAGGAGGCTGATCTCCAGAAGAATTTTCTAAATTTTTTCCTACAAGGAAAAATTTAAGTTTAGGGGGAAGGAATGTTACATACCTATGTAGCTAGCAATACTTCAGACCCCTAATAGTCCATTTAGTGTTGAGGGCTAAATGGCAAGGTACCCTTAGGATTAAGGGTATGTGCCCTTGGATAAGGACAGGCATGTGACTATACCTTAGTTTGAGGTATGGAGTCACGTGACCCTTGGATAAGGGGTATCCTTAGTATTAAGTGTAGGTGCCTTAGATTAAGGTACTAGTGTCCTTGGTTAAGGGCAGGTAGGTGTTTATGCCTTGGATGGAGGTATGGAACCTAGAGAGGTGTTAGAAAGTCATTGGATGGCTATTTTTCTTAACTTTGGGCCTTAACCTTGAACCATATCACTTTATTGGTCTAGGATCAAAGTATACTTGCACAACTTGGGCAATGGGACCTAGTAGGAGGGCGCCCTTCTAAAGTGTCCATTGAGTTCCCAACTCCCACAAGAAAGGTATTCAAAGAGTCATAGGTTATGGAAGAAGTCTCTTGACATTCCATAAGCGTATGGAGGCTCTTGGAGATTCTTTAACTCCTCTAGGCTTCTCTCTCTCTCATTGGATGAGCATGGAACTCCATAGTGCATTGGAGGGGTCCATGGGCCATCTATATGAGGGTAGTAGGGTGCCCATTGGGAGGGATAGATCTCTCTTGTTTGTTTTGCTTATGCTCTAGTGTTGCTACTAGTGTGTAGAGTGCTTTCTTGTGGTAGTATGCTTGAGGTCTGGATTTTGCTTATAGTATGGGACATAAGTAGGGTTTGAATCTTGAGTATGCTATTGTGTGTTGTGGTATGCTTGTGATTTGTTTATGGTTAGCAAGGGGGTGCTAGATAGGTCTTGCTTGGAGCTTGGATATAGCTATGGTTGGGTGGTGAATACTTGAGGCCAGCTTGTTATCTATCTTTGTGCTTAAAGAGTAGGGACACAGGTGGAGGAGAGATCCTTGCAGGCTTGCGGATCCTTACTTGCAGGTGGAGGCATCCTAGCTTGCATCAAAGGAGATGAAGAGGATTAACATGTTGTCATGCAAAGATTCATTCCCATGAGAGTGAAAGCATAGTTCATAGCCAAGCACATGCTTATGATTCCACATCTAACACTTAGATTATCACTACAGTCATTAATACTACTCAAGAAATGATTAAGCTTACTTTTCTCTCTTTTCTCTCAAAAAAATTATAACAATGATTAATCCCAACAATTTTATTTGAGAAGGCTATGGCGTGAATACCCATCACCTTAAACAAGGGGTTGACAAGATTCAGCCATTCAACCACCTTTCCAGTGCTAGGAAGTGCCATGTTGTCTGTTGATATTGGAACATCATGCAAGACTACAGAATGGGGTGAAATAGAAGTATTCGATTCAGTAGAAGACATGATGACAATAAGAAAATAGGTTATAATGAAAAGAAGAAGACTGGAAAGTGTATTAGAAGGCTGTTGGAAGTTTGAGGAAAGTTTGATCACGTGAAAAATCTGCAAGAGCTTCGCTAGAACTGGCGAGAAACGAACTCAAAATTGGCCCTTTTTAATTCTGGACAAAAATTTGCAGGCATGTTTAGTATTGTAAAAATAGCTTCCAAAATTCTTGGCAAAGGTTTTTGACCAAGAAGATACCTCAGTGAAGATTCTGTAGGTATGGTGAAGGTTTTGTAGGTGGCAAAGATTAAACCCTCACCTAGGCGAAGGTCAAACCCTCGCCTAGGTGCATCCTTCGCCTAGGGCCTACATTTAATGACATTTTCCAGAATCTCAACCTTCGTCCAATCTAATTTTGGTGTTTTGAATCCATCTGTCAAGTTGGCAAAAATTTATAATGAGTGCAACATGCTCGGCGAAGGTTCTCAAAGTAACATAGCTCTGAACTGTTGTCTAGCAGTAAATTTTGTACTTTTTCTTCAAACCAACCTTCGCCCATAGCTCAATATAGGTAGATCTAAACCAACTCGACAAAGATTCATATGACTGTTTGAATGAATATATGACTAGAATAGTAATTTTTTAAGTCATTTTTCATTTAGAATTGATTCTTAAAAATACTTTCCTTCGTTCTCTTTTTTTGATCTGATGACCTTATTAACTTTGCTCATCATTTTTTTCTTTTTATATTTTCATTTTTTTAATGGTCTTTTCCAAAAAAGACAAATACAACTAATCAAAACAACAAAATTGTAAAACAATTAAAGATAAAAGATCAAATCCTTGATCAAGCTGGGGGATCAGGCCACAAAAACTTACATAATCGGTTGCCATTCATAGGAGTACCAAATATTGTGCCATCTAGGTGTTCCAAGACCACTGCTCCATAAGATAATATATCTTTGACTTTATATGATCTTCACCTATAGATTTCAACTTCCCTTTGATCAATTTCGTTTTCTACATCAAGGCAAGATCTCCTTCCTTCAGATCCTTCTTATGTAATTGATGATCATGCCATGTCTTTTGACGAGCTTTCTCTACTGCTAGTGCATGAACTGGCATCAATCTAGTTTCACAAAGTTTATGCAAAGCCTCGTGACAAAGCTGTCAAGATTTAGCATCACTCGCATTCGCGTAGTGATGGAACTAAAAAATCGATTGGCATAATTACATCCTGTCCATAAACAAGTTGAAATGACATCTGATTTGTACTAACTTTATAAGCTGTTCTAAATGCCCATAATGCTGCATGTAGTTTATGGAACGACTTGCTTCCACTGTTTTTGTCATAATTTTACAAAGAATCTTATTGGAAATTTTTGCTTGTCCATTACCCCTCGAATGATATGGAGTACTAAACCATCAACAGCAAAAAAGTCCTCCAATAGACACTTGATTGTCTCATTGACAAAATGCGTTCCTCTATCACTAACAATCCCATAGGACAACCAAATCGAACAATGACATTTTCATAAAAAAAATTTGTAGGAGATTTCGTGTTTGCTACACGAACTGGTCGTGCTTCAACTCACTTGGTCATATAATTTGTCGCTATGATAATATATCTAGCTATGTACATTTTTCCCCAGGATGAATAGGACCAACATAATCAAGTCTCCGTTTTTCAAACGGTACGTGTGCTAGAATTGGGTTTAAAGGCTTGTAATTTTGTTTCATAGGGGACGACATGCTTGTTGACATACATCACATGACTGAATATACGTCTCAGTATCTCTATGAAGTGTAGGCCACCAACACCCTGATTGCAAGTGATATCAGATGAAATATGTCCTCTTCCCATTCCATCATGAGAAAACATGATTACATCAGGCACTTCATGTGGCCAAACACATCTCCGTAGAATATCATCAGCTCCACAGCGATACAATTGACCAGCAATCAATTGATAAGGTTGTTCTTTTAAGATTTCACGTCATGATGGAACTAATCATCATGTCCATAAACAAGTTGAAATGACATCTGATTTGTACTAACTTTATAAGCTGTTCTAAATGCCCATAATATTGCATGTAGTTTATGGAACGACTTGCATCCACTGTTTTTGTCATGATTCTACAAAGAATCTTATTGGAAGATTTTGCTTGTCCATTACCCCTCAGATGATATGGTTGGAGCAGATGGATGTACTTGGTGCAAAATTTCAGTAACATAAAAGAGAAATTCATGTACTAACCATCCCTCTGGCATGCTACCTTCAGGCTTTGTCTTTTGACGCACAAAATCATTTAAGACTTTCATGTATCATTCCATAAAGGACATCCACCTAAAATGTCACAAATAGTTAAAAATAAGTATTTTTTTTATGAGTTCATGTATCAATTGATTTAGTTTAAATACACATGCAAAACAAAGTTTATGCACTTATACCTAGTGTGTACTAGACCAGCAATAGAAACTTCTTCAACCAAGGGCACCAATAAATGCACTTGCGAGTCCATGATGGAAGTCGGAAAATATCTCTCAAACATGCACACAATCTCCACCATATCCTCATGTCTCTTGCAAAGATCCAACTCACAAATTTCTTTTGAACACATCCATCTGTGACATATTCGATTCATCTTATGTCTATTTGAATTTCCAGTCAGTAAATATTAAGTAAAAAAAATGTACCAAATACATGTAAATACATGACAATGATTGATAGTTTGTATATGGTCTTACAAATATCTTTTGACAAGAATCCACGAATTGACAATAGATAGATGAATTGAATCATCTTTAGCAAATCATGAGATTTGAGACCTTGCAACTTTCCATCCACTGTGAATGATGCCCGTAGAGAATGGGCAAAACCAATTGGTGTTCTAATGTCATGAATAATAGAGCGCACATGGTGAAGCTCCTCCTTAGTGAATGTCCAAGGTACTTTTGGACATGATCTTCACCATCCTATATCCAATATTTATTTTTGGTGTTTGATTCTTTTAGATCGTGCCTTGCAGCAATGGTATCTTTTTCACCAATCAAGTGTTTCCAGATAGATTCACCCACATTTTTAAATATGTGCATGGGATCAAGTAGGTGATCAATCAAAAGATTATTCCAATATTCTAAACAATGAAATATAGATAATCTTTTCATACCATCGATTGGCTTTGTTTGAGATTCCTCCCATAGTTTTTGCCAATCTTCCATAGACATCCTCTTTGGAGACATCTCTCTCTCTCAACTCTTCCTCCAAAACTCTTCTATGAGGGTTTCTGAATGGATGGCCTTCATGCAAGTATTTATGATAATTTTCATAAATAGCTTTTTTGAGACTGTAAGAGTATCTTCCCACAAGATTTGGCCCACATTCGTCGTCTACGTCAGAAATTACGAGGATTATCGTCTCCAATGCTAAATGAGGATGAAGAATCCTATATACCAAAACAACAACAAGTAGCTTGAAAAAATGCTTGATAAACATTTTCTCCCAATACTTGATAGATCTAAATGTTGCATGAATATAAATTACCTCTTTGTTTAAAAAGTATGAACATAGCAATGTATCTATAAGACCATTCTTCTTTCCAACTTCTTAACATTCAATGAACTCAAAGAATTGCATGCTTCTGCATATTTACATATTTATAAATTTCACATACATTAGCTTTCACTTATTATCTTATGTAAACATCTAGACAAATGACAATTGAGACTATACTTGACAAATAATGCTCCTAACATTTGACATATTTAATGACACAAACCAAATACAAATAAGAATGCATGGATTATACATCTTTGCATATCAACAACATTTAAATATTCACATTTTATTTATTGTCTTTTGCAAACATTTGGGTAGAGGATGGTTGAAACTATACTTAATCAACAATTCCTCCCCAACCTTGATAGATCTAGTGGCACATATCATTACATAAGTGCCCTTTACATTCCTAGTAAAATATTCTTCTTTTCCATTGGTGCATTATTCAAAATCATATTTTGTCAGTAAAGAGTGGCCAATGGAACTATTTATATATGCAGCAATGTTTCCATGCACATATGGACATCCATCAATGTATGTACAATTTGCCCTTGAGATGTTGCATCCTTGCATGCGTTGCTCCTCTAAAGAACAAACATTTGAATTTAAGCCATATACTTGCATCCTTCATTGGTGATGACACAAAGCATGCCAATCACCCCTATTGTATTGAGGTCCTGCTTATGGCATCAACGTCACAACACCATTTAGAGGGACCTCAATACTACTCAATGCAAAAAGGCCCAAACCAGCTCAGGAAAATGTTCACTAGACATGATCATGTACATTTGACTCCAATACATAAATGGTGTTCCATTTAATCGTAATGGTGATTGGAGTGGCCAACACAAATATCTACTTCTAATGAAACTTGTTACTAATGGTTGCAAGCTAGGTGGAAGAGTAAGGTCAAACAAAGAACCTAGAATGTCTTTTTACACATCAACAGTGCGTAGTAATTGGCAATTATCTTTCAAACTAGTCATAATACGTCCAAAATGTGTTCTCTTTTTTAAAGGGGTGGTCAAGTTTGTGGAATTCATGTGGAGTATCATGGAGGACTCATGTGCAACGTCTTGTATAGGTATAATTGGGTGATAAGAACGTTCTGAGTAAGCATGAAACATAAACTAATGACATCACATGAAACACACGCACACACACCCTAAACACACGAAGAGAAAAAAGAGAGAGAACATTATAGAGTGCTAATGGCATCAAAGATCAAGCTAATTACCATGAGATGTTAATCTTTGAGAACAAAAGCATGAAACATAAACTAATATATAACACAAACATTTAACTCTCTCTCTCTCTCTCTCTCTCTCTCTCTCTCTCTCTCTCTCTCTCTCTCTCTCTCTCTCTCTCTCTCTCTCTCTCTCTCTCTCTCTCTCTCTGACTTGAGTGAGTCTATTAGGGGTGATTGGATATGGAAATCAAAATTTCGAATTTAAATGCAATTTACTCCAATGGATTTCACTATATTAGGGGTGATTAGATTTGAACTCATTATTTGTGTGTCCATTTTTTTGTGATTTAGACAAGGTAAATATACTTTCAAGATTCTTGACATTGGACGAGAGTGACTCAATTTTTGTAGTGAAGATCTTTGTGGATTTTCCCTTTTAGAAGCAAGTGAGAGATTAACTTCATCTAATCACTATATTTGGATTTTTCCTTTTAGAAGCAAGTGAGAGATTGACTTCAAAGTATCATGCCACTCATCCTATCACTCAATATTTATCATATCAAAGATTAAAGTATTTCCAAAGAACACTTTAAAGATTTTACCTCTCATATTCTCCGATCTTCTATGTGCACTCCATTAGCCCAGATATGATCGTTGACAGTCCTCCTTGTCCGAATTCTAAGGCCTTTGCATTGTGTGCATGTACATGGTATCCTCTCATCATATTCTGGTTGAAACTAGTCCAATAATCCAATTGCCAATGATAAGTTATATTGTAGCACAAATTCTTTTAGTGTCATTAATGTGAAAATTGACAAATTCTAGCATGTGACGAATTCTAACATGTGAGAAAAATTGACAAAATAGTCTTTGTACATTTAGTGCATTTGCAACCTTCATTTGTGATGAAGTGGTGTCTTGGCTTTCCAAAGAGCAATATACTATATCACAATCCTCAACTAAATTGGAGTACATCATTATTACAAATAAAAAAATTATGACATTAATCAATATACATACATGTGATGGATCAATAGGCGGTCTACATCGACTGATGGAAGAGCTTGAAGATGAACCAGTCAATAGTTGTTTATTGTACTTTAGTCTTGCTTGCTCCTTTTTTCTGTGATAGAGCTCAATTCTTTTTTCTTTCTCTAAATCACGTGGAGGTACGATAATTTTTTTAGAATTCATAATTCCAATCAAATGTCATTGTAAAAATAAAATTGCAAGAGAAATTATACAATCATATTCAACAACAAATAAGGTGCAATTGATGTCAATATTGTGAGAAATTGGCAAAAATCTAGCTTGGTATTTTTTATGATAGAAGTTTGTAAGTGAATCTCACATGTGTGGAGGATGTTCCCACGTGTGGAGAATTGTAAAGTAAATCAAAATGTTTGATGTAGGGGTCTTATAGAATTTCATAGTCAAGCATTTAGGTGTAGGATGTTGATAGGGTCAAATTTGGCATAGATGGCAAATTATCCATTTCCACTTGTAATGTCACTATTGAGCCAAAATAGAGTAGGAGGCCAAACTTGTGCCAATTAGAGTGTAGACAAGTGTAATGCTTTTGTTTGATGAAGTTTAAGAGGTCCAATAGGATTTAGAGGTGGAACCATGTGTGGTCGAATAGGAATTTGAGGTGTGCTTGAATATAGTCCAATAGAATTTAGAGGTGCATGGATCAATGGTCCAATAGGATTAAGAGGTGGCAAAGTGTGATCCAATCATAGTTAAGCATAGTGGTAGCTCATGAATCTACTAATATCATTGTACTTCTCATTTGGATCTAATTAATTTGGTGATTTCATGGATTTTGTGAGTTATTGGATTTCTAGCTTTCTCTCTCTACCCGAGAGCTCATGATGCATTTTCTCTCTCTACCCGAGGAGAGCAGCTTGTTTTTACTTAGATTATTTTTTGAATACTTCCCACACATGTGAGTGAGAGTTGGAAGTGATTGAATGCATGTAGTAGTGTGTTTTTGCCATAGGATCTAAGATTGATCTTGAATCTCAATCTAGTCTTGATCTTGGTGCATCTACACACCTTAGGAGATCACAAGTACATGTTGTGGACAATCCACACGTGTGAAATTCAACATGGTATCAGAGCCTACCTAAGGTTACCATGCATTTTGATCCATACTCCATCATTTGATGTGAAGTAGATCTAATTTTGGAGAGATTGAGATAGCTAGTGAGAATCATCTCACAGTTTGTTGCAAGATCTTGCATAGCAGATGGTAGCACACCATTATTGGATCCTATAGTGAGAGAGAAGCAACATTTTTTGTTCATCACTTTTATTTATCTCCACTTTACATGACTTCAATGAGTTCATACTTGTTGCAACCAAGTGAGAGATTGTCTACTTCCAATTATTCAATATGGAAGTTGAGGATGGAGTCCATCTTGATACTCCAAGATGTGATGGACATTGTACTTGGGATTGAGGAGGAGCCTCAAGTCCTTCAAGAAGTACAAAAATACAAGAAGAGAGCTAGGATGGCTCCCCACTACATTAAGATGAATGTCTCTAATGAGATATTGAGGGAGATTGGTGATTGTTCTACATCCAAGAAAGTTTGGGATTGTCTCAAGTCTATCTATGAGGCTAAGAACACCTCTAGGCTCCTCACTCTTAGAAATTAAATCTTCCAAAGTAGTCAAAAGAGTGATGAGAGTGCATCTAATTATGTTTTGAGAGTCAAGGATATTCATAGGGAGCTTGCATGTATTGGTGACTCAATCAATCAAAGTGAGCTAGTCCAAGTCATTCTCAATGGCTTGAGAGATGAATATGACAACCTTGTCCAATCCTATGCCATTAAGGAGGAGCTACCAAGTTTGGAGGCCCTTCAAAGTGTGCTTATTTCTGAAGAATCAAGACAAGAGTACAAACTCTTGAGGATGGACAAGCTATCACTCAATCATGATGATGACAAAGTTCTATTTGCCAAGCACAAAGAGAGGAGTAAGAAGAAACACCATCACTTCTCTAATGACAAATCTAAAGACCAAGATGGAGAGGAGGAGGAGGATACCTCTCATGCTTCTACTTCAAATCTCAAGAAGAAGAAGATCAAGTGCTTTATTGTGACAAGAAAGGCCATTATGCCACCAATTGCTTCAAGAAGAAGAATCAACTCAATCAAGCCAACATCACCAATGAGAAAGAAGACTATATTGCAAGTGATGGAGAAGGCTCTCTTATGGCATCAAGCTTCTCCTCTTCCACCTTCAACAAGGATGACTCATGGTATATTGATAGTGGAGCATCTTCACATATGTGTGGCTCCAAGCACTCTTTTTCATCTATTATGCCTTATGATGGAGTCAAGAAGACCATATACTTTGCAAGTAAGCATGAGTGCAATATTGAAGGAGTAGGGATTATTCCCTTAAAGCTTGCATCTTCTAAAGATATCTTTCTCAACAATGTTCTTTTTGTCCCAAAGCTTACAAAGAACATCTTAAGTGTTGGCCAACTTCTTGATAGTGGCTTTGATGTCAATTTCAATATTGACAATTGTGTGATTAAGAAGGATGGTGAGATCCTTGCATATGGATCAAGATTTGAAGGCATCTACAAATTGGATCCAAGTGAGAGTGAAAACTCTCTTGATGTTTCTTATATGTCCAATATCTCAAAGGAGGATGATCACACAAGATGCACATATCTTCTCTCTTCAAGTATTATGGTGTATGATTATTTCTTATTATTCAAAGCATATGTTGAGAAGAAATTCTCATTGAAGATCAAAGCTTTGAGGAGTTTGGGAGCTCTTGAAGAAATAGCACCATATGAAGTTTTATTCAAGATGAAGCCTAAGGTTGATCACCTTAGTGAACTTGGTAGTGCTTGCTTTGCACATATTCCCTTGGAAACAAGAAGGACGGATGATCCAAGCTCATGGATCATGATTGGATACTCATCCATCAAGGAGGCCTTTAGTGTCTTTACACTCTCTATTTCAAAAGTGATTGTGAATAGAGATGTCACATTGCATGAAGATTCAATCTTGGAAGTGGCCGAGATCAAGGCTTCTCAAGAAGCATTACAAGTTATCTTTTTTGAAGGTATTCAAGTTATGATGGGGCCAATGTGTGAGGAGGAGTTTCTTCTTCATACGATTTCAAGAAGATCTTCAAGATGCATGGACGAGTCTTTATGGCTCACCTTACATGGCAAAGAGGGGCATCTTTCATGTCGTATCTACTACAACACATTCATATATGCTTCTCTTCCTTTTCTTGAAATGCTATCTTGCTTCTTTGAATTTTTTGGATCTCAAAGTTCAAGAAAAGCTATACTAGTTTTGTATGATGCTTATGGTATGGACATGTTTCTTGTCATTATTTACTTAGATGTGTTTCCAATACTTTTTGAAAGCAAGATATTGCATCGTCAAAAGTATGCTCTTGGTTCTAGTAAGAACAAGATTGAGGTTGGTACTCACTTTTTTGAAAATCATGTTTTCACATGTTTTGAGGCAAATTGTAAACTCCTCTTGAGATTAAGTGAAGCATCCAAAGTGGACACTTACATCCTTGAGAGAGTACCTAGCCTAAAAAATATCAAGATAGCCTTTGATATCAAGATTAGATCCATCATGGATATAGTTCATTGTATGTGGACTAGTCAAGCTAGAAAGCATAATCTTGATAATCATCATTGTTTCACATCTTATGATCTTGATCTCCATGATCCTTATGAGGCTTGGAAGCCTCAGATTTCTCTATTTAAGGTGCATCCATCATGCAAGTGGAACTTTCAAAGCAAAGATTATCATCAAGCATGGAGGAAGCCCATGATCATAGTGGCATATTGGTGGAGCACTCTTCAAAGGCATTGGCAAGAGATCTCTACCAAATAGATCTTATCATGGATATGGTGAGGGTGCTATGATGGATCCCTTGGCTGATTTTCACCTCTTATGCATACCAAAGGATCCACTCAAAAAGATTTACAAACTTCTCAAGTGATCTAGTACCTTTCCAAGCTATTTTTTGAGGAGGAGTGTGAGAAATTGGCAAAAATCTAGCTTGGTATTTTTTATGATAGAAGTTTGTAAGTGAATCTCACATGTGTGGAGGATGTTCCCACGTGTGGAGAATTGTAAAGTAAATAAAAATGTTTGATGTAGGGGTCTCATAGAATTTCATAGTCAAGCATTTAGGTGTAGGATGTTGATAGGGTCAAATTTGGCATAGATGGCAAATTATCCATTTCCACTTGTAATGTCACTATTGAGCCAAAATAGAGTAGGAGGCCAAACTTGTGCCAATTAGAGTGTAGACAAATGTAATGCTTTTGTTTGATGAAGTTTAAGAGGTCCAATAGGATTTAGAGGTGGAACCATGTGTGGTCCAATAGGAATTTGAGGTGTGCTTGAATATAGTCCAATAGAATTTAGAGGTGCATGGATCAATGGTCCAATAGGATTAATAGGTGGAAAATTGTGATCCAATCATAGTTAAGCATAGTGGTAGCTCATGAATCTACTAATATCATTGTACTCCTCATTTGGATCTAATTGATTTGGTGATTTCATGGATTTTGTGAGTTATTGGATTTCTAGCTTTCTCTCTCTACCCGAGATCTCATGATGTATTTTCTCTCTCTACCCGAGGAGAGCAGCTTGTTTTTACTTAGATTATTTTTTGAATACTTCCCACACATGTGAGTGAGAGTTGGAAGTGATTGAATGCATGTAGTAGTGTGTTTTTGCCATAGCATCTAAGATTGATCTTGAATCTCGATCTAGTCTTGATCTTGGTGCATCTACACACCTTAGGAGATCACAAGTACATGTTGTGGACAATCCACATGTGTGAAATTTAACAAATATTAATAACAATATATACCTATTGTTGCAATCATGAGATGAATCACATATGATGATGATGACATCATGAATGACATATACACACTATAGCCAACTACTCTATACCACATCATAAGTAATTATTATGAGATCGTATGTACTGAACAAATATATAAAAAAATTTATCCACGCGTTATCCACGGCCCCAACTTTCTAGATTTTGTGTGGTTAAAAAAAAAACTCGTGGATAATTTGCCACGCAGTATCCACATGTGAAAGCCGAGTCTAATTTTTTTTGCATCTTATTATGGCGAGAATAATCCACGCGTGAATAATCCACGCAAAAAACACATTCCTTGTCAATTATCAGAAAAAAAGGATAGGTGTGATTGTACAAAACAATCATTAAGAGTTATTGATTGCTTAATCCAATGCTCATTTCCCAAAGTTGACTATTCTTTTTAGCTAGAAAACAAAAAGCTAGTCTTCCACAATTATAGGAATATTAGGCTTGTCATGTACTTTTAGTACATCGGTGCTTTTCAATGCAATAGAATATCCATTGTAAGCTTTGTAGGCCGAAAAGGAGCTATTAGCCTTGAGAACAAGACGGTTCCCTCTTTAGGTCCTCCAAAGTAATTAATAAGGATAATAGGCCAACAAGAGCCCAATCTAGTTTAAATAATACTTAACAAGGGCTAACTATCCCTCAAGATAGTTAAATTAAGTTAAGTAAGAGTAGTGTCTATAACTAGGCAAGAGACATCAATTTGTGAATCTTTTGGCTCATTTGCAAGAGAGAGCTTGTAGTTTCCTTGTGAATGTGAGCCATAGGGATCTCCATTGCTAGGTCTCATGTTCTCTATCTACATGAATCAATGCTCCATTTCCATTGATTGTACTCTTTCTTTCATTGCTAATGTGATCCATTGTGAACTCATTGCTTCTAGCTCTCTATTGATATGCCATTATGATTGTCTTGTTATCTTCTTGCTTTTATCTTTACTTCATTGTTATTGCTATTAGTTTGGGATTTGGCACATGACATTTCTTGGAATCAGAGCATAGATCCTAAATTCATGATGATATTATGTGAAGTTCATTAGATTTGGTAAGTTTATTGTTTTTGTAGATTTCTTTTTGCTAATTTCTAACTTTGAGTTTTTCAAGTCTGCTTAGACCAATTTTCAACATTAAATTTCATTTTTGACTCCTATTCCATAAGTTTGTAGAATTGTCAAATACCGCCCCAGATTGGCCATTATCAACCTCTATTGTTTTGAAAAATTTCTGCTGTGACAATGAGCAACAATAGATATTGAATGTGCCCAGCACAATTCGCCTCGAAATTATTGCAAAATTTTAGCAATGGTAACAAACAATAACTGCATAAAAATGTGGTCAATGTAGCTTTCATTTGCACCAATTTGCAAGGCATTTGAATAAGAGATGCAAAAGTTATTGCACTTTTTTCAAATGCTATCAAAATAGGTGACTAGAATTTTGCTTTCACTTGATTTGAATTTTTCAGATTTGATTTGAGTTTTTATTTCAGGTTTCTTTACATAAGATTTTAGAGAATTGTCTTAGCTTTGACCTGATCTACATGGCAGGTTATTTAGATTAGTATTCAAGGAGTTATGACAATTCTTGATTTCTAGCTCTAGTTTTGTTAGTTTTCTTTCTTCAAAATTTTCAGACCTGCTCTATTGTATATTTGGCACATCAAATCACATTCAACCACGATCTGATCCTATAGCCCGATAGAGATTGTTGTAACTTTTCAGAGGTATTGAGTTTGTTTGATTTGGATCAATATTGAGTAAGTTATGATCAAATTAGTGAAGATGGGTCAGAATTGCCAAAAATTTGGAAATTTCTTTTACAAGTGAGAGAGAAGCACTTCAACATTTTAGCTTTGAAGTTTTGCTTCCCTTGTAAATTTTTTTAGAATTCTTCATTTTGAAGCCCATTAAAAAAAAACTTAAACAGACCTAACCCTACCTACCTACAACCCTAGCCTAACCCTAACCCTACCCTACCCGTGCCCACGCCCTTCGGTCTCTTATTTATCCCTCTTTCTCGGTCTTTTCCCTTTGGTTACTCAGCTCAGCTCCTTCTTGGATTTGGTGGTATCCTCTCGACTCCTTTCTCCTCTTGGCTGGGTGAACACCCCCCCCCCCCGGTCCATTCCCAATAATGTTCACAGCCACAATATGATCTACTTCGCTGCCTATGTTGCGGTTCATTCCTGCATGTTTTCTAGTTGCCTCCACAACAGCAATGAGACTCCAGTTAGCCTCCGGTGCTTGTAAGGATCCTGCAATTGAGAAGGAAATGCCATGATGACTTGAATTTTTTGCCAGCAATTCCAATTGATCAAAATTACCATTGTTTTCTGTCCAGAATCCAACCGGTCCATCGCAGTTCTATGCAAGTCATAACATTGAATAGACAATGGCAAATATGGGTGATACCACACATTCCATTTTGAGCAGTCATCGCTGACCAAAAAGCGTCTTCAGCTGCCTCATTCATCTGTTTGCGCTTCCTATTGCACATATACTCACCAACAATTTTGTTTTCAATCACCTCATAAACACCTAGAAAAGGTGAGTAGTCCCACCTTTGAACTACTGGAATTCCTTCCTAGATGCACGTTTTCAGATCCACGTGATGGAAAGAGAGTAGTTGTGAATCAGTAGGAAAAGGAAAGAGAGTGATACGTGCAAGAGTATACATTCCATCACTCTCTTTTCATGTTGATTCACAACTACTCTGGAAAATTAACATAATTGCAATACCATCTAAGTTTTTTTTTGTGTGTGTGTGTGTGTGTGTGGGAGGGGGATGTAGCGCAGGCATCCCAAAGGGAGCCGGGAACCACGACTTAGCTCTCCAGCCTTCAACTCTTGTCATCCAAATCCACTTGACATACAAGCAACCAACTCGCCAACAACGATCAGACTTAACCAACTTGAAGTTCCGAAAACCAACATTGAGATCCAACTTGGCACCATGCCAGATCGGGGGTCCCGATGTGGGTGACTTCCCTCCAAGCAAGCCGCTCGACATACATCAAACTTAACCAACTCGAAGCTTCGTTACAAACCAATAACATCCATTCCAAGCAAGCGGTCTGACTTACATCAGACTTAACCAACTGAAAGCTTCGTCACGAGCGCTGGAAGCCAACCTGGCGCCACGCCAGACTGGACAGCCATAAACAGGTAACTTCCACCCAAGCAAGCCATCCAACTCAGCCAAGAGCTTAACCCATTCACGTTCATGCAAGGAACACTCAGAATCACAAGTCGCGACAGATATGGAGACAACCAGGTCCTGGACCGAATGGTCCCGACAGCATACCGCTGGCGCCACGGACCGAATGGTTCCGACGGCATACCGTTGGCGTCCCGGGATACAACCCTCAGCTATGTGCCAACTTAAAAATTTTGAAGCCGCTTTACAACTGGCGCTGTTACCGAACACTGAAACCCAGAAGGTAATCAGAGTCAGTTTGAGAAAAATCCCACTTTATTGATAAATTTGAGAAGGTTACATTTCAAGTGTGTGACCGACCCTAGTCTCCAGGGCGCTGGCATGCCAAGGCGAGTGCCAAGACAACATTCCAGCAAGGGAGGCTGATACTTGGTTGAAGCTCGCCTTGAGTCGCAACCCGCACTCCCCTATAGTATTGGTGGGATTCGGCACCCCCCCTCATAGCAAGCACTCTACCCAGGCTAGTAAAGCACATTTCTCTCTCTCTAGAAAGTCATATTCTCTCTCTAGATTTTACTCATCCCTAGGCTTCCTTTAATCATGCCTAGATTGTGTGAGGTGATTGCACATCGATCTGAGCTCTCTGGACTTCGCTAGAACCGATCAAAGATTTTCAGCCATAGGAACTTGGCGTCGGCTGGATTCTGGTTTAGGTGGCGTCGGGAGCGGTGCCGGCGCCGTTGGCACCTGGGACAATGCTGGCGCCAGTGGCACCGGAAGTAAAGCTTGTAAAGGTAGTTTTACAACATCCACCCCACCTTTATAAAATCTAATGTCCTCATCAGATGTCAGATTAAAGTAAAGGTGTCTCCCAATTAAAATAAATATACATTTAAGTTACTTGGCACAGTTTTCAATTTACTGGCCACTTTTTATTAACATTGAAGCTGGCACACCACAAGTCGGAGGCTCAGCTCTTTGTACTAAAAAATTACATAAGTTGAAAATATCTCTTTGTATGGGAAAAGTGTAGATTTTATATCGCTTTCGTAAAACCCAAGAACCTTATTAACTGGTGACAGAGGCCTTTCGTTTGAAATGTTCACCCATGTCGCTTCTGACTTTCGACTTTGGAACTCCTTTGAGCTCCTGATTTGTCCTTGATGCACTTTGTGTTGAGCTCCATGAGCTCCAGATTTGATCAGTTCCGCACAGGTATCAAGGCTCCCTGAGCCAAAGGATGTATCGTTTGATTGCCCACTTTATGGTCCACTCCGTGCCTTGTTGCTTCTGCACCTTGATTTATCTCCTTGTCCCAGTCTGATCTTCATACATTTTCTTCTTGGCTCTTTAAGATAGGCAAAGATTGAGTACTCCGCAATGCACCTCTCACTTAGCTTGAAGTAGCTCTTTGAATCAGCCCAAATGTAACCATTGACCTCGTGGAGAGCCAAAGGGTCACACCAGTTTGATCCGCATACGAACTATCTCTTCGCGTTTGTTTGAAGCACCATGTCCATCGCGCAAAACTTGACTTTCACAATTCCATCACTGGTCAGTTGCCTCACAGTCAAAATAAGAAGTGTACATTGAGCTTGGCTTCAAGTAGCTCTCTTTGAATCCGACACAAGCACCAGAGTTTGCACTAGTCCGATCTCAACACGAACTGTCCCTTAGCGTCCGTTCGAAATACCAAGTCTCTCATGCAAGACTCAACTTTCACAGTTCCTTCATTGATCAGCTGCCTTACACATAACACAAGCCAACGTACTCATTATGTCTCCTCATCATTGCTGGTCTAGAGAAAGCCTATAACAAGCTTTCCTTTCCACAACAAAAACTTGTCAACTTATTAAGTCCAAAGTTTGCCAGTCTCCTCGTGTGAGTATGCCTAGGTCACCTTGAATTTGCTCCTGTTTTGATCAACTTTCATTCAAAATTTGCCCCAAGAGAGAGGTGTGTGTGGTAGTTCCCCTCCACTTATAAAATCAGCTGATCGGACTTACAGTAGAGTTCTTCAGACAAAAAAGCCTTTCCAACACTTTGCTTCCCATCTGCTAGGATTATGACTCGATCCAACTTGTTGCCAATCTCTGAAGAGGATCCTAGTCTTTCCCCTTTGAGAAAAAACCCAACTGATACTGGATATCACCCATGCTCAGTGAGTTTCAGTTCCGAAGGTGGTCGTCCCAAAATGAAGACCAACTGCTCCATAGAAGATCTCCCCTGAAATTGCCCTTTCCAACTTTTGACTTCCTACTTGCGTCTGGTGGGAGTTGTCACAAATGAAACTAACCCAAGAGACAGGCTAGCCATCCATCCTTTGCAAACATTGAGTCGTTTTGTTGCCGTTCACGTGCGAGTACTTTGAACTGCAAATCTGCCCCACAGATTCTGTAGTCCTCTTTGTTTGATGGTATCAGCCCTCAAAAGAAAGGTTCTTTCTCGAGCCATCAGCTCCTTATATCACAAGCAATCATGCAAACTAGACAAAGCACGAGTACTAAGACTCACCACGAATACATACAAGTAAGACACTCAGGCAGGTTTACTAACAAGTAACAAAGACAAGGTCCCCCTTTGAGATGGTCCAGCCAACGGACCTTTGCCTGGCCGCGCCCATACAAATCGATCACAGAATCAGCCCACATAGGACACCCCTCCAACTATCCATGCTTTCACCATTAAGCAGCACATTTCCTTAGTCCCGCCCCACCACTTTTTGGTCGATAGTCCTTATAGCTAAACGATCGGCAGCTATCCCGCACCGGCAGCTAACCACCCGTGCTTTACACTCGAATTCGGACAGCATCTCTGTATCAATGGTTAACCCGTACAGTTCAAATATGTCACCCCGCACCCCACAAGGCACAGACCGTGCTTACACAAATCTAATGGCAGCACATTGCCTCATCTGTCCTACGTGCAGACAGTGCCAGGCCCGAACCGCGAGAATTGACCGTGCTTACACCTCAAGAGCAGCATCTTGACTAATCAAGTCCCCCGTTCTGCCAACCACCCCAACCATGGACGCACCCGTGCTTACACTGTGGGCAACACCTTGCACAACAGTTGTCTTGATGAACCCCAAATAGTGGCCATTTCTGTGAGATCCACATAGCTGACCGACCAGTCGGCTCTGATACCACATGTAGCGCAGGCATCCCAAAGGGAGCTGAGAACCACGACTTAATTTCCCAGCCTTCAACTCTTGCCATCCAAACCCACTTGACATACAAGCAACCAACTCGCCAACAATGATCAGACTTAACTAGCTTGAAGTTTCGAAAACGAACATTGAGATCCAACCTGGCGCCATGCCAGATCGGGGGTCCCGATGTGGGTGACTTCCCTCCAAGCAAGCCGCTTGACATACATCAAACTCAACCAACTCGAAGTTTCATTACAAACGAGTAACATACATTCCAAGCAAGCGGTCTAATTTACATCAGACTTAACCAACTGAAAGCTTCGTCACGAGAGCTGGAAGCCAACCTGGCGCCACGCCAGACTGGACAGCCATATACAAGTAACTTCCACCCAAGCAAGCCATCCAACTCAGCCGACAGGTTAGAGCCCGTTCCCCAAGAGCTTAACCCATTCACGTTCATGCAAGGAACACTCAGAACCACAAGCCGTGACAGATATGGAGACAACCAGTTCTTGGACCAAATGGTCCTGACAGCATACCGCTGGCGCCACGGACAGAATGGTCCCGACGGCATACCGCTAGCGTCCCGGGATACAACCCTCAGCTATGTGCCAACTTAAAAATTTTGAAGCGACCTTACAACTGGTGCTTTTGCCGAACACTGAAACCCAGAAGGTAATCAGAGTCAGTTTGAGAAAAATCCCACTTTATTGATAAATCTGAGAAGGTTACATTTTAAGTGTGTGACCGAACCTAGTCTCCGGGGTGCTGGCATGCCAAGGCGAGTGTTAGGACAACATTCCAGCAAGGGAGGCTGAGACTTGGTTGGAGCTCGTCCTCAGTCGCAACCCGCACTCCTGTATAGTATTGGTGGGATTCGGCATCCCCCCTCATAGCAAGCACTCTACCCAGGCTGGTAAAGCATGTTTTTCTCTCTCTAGGATTTTCTCTCTCTAGAAAGTCATTTTTTCTCTCTAGATTTTATTGATCCCTAGGCTTCCTTTAATCATGCCTAGATTGTGTGAGGTGATTGCACATCGATCTGAGCTCTCTGGACTTTGCTAGAACCGATCAAAGATTTTCAGCCATAGGAGCGGCGCCGGCACCGTTGACGCTTGGAGCAGCAGGGGCGCTGCTGGCGCTGGGGACAATGCTGGCGCCAGTGGCGCCGGAAGTAAAGCTTGTAAAGGTAGCTTTACAACAAGGGGGGAGGCCCTGCCTGAGGGCCTTCCTTCTTGGGAGGGCCCTTGCCCGAGGGCGAGAAGGAACGTAATGCCATTGTATGAAGGTTTGATTGTTTTTTTTTTTTTTGTTTTTTGGCCGTACGGTGCGAGCTGTACAGCCATACGCTTGGACCAATTTTTTTTTTTTTGTTTTTCCGTTTTTTGCTGTTTTTTTTTTCGCAAATTTTTTTACGTTTGTAGTGGAATGTGGATGTGGACAGCCAATGACGGGCTGCCACATAGCACATGCATATTCCACCGGAGAGAGGAGAGAGAACGTGCATTCCACCGGAGAGAGGAGAGAGAACGACAGATTCCTAGGAGAGAGAAAATTGGATGGACATTATGCTCGTGGAGGTGGTCCCAAAATACAAAGGACACCTGAGCACAGGGCATTACGTTCCTTGTCTTCTCGATCAATAGTTGAATCTCTCTACACATTCGGTCCCCTCCCCTCTCTCTCTCTACGATTCGGTCCAACTCCCTCTCTCTCTACAATTCGGTCTAGATCCAACTATCTCTCTCTCTTCTCTCTCTCTCTAGCCCTCCCTCCTACAACATCTCCCTCTTCCCTGCCTACGCACCCCTCTCCGTGTTCGGAAAAAAATATATTTGCCAGCATTTTTCAAAAAAAATTTAAGGTTATCACAATTTTTTTTACGAGCACCCAAATGCACCAAGAGTTGCTGCTGAAAAAAAAAATTTGTCTTAAATTTTAAATTTTCACGGTTACATGTATTTTTTGGGATCACTCAAATGTTTCATGGAACCCAAAGGGTTATATATTTCAAATTGTAAATTGTTTTAATACCCCCCCCCTTCTAAGTTGTATATAACCTGTTTTTCTAGTTTTCTTTAAGCTTCCGTAGCTTCTTTGTTTGAGCTCGGATTTCAGTGAAGTAGAAACTAAAAGTGACCAGAACGATGAGCCTGACACTGATAAGTTATTGAAATTTTGTAATTATTACTTTTCAATTTTTTTTTAAAATCCTTTTTACCCTTAATCAAATTTCCTTGTATTTTATTTGTGTATTTTCGATCCTCATATCATCTCCATTTGAGTTCAGAATTGAACGCTGTAAAAAGCAAAAGTGTTCAGTTTTATATGACTTGTTTAAGTGGGTGGAGGAAAGAGCATTTAAGCTATTTATCGAAGTCCATTGCATATAAACTTCAGCTTAGAATACCGTAACTTACAAGTCCTTCAATTATCAATATGGATGCTGACTTTGATTTTGAGTACATAGATGATGATGACTTTGAATAAGTACATCAAGTTGGAAGTGACATTTTTAACACTCTTCCTCACTTCTAACTTGGTAAGTCTAATGTACATCTATCTACAATTCAAAGAGCATCTCTTAACTTGAAAAATGGATCTTTAGCCAAAGGTTTGGTTAAGATATCAGCTATGCACTCGGATGATGTTACATGATAAAGTTGTACCTACTTGGATTGCACCTTCGCCCTCTCAACATGCTTTGTTCTAGCATGAAAGATTGGATTGGTAGCAACTTCTTGAGAAGTTTGATTGTCACAATAGATGCAAGGGATGTCCTCGGTCTTTAGCGCTTGTAGTTCCACCAAAAGTCTTCTTAGCCATAGGAGTTCTTTGGTTGTTGAAGTCAATGCCTTGTATTCGGCTTCACAAGAGGAAAGAGAAATTGTATCTTGCTTTTTGGAAAGCCAAGATATCACTCCTCCACAAAGGAAGGTGGAAAATGCACTTATAGATATCCTATCCACCTTGTCTCCTGCAAAATCTAAATCCGAATATGCCCTCAATTACAAGAAAATCTAGTAGAAGAGACATATCTAAGTACTCTTTTGGCACTTTTCCAATGATGCATCAAAGGAACTTGCATACATTTACTTAGCTTGCTTACACTATAACTCAAATATGGTCTAGTGATTGTCAAATAGATGAAGGAGTCTATTAGCTTTCTAAAGAGTGTGATGTCCTCAAAGGATGCTTCATCACAATCATTAGTAACTATACAAACTTGCTCCATAGGGGTGTCAACCCCTTTACAATATTTCATGCCAAACATTTCAATAATGGAAGTAGCATACTTTGATTGACTTATAAAAGTAAAATCACTACCTCTAGTAACTTCTATTCCAAGTATGAACTTAAGAAGTCCTAGATCTACCATTTTGAATTCACTAGACAAAGAAGCTTTAAAATTTCTTATGCCTTCACCATCATTTCCTGTCAATATGATATTATCAACATAAAGAACTAAAATGATGATCTTTCCATAATTACATTTGATGTACAAAGAAAGCTCATAAGAGCTAATCACAAAGCCAAGGTAGTAGAGAAAATCATGCAACCTAGAGTACCAATATCTAGGTGCTTGCTTCAAGCCATATAGGCTCTTCCTTAAGTGGCAAACCTTGTCCTTCTCACCATCCTTGATGAAGCCCTTAGGTTGCAACATGTATATTTCCTCCTCCAAGTAGCCATTCAAAAAAGCATTGGTCACAACCATTTGATAGAGATTCCACACAAATGATCAATCTAATAGTTAAAAGCTTTGCTATAGGTGCAAATGTTTCTTCATAATCTATGTCTTTAGTTTGCAGAAACCCCTTAGCAACCAATCTAGCTTTGTACTTACTTATAGATCCATCTTGATTGTACTTTAATCTATAGATCCACTTACATGCAAGTGGATTCTTCCCATATGGAAGGTGTACAAGATTCCAAGTTTGATTATCTATCAAAGAATCAAACTCTGCATTGCATCTCTCCAAACTTGTGATCTACTTACATCTTCATAATATGATGGCTCTTCAAGCGTTGTGGTTAGAAAAGAGTAAGAGGTAGAAGGAGTTGTGTCTTCCCTTTGCTTCTCTTTCCCAAAGTATGTGAGCCTTGAAGGCTCGGCCTTTCTTCTTGTGGATCTTCTCGGCCCCTTTGGTTCTTGATCTTGATCTTCCAATTGGTCATTTTCAAGAAGCTCCTCCTCAAATTTTGCAAGACCTTCATCACATAAAGGACTAGATGCATTTGGAGACATCTTGTAACTTTGAGATTCATCAAATAAGACATCCTTTTTAACTTTTACCTTGCTTGAAATAGAATCAATATCCTATATCCTTTGCTATCTTCACTATAGCCTACAAATATTCCTTTGAAGAACGTTGCATCTTCTTTCCTTCTAGTTTCCAAAGGAATGTGGACATAACATATACATCCAGAAACTTTAAAATCTTTTACATTGGGCTTATTGCCAAACAAAGCTTGAAATGGTGAGATCCCACCAATAGCACTACTAGGAAGCCTATTACATGAGTAATTTGCACAAGTTATGGCCTCCCCCCAAAAAGAGATGGGTAGAGATGCATCAAGTCTTAAAGACTTTGCGCATTCACAAAGGCTCCTATTTTTCCTCTCGGCCATCCCATTTTGTTGGGGGGTGTAGGAATAAGCAAGATCTCTCTTAATGCCATTGATCTCACAAAATTCTGTCATCTTGTTGGAGATATATTCTCCTCCATTATCACATCTTAGAACTTTAATGCAAGAACTAAGTTGCTTTTCCACTAGAGGCTTAAACTTTACAAAAGATTCATATACAAGGATTTTCTTAGGCAATAATTCAATCCAAGTGAATCTAGTACAATCATCTATGAAAGTCACATACATCAAGGCACCTCCATTACTTTCATAAGGAAAAGCATGTACATCTGAATGAATAAGAACCAAGGGTGAAGTAGATCTTGTCAAAGATCTCTTAAAGGAAGCCTTGTGTGACTTTGCGAGGCCACATGCCTCACACACTTTGCCACACTTCTTAAAATATTTTGGTAGGCCGAGAGCTAGCTCCTTTGATGCCATGGATTCCATTGATTGAAGATTAGAATGGCCTAATCTTGCCAAAGCTGCACTTGAGTCAGCTCCTCCCTAACCATATTCACACTTTCAATGGACACATTAGCATCCAACTTAAAAAGCCTTCCTTGCTTAATGCCAGTACCTATGCACTTATCACTTTTCAAGATGGAACATACTCCATTCTTGAAATGTACATCTAGTCCATTGTCTATTAGTTGACCAACACTAAACAATTTTTTTGTAATGGATGGAACATACAAAACATTAGATCTATCCTCTTAGATGATCCTAAGCATAATGGAATAGATCCTATGCCATCTATCTTACATTTTTGATCACTAGCAATGTAGATTTACTTCTTAGAATCATTACAAGAAAGTAAAGTAGAAAAGTAATGCTTGTTGAATGACATGTGGGAGCTAGCCCCACTATCAATCCACCATGTCTCTTGGATTGATCTTGGTGTAGATGCTACCATCAAGGATGTGTTGAAGCCATGCTCTTCCTCCTCCCCTTGTGCAAGATTGCCTTGATCTTCACTCCCCTGTGCATTCTTCTTCTTATAACATTCAGAAGCAAAGTGTCATTTCTTCCCACAAAAGAAACACTTTAGCTTGGCTTTGTTCTTCTTCTTCCCTTCAGAGGTAGATCCTCGATCCTTGGCCTTGACCTCCTTGCCTCAGTACTTCTTGAATGGATGAGTCTTTTGATGTGAAGTGTGCTTTCTCATCACCACCATGTAATGACATAGACCCCATCCTTGTCTTGAGGTGTAGAATCCTACTCTCCTCGGCCACAAGAACATTATACAACTTGTCTATTGATGGAAGTTGGTCTTGAATATCAAAAGATTGAATTAGATTAGAGAACTCATCACCTAATCCATTCAATATTACTTGTACTAGTTCATTATCTTGATCTTCTCTACTATAGATCCCAATTCTTTGTTCAAAGATTTTATCCTTAGGACATACTCTTGTCCATTTTCTCCACTTTTTCTCATGCTTTGCAAGATTAGGTTTCTTAGCATAAGCACTCTTGAAGTGTTATTGGATTCATAAATGTTCTTTAGTGAATCCCAAGCCTCTTTTGATGAGTCACAAGAAGCCACCTCCTTTAAGACGTCATTGCTTACATTCAATTTTAAGCAATGTAAGACTAATCTAGCCCTATTCTTGTATTTTAATTGTTCTTGGGAAGCTTGAGACTCTTCCTCAACTCCTAAAACAATATCAAAGAGGTCATGTATCACAAGTAGTGATTCCATCCTCACTTTCCAGAAGGAATAGTTTGTGGAAGTTAGTTTCTCACTAGATTCTAACAAATATCCACCCATGGATGACATTGTGAATGAATGCCTATGAGATGCACAAAGATCTCTTGATAATGAGCGATCTAAGATAGATTTATAGCCTTCTAAGAAGCTTCTAATCTTGGCCCAATCAACCTAGTTCAACTTGGATGATGGTGTAAAAGATCTACTTCAAATATCCTAGCAAATCACTTCTTCAAAAAATTGATTTTAGTACAATTTTGTTTGATATTTCACACACACATAAGATCTGAACAAATCAGCCTTATAGATCTGATCTAATGCTTCAAAATGAATTGCTTTAGTGACTCAAATCTCTACTTGATCATTAGCATTCAATAGATTGAACCTAGATCTATCAATGCACCAAAAGCCTTGAATTTTGGACTAGTATGCACATTTTTGGATCAAAAACACTAAAGAAAATTGATTGGAAGGTTGTTGTACGTTTTCACACGTGTAAATAGTACATCATCAGCCCAAAAATCGATCTTGACCAAAAATATTGAAGAGACCTCTCTCCTTGAACTCGCTCACTCAAGTAAAGTTCAAAAACAACACATTGTCAATGATTTCACAAGATATATAAATCATTAGATTACTCTTAGACTTGGCTCTAATACAATGTCAACTTTCAGAAAAAAAGGACAAGCATGATTGTACAAAACAATCATTAAGAGTTATTGATTTCCTGATCCAATGATCTATCAAGTTGTATGAGTTAGATCTTGATCTAGATGCATTACACTATGACTTTAGCAAGAGCAATGGATCAAATGATTAAAAACTTTGAAGAGCGGCCTCACACATGTGGAAGACAGTAATAGTATAGACTGTAAATAGAGAGTGAAGTACTTTAGCCTACAAAAGCATTTCAATCATAAAAACTCAAGACAAATGTGGAAATTACAAGGAAAACTAGAAATTGCCAATGTCACATCAACTTCTCATTGATCTGGTTGATCCCTTTATAGATCAAGTACATCCACGAGCTGTGTACTGTCCAACAAGCCTTCACACGTGTGAAGAGTGCCTAGTCATCTAGATCCACCAATGGGAGCCATATATGCTCATTTCACAAAATTGACTATTCTCTTTAGCTAGAAAACAAAAAAGCTAGTCTTCCACAATTATATGAATATTCCCTATAAAATAGGATCTAATGGAATCCCTCTATCTTATCAACTACAATATTATCCACATTTTTGAATGGCATCTTGACATGTGTGAATAATAACTCATTCACATGGAAGTGCAATCTATTTACATAAAGTTTAACCAAAATGGCTTTTTCCTAGATTCTACTCAAAGGTCAATTTCACACTTGTGTAGATCTAACTAAAATCAATCTAACTTTATAAAAGTAACTTATGTACATCCTTTCACACATGGGAATAGACTCCACACGTGTGAGATCCTATCAAGATCAATTATCTCAAGATCAACTGAGTACATCAAGTTGGAAGTGACATTTTTAACATTCCCCTGCCGGGTCTAGTCGTCGGAGGTTAGGTCGTTGCTAGTTAGGATAAGAGATTTAGGAGAAGGGACTTAGGGTCTACTATTAGGGATTCAAGATAAGAGATCTAGGGAAAGGGGCTTAGCATTTTCGATGTAGAGTTTAGGGTAAGATGTCTAGGGAAAAGAGTTTAGGATAAGGTGTAATTAGTCTAGGGCTTAAGATTTAGAGGTTAGGGCTTAGGGCTTAGGGTCTAGAGAACAAGAACATAAGAAACAAATATCCACGCAACATACAAAGGAGGTCACGCAACCAAAAAAAAATTTGCGTAGATATACGTGTGGATATGGTCGCGTGGATTATCCACGTGTGGATGTTCCACACAAATATCATTTTTGGCAACAACTGTCTATAATTCATCAGAGACCGTGAAATTCAAATCACGTGGATCTTCCACACATGTCATACAGCTCTGCATGTTCAGATGATACATTCTTCTATGCTAGAGATGATCTTTGTTTTCTGAAGCATTTAATATGATTTCAGAGTTGCTGATTATTTTGGCCTGGTAGAGATTTCCTTCTCTACATCCGACTATCAACAACTTGTTTGTTGTCTTCTCGATCGTACGACAAGTGTTGCCATCGAACAAAACTCAAATGCCTAGATTTGCCATCTTGGAGACAAATAGCAGATCCTTTTTGAGTGAGGGCACATAGAGTGCTCCTGGCAGCTCTGCTTGGCCTGACAGTGTTCGTAGCTGTAGAGAGCCGATGCCTTTGATATCGTGTCAGCTTCCATCGCCTAGAATCATTGCTCTATCATTTTCAAGTTCGCGAAAGTTAATCAAGATCTTCTTGTTGCAGGTTATGTGAGATGTTGCTCCTGAATCGATGACTACATCGTAGTCGTGTTCAGAGTAGCTTGTCGAAGCTTTGTCGAGTATCGTGAAAGCTTCGTCACCTTTTTTAGCATCCTTTGATGACTCTGCAACGTTTGCCTTTTGGGTTGAATCTGCAGTCATATGCAGAATGCCCTTTCTTCTTGCAATTCATGCAAGGTATTGTTGATTGAACTAGTATTTGTTGGTCGTATGGCTTGGTTTGTGGCAGTGATCGTAGGAAAAAGATTGCTGATTCAAGGCTTCATCTTCTCGAATCTTGTCTTGTTTTTGTTCTTCTTCTGTCTTTTCGTGAAGAGAGCCTTCTCTTGATCACTGCTTCCCTCTCCTTCGTCTCTCATCAGCGACAAGACTGACTGCTTTGTCGAATGTCATATCTAGTAAACTCAGTATGAGCATTCTCAGCAGCTGATAGGACGTCAATAGAGATTTCATGAAGTACATTAGTTGTTGTGGTGCTGGGACCTGGTGCTCCTGCCCTGATATAGCGATTTGAGCGAAGATCATTCTGATCTTCTCAACATGCTGATCTAACTGGTTGCCATCCCACCGTATGGATTGCAGCTCATTGTGAAGGTGCATGACTGAAGCTATAGTCCTCACTTCATACTTCTACTTTAATCTTTCCCACACTGCATGGCTGCTTTTGTAGTCTTCAATCTGCATGAGTAGATCTTCATTTATGGACGAAACGATGATCACCATTGCGTGCTCATCCTTTCTGATCCATTCAGCTCTCCTCGGGTCTCCCTCTGGAGGCTGCACCTCTGAGAGCTCGGTCACCGACCAGATGCCTTTGAATTTCCAGATTCTGTAATTTGCACCATCAAGACTGATTGCTACTCTGGTTTGGATTGTTGTAGCCATATTGTGTTGTTTGGAAGGATCACTGCTGGGATATCAGTAGTGATAACCAAAATCGCTCTGATACCATGTCGTGGAAGCTATTACGTTTTGTGTTCATCCTCTCTCTTTTTATTCGCAAACAATTTTCTGTCTTTGAATTTTCTTTTCGTGTGAAGCTCTTACGGGATCCCAGACACTCGGCTAAGCATCACAGAACATATTTTATTCTAGCAATCAAGAGACACATCACAAGGCCAAGAGATACAAGAAATAGAACGATTATATTGTCAGTTTGGTTTTAGAACAAGATCGTCAGTGTCTCGCTCATTGGTGGAATGACTCTTTGCTCTTTCGCTGTGTTCTGCTCGTTGGCAGACTTTCATACACAGCTATGGTATTTTTGCTTTCTTACTCTGTTCGCTATGTCTCTCTCTGTTTCTTACAGATATCTGTATGTGAAAAATTGTCAACTAGTAGTATTTTCCTAACTTGAGATTTTGTAGGCCTATGGCCAAATAAAAGTTAGAGATAGGTTCATACATGTATGTAGAGGCCCAAAGTATGTGTACACTACTTTTGAGGTCACATTAATTAGAGGAGGTCGAGTGTGGAGCTCTTCTATTGGCTCATAATTTGGTGCATTCCTATTTGACCAAATTTCTAGGTATATGGGTGAATCCTATTGGACCCCAATTTTAGCCTATCATAAGACAAGTGGCCAAGAGGCACTATGGCTGCTATAAATAGCCATCTCCACGAGTATGTACACATCTCATTTTCATTCTATTGAATGAATGTTATGCTCTTTGAAGGTCCATCTTCTTCTCTCTCACTTTTTTGTTCATATCTTGCATTCTAGCCACTAGAATTGTGATTTCTTTGTTGCTATGGCTTCACACGTGTGAAATGCAGGTTGTAGGCTCTGAAGTACGGACAGGGACAGCAAGTTTCTGTTTGTGGAAGCTTATGATCAGATTTTGATGTTTAGTTGATGTTTAGTATGCTTAACATCACAATTTCTATCATTTTTTCAATCTAGATGTGCATAACTTCCATGGCCAAGATCTTTATGAAACTTTAGCATCTTTTGGATCTGAGTTTTTCACATGGTATCAGAGCATTAGGCGGCCAAATGTGCAGGTTTTGCCAGATTTAGAAGAGATTTGTGGGCGAGTTTGCTTTTGTAGCATTCCAATCAAGTTTCTAGCTAAAAATCTTGTTGATTTATGTGTAGAAATTGGATCTTTGTGATCAAAACATCATTTGTATGCATTTCAATTGAAGTAGGGCGAATTCCCTCTGTACTTATCAGAATAAGGAGACAAAAATTGTTTTGGAAAGAGGGAGATGCAAGATCCAACAAGATCCTATTAGTTTTCCATTCTAGCATATAGTTTTTTGATTCAATTTCTTGCTTCTTCATGTCAAAAACTTCAAAATTGATGTAACCCTCTGATTTTCAGTTTGCTGAATGATTCAAGAGTGTATTTCAATCTTAGGAGTGAGGGAAAAGCAAGTATATTGAGGTTTGGTCTTGGTTTGATCAAGAAATCATAAAACTAGTGGCTAAAATTGAGGAAAAAGTGAGGAAAAGAGAGAAAAAGTAAGGTTTTAGGTTCCAAATCTTTGTGATTTCTTCTTGTGTTTCATTTGTTGATTCAAGAGAGTGCTTAGTGCATTGGAACAGGTCAAAGATCAGAGATCAATCATTGCAACATGGCTACAAATGGAGGCTACATGTTGGAAAGCAATGATAGGCTTACCTCCCTCAACTATTCTACTTGGAAAGTAAGGATGGAGTCTTTGCTTGAGATGAATGAGTTGATGGATATTGTTGTAGGTGTGGAGGAGAGACCTTTGGCACCTCAAGAACAATTAAGGTATGACAAGAGGGCAAAGAAAGCCCTTCACATGATCAAGATGAATGTGACAAATGAGCTTATCAAAGAGGTTGGTAAGTGCACATCATCTAGTGAAGCTTGGGAAGCCTTGAAGAAGGTTTATGAATCCAAGTCTACTTCTAGAGTGTTGACTTTAAGAAGGCAAATCTTTTCTTGTATGCAAAAGAAGAGTGAGAGCGGACATGCTTTTGTTTTGAGAGTTAAAGCATTGAATGATGAGTTAGCATGCATTAATGATGGCATAAATAATGAGGAGCTTGTTCAAGTGATTCTCAATGGCTTGTTGGATGATCATGCTAATCTTGTTCAAAGTTATGCTATCCAAAAATGTTTACCAAGTGTTGGAGACTTGCAAGAGGTCTTGTTGGCTGAAGAATTCAGGTTGCAAGCAAGAGTGGGAGCATCTTCTACATCTCAAGAAGGAGAAGAGGAGGCAATGTTCTCTAAAGGCAAGTTCAAGGGCAAAGGTAAAAGCAATTGGTCTAAAGGGCAAGACCAAGGTGAGCACTCTACTTTTGGCAAAAAGAAGGATAGATCTAAGCTAAAATGTTTCTATTGTGGAGTCAAAGGGCATTTTGCTAGTGATTGTTTTAAGAAAAAGAGGGATCAAGGGGAAAAGCAAACCAATCTAACTATTGATGAGGGTGGGGATGAGCTTCTTTCAAATGATGCTTTTGTTATGTCATCTTGCTTGTTGGCTAATCATGGAGACATTGATCCTTGGTGGATTGATAGTGGAGCCACTTCTCATATGACATATCATAAAGAGTATTTTTCATCTTTAATGGCATTTGATGGTGATAGGAAGGTAATCTATACCGCAAATGATGGTGAGTGTACAATCAAGGGGATTGGCACAATTCCTATTTCACTTTCTACAAATAGGAATATAGAATTGAAAGATGTTTTGCTCATTCCATCCATTACCAAGAACTTACTTAGTGTAAGCCAAATGCTTGACAAAGGATTCAAAGTTGAGTTTGATGGTGATGCTTGCTTGATCAAAAAGGGGTGTAGTATCATTGCAAAAGGGAAAAGGCAAGGGAAATTGTTCAAGCTTGATGCATGTGTTGTTGCTAACCAAGTTGGATGCATGGCAAATGAACAAATGTCAATTCAAGAGGTATGGCATAAAAGGATGGGACATCTCAACTACAAGGCCTTGGAGGTAATAGCCAAAAAGGAGGTAGTAAGGGGACTTCCCAAGTCTCTTACTTGCTTGAATCATGTTTGTGAAGAATGTGCTTTGTCTAAATCACATAGATTGCCATATACTAGATCTATATCTAGATCTAAGATGCCTTTTTCTCTCTTGCATTCGGATATTCATGGTGTTACTACAATTAGCAATGGAGGTGCTAAGATGTATGTAACTTTCATTGATGATTTTAGTAGATTTTGTTGGGTTTATCTACTAAAGAGCAAGGATGAGGTGTTTGATGTGTTTGTCAAGTTCAAAGTTGCTATTGAGACTCAATTTACAACCAAAATCAAATGCTTGAGGAGCGACAATGGTGGTGAATACATTTCTAACAAATTCAAAGCCTTTTGCGATGAGCATGGGATCAAGAGGGAGTACACATGTCCAAGAACACCACAACAAAATGGAGTGGCCGAGAGGAAGAATAGAACCTTGTGTGAGAGTGCAAAGGCAATGAGATTGAATGCTAATCTTCCTAAACCTTTTTGGAGTGATGCTTTGTTGTGTGCAAATTTCCTATGCAATAGATGGCCAAGTGTTGTATTGGAAGGAAAAACCCCTTTTGAAGCTTTGTTTGGTATGAAGCCTAATGTCAAGTTTCTAAGAACTTTTGGATGCATTTGCTACTTCAACATTACTCTTGATGATAGAACTAAGGAGGATCCATCTTCAAGAAAGGGCATTTTTGTTGGTTATAGTGAAGTAAGCAAAGCATATAGGATTTATGTTCCTTCAATCAAGAAAGTGTTCACAAGTAGGGATGTCATTTTTGATGAAAGTAACATTCCAAAAGTTGTTTCAAGTGATGATGGTGTTGTTGCAACTAATGTGCTTGATGACAATGGAGTTGATGACACATTGGATATGGATGTTGAAGAAGCCTCTTCAAGTCAAATTCCAAGGAGAACTCCAAGGCATAAAGTGAAACCCTCAAGGCTCACTTATGATGGCAAAGGTAAGCAAGTGGTGGATGGATCCAACTATGCTTTCCTAACTTCTTTTGATGTACCTTCATGTGTAGATGAAGCAAGGCAAAAAGAGGAATGGATCCAAGCAATGGATCTTGAGTTTGAAGCACTTATGAAGAACAACACATGGAGATTGGTGGAGCTTCCAAAGGGCAAAAGTGCAATTGGATGCAAATGGATCTTCAAGGTAAAGACAAATCAAGATGGATCTATCAACAAGTTGAAGGCAAGGTTGGTGGCTAAAGGTTATGCTCAAGAGCATGGCATTGACTATGAGGAAACCTTTGCACCCGTGGCAAAGATGGTGAGCATAAGAGTAATCATTTCCCTTGCAACTCTTTATGGATGGGATCTTTGGCAATTAGACATTTCTAATGCTTTCTTGAATGGTGATCTTGAAGAGGAAGTCTACATGGAGCAACCCGAGAGCTATGTTTCTCATAGCAAGCCTAATCATGTGTGTTTTCTACAAAAAAAGTTTGTATGGTCTTAAGCAAGCACCAAGGAGTTGGTATGCTAGGCTTAACTCTTTTCTACTTTCTCAAAACTTCACTATGAGTGAGTATGATCATTCACTTTACTTTAGAATTAGTGCTAATGATGTTACAATCCTTCTAATTTATGTGGATGACATTATTTTAAGTGGAGGGAACAAGGAAGATATAGAAGATATCAAGAAAGCACTAAAAAAGGAATTTGAAGTGCATGATCTTGGTCTTTTGAGCTATATCTTAGGAATAGAAGTAATTAGAACTTCTCAAATCACTTTTATTTCACAAGAGAAGTATGCTATTTCTATTCTCAATAGATTTCATATGGTAGATGCAAATCCTATTGATACACCTATGGAATCACATGTAAAGCTAACTATAAGAGGTAATGAAAGATCCTTCGAGGACATTACTCTCTATAGGAAGCTAATAGGTTCTCTTATATATCTAACCATCACAAGACCTGATTTATCTTATTGTGTTGGTAGATTAAGCCAATTCATGCAAGATCCTAGCATAGAACATTGGAAACTAGGAAAGAGGATCTTGAGATACATCTCGGGAACAAAAGATTTTGGCATTGTTTATAGAGGCTCATCACCTAACTTATTTGGTTTTTCAGATTCAGATTTTGCAGGAGACCTTATGGATAGAAAATCCATAAATGCACATGCTATTTTCATAGGTGATGGAGCTATCTCATGGATGTCGAAGAAACAAGCAACTATATCACTTTCTTCTAGTGAGGCCGAGTACAAAGCTTTGACATCATGCACAAAGGAGATGGTGTGGATCAAGAGGATGATTATGGAGCTTCATTTGCTGGATTTTTCAGAGAGTCCAATCATCTTTTGTGACAACCTTTCAGCCCAAAGTCTAGCAAGCAATCCGGTTTTCCATGCAAGGAGCAAACATATCGAGGTGGCTTACCATTTTGTGAGAGAACAAGTGTTGGCAAAAGAGATCAAGCTTGAACATGTCCCATCAAAGGAATGTGTGGCTGATATCTTTACCAAAGCATTGGGAAAGGACTTATTTTTCAAGCATAGAACAAGTCTTGGTGTACTTTCTAAATCTATGCTAAAACTAGTTGAAGAGGGAGTGTGAAAAATTGTCAACTAGTAGTATTTTCCTAACTTGAGATTTTGTAGGCCTATGGCCAAATAAAAGTTAGAGATAGGTTCATACATGTATGTAGAGGCCCAAAGTATGTGTACACTACTTTTGAGGTCACATTAATTAGAGGAGGTCGAGTGTGGAGCTCTTCTATTGGCTCATAATTTGGTGCATTCCTATTTGACCAAATTTCTAGGTATATGGGTGAATCCTATTGGACCCCAATTTTAGCCTATCATAAGACAAGTGGCCAAGAGGCACTATGGCTGCTATAAATAGCCATCTCCACGAGTATGTACACATCTCATTTTCATTCTATTGAATGAATGTTATGCTCTTTGAAGGTCCATCTTCTTCTCTCTCACTTTTTTGTTCATATCTTGCATTCTAGCCACTAGAATTGTGATTTCTTTGTTGCTATGGCTTCACACGTGTGAAATGCAGGTTGTAGGCTCTGAAGTACGGACAGGGACAGCAAGTTTCTGTTTGTGGAAGCTTATGATCAGATTTTGATGTTTAGTTGATGTTTAGTATGCTTAACATCACAATTTCTATCATTTTTTCAATCTAGATGTGCATAACTTCCATGGCCAAGATCTTTATGAAACTTTAGCATCTTTTGGATCTGAGTTTTTCACACTGTATTCACTATCTCTCTCCTTTTGGTTATGATCTAGAGAGGATTGTTTATACCTCCACCATGTGGAATTTACAAGATAGCTAAACATAGAATCATAAGACTAGTTAATGCTAATCAACTAGTTAGTTAGTCTCCGTCGTTGCCCAATACAAAATTGTACAGTTAAATTCTACAATCAAGGGGCAACATGGACTCGTATTGTCCATTCCATCGCAAACTGAGTTGTGGCATAAGAGACTTGGTCACTTGAACTTAGGAAGCCTCAGTTTGATGAGAAAATTGGAGATGATAACATGATTTCCTACCATAGAAGACCACCTGAAATCGATGTGCGAATTATGTGTATATGGGAAGCAACATCAAGAGAAGTTCAATAAAGGTGGTTTTGCAAGGTCAAAGAACATCCTGGATTTGATCCACATAGATTTATGCGGGCCTATGAGGACCATGTCCTTAGGTAAAGCCTTCTATTTCATGACCTTTATTGATGATATGTCACGTAAGACGTGAATAAGAAATTGGATGCATTTGACAATTTCAAGAGCTTCAAAGCATTGGTAAAAAATTAGACAGGTAGGAAGATCAAAGTCCTAAGATCAGATAGTGGAAGTGAGTACAAGTCTAATGATTTCAATGATCTTTGTGATCAATGTGGGATTAAAAGACAATTTACGCAAGCTCATACTCCTACTCTCAATGGTGTATCTGAGTGCAAAAATCATACAATTGTGGAAAGTGCCAGATCTATGCTAGTTGAGATGAAACTACCAAAAGATTTTTGGTCCGAAGCATGCAGTACGGCAGTCTATCTTCAAAATAGAAGTCCTACCATTGCCATACCAAAGATAACACCTGAGGAAGCATTCACGAAGAAGAAGCCAAAGGTGAACCACTTGCAAATCTTTGGATGTAAAGCCTTTGTACACATTCTTAAGAAAGAGAGACATAAACTTGATGTGAAAGCTATCAAGTGTATATTCCTAGGATATGATGATCGTGTGAAGGGCTATAGATGTTTTGATCCAGTGGAAAACAAAATCCATGTAAGCCATGATGTTATCTTTGATGAATCCAAGATGTATGAAGATGAGGATGCTGAAAAGATAGACACATCTAGTGGGAAATATGGTATAGTGAGGATACCTCCTGATGATGATCCATTCATTGACCTTCCAAGTGATGAACATGAGGATACATCTCAAGATACTACTACTCAACCACTAGAGACAGGTTGGAGAGGTAGAGACAAATCCTTTGGTGCAAGAAGGATTGAAGTTGCAGGTGACAAACGCAATGAGAAGGATGTACCGTGGGATACATTTTCACCAGGAAGCCGATCACCTAACAAGAAGCTCCCTAAGTAGTTTGAGAGTTTGTTGGAGAGCCGCAACATGAATGACTTTCCAGGATCATCTAGCCAGGGAGAGCTACAAAGATCAACAAGAGAGGACACAACCTGGAAGGTATGAAGTGTGAAAGATTTCAGATCCTTAAGATCCAATCTACTTGAATGATCTTTGGTTAGAAAGAGAAATACACTACCAATTTCACCAATGTAGAAAAATCAGCATCTACACACAATTTGAGATGCAAACACTAATAGAATTTGATCAAACTTGAATGAAATGATTATGTACTATTGCTGTCCGTACAAAACCAGCAAGCTACTGTATTTCACATGTGTGGATCCAAAAATAACAAATATAGATCATTCTACACATAGAATTGCAAGCAATCACCAAGATAGTGCACCAATGGATAGTAGAACCCAAGAAAACCATGTATAAGCATGAAATGAGATAGAGAAGAGAGAAGATGACTCTCTCCATGAGTTACATCCTTCTATAGCAGGTCCAAACCCTATTTGGCCACTTCGCTTTCCCACAAAATGCTAACCCTACCAATTTTGGGTCTAGATTCAATGTACCCAACTTATTCAAATTGAATCTACTCAAACTCGCATTCTATCTTTCCCACACTTTCAAAAAGTGTTTATTCAAATGAAATTTAGACTAATGAACTTTGAAAAGTCAACCTCTAAGTCTAAAACAAGTTTTGGCCTCAATATGCCAAATATGGAAATATTGCAAAATGTGATGAAACTAGTTGAATCTTTCACACTCCCTCTTCAACTAGTTTTAGCATAGACTTTGATAATACTCCAAGTGAAGTCCTATGATTCATGAACAAGTCTTTTCCAATGCTTTGGTGAAGATATCAGCTACACATTCCCTTGAAGACACATGTTGAAGCTCCACCTCCTTTGCAATGACTCGCTCCCTCACAAAATGATATTGTATCTCAATATGCTTGCTCCTAGCATGAAAGATAGGATTGGATGCCATTCTTTGGGCTGATTGATTGTCACAAAAGATGATTGGGCTCTCTGAAATATCCAGCAAGTAAAGATCCTTGATCATCCTCTTGATCCATACCGTCTCCTTTGTGCAATGTGTAAGAGCTTTGTACTCGGCCTCACTAGATGACAATGAGATAGTGGCTTGTTTCTTTTACATCCATGATATAGCTCCATCACCTATGAAAATACAATAAGAACTAATGGATTTCCTATCCATTACATCTCCAGCATAGTCTGAATCTGAAAATCCAAAAATATTAGGTGATGATCCCTCATACAATATGCCAAAATCTCGAGTTCCAATGATGTGCCTCAAAACTCGCTTTCCTAGCTTCCAATGCTCCTAGCATAGTTTTTGCCAATAGAACTTTGATCCATCATAAGAATGATCTTCTTCCTAAGAATAGATCTCCTTTCAATGATCATGTAATGCTCAAAATAGAAACAACCATAATTGATATAGAAAATAGTGTCCACTTGGGATGCTTCACTATTTCTTACATCAATCTTGCATGTAAAAATGTGACTAGAACATGAAGAATCAAATAGAATGTAAATGAAATGATTCCACCATGCTTCCAACTCTGAACTCTCTGTAAAAATACAGCAAACAAACAATAAATGTGAGTGATCAACTTTTGCTTGCATGTCTCCTCCTCCTTTGTCCTTTGTTGCCTTGTATCCACCATGATACTCCATGAATGAGCCTCCATCTTCATCTTGCCACAAGAAACCATCAAACCTTGGAAATCCATGAGTAGGTGAGTACATTAATGATGCAAATCCAGCACCACATGACTCCATAAACCAAGTAGTTTGCAGTAGTCCATCTTCAAGATCTACTTGACACAAGAAAATGACCATGAATTCACCAAAAATTGACAATCTCCAAGTATTAGCACCAAGTAGCTCAACACTTGAGAACTTAGACATGGATGAGTGACATAATGAACCTCCAATAGCTTCATTTCCATCAGCAAAATCAGCCAAGAATGCTAGTACAAATCCAACATCAAAACAATGCTCACCAATGTAACTAGTTTTACCATATCTTGACAATTTGCACACATCCACATGAAATTGCTCAAACATGAGATAGAACAAGTAAAGTAAACTTGAACAACACTTCCTTGCTGCTCCTTTGACCTTACTTGAGTCTTCAATATGCTGCAAAAACATATCCATAACACCTTTTCCAATTACCTCTCCTTTGATGCTCTTGACTAGCTCCAAATTGCCAACTTCCCTTTTGACTAGTTGAAGCGCTTTGAGATCAATTTCTTGATCTTCAACTTGATCATCAAAGTCATTGAAAAAAATTTGTTTTCCAGATCCATTACTTGATTTTACAGCAAGATAACATCCATCCACTTGCATAGCTCCATGTACACAAGAAGATCCTCCAAAAGATGTTCCACTCTTCATAAGAGATCGATACTCAAGATCCATTGGTTGGATCCACTCTTCTTTCCTTGCTTGATCTACACTTGTAGGCTCATCCAAAGAGGTTAGAAAAGCAACATAATTTCTAGAAACTACTTGCTTACCCTTTTGATCATATGTGAGCCTTGAAGGTACTTGTCTTTCTCTTGATGTTCTCCTTGGCTTTTGACTTGATGAAGGTCCATCATCACCACCATCCAAAGTAGGATCCTTCTCATCAACATCAAGAATGTTAGATCCATCTACTTTACCATAAATCATGCTTGAAGGCACCTTTGGAATGTTTCCCTCATAAAAAATGACATCTCTACCAACAATCACTTTGTTAGTAGAAGGAATGTAAACCTTGTAGGCTTTACTCACCTCACTATATCCAACAAAAATACCTCTTCTTAAAGATCGATCCTCCTTGGTCCTATCATCAAGAGTAATGTTGACATAGCATGTGCATCCAAAGGTTCTTAGAAAGTTGACACTCGGCCTCCTCTTGAATAGCATCTCAAAAGGTGTCCTTCCATCCAAAATAGCACTCGGCCACCTATTGCACAAGAAATTGGCACACAACAAAGCTTGATCCCAAAATGGTTTGTCAAGATTAGCACTTAACCTCATAGCTTTAGCACTTTCACATAATGTTCTATTCTTCCTTTCAGCCACTCCATTTTGTTGTGGGGTCCTTGATGTTGTATACTCCCTCTTGATCCCATGCTTATCAAAAAGGGTCTTGAACTTGTTAGATATGTACTCACCACCATTGTCACCTCTCAAGCACTTGATCTTTGTGGAGAATTGGTTCTCCCTTGCATTCGTGAACTTGACAAAGACATCATATACTTCATCCTTGCTCTTTAGTAGATAGATCCAACAAAATCTACTAAAATCATCAACGAATGTTACATACATCTTAGTTCCACTATTGCTAATTGTAGTAAATCCATGAATATCCGAATGTACAAGCTGAAAAGGCTTTGTAGATCTAGAAATAGATCTAGTATAAGGTAGTCTATGTGATTTAGACAAAGCACAAGACTCACAAACATGCTTGTCATTACTTAAGGAACTTGGAAGACCAATCACAACCTTCTTCCTTGCCATTACCTCCAATGACTTGAAGTTGAGGTGTCCCATCCTTTTGTGCCAAACCTCTTGAATAGAAATTTGCTCCCTTGCAACACATCCAACTTGGTTAGCAATACCGCAAGCATCAAGTTTGAACAACTTCCCTTGTCCTTTACCTTTTCCAATCAAGACATCCTTCCTTTTGATCAAACAAGCATCTCCATCAAACTCCACCTTGAGGCCCTTACTTAGCATTTGACTCACACTAAGCAAATTCTTGGTAATAGATGGAATAAATAAGTCATCCTCCAAATGAACATTCCTATTTGTAGAGAGAGAAATAGGAATTGTGCCAATCCTTTTGATTGCACACTCACCATCATTGGCCGTGTAGATCACCCTATTGTCATCTCCATATGCCAACAAAGAAGTGAAGTACTCTTTGTGAAAGGTCATGTGTGAACTTGCTCCACTATCAATCCACCAAGGATCTAGATCTCCATCATTAGCAAGCATACATGAAGACATCACAAAAGCATCATCATTTGCATCTTGCACATCCAAACCATCCTCATCAAGAGTAAGATTACCTTGCTTGTCTCCTTGATCTCTCTTCTTCTTGTAGCACTCACTTGCAAAGTGTCCTTTGATGCCACAATAGAAGCACTTGAGCTTTGATCTATCCTTCTTTTTGCTACTTGAAGAAGCATCCACTTGATCTTGCCCTTTAGACCACTTGCTTTTGGTTTTGCCCTTGAATTTGCCCTTTGTGAACATAGCATCCTCTTGAAGTGTCGATGTAGATCCACCTCTTGCTTGAAGCCTATATTTCTCATTGATCAAGATCTCTTGAAGATCCATCAAACTTGGCAAAGTCTTTTGAATAGCAATACTTTGAACAATGTTAGCATGAGCATCCAACAAGCCATTAAGAATCACTTGAATAAGTTCTCCTTCCTTAATGCTTTCATCTATGCAAGCTAACTCATCATTCAATGCTTTCATTCTCAAAACAAAAGTACTTGGACTTTCTTCATTCTTTTGCAAACAAGAAAATATTTGCCTTCTTAGAGTCAACAATCTAGAAGTAGACTTGGATTCATAAAGCTTCTTCAATGAATTCCAAGCTTCCAAAGATGATGTGCACTTACCAACTTCCTTGAGAAGTTCATTGGTAACATTCATCTTTATCATGTGTAGAGCCTTCTTGGCCGGCCCTCTTGTCATACCTCAATTGATCTTGTTGTGTTGCTGGTCTCTCCTCCAAACCTACAACAATATCCAAAACATCATTCATCTCAAGAAGTGACTCCATCCTCACTTTCCATAATGAATAGCTACTTGAGGTAAGCCTATCATTGGCTTCCAACATGACTCCAATTGAGGTTGCCATGTAGCAATGACCTGATCTTCTCTTTCAACCTATTTCAATGCACAAAGCACTCCTTTGAACAACAACAAATGCTTTCAAAAGAAATCACCAAGATTTGAAACTATCTCACAAATTCTCTTCTAGCACTTATCCAAGCAAATCAACACATAGAATCATGGAATCTTGATCAACCTATGATCTATCCTCAATCTAATGACTTTTGCCACTTCCTAAGATTGAAATACACTCAAATGAAGTCCAGCAACCTCACTATCTAGAGATCCAATCAAAATTAGGGTTTTGACAAAATCACAAAAAATTGACTATTCCAAATCTACATGCAAATGCTGAAAATTTGATATGCAATCTATAAGCCACCACTTAGGCTGAACCAATGATCCAAAAATTGGCCAAATCCAGCATTTGAATTCAAAAAATGGAATTGAACAAGTATATTGACCTATTCAGTGTTTTGATCTACAAAAGATCCAATCTACAAAAGCAAAAAATCCGATTTTGGTGTAGAATCCTCTCTAGCATGCTCTAGACTTGATATCTTCACCAAATCATTGATAGATCTGATTTCCTCCTTCATAACCTGAAACACAAGCTCTGATATCATGTGAAAGATTTCAGATCCTTAAGATCCAATCTACTTGAATGATCTTTGGTTAGAAAGGGAAATACACTACCAATTTCACCAATGTAGAAAAATCAGCATCTACACACAATTTGAGATGCAAACACTAATAGAACTTGATCAAACTTGAATGAAATGATTATGTACTGTTGCTATCCGTACAAAACCAGCAAGCTACTATATTTTACACGTGTGGATCCAAAAATAACAAATATAGATCATTCTACACATAGAATTGCAAGCAATCACCAAGATAGTGCACCAATGGATAGTAGAACCCAAGAGAACCATGTATAAGCATGAAATGAGATAGAGAAGAGAGAAGATGACTCTCTCCATGAGTTACATCCTTCTATAGCAGGTCCAAACCCTATTTGGCCACTTCACTTTCCCACCAAAATGCTAACCCTACCAATTTTGGGTCTAGATTCAATGTACCCAACTTATTCAAATTGAATCTACTCAAACTCGCATTCTATCTTTCCCACACTTTCAAAAAGTGTTTATTCAGATGAAATTTAGACTAATGAAATTTGAAAAGTCAACCTCTAAGTCTAAAACAAGTTTTGGCCTCAATATGTCAAATATGGAAATATTGCAAAATGTGATGAAACTAGTTGAATCTTTCACATGAAGCAAATTATGCTCTCTTATCTAGCATTATTCAAAGAAAAGAACCGTTGACTTATGGTGAAGCGAAGGATGATGACATTTGGGTCAAGGCCATGGGAGAGGAGATGGAGTCAATTGCTAAGCATAGCACATGGGACTTAGTAGAACCACCAGTTGGTAAGAAACCCATTGGCTGCAAATGGGTATACAGGTCTAAGTACCATGCAGATGGAAGTATAGCAAAGCATAAGGCATGATTGGTGGTCAAAGGGTATGCACAAAGTAAAGGCATCGACTATGAGGAGACATTTGCGCCAGTATGTAAGTGGAATACTCTACGTCTACTTGTTGCTTTAGCATCACATTTTGGTTGGCCTTTGCATCAGATGGATGTGAAATCTACTTTTCTAAATGGTGAGCTAGAAGGAGAGGTGTTCATGGATCAACCTGAAGGCTTTGTAGTGAAGGGACATGAGAATAAAGTATGTCACTTGAAGAAAGCGCTTTATGGTCTTAAACAGGCACCACGTGCGTGGTATAGCAAGATTGATGCCTACTTTCATTCAAAGGGGATGGTGAGAACACATTCTGATCCAAATCTATATGTCTTATGCTTTGATGGTATGGTTGCTTTGATTTCTCTTTATGTTGATGACTTGATTATTATGGGAAATAATCAAGAGATGATAGACATGATCAAGAAAGATCTCATGGAACAATTTCAGATGACAGATCTCAGCTTGATGCATTATTGCCTTGGAGAAGAGGTGTGGCAGAAAGGACACGAAGTGGGTTTAACACAGGTGAAGTATGTCAAAGAGTTGTTGCACAGGTTTAGGTTGCAAGGTTTCAAACTAGTGAATACTCCTATTGAACCAGATAAAAAGCTTTCCTAGCTTGATGAGTCACAGTCATTTGATGCTATGCTGTATAGGCAGTTAGTAGGGACCTTGATTCACCTTACCACGATTAGACCAGATATATGCTATGTTGTTGGTATTGTAAGTCAGTTTATTGTAGCACCTACGGAAATGCATTGGAAGGCAGTTAAGTGTATTTTGCGTTATGTAAAAGGCACTTCAGATTATGGCTTGATTTACAAGAAGCATGAGGGTTTACCTGAGTTGTGTGGCTATGTGGATGCAGATTGGGAAGGTGACTATGATGATCATAGATCCACCACAGGGTATGTATTCCAGCTTTGTGGCAATTGCTTTTCTTGGTCTAGTAAGAAGCAAAGTACAATTGCTCTTTCCACCACAAAAGCAGAGTATAAGGCAATGTGTAGTACAGCACAGGAAGCTATATGGTTGAGACAAATCTTGGAAGAAGTTGGCATGAAGCAGAAAAATCCCACAACGTTACATAGCGACAGTCAGAGTGGCATTCAGCTAGTAAAGAATCCAGTGTTCCATGCGAGAACTAAACACATTGAGATTCAATATCACTTTATACGTGAGAGGCTGCTGAGTCGTGAAATTCATGCTGTTCATTGTAGTACAGAAGAACAACTAGCTGATATTTTCACTAAGCCACTTGTTGGAGAAAATTTTGATAAGTTTAGATCAAAGCTTTTTGTACTTAAAGCTTGTTGACTTTAAAGCTATGTATATGACTGTATAAAAAGTAGACTATACTTTAAGAGAGTTAGAATCAAAGTAGAATCATTGTGCTACTGTACTGTGGGTCCTATCAGTTGATAAGAATCAGTTGGCCTCGCCACGAGGCAAGTCGACGGGACACGCGTCCCGCCAACGACAACCTAGGTCATGCATGGGTTGCCTGAGTGAACAACTATATGTACAGTGTATTTTCATTTTGAAAAATACAGTTGCTATGTGAGCTTGTTATGGAGAGTGTTTTCTGTCTGTGTTACTATGTAGCATGATCTGTGTTCCTGTTTGAAGCAAATTCTAAGTATCTGTGGTTCATGCCTAAAATCACATGAGGGCTATGATCATGCTCTAGATTTAGGTCAGATGCTATGAATGATCATTAATGATAAATAATTATACTTTACTTTGCCTAATTTGGTGAAGTTTTGTTACATTTATCCATCTTTTTCATTTTTGCCTAGTTTTTATTATTTCTTGTATTTTCATGCTTATTTGATGCTCATGAATGGATTAGATGTTTTAATGCTAAGATTGGCACATGACATGAATATCACTTGGTTGACACACATTTATATCTAATCCAATAGTGTCTTAATAGGCTAGTTAGAAAAATCAACTGTTCTACCAAACAAACTTGTATGGTAGTTTATAACACATGAATGGCTTTAAGTTTGTTAAGAAATTAAACATGAGTGATATAGATATTTTGATAGATATAGTATTTGGAGTTATGATTGGTATGTAAGTAGGTTAAATTCTACCTACACTACACTTTAATTAAGTAAGACATACACGTATGTGAGAGCAAATTCCTATAGAAAAACTCCATACATGTTTCTAAATACAATGATGTGCTTAGATAAATCATCAATGTGTTTTACTTCTAGAGCTATATTCATCACCAAAAGCTTTTTGCATGAACCAAATGTTGTTAGAAGCATCTACTTAAGAGTAGTAAAGGAATCCTCCAAAAATTTATTGGGCTTAAATCTTGTATTGAGGGCAGCTCTAACTACTTCCCAATCTAAACGTTCAGTCACTTCTTGATTGTAAAACCAATCTTGGGCCACTCCAATTAAGGACATAGGAAATAATTTAAGTTTATTCTCTAGATTAACTTCACATGATTCAATAAAGATTGTGAGGAATCAAACTGGATCAGATAGTCCATTGTACTTTGGTAACTCCAAACGAGAAGGTGTTTTAATAATAGGACATGTGATTAATGGAAGTTCAGGTTCAGAATCTGAATCGGTCATTCTCTCAAATCACTTCAGAACAAAAAATAGGTAATATATAGTGAGATTAGATCTAGATTTTTCACCCTATTTCTTGATCTGACCTGTAAATACTTTATCACTTGATATCAATCATATTTAGTTGAAAAAAAAAATCTTAATCAACTACCAACACTCTTGAAATAAGAATTTCTCATAATCAGTACTGAACCTGAACCAGAGGCATCGCAAACTAAACTTATTGTGAATATTGTGTCAAGTAAGATGAACATTACTTTGGGAGAATTCTTGAAGCTAGTGCCTCAAGCCAAATAAGTATTAGTCGAGAGATTGATAAATATTGAACCGAAGGTCTAGCAAGAACTGCTATTTTGTGCTAGATTTAAAGATTCAAATGAAGTACTCAATCTAGGGGAAGCCTAGCTAAAGAGTGAGCATAGAAGTATGACTTTGCCGATACAACATAAACAGTTTTGTCGAGGGGCAGTCGTGATAGATGGAGGTTCATGAATCAACCTGATCTCAACAATGTTATGTGCCAGATGGGGTCTTACAAAAATGAAGCCTGTCAATTTTGCTATTAAGTTAGTTGATCAGACTTACAGTTTGACCTAAAGGTATAGGAAAAGATATACTAGTGAAAATTGTGAGTATCCCATTTGTCATTACTTTTGTAGTAATGGACTTACCGGATGCACCATTGGTTTACCGAATTTTACTGAGACGCCCATGGTTATGAGTTGCACAAGTACTTCATAATTGGGGAACAGGAGAGATCGCATTTCAAAATTGTGAATGTGCAGTCAAAGTTGATCCATTGACATGGACAATTAAACCAGAAGTAGGAAGGTGATGATTCTCAACCACAGATGATTCTTGTGATCGAGCAGATAAAGCATTGGGAGTACATTATGACTCTCAAACAAATAATACAAACTAGAATCAATCTCTTGCAATTGTGGGTTGTACAATAGGCTATATGTGCAAAAGAGATGACAAGTCGAAACTAAGCGATATTCTTGTAGATGATCATACACTTGATACACCTATAACATTTTTAGTCAACATGATGAATGTGCCATGGATATCGACTGATCCGATTCTAGATCCCATTGAAGATGAATTTATTCATGTCATCCATGTTTCATCTTACGATGAGAATGCAAAACTCATTGATGATCGAATTCTAAAGCATATAGATCCTACAAGGTTTGGAGTTTGCAATATTCTAGATGAACCACTAGTTATACTAGAAGAAGGAAAGACCACGTGACCAATGACGAAGAAGAAAGCTAAACAACATTATAATATGGTCCTAAAGTAGAAGAATCCACCCATTGAAACAATTTCAATGATTGATCCGAAAATTAGTACTCTTGAGGATATACCACCTTTATTGGATAAAGGGAAAGGGAATATTACAGATGATTCTTCAAGTAAGAGTTATAGGAAGTTATCACCTTTTTGCAAGAAATCTAATCATAAAACAAAGGGTAACTCATTTGAACAAGAGAAAGAAGATGAACATGCCAGATCATTTCAAACGTTACACTTTAGATGATGATGTGATCATATTACCTAAATCTCATCTTGAACTTGAGGATCAAGTGCCAGAAACACAAGAAATTTATGATAGATAAGCTAGAATCCACAGCCAATGAATCTCGCTGAAGATGAGAAGATTGTTCAAGTTGGAATGCATCTTTTCTTAGAATAGTGTCAAGCGTTGAGAAACTTATTGATCAAATATCAAGATTAGGTTACACTTGGACATATAAAGATTTGAAGGGAATTCCTACTTCCGTAGTTGAGCATACAATCCCTCTTATACCGGATGCAGTGCCAAAGGTGACAAAATTTTATCATTGTAATCCGAATGTCACAGATTTTTTAAAGGAGTTGCAAAGATTATTGGAAGAAGATTTTATTTATGAGATTGAGCATACCGAGTGAGTTTCACCAACTATTGTCATTTCTAAGAAAAATGGCAAGATGAGAATTTGGGTGAATCTAAAGGCACTAAATAAAGTGATGCACAAGGATCACTTTCCATTGCCTTTTACGGAAAAAATATTGGATCGCCTTGCTGGAGTAGAAGCATATAGTTTTTGGATGGATTCAGTGGATATAATTAAGTTAAAATCGTACTTGCAAATCGACATAAAATAGCTTTTGCAACAGAATGACTTATGCCTATAAAGTTATGTCGTTTGGACTTCAAATTCTTTATGCAATTTGATTTTAATGAGTATTTGCAGAAATTTGTGAAAATTTATTTGGATGATCTTGGAGTCCATAGTTCTGATATAGACCATATGCATCAAGTGGAAAAAGTATTTGAACGATGTCGTAAATACCAGATTTTCTTAAATCGAGAAGAATTTCAAATATGGATCACATGGAGTTGTTCTTGGTCATGTGATTTTGAGACATGGAATTGCTACGGATTATTCGAAAATCAAGGATATAATCAAGTTAAAATTGCACCTCCTGATCGACATTAAATAGCTTTTGCAATAAAATGGACTTATGCTTATAAAGTTATGTCGTTTGGATTTTGTAATGCACCGACTTCTTTTCAACGAGTTCTGTAGTTTTCTTTTAATGAGTATTTGCAGAAATTTGTTAAAATTTATTTGGATGATCTTGGAGTGCATAGTTCTGATATAGACCATATGCATGATTTGGAAAAAGTGTTTGAACGATGTCATAAATACCATATTTTCTTAAATCGAGAAAAATTTCCAAATATGGATCACATGGAGTTGTTCTTGGTCATGTGATTTCGAGACATGGAATTGCTATGAAATATTCAAAAATCAAGGTTATTGTGGAATTGCCTCCACCAGGAACAATTAAGGGAGTTTACATTTTTATGGGTCACGCCAATTACTATCAAATATTTATATTATTCTTTGTGGATCTAGCACGACCTATATACAAATTGAGTAGTGTACCGATTTGGACAATTGAGGCCTTGGAAGCATTTGAAAAATTGAAAAAAAAGCAAAAGGTCCATAAATTGACACCCATCCAACGAGAAAATTTTTTACATTCATGCTTTATGATTGTGGAATTATGGATGAATGGTTAGACCTATACGAAGAGAAAAAGTAGAGGGCCTTGTCTAGAAAGCGCCAACAACATAATAAAGGTAGACACATGGCCACAAGATCACATGATGTTGACCCATTGCCCAAGCAATGCACTATAGAGTGGATGCATGGCACACTAGAAAAAGCAACAAAAGAGGGACAAAAAATATCAAACACAGAATGGGACTTTGCAAGAGGATGCAAATGGAAGGTATTTGTTTATACAAATATTTGTTTAATAATTTTGAAACACGATGTTCATTCACAATAATTATTTATGAGATTCATGTTTGTCATAAGACAGTGCAAAATTTATAATGCTATATGGGCTTTTGGTTTCCACTTTCGTGTTGAAATGATTGATAACAAGAGATGCACACACGATTGTGGTGTAATAGCATCTTTCCAACAAGAAAGTCAAAGTAGTGCAAGAGACCAGAATCCCATCATAGGAGACATAGAATACGTAGGAACTATACAAAATATTTATGATGTGTCATTTGGTAAAAGTGGACACTATTTTTTATTTGATGTGAAATGATTCAAGGTAGTTTGTAGAGGGCCAAATGCAACCATAAAATCGGATCCAAGTGGGGTTTTTGTGATTGATTCATCAAAAACATTGAGCATGGAGTCCTTTGACACATTGGTGTTGCCTCGTCACTGTGAGTAGGTGCACATGCTATGTTGTCATGTTTTTTCATTTTATTGCAAGTGATTTCAGTCAAACTATGATTGCAATGTGTCAAAGAGAGATAATGTCGGTGAAGAGAGATGTATAGTTTCATGTTCCAAGAAAGTTCTCATTTTCAACAAATGTTGCAAAGGTAGCAAATCACTTAATGCATGTGAGTCAATGAAAAGACCACCACAAACTATGATAGAATCAAGTGTTTCATCATAGTCAATCCCCTTGAATTGAGCATATCCCTTGGCAACTAGTCTTGTTTTATAATTGTTCACACTACCATCTTGATTAAGTTTGATGTTAAAGACCCATTTGCAAACAGTAACATTTTGTATCTTTGATGGAGGATAAATAATTTTACAAGTATCTCAAACAATGCATCATATACTCACTTTCATTGCATCAAATCACTCTTTTGTTGCTAAAGTTTCATTCACACTTGAAGGAGCATCATCAAAGTTAAGGTCTTAATAAGGGCAATAAAAATTATACAATCATCAACTTGTAATTGCTTCTGTCTTCCTTGTATTTGAGCCTTGATGGTTGATACCATGTTAAAATCAGAGGTTATAAACCTCATTTGGATACTAAAACATTGAAAAAGATTCAAAGGTTTCACTTATATCTAATAGATAGAAAATTAGCACACAATTCTACCTATTTTGCGTCTAATTGGCAAGAGTTTTTGAACACCACAATCAAACTAGAATTGATTGATCCTGTCACACATGTGGAAAGTATAGTACTTTGTTCAGAGTCAGATCTATTCATTAGACGCAAAAAACATCACATTCATCATGCATCAATTCCTACTGAAAGAGCCATTATTAACTCATTAACTTAATTATGATTTGGAGTAGCTTAATTATGATCCATGAAGTAGATTACAAATGCTCTTGTTGGTGCATCATGTCAAGTGCATGACCAAATAAAGGAGCTGCAGTCTCAGCTCCATAGTCAAGAGAGCGCGTTCAACCATGGAAAAGAGCAGGTATATAAATTAGAAATGTTAGTAGAATATAAATCATGCGCTTAAACATGCTTCAAGCTGACATGATCTTTTCTTTTTCAGGAACACGACAACGACGCGACGATGATATGCGACAGTTGGAATACTTGAAATGAAAATGTTGCGTCGTCAGTTGGAAATCTTGAAGGGCCAACTGGTGGTAGCCATATATCTCACAGGATGGTGCATTGTAATGTTCTAGAGCGTATAATAGATGACCCACTCCAAGATTGTTGTCCACTTTGCCACCACAGTTTTCATTCATGGAGTGGGCATTACCATGCATGTATTTTTATCACATTGCTTGTCTCATCCAACATATGATGTTGGATGATAAGTGCAAGTTATGTGATTAAAATTTATAGATCACACTAGACATGCATGATGATTATTGTAGAATCCAAGAGATGCGTGCCTTCAAAACTCTGTAGCTTGTGATTAAACATCAAATTGGCCACTTCAATGTTCACTGTCTGTATTGAACTTTTTTGTTTCACGAATCAGTATGGCAGAAATTTATTGTCCTTACTTATTTGGATCCTTGGATTTGTTTTGATTATTTGTGTAAATGGGTACTTTTTGTATGAGTGTAACCAAACTTGCATGAACCCTAAACCCTAAGCCAAGTTTGATGGATCTTCAAGAGATCTTGATCAATGAAGAATATAGGCTTCCAACAAGAGGTGGATCTACAGTCTTTTGAATAGCTAAACTTTGAACAACAATCCATTACGAATAACTTGAACAAACTCTCCTTCCCTAATGCTTTCATCAATGCAAGCCAACTCATCATTCAAAATTTGCCTTCTTAGAAACAACACTCTAGAAGTAGACTTGGATTCATAAAGCTTCTTCAATGAATCTCAAGCCTCACTTGATGAAGTACACTTATCAACTTCCTCAAGAAGCTCATTGGTAACATTCATCTTAATCATGTGTAGAGCCCTTTTGGCCCTCTTGTCATACCTCAATTGTTCTTGTTGTGTTGCTGGTCTCTCCTCCAAACCTACAACAATGACCAAAACATCATTCATCTCAAGAAGTGATTCCATCCTCACCTTCCACAATGAATAGCTACTTGAGGCAAGCCTATGATTGGCTTCCAACATGACTCCACTTGGGGTAAGCCTATAATTGGCTTCCAACATGACTCCACTTGATGTTGCCATGTAGCTTGGACTTGATCTTCTCTTTCAATATGTTCCAATGCACAAAGCACTCCTTTGAACAAGAACAAATTTTCTCAAAAGAAATCACAAAGATTTGAAATGACTCAAAAATTCTCTTCTAGCACTTATACCAAGCAAATCAACACATAGAGTCATTAAATCTTGATTAACCTATGATTTATCCGCAATCTAATGACTCTTGCCACATCCTAAGATTGAAAAATACTCAAATGAAGTCCAGCAGCCTCACTATCTAGAGATCCAATCAAAATTAGGGTTTTGACAAAATCACAAAAAATTGAATATTCCAAATCTACATGCAAATGCTAAAAATCTGATATGCAATCTATTAGCCACCACTTAGGTTGATCCAATGATCCAAAAATTGGCCAAATCTAGTATGTGAATTCAAAAATCAGAATTGATCAAGTTTATAAACCTATATAGAGTTTTGATCTACAAAAGATCCAATCTACAAATGCAAGAAACTCAATTTTGGTGTAGAATCCTCTCTAGCATGCTCTAGCCTTGATATCTTCACCAAATCATTGATAGATCTGATTTTTGCCCTCATAACCTGAAAAACAATCTCTGATACATGTGAAAAAATTAAGATAATAAATGATCCAAATCCATAAAGGATCTTTGGTTATCAGCATCAGCTACACACAAAATGAGATGCAAACTCTAATAGGACTTGATAAAAAATGAATCAAAATATAAAGTACTATTGTTGTCCGTACAAAACCAGCAAGCTATTGTATTTCACACATGTGGATCCAAAAATAACAAATATAGGTCATTCTACATATAGAATTGCAAGCAATCACAAGTATAGCGCACCAATGGATAGTAGAACCCAAGAGAAGCATGTATAAGCATGAAATGAGATAGAGAAGAGAGAACATATGTCTCTCCACGAGTTACATCCTTTTATAGTAGGTCCAAACCCTATTTGGCCACTTAGCTTTCCCTCCAAAATGTAAACCCTACTATTTTTGGGTCTAGATTCAATGTACCCAATATCTATATTTGAATCTACTCAAACTCAACTTCTAACTTTCCCACACTTTCAAAAAGTGTTTATTCAAATGAAATTTAGACTAATGGACTTTGAAAAGTCAAACTCTAAGTCTAAAATAAAGTTGGCCTCAATTTGCCAAATATAGAAATGTAGCAAATGTGACTAGACTAGTTGAATCTTTCACAAATAATAGACCATCGAGGGTGCAATGTGGAGCAAACTCAATTCGGGATAATCTAATAAATTCTTGTGTGGTCTCAATAAACTCTCTAGACATACTATAATATCATGTCATGGTCGACCCAGTCAAGGTGAGTGCATAAAACATCATCTCATGGTGGGGATCAATAATTTGATTAATGAGACAAGCGGTCCAGTGATGTGGAACTCAGCATCCTCATATGGGGCTCCTTGATATTCAGGAGTCGCTCATTTGAGCTTGGGTAGTTCTCCTACGGTGTCAAGGCCCACCAATGGTTCAGTCGGTCTACTTGCCATTTTATAGATTCTACCTTAGAGGCTACTAATGGAGAGATCTGTGGTGCAATATCTAGGAACACAAATAACTATTTATCAAGTGATCCTCCTTCTCCTCCATCTTTTGGATTGGTTAGTCCATCTTAAGACAAGAGCTCATTCTCTATCCTCTCAAAAATTTTGGGAGGTGTGGTGTGACCAAGGCTCTATAAGTCTGTCTCTCCTAGCAGTCAATAAAATATTCAAAGATGGAGTGCGTATCTCTTTGTCAAAGCGTTTTTGTGGTAGTGACCCTATGATGACCTATCTCCTCAAGGACCATGTCATGTGAGTGTTGTATTAGAACATAGTAACTCATCTCACTTAAAACTCATTAGTAGGATGTAAGGCGTGTATTGTCCAATATTTCATAAATGGGATCAACACACAAAACTGTGTGATGCTAACCAGCTCAAATCTTGGTAATTTTTCTTCCAAAGAAATAATGTGACACTAATCAAGTAACTCCCGGTAGACGCACCAAATATGTTGGGGCATTTTCTCCAAATGGGATCAACACTGAAAAGAAAATGACATACATTGAATGCAACACCACTATCTTATGGTGTAGTGCCGTTACGAGAATGTTTGGACATGTTCAAAATTCTAATTCTAGCCCACTGATCCTAAGCATGCTTAACCAACCAAACCATACCGTTATGGCTAATAGGCATTTTCCACGCCTCTAGAGACATAGCCTCTAAAGGAGTGTGACTATGATCTAACATCCATGTAATAATCAATTCTATTATTTTTATTCTTGTGAATACCCAGGAGAAACTTGATAATAGATTCAAAAAGCTAGTCATAGTCCACTACTAGAGAATTAATTTACAATGCTAGCAAAATGATCAATTCAACTTATAGTTAAATCCATTCCATAGTAGTTGCAAACATTTTTTCCAATGTAAATGAATTCGGGTGTGGTAGACACATAGTTAACTTAAAGAAAAGAAGACTGCCCTTCAATAAGTGGGTCAAAAATAGATAAAGTATTACATCTTGGCTCACACAAATCTAGAAAATTTCTAGCTTAGTTTCCTACCTAAATCACTGGTCCCCCACCAACCAACACTATGCACTTCACAAAAATGAGACTTAGATTTAACAAATAACAATTTCTTTTTGTTACAACCATTACAATAAATGAATGGAAATTGCATAGGAAGAAACCACTACTATAAAAGCATGCAAATTAGGAATGATTAGTTAAACCATGGATCTCTTATTCAATTCATTTCCAACAAGTTCACACAACATGCATTCGTTTCCAACCTCAATCGGACACAAATACCAAATGAAGTGAACAAAATTAATAAAAAAATTTGCAAAATCAGCAAGCACTTTGAAAAGTCGAAATTTTGTAGAAGATCCCCATTAAGCTCGTTTCACCTAGAATTAGACCCTAAGAACTTGTAGATTCTTGATAGCACCCACAAAGTGACCAATTTCTATTTCTCCAAGATCCAAGCATAGTTCTATTGCCACTATTAAGCCCACGCGATCACCTAGAATAGGAACAACAACACAAGACCATGGGTTGTGGCAAGAACCACCCAACCAATTGTCCAATGATGAATGACTAGACACTTGCTGATCTCTACACTAGATACTATGGTAGCTAGAGTATAGATTTCTTGATTGATCATCGATATGCACAATATGTCGAAACAGGTAGTATAAAGTCCTCACAACAGGATTCTAGCCTAAGCAAACCATACAAAACAACAACACATGGGAACTGGTGGAGGTTAAACCAACCCAACCAAACCTAGATCGTACGGATCTAGCCCCCAAGCTACGAATCAATCAGAGTGATGGAAAGAGGAGTCACACCAGCAGCATGTAGCTACTAATCACAAAATCAAGCATACACTAGTGAGAGCCCAGCAGGTATACTTATACCCTCCAAGGCCCATGCACCACTAGTAGTGCATTGTGACACCTCACCGGACACCTCTGTAGCCTATCTGGGCCACGTGATCCAGTTCCCTAATGACTCACTGATAGACCCATACCAACTCCACCACCATGTATTTAGGCTTACAACCATTAATTATGACCATGTACACATAAGGGCCCCAATTCCCTTATACTCACAATTAACTTACGGGTTGTTGGTCTACCGGTCCCTAGAGTGGACACGCTACCCGAGACCAGTCATGGGCATGACAGGTAGGATGCTATAAAGTCCTAAACCAAGGATCCTATTCTAAGCATGCCAAAACAAAGCTGGACAAACCAACCCAACCAACGAAGGGATCTAGGCCCCAGGCTATGGGGTAATCTCAAAGAGGAATGAGGATTCACACCAGCCTGTCAATCCATAGTAACTAGTTCTTGGCATGTAATATTTTCTCTTTTGGATATATAAACAGCCCACCAAGGCTGGCTGTGCATGGTCATTTCCTCATCAAGCCTCTCATGCTTTTCTTTTGTGAGTCTCTTGGTGTTAAGTAGATTAACTAGCTTAACTAGCAGTCAGCCTTGTTAAGCAGTCAGAGTTTTGGTATCCAAAACCAACAAAGGTTATGGGCCCACACATGCAATAACCTACACCCGCCAGTCATGAATATAGTAGCTATTTCTTGGCATGTAATATTCTATCTTTTGGATATATAAACATGGTCGTTTCCTCATCAAGAATCTCATGCTTTTCTTTTGTGAGTCTCTTGGTATTAAGTAGATTAACTAGCTTAACTAGCATTCAGCGTTGTTAAGCAGTCAGAGTTTTGGTATCCAAAACCAACAAAAGGTTCTGTTTCAAGTTGTGTGAAATGTTTCCAGTGTAAGTGTACTAGAAACATTATCCTGCAGATCCAGTTTGCATAATTTCTACTATCTGATCTCTTCTTATTTTGAAGTTCTGTGGGGTAGACCAGGAAACTTTGACATACTAATTAAATCTCGAGAAAATTTTTTCAGTAAAAGCATTTTATTGAGGCTAATATCCTTCGATCAGTTAGATTATTTCACTTTAATGCCCATTCAGTATAGCGAGTGTATCATTGTATTGCGGCAATTGGTGTTATTGTGTCTTGTGTTCACTTGGTTCACTGAATGCGCTGGTAGCTGTAAATGCCTTGCACAATGGAATATGCAACACCTTCACTATCTTGGCATGAGCTTAATACTATTTCATACCACTTGATTGTTCAATACAGTGTTCATGATCTAACTATTCTTCAGATTGAGGGTTAGCATTGTAACACGTATGAGAGAAAAAAAATGATTATAGTGACAAAAGGAGATGCAAAAGATGTTGAAAGTAGGGCCGAAACGTGACTTGATCAAGTTTTATTTGTCAGTTTATAGACAGTTACATCTCATTTTTCTTAGAGAACCTTTCAGAAGTCACAGCAAAAATCCCTACTTTGGGTTTTCTCTTCGCGAAATCTCTCGATGCATTGCTACCGAAGCATTATATGCTTTCCAAAATGTCTTCCAAAAAACTACTGACTCAAAGTACGTACCTGATTTGTAGCTACAGAGTGCCTATCTCATAAAAACTTTCATAGCATATGAACTAGCTCTGGTTCCTATGCAATTCGTTCCAGATTGCAAACGTCGACAAATGACTAGCTGAAGGATTTTGCTTAATAAAAACATTTGGAGCTGGTAACGGACGATAACAAACGATATTATCTGGTCTATTGAGAGCTAACTCAGTCATGTCAACTGACTGCTGCAACAAATGGTGATAGTCTCCGTTGAAGCCACTTTGTAGGACACCATCGTGGAAAGTTCTCTCCGAACCGCATTGATCTGTAGGATTACTACTAATGCCAATCGAAGCTCGAGAATTCGCTGCATTAGAAACAATTCATTGAGGTGAGTCGCATGCTCTTGGAGTCATTTGATTTTTTTTTATTAATTTTGAAATGATAATTTTTTGACTATGATGAAACGCACGAGAATCGATTGAAGAATAGATGCAACATACTCTCGTTAGGGTGCATAACATCTATGAGGGATGAGTTGTAATGGTACTGGCATTGTCCATGTCTGCACCACTCGCACCTCATGCCATACTGTGTTTCGTATCGCTGTTCTGGAGGGATACCTTGACTGTCTTCTCCAGTACTTTTCAAGGTGTAGCTACTCCTAACTGTATTTCCTTGATGACTAACCTGGTCTATTTTGGTCGAATCATCTTCAGTTGTAGTCGGATCGTTGGAGCTGCTTACTTCTTTAAGTACATCAACGTACCTACTCATTTCAAAATTTGTGATAGCTCGTATGCCTCGATACTTAATTGCCGCCCTATCATAAGCCTGTGCTGCCTCCTCTTGTGTGCCTGCGAGAACTCAAAATATTACATTAGCTAAAATGACCGCATGTGGAGAAGATTGCATATGTAGAAAGAAAGCAAATTTGCGCTAAGTTGACAAAGAATGCACTTACCAAACGTCCCCAGATAAAGGTCTTTGTGTCCAGCGACTCTCCCGATACGTGCTTGCCATCTCCCGTGTTGATGATGCCTATGAAAAGGAGTGCTCATGAACGTCAAAAAATATCTCTATAGAAGACCGTTTGTCAGCCATATCACTAAATCTCAAATCACAATTTCTTGATTCTAAGGATTTGCTATCTACCTTTGCACCCATACAAAAGAATGTCCTGGTCTGAAAGAAGCTGTCAGCATAAGCTTTACCTTGTCACTCCACGGTAAATGGAGGCGCCTCTTGAAAATCCACTGCTTTTCCTGCAAGTTATCAAGCATCGATAGCTTTCAACATTCATGTCAAAAGGATCACGTGACTATCATTGACAAACTAGACAGATGAAGTCTATGGTTATAATACCCTTATCGGATACGATAGTAATCTTAAACTTCATAATGTTTAAAGCACCAATCCGATGAAATAGGTTGTTACTACTCAACACATGGTAACAAGGATTTTTCTTTTTTTCTACACATCCTCTTATGCAATTACGAATATGGGTATAGCTCAAAATTCCATGTATCACATTCTTTCAAGTACAGAATTATAAATTACTACTTTCATATTTTGGATGTGCAATATCATGTGCGCCTGAATGGAATCAAAGTATAGGTAGTCAGGCAACGAAACGAACCGTCATCAAGCAGACCACTCAAAACTTTAATTGAATCAGAATTACTTGCATTACACATACAGAAGCTATATCGTCTTCTATGAGATCATTGTGAGACGTCGCATCATACTAAGTAGTAAGTATTCCTTGATATTGTTTGCATAATGGGAAGTGGAAGTCGGTCATTAGAATTATGAGTATAAAGAGCGACATATCTGAGTATTGCTATATCTTTGAATAGATAGCATATAACTCAATCTCATCATGATACACTTTATAGAGCTGACAGTTGAAAATCGAAATTTGGTATAAGAACGAAAACTTGGTTTTCGAAGGAAGTTGAAACCTTCTTAATGAGGCCACAAATTCGTGTCTGGACAATGACTTCATCTCCTCAAGTTGTTTGCTATAGTTGCTCAGCTGCAAAGATGCAAATTGGAAAGACAAATAATCAATTGCAGTCGTGAAAGATTTTTATATTGGGCAGGTACGTGCTTGGATCTTTGTATAATGAGCGATCTCTTCTTACAAAGCAGTTCTATAGGTAATAATATAAACTAAATAAGACATGATATTCATTGTTTCTCGTACTGGAAAGTTGACAGGAGTGTTGGGACCCCAATATTTGAGTGCTGCAAGGTCATATGCCCTTGCTGCATCGTCCTCCTTATCATAGCCACCTGCAAATCGATGATCCCAACACTCTTGTTCAAACTACATTCACGTGAATTCTGATATAAAATCCAGATAACTAGTCAACTATTAGCTTCCTTTTATTTGAGAAGACAACTTCAAGAGATCTTTCCATGAAATAATGGTATGCCATTCTCTATTAGTTCAAACACAAGGAGAAATACTAATTTTACAAGTATTACCACGAGAAGATAGATGCTTACCCAAGTAAACTGCAGGTTGCAAGCACGTGCATGGAATTCAGTGCGCCAAAGCATACAAGTTCAACAAGCAAACAAGTAATGAAGTTAGTAGTTGCATAAACTATCAATCTCAGGACAATATTTGTTTGAACCTACTAAGAATTTAGTTCGTCGTGTGCCAATTCACAAGTTGGATTTCACTGAATTCTAAAGGTACAACAAACTATCAAGATTCTTTGCAAATGGCCAACTTAAAGCTATCCTTTTAATTTTTGTGTGTTGCTTAGAGCCAAAGTTTCTTTTTCTAGACATAAAATATACATGTCCAATTACTCAAATGAACACGAGCTTGTCCTTCTACTTATATGATATGATAATGTGATGGCTTTAGCAACTTGCGGTCAAAGTGGAGACTCACTTTACATTCAGTAATGAGGGTAGTCATCCTTATCAAACTATGAAGTTGACTCAGACACTTATGAGCTGCAAAATGGGTTAGAAGCATAATTCTTTGTCAATTCAACTTCCAATCTATACCTACTTATTCTCATGAATAAGTACTTCAAAAGTAATGTAATTTTTTAGCAAGAAAAGTTGACTACATATTTATCAAGCAACATCTAAGTAGGCTAAAGTTGATTATCCTAAATTGCAAATTTGAACTGCGGAAAAATTAAGTAACAAAATCACTACAACTCTCACAAACTAGTTTGTCATCATGTAAGACTTCATACTATGAAAATCACTAGAGTTTGATAGAGAGAGAGAGAGAGAGAGAGAGAGAGAGACAGAGAGAGAGAGAGAGTACTCAAAGTATCTCTACAAAAGTAAAATGGACAATGGTGGTAGAGAACACTATAATTGGGGTGCTCCATAGCTAGCTAGATTCACAACATAATTGAATTATAGTGCTCTCTACCTCTGTCTTCATGGTTCTCCTAAGATAGCTTTCACTCTAGTCTAGTGTCTTTGAGGCATCAGGACAACATTTGGAATTCGAGTCAACTAGCTAGACAGTGACTTAGGGTTCATGGGAGAGACACCTACTAAAAGAGATTGGAAATTGGTGCAAACTAGCCATGGTGATACTAGGAAATCAATATGGGTTGATAAAATGGAGTGACTAATGAGTGAAGGTGTGGGTTACCACTCAATGTCAACCATTGAACTATTTGAACACATTAGAGCATAGATGCCAAGGTTGATGAGTCAAGATATTAAATGGAAAATCAATGATGGTAAAGCTTTTGGGCTAATCATTCTCAATATATCATATACACAAATTGGACATTTATATAAAGCTCAAACTGGAAAGAAATATGGAGTGCACTACATGATGTGAGAGACATGACCTTCAAGGTGCATCTATGAAGAAAATTCTTCTCACTCAAAATGACTAATGGTGATTTGCTTCAGAATAACGTAAAGAAGTTGAATAATCTCTTGTAGGATATGGCAACTGTCAGATTAACTATCGATGATCAAGATGCAATCACGACATTGCTATCGAGTTTGCCACCTACATATGAAAATTGGATGATGATCATGTCAACACACTTAAACTTAATTCATTCTAGAGTAATCTCTATGTTGCTATAGGTAAGAATGTATATTGACAGTCATATTAGAGAATTGATCTAGGTCTAGGTCTAGATTGATTAGGCTGCAAAGAAGGAAGAAATCTAATGTAACCTTCCACAAGCACTCAATCACGACCATCTAGACTTAGCAAGAGAAATGTGAGAATGACTAAACCGTCTTGAGACCCAGTGTGTATGCCCAAAAATAACTAGGGTAAATGGCATCGAATAACCTCCGAGTCGACTAGACATGTGAAGGTGTAAGTAACATAGATGGACCAAGGGGTGTCCTCAAAGTTTTATTTAGGTTTAGCTTGAAAAAGCCAGCCGTAGGACTCAACGATTTTTCTAATAGTGTAATAGGTTTTATGTAAAAAAGCTTTTAAATATGCATAAACTCTCTAGTTTTTACTCAAGACTTGGGAGTAGTTGGGAAAAAAATTAAACTAATTGTTACAATGTCATGTGGCATGGTTCCAACCAAAAACAAAATCGGTTCAAGCCATGCAGAAATTGAGTATGGTAGGTTAATTGCTTGACTTGTTTCTTCTAGGATATCCATCTGAGAAAAGGTATATTTTCAATGTTAAGCACACGTTGAATGCACCTACAATCTAGGGTTTCAAGCTTCAACTAACTTCTTTTCTATGCAAAGAAATATAGGCCCATGAAGTCCAAAATCCATCTAATATGCTGACCATCACCTTTTGTTAAATGCCCTTATAGCACCAATGATATGGATTGAAACCCTTTTCATTTCATCAAAACATGGGAAAAAAGTCCTTGTGGCAAGTAATAGACATTGTTGTTGCAATTGTTCAACATAACAAAGGCTTGTCACATACCTCTTGAATCACTTGTTGATGTTATCATTAATGGTATAGTCTTTACCACATCACAAAACAGAAAGCTCACATACACTTCGTGTGCATTCAAAATATAATGATACCATGTGCACATATATATCTTAGTGAATTATTCAGCACCACATAATTTATCTATAAGATATTCCATCCTACAAAATGGATTCTTATTTGGCATGGGTGACTTGTCCAACCCTTGCAATCTACACAAATGTGCATCCTATTGTGCTTTTTTACTTTCAAAAGGACTAGTTTATCCCATTTTATATAACATAATTTGCAACTAATCAACAAATACATTTTCAAATTTTTGAACTAAATACTAATAGTAAGAGCTTCCATATCAATTAGGATTTTCCCAATCTCATATAAATATTAGTGGCTAAAATTGTCGTCCCAAGAAAAGTGTTTGTTCCAAGAAAAATTGTCATTAAGACAGGAGAAGCCAGCCATGACCCAAAAATCATATAACTGTTGGAAAACTATCAAGGTAATTTGAATTGGTTAAAGCTCTAAGGCATGGCAATTTTGAATACAAAAAATTGTAGGATCAATAAGATTTTCCTTTCTGAGATCTCAAAATAATTGATGGTAAATTGATTAGAAAAAAAAAACCCATGTTAGAGGAATGTCAACCTACAATCATAGATACACATCATTCCAGAATAATCTTATCTACAAAAATCCTCAAATATGCAACGTTTCAGATCAAGATGAGGTGGACTTTGTGCTAGGTGCTATAAAAATTTTTAAATTACATTGCAAAAGTTTAAAACCTGTGAATCAATGAAACATATTGTCTAGTACTTAGTGAAGATATACTTGCAAGCCAATTTATTGTCATAGTTTATAGTCATAGACATTCAATTGCTAGCATGTAGAGTAATGAGAAGTCGTTTACCAACCTTTTTATAATATCACAATTATGGCGAAATCTTGATTTTTAGTCTAACTGAGAATGACAAAACGTGTTTTGCTTGCAAGTCTCCAAAACGGTCACTTATTTCTTCTTTTATGTGCTACAATTGCCTTCTATAAAGCATTACCTTTACATAGTGCTCAAACATCCAATTTAGCCTCCTATTCCTCCTAATTTGTGCACACCTCCAAATTGGGTTCGACACAAGTCTTGAAATAATCAGGAAGACTAGGACTCATGGATAATGTGAATCGAAGAATCAAGTGATGAATTTCAAATGCTAAAGTATGATGGAAAAGAACCCTTAGGAGGACTGTAGGGCTACTCTGAGACTCAGCAGATAGTTCCCTTTGTTGTAGGGGTGCAATAATGAATTTATATCTGTAAGAAAAGAATAGAGAGAGAGAGAGAGAGAGAGAGAGAGAGAGAGAGAGAGAGAGAGAGAGAGAGAGAGAGAGAGAGGAAGGATCGACAAGTGAAGATCTCAACCAAAAGAACACCTATGGAGTCAAACCACCAACCAACAAGAAACAGATAGTCAAATCCCTAACCACTTCACCCCCAAGCCATGGTGACTAAATGCAATAGAGGAGAGGATCCTGGCTCTTGAAAATAGGAAAATTGAATGCGAAGATGGGCGAGTTCCTATAGGATAAATACTCTCCAGAAGCTAGAGAAGATTCTATCTAGGATTCCCTTATTCCTATCAAAAGCATTTGAACTCCTATTCTTGCATCAAAAGTTGTCAATCACCATGCAAAACCTCCATAGGTCCAATTAGAGCCCTTGGGCCCTCACAACGTTATTACTAATAATCTCGTACACCAGACTACAGGATATCTATAATGATCACCTAGTGAAGATCCAACTAGATCCTATTGCATACAACCAAAAGGACACCTATGTAGCAAAACCACCCAACCAATAGGAAATGGGTAGTCGATACCCTAACCACTTCACCCCCATGCCATGATGACTGAATGTAAGAGAGGAGGCTTTCTTGGCTACAAGGATCAAAAAATCCAATAGGTAGATGGGGGCGAGTTTTCAATAGTATATATTCTCTCCCATTAGGAGACAATATACCTCCTAGGATCCTCATGCAACTTGGAATAGCAATTGACCTCCTATTCTTGCATTATAGCAGTCAAACACGATGCAAGTGCTCCTATGTCCAATATAGGTTTGGGCCCTCATATGATTATTAATTACTTTATTGGCCAAGCCCGTAATGATGAGGTGCCATAATATATAACCACATACACTGGAGTGACCAGCTATCCATGTCAGAAATTATTTAGAATCCCACATACTGGACATGGATGTAACATTCCTCCCCCTTAAAACAGTTCTATCCGTAGAACCAGTAGCTAGACAAGACCCAATTTGTATGCTTTTTGAACTAGAATTGCTAAAAATAGCCTCATGCATGAAATTTCCTGTGATCAATCTACCAAACACCCATGTACCATGCATCCAAACATGCATATAGGTCTATCCATACATTTTCATCAATAGAAAAGCACTACACTAAATTACATGCATGCATGCATCAGAAAAATTCGGAAAATTTGCTTATTTTAGCTCAAAAATTGCCAAACTTCCGATAGCCATAACTTTCTCTATAGGACACCAAATCTGTCGCTATAAAGCACAGTACAGAGGGAGAGTAGTCTAAAAGACACTTGTCACATCATCCTGCCACCTAGGCTTCACACATGTGATCTGTAATTGATCAAAAAACAGGTAGGAGGGTGCACTTTTTCAAGGTTGATTCATAAAAATCCATATACAGCCCAATAAGCATCCAATCAGGGGTTACAAGCACTCTTCCAAGATTTATTACAGAGGCATAAAGGCTTTGATCAAGTTCAACAAGCAATCATAGGCATAGATCATGCAAAAAATGGCATTTTTGGACTCCTTCAACAAGGAAAGCTTCAACATAATGGTGCCTAAGCATTAGACAACCAAATTGGATGCATGATGGCTTAAATCAGAGGAAATCCATCATATCTTTAATCTTGTAACAAGATCCAACAGGCTCAGACCAACATTTGATAGGTATTCATGCTCAAAAGTCCTCAAAAATACATTTTTTTTTGACTTTTTGAGACCCTTAATGGTGTCTAATTCTAACCAAACTTCATGAAAGCCTTAGGAAGCTTCATTACACCTCTAAAAATGTGCATACAAAGTATTGGCCATGAATTTTATGAAAACCCTCAAAATTTGTCCAAAAATCATCAAAAAACCATGTTCTTTTACCAAAATTTGTGGATCAAATCTACAATTAAGTGCAATCAGACCCAAATCCTTATAGATCATTTACATGCAAGCAATACAAGTTCTAATTTCAATCAATCATGGTTCTCATCGCCCATTTCTAGTCAAAAAACCCACTCCAATTTTTGGCTAGAAATCACTATCTAAGCACCCTTTTGACTTTTCAACCAACATGCAATCATTAAATCCAATCAATAATGACTGTAAAACATCAAGTACAATCTGGAAAACATAGTAGATCAGTAGCAATGATAAATTTCAAGCAAAAATTTCCTATTCTAGGTAAAAAATCACAAACATAAAAAATCCATTGATTTCCATCAAATCCTATGGAGAAAATCCATAATCATGATCAATAGGCTGAAAGTACACCAAATTCAGAGAAGCCACCTACTTGGAGGTCAATTCCACTACATGGAAGCAACAAGCAAGGAGAAACCACCAAAAAGTTGGGAAAAAACAAGAAGCAGCTCCACCTTCTGATTGATGCAAAGTCTTGCTCTGATACCACTCTCATGATCACCTAGTGAAGATCCAACTAGATCCTGTTGCATACCACCAAAAGGACACCTATGGAGCAAAACCACCCAACCAACAGGAAATGGCTAGTCAATACCCTAATCACTTTAGTACCCCCATGCCATGATGAATGAATGCAAGAGAGGAGGGGCTCCTGGCTACAAGGATTAGAAAATCCAATAGGTAGATGGGCGAGTTTCCACTAGTATATATTCTCTCCCATGAGGAGAGAATATTCCTCTTAAGATTCCCATGCAACGTGGAATAGCAATTCACCTCCTATTCTTGCATTATACTAGTCAAACACCATTCAAGTGCTCATATGTCCAAATATAGGTATGGGCCCTCATATGATTATTGATTACTTTATCGGCCACGTCCGGAATGACGAGGCATAACTAATAACCACATACACTAGCGTGACCAGCTATCCATGTCAGGAATTATTCCAATCCCACATACTAGACATGGATGTAACAATATCCAACTCTAGGATTACGCCGAATCCTATATACAGGATGTGGATGTAACACACAGATACTCTTCCAATAGCATTCACAAATCTCTTCTCTTCCAAGCAAAAATGCTTCTTGGTTTCCAAGGGAAGGCTCGAACTTGAGACCAAAGAAACTTTGGATGTCAAGCTAACCAATTGAGCCAACTCCAAGCAAAAATGGTCGCAGTAGAGAAGCAAACCAGAGAGAGAGAGAGAGAGAGAGAGAGAGAGAGAGAGAGAGAGAGAGAGAGAGAGAGAGAGAGAGAGAGAGAGAGAGAGAGAGAGAGAGAGAGAGAGAGAGAGAGAGAGAGAGAGAATTGATTTTTGTTATTATCTATATCAAATCAAAATGGCCAATTGAACGAAAAGAAAAAATAAACAGTAATAAGTTTTGTGCCTTACACATATTATCTGTATATATGATTTAGCTAAAGAACTTGTCTAATTCTCTTTTATTTTTAGCACTAACTTGGCATAAGAGCCCAGTTTATCAACTTTGGTAAAGAACACAATGGAAATACTTATATGCTTCAAAATAACAACATGATGTCTTAGCCTAACATGATGTTCTTTGTGTTCCACCATGGCTAACTTGCGTATTGGACAATGTGAATCCTCTCTTGAAACATTAGACCATCTACATTCTCATTTTGTAGCTTATGACAATTAAATTAAATTCTCAATGACTCCAAATATGGTTGAGTCATGTACTCTTGGAGGTCTTCAATCTTGCCCTTGTAGTATACTACTTTGGTATATGGGCTTGCAATTTCTTCAACACTATCTAATTTATAAAATCCTTTAGTGAAAAGAGAAGAAAATATATTAGATAATCCTATTCAAAGAGTCACATGCAAAATCACAATAGTATCCTATTATAATTTCACTCAAACTTCCACTTTTGTATAACCTTGACTCAGTATAGTCTCCCACTCAAACTTTCCACTTGTGAATATAGTCTCCCTAGATTTTATGTTATTTCATGAGTTTTATATAATTTACATGTGCAAGTACAAATTATAATCATTGCAATGAATGATTAGACCCAATAAAGAAAAGGGAGGTCTTCATCATAGATGATTTGTTTTTGTTTCATTTTTTCTTGAAATAAAGGACTTCCATTGTTAAAAGATCTTTTTTGTGTTGGAGAATTGTCACATAGAAGAGACTCCATTTAAATACCACATTTGTTCTTTGGTTCGAGGCATGTTACGAAATATTTGCAACCTAATTGCCATGGTAGCCTTGGCATGGCTCAAAAAAAAAAACCCAAAAAAAAGATAATGTGTTGGCCAATGGCTAGGCCTGTATAATTATTGTTCAATCCATGATAGAATAAGTCTGGGTATGCAATGGAAGGTGTTAAAACCAAGTCAAAATTGAGTGTAGTAGGTCAATCACCTAACAATTGTGTAAGGCTGATTATTTTAGTGTACGTAGTCTTAAAAGAGACAATTTGTGAATGCCAAGCCCTTTATTTCTTTGGGGTTTGATGCGTGTCTCATAATATTTCTTGTCTCATTGCCAAAGTGGCTGTTGGGATGAATCATAACAAAAAAAAAATTGGATAACGCAAAAGAATCTAGTTTGACCTATCCCAAACATGAAATAGGGCAGGTTAATAGATCTCCCAACCTTGTTATTGGAATGTAACTATGACTCACAAAAGACAATTTTTGAATTTGGGCTTCTTTTATGTGTTGGGATCTTGTTGTAGACAAAGAGACTGCAATAAAATATCACTTTTGTTCTTGATTTTGAGACATGTTTCAAAATATTTCCAACCTAAATGATATCTTGGCCTTTGCATGGCTCAATTCCAAAAAATATTTTATGATGATGCTCAACAACTAGCCTAAAAAAATAAGGCTCAATGTGTGGTAGAAATAAGTCTAGCAATGTACTCAGACTCATTATTTAACTGTAAATAAGGTCTCAAAAGAGACGTCTTTTGAATGATAGGGAGCATGTCTAAGTAGGTATTGGGTTTCAATTCCATGTCTTGGTCCAAAGTAAAAGAACCTTATCTTGTGCTAGCTTTTTCCTAGGCACTTGCCTAAGGGTGTGTTTTGCCCCAAGACCTTTTGCCATGGGACTCTACCTTGTGTTGGTTACCCTATATGGGATGCTTAGTTGGCTCTATGCTAACTTTTAATTTGGAATGGCTAGGATAGTTATCTTTTGAGTTGGCATTCAAAAAGTGTGTTGGTTAGATAAGTAAGCTAAGTGAGAATGATCGATAGTCCACTCTAGTCCATCACTCTTTGAAGGGCATCACCTTTAAAGATATAATGATTCAAAAAATACAAGTAGGTAAAATAAGGCAACCCATGAATAAAAGTTGTGAAACGAATACAATGGGCAAAAAAATGAATAACAAAAATTATGTTAAGACACATAAAGAAGACATCGAAAATTGGGTGATAGAAGAATACCAAAATTGATACAAGAACATAAAGAATAGATAATAACGAGAATATGAATAAAAATTGATTTTGATAGGAAAAATTAGATATATAGGAAATGAAAAAGACAATTATAGGAATAGAAAGAAAAAAGTGGTTATCTCTTTGGGCATCAATAAAATGGAGAAGAATAAATCAACTATGTGATGGACAGGTTTGTCTATATAAATCAGAAATAATCTCTGCTAGCCTTATAAGTAGACCTAGATACAACATGCCTATTTATCCTTGAGTTTTCCCATCATATCCACAAATATAGCATAACTTATCTAGTTCCCCGGAATCAACCATTTTCAAAGCATTATGAGTCTAGATTAATAAGTCAAATACCCAAAGTCGAAGGTACTACGCCTAGACAACATTAACTCCCTTCAAAAAAAACATTCACCGATGCTAGTGCACAAAAAATGTTGTTAGCACAAATTAGAAATCTTGAAACAAGAACATACCAATGATTGTATATATAACAAAACCTACCAACAAATGTATATCAAAGTAGTAACTTGAAAACTAACCAACACAAGGGTGTGCCATGACAACGAAATATTATTTTTCTTCTAATAACATTTTCACTTGGTACACATATTTTTCCATCACAAAATAATGATCCATTATTGATAGAAGACTGATCTTATACCTTCTTATCTTTCATTATGATCTAGATAACTTGCCTCCTGGTAGATCCACTATCATGATATTTTGATAGAATTTTTTCCTTTCTAGACAATCTCTATAAACTTGGTTGAATTTATCGTGATTCAAAAAAACTCTTTCATTTAGATCTTTAGACCATGCTTTGCCATTCTTTGAAAAAGTTTTATCTTTCCTTTTGTTTGAAAAATGGTGTACGCTATACAATTTCAATGCTCTTATTTATGAGCATCCTAAAAAGTTGTTCAAAATAGAGATTTTTCCGACCCTGGGTCTGGTCGGATTGGTTCAAATTTTTTCTGACCCTTCACTAGATTATTCGGGCATGTTCGACCCTGGATCGACCCTGGATCGGATCGAATCAGGTCTAATATTCTCGACCCCAGAAAATTCGACCCTCAGCATATTTTCGACCCAGTGTATATTTCTTGACCCTTTGTAGAAAATCCGACCCTATGTAGTTTTTCGATATTGTCGGTCCGACCTAACGACTTTACACTGATGTTCACCAGCTTTGTACATGCATTTATGGCATAAAGGCGGTTGTAATAAATGTAGGAAATTTAGTTGTAGATATTTTTAGTATATCAAACTTAGAATCTTCATCAAAAAACTTCTTCTAATATTCCAAGTCTGATTTTTCCATTAATCAATGTCAACGTTATCACGCTCAACAAGCTGAAGTTATAACTTCATGCCATTGTACTCATTCTTGATAATAATCAGAGTGCAATTTGTCCTACTACTTTTATTGTTCTATTGCGCATTTGTATGAATCTTGCATTTGAATTATTTGTGGCATTTTTTATCCATGCATGTAGCTCGCTCCCAACTTCCGCTCATACCCACTGAGTTTCGACATGGTATCAGAGCGGGCTTCTCAATAATCTACTCCTCATTGTCGATTATTAGTCTAGTTTCTATCAAAACAACGTTCTAGCAAGCGCACAGCCAACAGTAGTCTGAAATCGTTGTTACTACCAATGATCTCGCTCACCACCCAGAATGCATCTGTCTTCTCTAATCGAGAGACTCGATGGAGGGAACTATCATGTCTGGAAGTTCAAAATGAAGGTCATGCTATTAGCCAAGGAATTGTGGGACGTTTTTGACGGCATGGAAGTCAAGCCAGAAGGTGATGTATTCATTTTCACCAAATGGAGACTGAGAGATGGCAAGGCATTTGCCATGATTATCTCAATATCAAGGATACACAGATAATTCACATACGATATGCTCAGACATCCAAGGAAGCATGGGACATCCTAGCAACCCCGTATGATATCAGGAATGTTACTTCCAAGTTATACTTGAGAAAGAAATTCTTCAACTTGAAGATGTCTGAAGCAGAAAGTGTTACAAGTCACATCAACACTTTAAAAAATCTTATGGTTTTTTGGCCCAACAGCAAGAGGAAGATGAACCAGCTTTTATGACCAAGGTCGGAGAACAATAGGATATCGATTTTTGGTATTTTGAAAGTACTCTTGATCCACAAGATGGTTCTCTCATTGAACGATTTGTGGTGTAATATTTAAATCCATTATAAAACCTTATTTTGCATGAAACAAAATCATGCCAAAAGTATTCCATTTTATTAGAAGTATGTAATAATGAAACTTGATATATTTGACAATTGTACATAGGCTGTAATAATTTATTGTTTGTCAACCTTGAGTTGTCAAGTTACATGGTTGGGTACTACCAAGACGATACATGAGAAAAACCACCAATGACATGGTATTCACCATCATTGTAAAGGCTAATGTTGTGTGTGTTTAAGATTTCATATCTCTACTATGATTTTGTATTTGTATTGTGTGTGTTTAACATTGCATATGTCTACTATGATTGTGTTTCCGCTACAATGATTGTGTTGGAATGATTCCTATAAACATAGGATACATGATGGATGATTAAATGTCAGGATGCAGAACATATTCATGTATCTATAGTCTCCATTCATACAGACTGGTATCAAAGATCTTTTAGTGTAGAAAGCTGAGAATGCTAAAAGTCGTAGGAAAAGCTATTTTCAGCTTGTTTGTGATTCTGATTGTGTGAAATCAGTAGTGCGGACCATGCACTTCATCCTAAAGCTTGGAGAAAGGTTGTGTAGGATTAAACTGAGCGAAAATCCACCTAGTTTGGAGGAAGGTTCACAAAATATTGTTTTTGTAATTTTTGAAGATATAAAGCCTTGATAGATTCTAACTTCATCATCTCTCAACTGAATCAGATATTGTAAAGCTTCAACAACTTTTATAGAACCCTAAGAAGAAACCTATGAAATAGTTTGTGGTCACAATGAACAGATTGAATGTAGCTAGCATTCAAGGCCTCAAATTTTTCAATGAGATTAAAACTAAAAATTATGGAGAAAATTGAATAATGTATGCAAACCATAGGTATTTAGCCTAAGAGGCCTCATACTAGATTTGTACATCATATGGTACTCATGGAAAAAAGTGAATATTGAGGTTTTGTGTGGAACTTAGATAGAATACCTCCTTCTAACAAAAGCTATGGTGCACAAATTTTAGTAAAAAAAATCATGACAATGGAATCAAGAGGAGAAAACATCGACTAATTTGAGTGAAAAATGCTCTCTCTCTCTCTCTCTCTCTCTCTCTCTCTCTCTCTCTCTCTCTCTCTCTCTCTCTCTCTCTCTCTCTCTCTCTCTCTCTCTCTCTCTCTCCCTCCCTCCCTCCCCTCCCTCCCTCCCTCCCTCCCTCTCTCTCTCTCTCTCCCTCTATTTCCTCCTAGTTTTCTAAAGTGCATCCCTAAAGAAACTAAACCAGTTCATCTCACAAAATATTACGGACCATAGGACAACTGTAGAACATTTTCGACCCTAATATTGAGGCTTCTTTGAAGCAAAAAAAGATAATATGTTTTCGATAGTGTCTCCAATGGTTTAATCCTCGATAACATACCCTCAAAATTTGACGAGGCCCAAGGAATATCAGAGCATTTTCACCCCTGGTAATGAAAACTATTTTTTGAGGGTATTATGAGGCCTATATAGTCCTTGAAAATTCTACGTGTCTCGAGGAATCTCATAATTTTGACCCATGCTGGCATAGAGTAACTTCACTTAAAATAAAAGGACCCAAGAAGATCTGAACATTAATCTAGGACTTTGATAAAGCAATTTGGGCCGTTGATCAAAAAATTTCATGAGTAGGATTATGAAAAGTTTTGATCAACGGCCCATATTGCTTTATCAAAGTCCCAGATCAATGGCCAAATTGTCCTTTTGTTTTAAATGAAGTGCAAAAGGTGCCCATTATTCAGTAAAAAAAATTCACACTTAAATCTAACATGGTTCAAAATTCTAAGTTGAGATTTTTTGGCAATTTCTTAGTTGGTGGGCCAACAACTTTCGTGGGACCTACCTTGGTCAATACTGCCCAAACTCAGCCAAATTTAAGACAATTGGCTCCAAGTTTTATCCTCCCACCACACTCTATTTTAGTATTTGTATTTTCACATCTTATGGTACTAAAATCAATTCACAAACAAAATGTATAAAAATTTTATAAGAAACAATTGCAAAAGAGCGCTTGTTCTAAAAAATTGAATTTAATATATCATCAAATTTTTGGAATTGATGAGGAACCCACTCAAATATAAAGTGCTACTAATTTTATTATTGTAAATATCCATAAGAAACTTAATAATAGTTCCAAAATTTTAGTCAAAATCCATTGTAACCAAAGAATTAATTTATAATGCCAACTAAATAATCGATTTCACATATAGTTGAATCAACTCCGTAGTAGTTGCAAATTATTTTTCCAATGTAAATGAGTTCGTGTGTGGTAGACACATAGTTAACTGAAAGAGCCCTTCAGTAAGTGTGTAAAAAATAAATAAACTATTTCATCTTGCCCCACACAAAGCTGGAAAAATCCAAGCTTAGTTGCCTACTTAAGTCAATAGTCCCCCACCTACCAACACTCATGCACCTACTATGTCAAAGCACGTGAATTAGGCATGCATGTTAAGAATTAGTTTTAATTTGATGTTTTTATCATGAGAGCTTAAAATGTACTATTGTATGGTTAATTAGATTTTACTATATTTGGTAGTGATTAGGACTTGACCCATTATCAACATATTTGTCAGATACTTGGCCAAGTAGCCAAACTAATAGGAAAATTAATTTGTATATTAGTTTTTTGATGGCTTTTGCTATGCTCACAGGGATGTCCTAAGTTTGTCATTAGTTTTGGCCCATGCTGAGCCTAATCAGTTAGACATGTGCCATGGATAGGTGCCAATTTACTTAACCGACCCTTGTCGAGCGCATACACTTTGGGGCCCTATATTATCTTTCGGGAATTCACACATGGTATCTGTACTCATTCATGCCCACATTTAGACTGATCTCATATTATTATCTCATCAGCACGTCAGGAGGCCTATCTTAACCCATAAATTAATTACAATTTTGATGGATTGGGGCCCTCATGGAATTAAGGTCATAATTAACGGTTGGAGTCCTAAAACTCAAGATGGTAGATTCTTATGGATCTAACAATGATTCATAGGAGAACTAGATGAGGTGGCACAGTTAGATTGTTGATGTGTCAATGAGGTATCAAATGCACTTACTAGTGATGCATGGGCCTTGGAGAGTATAAGTATACCCATAGGGCTCTTACTGGTGTATGCTTGATTTTGGTGCATATTGTAGCTACATGCTGCCGGTGTGATTCCTCTCTCCTACATATCAACACCTCGTGAATCCATGATTGGAGCATTGGACGGTCGCAAAGAAAGTTTTGTGTTATTTGAAGAGATGAATAAACATTGCATTTCTCGTAAAGAAGCCGGTATAACAAAGCTACAAGCTATGCATACTTGAATTGGGGTGGGGAAGTGGATGATGAAAATTCCGTATGGTCGATGGAGCTATAAGTTGGTGGAGTTCCAACCAACATTCAGTAAACCTTGTGTCAACAGATCAGCCAGAGCTTATGGTTGTCTGTCATCATGCAGCAAAAGAATACTTGTGGATTTAGAACCTGAGCAAAAGGACTCCAGATCATGATGAATTCAAGTTCTACAGGGATGATCAAAGGTGCAGATTCCTGTGTACAAATAGTGGATTCCACAACTGTAGCAAACACATAGTTCTTCAATATTATTTCTATAGAAATTCAGTTGAAATTAATGTGTTAAGTTTGAGCTTTTGTCCAACAAGAGAAATAATTGCATACTTGATGGCTGGAGCACTAGCTAAAGAGATATTTGTCATGTTAAGAAAAATGATGGGAGTGAATGCAATATATCAGTAGTGCTTGGATTCGGAGGAAGATAAAAAAAATAGCTGCAATTTAAACAGTTAGTTAGGATAGAAGTTGTCACACAAACCTGTTCGTGACACAAAAAGCGCATATATTAATGCATTATAACAATGTAGGTCATGTGACGATGGTTCTTGAACTTCTGCGTCAAACCATGTATTCAAAATATATATGAAAAAGAGGTGCCTTTTTGTGATCTTCTTGCTTGTGTGCGTGTGTGTGTGTGTGTAATGTTGCTATCAGTTTAATGCGTGATGAATTGATGATTTCATACTTCTGATCCTAATTAATACTTTGCCAACTTTCAATTACTGAAAATTACCACAGCAATTTCTTAAAAGGAAGCATGCAATAGTCTACTCTCAATATAGAAGATCCTTAAGGAATGCCACCAATTGGCTGCAAGTGTGCAAGAACTTGATATACAGCAAGATTCAATTGTTGTGGGAGATACCGTAAATGGTTAACTACATCTGAAATTGTAAGCTAGAGAAATTGCATTATTATCTCAATTACTACATTAGAAAAATAAGGCGGCTTGTTGAGACACTTTTTAGTTGATAAACAATTTCTGCATGCTACTATGTAGGTGGGAGTGTATTTAGTAAACTATCAGTGCCCTTCATAAACATGCTAGTTTGCGGCAGGTGATATTTGGACCGGAACAGGAATGTAGTTTCAGTCAAAAATAGGTTCTATGCTCAGTTTCAGATGAAAACAAGTGAAAACCAGTTATTATGCTTGCTATATGTCTGCTTTCGCATGCTCGATTACAGTACAACTTTGTGAAGATCATGCATTTTTCCAAGCTCTAGGTAGTTTAATCAAGTTAGCTTTCATGTTAAGGATCTCATACAGATCCTTTGGACAAATTACTTCCACGATCAACAGTACATTCCACTGTCTCACAACGGACTACAGGCTTTACAGCTGACAATGTGAACAAAAGAGCTACTTTTAACGATAAAGAGTTGAATGTATCTAAAAAATGTCACTTATTTCCTCTATGTTGAAAATAAGCCTCTAGAAGTCATACCTTGTTTTCCTTTTCGAGATTTTCCCTCGATCCTATGAGTATTATCCCAAAGGTGTGCCTCATATCGCTTAGTCCAACGATGCCTGAAAGGTAGAACATGTTAGTTTGCGCCTACAGTCTTCGTATCAGTTTGAGCCAGCAAAGCTACATAATAATACCAGCGAGAGATGCTTAGAGAAACGTCATTGGTAAAACATAGAGCAAAAGCACTTTATTCAGCTCAAATTTCCAATTTAAATCTGGTTATTTATGAAGCGAACAGCAGGAAAGCAGTTGCCTACAGCGGCAGCATTCTTTTTTAGGAGTGACATGACTTAACAGCTGCCTGTGCTTTTTGCATGGATTTAGCTGTGAGGTTCATTTCCATCGCTGAGTTCATCTTTAGAAGAAGAGCTATTTTGGCGTGTTGCATATGAAAAGCGTTTATATACAATCAGAGAAAGGCAATGCAAATGTCATATACCTCGTTACACCTCTGTACTGTGAAGTGCGTGCTTGCCCGATAGTTTCTAGGGGTTTCCTGGGAGCATCTTCCAAAATGCTGCACAATATGGCATTCCGATTCGCAAGATTAACTGAATAGAAACCGCTATCTATATTTGACACCTCAGCAGCTGGACCTTCTTCTGAAATTGGGTTGATTGACAAAGAGAAATTGTTGAGACCTGGTATTGGATTAATATTTGTTTGGTTTTCGGAAAACTGAGGCTGTCTTAATATCGTCTTCAGGCTCGATAAATCACTTATATTGCCAAGAGTTGCAGCGCCACGATCATGATGTAGCCGTAGGTTGCAACCGAATAAGAAGTCCTGGCTATCGCTTTTGGATTCATACGATGGCTTAATGATTGCTTTTTCCGGGACAGGGTTTGAGCTGCAGCATTTGGAAGACAGTAGATTGTAATCCTGCAGCTCCATTGGCGTTGGCACAGAAGGATATTCATATTCTGCCTGTGGAAAGATCCATGTACAGTTTGCGGGCGCATAGTATGGGTGATATACGTAAGGCGCTGTCACTTGCAGTGTCGATTCAGTTAAACTGGACCTTGGATTTGCTCTCGAAGTCTCCGTGAAAGGAGGAATGCTACAGCGATCATACAACGAAGTATCGCTGAAGTTGATCTCCTGAGGATTGCAGTAGTTGTAGTGTCCGTCAGTTAAAGTTCCTCCTAACAAATCTTCCAGCTTTGGGCCATGGTTCTCTGACATCACACTGTGCGTCACATCCAATGGGGTTCCTGCTGGCGTCTGTTCCGAGTTCAAATGTCCTACAAAATCTATTGACGCACAGTGAAGAGGTCTAATCATTAATACGAACACACCATCATGTCCTTGTGAAATTGTCAAGCTTCTATGCCGCCAATGACCTCAAATACGATACAGATTTGTGCAGTGCAAAAATGATTAAGAACTTCGTTGCAAGTTGCAACTGCTCAATTATAATATTTCCCTGAACACATCGTGATATTAAACGCTGTTTTCGCAATCGCACCACTGATTCATTTTCTGTTAGCTATTAGCTAGAAGAGCACAGTGATAGTTACTTATAAAACCAGAGCTAAGAGCCTAAGAACCACATATCAGCTATATTAAGATGATTCTATGAAAAAAAATTATGTCGAGCTAGTAGCTTCTAGACGTAGAAAAAGCCTGAAAAAGGCTAATGCAAGCATCACGAATATTTTGAAACAAGTTGGTCTAATTAACAAGTACCTTCTTCATTCCAAATGAGAACTCCCCGAGTAGCCATGCAGTATCTCGTTCAGCCTGGTTCTTCAATGTGCAAATGATCAACCGTGGCTACCGTACACTTGCTTCCTGCATCCGCACATCGGCACTTTAAATCGTTAAACCCTATTTGCCGGACTGTAAAATCTTCTAGCATAATTCAAGCAGCTCGCCTTTCTCAACCGCGATCGCCCAAACCATAATCATCTACATAAAACAATTCAAGCAATAGTAGATAATGCAACATAATCCATATCTCCAAAATCCACAAACTACAAAACACCGAAGTACGTCGCAGCCAGTTTCAAAATTCATCTATAAAACACTATCAAAAACCCAAATCAAACAATCATCCACACACGCTGCATCCAGTCAATGCGGCATCAACAACCATAACACTGAAGCTAACACCAGCGTTCATCTCAATCACTGCTTGCTCTTAGGAAATACACCCAGGGCTCTGTACCTCACTCTTGAAGCAGATGTTCAGCACAGAGATACAGGAAAGCATATAGAAAAAGACGATGCAGAAGGGACGGAGCATAAAGGAGGGCATCGATCGTTACATAGAAGAAGGAAAGCTGAGCTGACGAAGAAAAGCGGAAGAGGGGAGGAGACATAGCTGGAGCTGAAGAAGGAAAGAGGAGGAGAGGAGGAGAGCTCCAGAAAAGCGAGAAGGGCAGCTGAGCTGACGGACGCGTGGGAGGCGCCGTTGTGGAAATGTGGGAGCGACTAGAGTTTGCGGCACGGCGACCGACGCAAAGATATGGTGCATTTATGAGCGAGGTATGCGCAGTGTGCCGCACTGTTGGTCGAATAGGCGCACGGGGTGACTCCGGCGGCCGGAGCCGGCCAGGATGCCGGCCGGCTGGCGAAATAAGCAGCCGGGACTCGGAAGGAGTTGCCGTGCGTATGCCGCTGAAAGTGCGTTCCAGCGCGGCACACGGTCCGTGCCTCTTGGGATCCCGACCGCGGCCACGTGGATGATGGAGCATGCCCCATGGGGCCAAGATTGATTGCACAAATATCCCTCTTTACACCACAAAACTCTAAAGCCCATCATTTGTTTTTTTTTTTTTTCCTTCTCTCTACTCCTCTCTACTCCCTAAGAGAAGGGCCATGCTTGGCATTCCGAAGCTCTTAGGCAGGGCCATGCTTGGCATTTGGAAGGGCCATGCTTGGCATTTGGAAGCTCCAATGCAAGTCAAAGGTTAGTTTGACTTTCAAAGAGGCAAAAAAAAATTCAAAAGCATGTCATGTGAATAGCAAACTTAAAAATTGCCCTTCCATTTGAAAGGTATGTTAAAAAGTCATGCATCATGAGAGTTTGAAATTTTTAAAAATGTATTGCAAAATATAACATGCAATGCTGCCGATTGAAGGGCAACTCTACCCTTCAAAAAAATAGGTTTCCTTAAAAGTGAGGGAATGCCCATTTATTTACTTTCATATTTGAAGGGTGCATGATTTAAATGCCTTTCATTTGAAGGGCAAAAGGCCTAGGACGGGCATTTTGCCCTTCAATCCGCAACACTGATAACATGTATACAAGTGGTTGAAAGGTTCGTACCTATTTTATTTGGCACGTCAAATTCCAAGCCATGGCAGGGGCCCATCGCCGAGAGAACCCCTTTAGTCTGGTTGATATCCGAAAGCCAGAAGAGTCTTTCTTGCTCAAAGAAGGCCCCATGAAAAACTGCCTTTTAGGAATTGAACAACATGAGAAATATAGGTTTTGGGGAGGAGTAGGTCATCGACTACTCAAGCAGATGTCACTTTGCATGCTCCCCGACCTGCAGATTTCTCACAAATAGGAGCACCCTTCACTGTGATTCCAGAGCAGCTACGCACCATAGTTTCAAAGAAGTTGTGCGCCATATTGACCTGTTGGTAACCTGCAGCAGATTTGATGTTGCCAGAACCTCTGGTTTTCTGCTTGGGAGAGGGTGCTCCTCCCTACCCTCTCAGAGACTCTCAATCTCTAGCAACCAGATGGAGAGAATTGTGCCTTCGGTTGATGGGCACTCCATGGGGACGTCATGATCGAAATCATGGAGCGAAAGTAATGGGTGATTCCGGCTCATGGGGCTCTACTCTAAAGGTTTGAGTAGAGGTACCAACTAATGAGACTCAAAATTTAATGTGCACACCCACTTTTTGTCTCAAAATTTGACGTTGCACTCCCACCTTCTGTGTCTCATTTTCTTTAGAGAGGAAAAGAAAGAAATAACCAAGAGAGACTTCAAAGCAGATAATCCCCAAATTACCTTGAGACCTATTTCATCTTGAACCCCTTCCTTATTCAAGTAAAAGAACTTTTATAAAAAAAAAAGTTCTTTTACTCACTTCAAGACAAATAATTTTGGGACCTACAATTAACCCTAGATAAATGTCAAGCCTCAAGACTAGCAGAAATTGCTTGTGTATGTGACAAAGATATCGATCGTAGGCATCTCATCATTTGCAATTGTAACTTCTCCTGTCATGTTCATATCATTTGGAGCTTGGATGAGTGGCTCATGTTCTTCCAAAACCTCAAAATTGGATGGTGGTTCATCGTGTGTGTCCAATGTTACAATATCTTTTCTTTCAAACACAAGTTGTTTTCTTGCATTAAGTTGGATCACATACCACCATCTTGGATCTATTCGATCCGGATGAAATATAATCTGCCAAAGAATTAAAAAAATTAGATTACTATTATAAAATTGATACATAGATAAGACACTGAAAATATTAATAACATTTGGATTGTAGAGTCTCACATGTTCGCAATGTCGTGGCAATACTAAAGTGTCATGAGAGTCCATCGATATACATTTTGTTGAGTCGATTTGAAAAAACTTTGAGTTATCATTTCTAATTGTGGCGTTGCTTCCACGATAGATGACCTTAAACCATTTTATGTCAAAAATAAAGTATTTGTCGTTAGTCTCATAATTGAACTTCATAAATATGTTACAATGTGCCGCTGGTCACCCGAAATGATATTCACATCCCTCGCACTAGAACGACTCTCTTGTTGAAAGTTGGCCATTATACCACAACCATATGTACGTCACTTGTTGTCTACTCTCTCAACATGATAATGATGTCCATATGCCCACATGGCAGTATATGATTTATACTAAAATACAAAAACAAACAAATTTATGTAAATAAAATACTATTTATATATTGATCATGAGTAGTATAAAAACAAAACTTGAAAAAGACAATACTACACTAACATTCCATCCACATCCACGAATAGATTTCCATTCTAATTCGGTCACCTCTTCTCTGTTTTCAGATGCTTTTAGCATCGTATCAAAAACCCATTCACGAGCTTCAATTAGTTAACAAAATCTAAGATAGGCAATCGTGGTGCTAGTGAGAGCCACATGCAATTGATATTTCTTCAACCAAATGCACTAGAAGATGAACTTGTATATCCCAAAAGGAAGTTGATAAATCTCTTTTTAACAAACAAACCATTTCAATCATTTGGATTTTCATGGAATCCAATTCATTATTTTTTATTTCTTTTGAGGAAATTCACCTGCAAAATTAGTATAACATTAGACTGTTTAGCATATAAAAGTTAAAATAGCAATGATCGACTTATGCAGTGCTTTCTAATTTCGACGGCACCACGTGTGCTCAGTTCTAGAATCATCAGACCGTCTTTCTTTTACAAGCCCTTTGAGTGCTCTTAAACAACTTTATCCTTGTACTTGTTTATTAGTGTGAATATATAGTTTGTGGCAGAGCAATTCTGTTGTCTTGTCTTATTGCACTTGATGTTGTGTTGTGGTGATTGATTGGCAGAACTAATGGATTGACATGCAAAAAATCGATCTACGGATGATGTGATGCGAGTACCAAGTGACTCACCTGCATGGAAACATATTGAAGACCAATGGCCCGAGTTTAAAAATGAACCTTGTAATTTGAGACTTGGCTTAGCTATGGATGGCATAAATCCTTTTAGTGTTCAAGCGTCAACTTGGTCCACATGGCCAGTTGTGCTCATTAATTATAATATACCTCCATGGTTGAGTATAAAAATGAGACACTTGTTATTGGCTCTATTGATTCCAAGAAAGTACAAGGCCAAGAACATCATCCTTTCAACCAGAATATGATGAGAGGATACCATGTACATGCACACAATGCAAAGGCCTTAGAATTCGGACAAGGAGGACTGTCAACGATCATATCTGGGCTAATGGAGTGCACACAGAGGATCCAAGAATATGAGAGGTAAAATCTTTAAAGTGTTCTTTGGAAATACTTTAATCTTTGATATGATAAATATTGAGTGATAGGATGAGTGGCCTGATACTTTGAAGTCAATCTCTCACTTGCTTCTAAAAGGAAAAATCCAAATATAATGATTAGATGAAGTTAATCTCTCACTTGCTTCTAAAAGGGAAAATCCACAAAGATCTTCACTACAAAAATTGAGTCACTCTCGTCCAATGTCAAGAATCTTGAAAGTATATTTACCTTGTCTAAATCACAAAAAACTGGACACACAAATAATGAGTTCAAATCTAATCACCCCTAATATAGTGAAATCCATTGGAGTAAATTGCATTTAAATTCGAAATCTTGATTTCCATATCCAATCACCCCTAATAGACTCACTCAAGTCAAAGAGAGAGAGAGAGAGAGAGAGAGAGAGAGAGAGAGAGAGAGAGAGAGAGAGTTAAATGTTTGTGTTATATATTAGTTTATGTTTCATGCTTTTGTTCTCAAAGATTAACATCTCATGGTAATTAGCTTGATCTTTGATGCCATTAGCACTCTATAATGTTCTCTCTCTTTTTTCTCTTCGTGTGTGTTTAGGGTGTGTGTGCGTGTGTTTCATGTGATGTCATTAGTTTATGTTTCATGCTTACTCAGAATGTTCTTATCACCCAATTACACCTATACAAGACGTTGCACATGAGTCCTCCATGATACTCCACATGAATTCCACAAACTTGACCACCCCTTTAAAAAGAGAACACATTTTGGACGTATTATGACTATTTTGAAAGATAATTGCCAATTACTACGCACTGTTGATGTGTAAAAAGACATTCTAGGTTCTTTGTTTGACCTTACTCTTCCACCTAGCTTGCAACCATTAGTAACAAGTTTCATTAGAAGTAGATATTCGTGTTGGCCACTCCAATCACCATTACGATTAAATGGAACACCATTTATGTATTGGAGTCAAATGTACATGATCATGTCTAGTGAACATTTTCCTGAGCTGGTTTGGGCCTTTTTGCATTGAGTAGTATTGAGGTCCCTCTAAATGGTGTTGTGACGTTGATGCCATAAGCAAGACCTCAATACAATAGGGGTGATTGGCATGCTTTGTGTTATCACCAATGAAGGATGCAAGTATATGGCTTAAATTCAAATGTTTGTTCTTTAGAGGAGCAACGCATGCAAGGATGCAACATCTCAAGGGCAAATTGTACATACATTGATGGATGTCCATATGTGCATGGAAACATTGCTGCATATACAAATAGTTCCATTGGCCACTCTTTACTGACAAAATATGATTTTGAAGAGTGCACCAATGGAAAAAAAGAATATTTTACTAGGAATGTAAAGGGCACTTATGTAATGATATGTGCCACTAGATCTATCAAAGTTGGGGAGGAATTGTTAATTAAGTATAGTTTCAACCATCCTCTACCCAAATGTTTGCAAAAGACAATAAATAAAATGTGAATATTTAAATGTTGTTGATATGCAAAGATGTATAATCCATGCATTCTTATTTGTATTTGGTTTGTGTCGTTAAATATGTCAAATGTTAGGAGCATTATTTGTCAAGTATAGTCTCAATTGTCATTTGTCTAGACGTTTACATAAGATAATAAGTGAAAGCTAATGTATGTGAAATTTATAAATATGTAAATATGTAGAAGCATGCAATTCTTTGAGTTCATTGAATGTTAAGAAGTTGGAAAGAAGAATGGTCTTATAGATACATTGCTATGTTCATACTTTTTAAACAAAGAGGTAATTTATATTCATGCAACATTTAGATCTATCAAGTATTGGGAGAAAATGTTCAAGAAGTACAAAAAACAAGAAGAGAGCTAGGATGGCTCTTCACTACATTAAGATGAATGTCTCTAATGAGATATTGAGGGAGATTGGTGATTGTTCTACATCCAAGGAAGCTTGGGATTGTCTCAAGTCCATCTATGAGGCTAAGAACACCTCTAGGCTCCTCACTCTTAGAAATCAAATCTTCCAAAGTAGTCAAAAGAGTGATGAGAGTGCATGTAATTATGTTTTGAGATTCAAGGATATTCATAGGGAGCTTGCCTGTATTGGTGACTCAATCAATCAAAGTGAGCTAGTCCAAGTCATTCTCAATGGCTTGAGAGATGAATATGACAACCTTGTCCAATCCTATGCCATTAAGGAGGAGCTACCAAGTTTGGAGGCCCTTCAAAGTGTGCTTATTTCTGAAGAATCAAGACAAGAGTACAATTGTTATTGCAGGATGGTAATGAGAAAGCCAATTTCTCATTCAAGGGCAAAGAGAAGACCAATGGAAAGAAGAAGCATCCAAAGGAGGCCAAAGAAGAGGATGATGCATCAAGCTCAAAGGACAAGTCAAAGCAAAAATGCTTCTTTTGTGGAAGGAAGGGGCATTATGCATCTGAATGCTACAAGAGGCTAAGAGCACAAGTGGAGGAGGACAAACAAGGAAACCTTGCAAAGGAGGAGGAGGATGAAGTAGATGTATTCTTGATGGCATCTACATCCTCACCAACAAGCAATAGCAATTCAAGAGACAATTGGTGGATCGACAATGGGGCTAGCTCTCACATGTCTTGTGAAAAAGACTTTTTCTCAACCTTACACTCTTTCAATGCTGCTAAAAAGTTTGTCTTTACTGCAAATGATGAAGAGTGTAGGATAGATGGTGTTGGCACCATCTTTTTGTGTCTAGAATCCTCAAAATGCATGGATCTAGAAAATGTCCTTTATGTACCATCAATCACCAAGAATATGCTTAGTGTTGGTTTACTCTTAGAAAGTGGTTTGGATGTCCACTTTAAACATGGTGTTTGTTTCATCTTGAAGAATGATGTTTGCATTGCAAAGGGATTTAAGCATGGAAGATTGTTTAAGTTGGAAGCTAGTGTTGCTTTTGAAAGAATGAGCTTGGCAAATGAGGAGATCACTCAAAAGGAGATCTTGGCAAAGTGTGATCTTGCTTGCATTGAGGAGGAGCATCAAAAGGAGGAAGATATTGAGGATCAGCCTCAAAGCATGAGAGTTCCAAGGGAGTCCTCAATGACAATGTCCGAGTCATCAAATTGCATGCAAATTGTCCATTCAAGTGTGCATCTTACAAGGGTGGTGAGCATTGGAGAGTCTACTATTTTTTAATACTTTTTGGAAAGTATTAGTAGACATGAGGTGACTTGTTTCTTACCTTTAAGATTCATGGTGTTTATTACTTTGTATGACAAGACAATGAACTCATCCTAGATTTTGCATGGAGCATCCTACACTCTTCAGCCACTAATACACTGTGAAGTTTTTCTATAGTTGGCAAAGTGTCTTGGATGGCAAAACTTTGGACCAAATTTGCAAAGTCATCTCCTAGACCATTAAGGACAATTTGTACAAGCTCTCCATCATGAATCTTCTCTCCAATGGAAGCCAACTCCCTATTTAGAGACTTGATTCTGAGTACATAATCATGTGCACTCTCCTCACTTCTCCTCATGCTTTGCAAAATTTGATTTCTAAGCATAAGAACTCTAGAAGTGTTGCTAGACTCATAGATTGATTTTAAAGACTCCCAAGCCTCTTTAGCATTAGTACAAGCTGATACTTCTCTCAACAAATCATTGCTCACATTCATCTTCACACAATGAAGTGCAAGCCTAGATCTCTTCTTGTATCTAGCTAACTCCTGTGCACCTAGAGGTTCATCTTCATCTTCAATCAAGAACTCATAAAGCTCTTGGAGCACCAAGAGTGACTCCATCCTAACCTTCCAAATAGCATAATTTGTAGAATTCAACCTCTCACTAGTTTCTAGAAGGTATGCTCCAGCAGATCCCATCTTACTAGTGACTTCTACAAACAAGAAATAGATTTGATTGACTTGAAACTCACAAAGGTCTCACACTTGCAGTGTTTCACTCAAATTTGATTTCTAATCCAACAAATGGACTTATAATCACAGTTCTATCACTCCCTCACAAAGCTGGAATGAAGATAAGATGAAGTAAAAACTACTTTCAAACAAATCTTGCCAAGAAATGGATTTGATTGTCTCTAGAAACTCACTAAGGTCTCTCTCTTGTAGTTTTTCACTCAAATTAGATTTATAATCCAACAAATGGACTTATAATCTCAGTTCTAGCACTCCCTCACAAAGTTGGAATGAAGATAAGATGATGTGAAATCTACTTACAATCAAATCTTGCCAATTTTGGCTATTTTTGGACAAAAAAATGACTTAATCTCTTTCTTCCTTCTTGGTGTACTTTCAAGACCTGTTTTTAACCTTAATAGGACTTGAACTCAGCCTAGATTAATTAGATTCCATGAAACAAATTCAAATCTAATCAATGGCAAATGATCTTGGTAGATTATCCTAGGATCTCCACCAAAAATTACACCAATAGCTCACAAATTTAATATTTTTGGATCAAATGAATACCATGCATTAAATGTAGGTTCAGAGGTTCCCACACATGTGGACAGTACGGATTTGGACCCCTACCAAGTTTGGGATCAAATCTCCTCACCAAAATCAAGATTCTAGCTTGCCCTCTCAATACTAGTTTTTAGCACCAAAACTTGCTAAAAATGGATTTGCATTAGATCAATGGCTTATGCTCTTGTACTTGGCTCTGATACCATGTGAAAGTACTGTACTTTAGGACCATAAATGGATCTACAAAAGATCCACAAGAGTGATTGGATGCTTGCTTAACAATCTATCAAAAAACTAGACACAAAAAAGTTGATCTAGATTGGCAATTTGACAAACAACAAGCATTAACAATCAAAAGAATTGATAAACATTGAAATCCGAGCCCACAAGTGTGTACTACAGGCTGTAGTACGGCCTTCAACCTGAGAAACAAGTAGAAATTGATTTGGTTGCATTTGGATCACAAAAACTCAATGTACATAGTGAACTAGCTTGAGATTGCCAATGAGCTCCAAAAATTTTCTATCTTCTCACTATGGAGAGAGGGAATACATAGCAAATTCGACTTCCTTCTTGAAGTTAGGTGGATTTCCAGCATGTAATAAGGAAGTTAACTCACTCTCCTTGACCTAAAATGAAACCCTAGTCTATTTCCTAGAGTTATGCTTGGTAGGTAGCTAGTTGGTCAAATTTTCACCTTAAACTTAGGTGTAGGTCCTATAAAGTAGGGATGACCACCAAATAGACATGACCAACTCTCTTGACTTGACCTAACCTACATTAGGATGGGTTTCCCATGTGGCATCATGGCCTCACATGTGTGGGACCCACTTGTGTATACAATTTACACTATTCTACATGGTTTTTGATCAAGCTAGATTTGCCAATTTTTGGCAATTCTTCACAGTATGGCATGGATTTGCATTTGGAGACGGGTAGCTCTCTAGAGATGTCTTCGCCTCGAATCCAGGTATGCAGCTTTGTGTAAAATATCGATATGGTTTATCTTATTAAATTCTTTGGGTTTTGTAAACAAATCAAAATGCATAATGCGATATGGTCAATTTACCCATGAGAAATGGAAATGATTAGAGTATCTTTTGTATCTTCAAAAAATTAGTCATAAAGGTAGGCGCTTCTTGTTTGCCTAAGAACATAAAAATGGTAGCTATAGGTATGCTTTTGATTGGTTCAAAATGTGGCTTGAGTGGGCATGTATGGCATGGATTTGCCCAAGCTATAAGGTGCTTGAACTCCCTAGTTCCTTATGGGAAGTCTATGGGGCTAGTGCATCATGGATTTGTCCTAGTACCTAGATGTCTACTTATACATTGTGTATTGCAAGGTAGCTTCTTATATGTGTAGAATGGTAATGAAAACTTAATACATTCGGTTCGCCCTTTTGCTGATTAGTATGGCATTTGTCCAAATATGGTCTTGTTTTAGGAAATAATGTATTGCTAATATTGTAATGCATGGTAGGGAAGATTGGACGTATGTTTTGTATTTTCAATTGAGTTGGTAAGATAGTGAATCTTGTTTTGGACATGGGGATAACAATTGATGCTCAGCTATGACACTCGTCTTCCTCACGTAACTAACTGATGCCATTGTGTTTTGTGGGATGGTGGCAGGTAACAACTAGGCGTCCTAAAACTTGCTTCACTTTATAGTACCTTGTACTGTAAGATCTTATATAGCTTTGTTTCTACCTGTTATGCTATAAATTAAAGGGTCCAAAGGGTTTGGTCTTGACTTCTCTCTCTCTCTCTCTCTCTCTCTCTCTCTCTCTCTCTCTCTCTCTCTCTCTCTCTCTCTCTCTCTCTCTCTCTCTCTCTCTCTCTCTCTCTCGTTTTCTTCAAGAATTTTGTTACAACATGTTTGCAAATTAGGGCATGTTCAACAATCGTAACGTGATCAATGTTTTGATATAAGGGTAACATTTTAGCCAACCTAAACCATCCTTGGTATAATTCCATAGTGACCTCATTGATATTCGATTGACATATAGGAATTTGATTAAGCTCTTTATTCAGGTCATTCTTTAAAAATTTGTTGCGAATAATTCTAGTATCCATAGAAATTACATGTCCAGAACTCTGAAAAATAAACTCTTTAAATTGTTAAGTGTTAGAGACCAAACCCTTTGAACCCTTTAATTTATAGCATAATAGGTGAAAACAAAGCTATATAAAGTCTTACAATACAGAGTACCATAAAGCGAAGCGCGTTTTAGGACACTCAGATGTTACCTACCACCATCTCACAAAACACAACTGCACAAGTTACTTACATGAGGAAGACATCTGTTATAGCTAAGCATTAGTTGTTATCCATGTCTGAAACAAGATTCACTACTTTATTAGCTCAACTGCAAGTACACATTGTACATCCAATCTTCTCTATCATGACTTACATCAATAGCAATACATGCTGTCCTAAAACGAAACTGTATCAAGGCAAATGCCATGTTGATCATTATAAGGGCAAACCGAATGTATTAAATTCATATTAACATTCTACATACATAAAAAGCTACTTTGCAATACACATCATATAAAGAGACATGACTCTTGCATCAGTGCTAGGTACTAGTACTAGCCCCAAGGACCTCCAATGACGACCGTTAAGAGTCCAAGCACCTTATAGCTTGGGCAAATCCATGCCATACAAGCCCACTAGAGCCAAACCCTAAACCAAGTATAAGCTCACATATAGCTGCCGCTTCAAGCTTATCATACTTTAATGTGCTATTTAACATTGCATCTCATCCTCATGAGTTTAAGTGTGAAATGCATATCTTCAAGATTATATCCTTGAAAACAATCAACCCTAACTCATATTTAAGTTTGAGTAAATAGACCATATTGCATAATGCATTTGACATGCTTGCATAAACCCTAAATTTGGGTAAGAAGACAAATAAAAAATGGTGTTATTACACATGACTTCATACCTGGATGCAAGACAAAGACATCTCTTGAGAGCTACCCATCTCCAAATAATTAAACGAAACACCCTCCTTAGATACTAATGATTTCCAATACGACAATGATGAGCTCATGATAGTGCAACATCCTTACTAGATTATTTTATTTCAAGAAACGTATTCGATTTCGTCATGCAGGTATTAAACATGATTCGTTATAAGTACCTAACAAGAGGTTACATTCTCCTCAAGTGCCATAGAACCATTCCATACTAGTTCTTTACTTGAAACCCTAAAATGTATCATCTCTGTGGTTATCATTATGGTCAAAGATATAACTAACACTTTCAATGTTTCATAGAACCTCTTTATGTTATGGCCAAAAAAAACCTTATGAATTGATAATTTCCATAAGCAAGTAAGTTTCACATGCCCATCAGCAGTACCATAACATGATTACGAGGCAAACCAAGGATTTTTTGGGTGGCCTTCTGCAATTTAGCATAAGCTATGTTTGAGTAGAATGTAGATCAACTAGAAAGCATCAAAAACCATTATGCATGTGGTCCTCATATTTATCAAAAACAGCAAGCAAACAGCTGGTCCATCTCGCTTAGATGGGTGGCCATATGTCCACTTGGCAGGGCACCAAAAACTACACATGATTCAATGCATGAAGTGTGAAAGATTCAACTAGTTTATTCATATTTGCTACATTTCTATATTTGGCAAATTGAGGCCAATTTCATATTAGACTTAGAGTTTGATTTTTCAAAGTTATATTAGCGTAAATTGCATTTGAATAAACATTGTTGGAAAGTGTGGGAAAGTTAGAAGTCGAGTTTGAATAGATTCAAATATAAATGTTGGGTACATTGAATCTAGACCCAAAAATAGTAGGGTTTACATTTTGGAGGGAAAGCCAAGTGGCCAAATAGGGTTTGGACCTGTTATAAAAAGATGTAACTCATGAAGAGACAACCTCATTTCATGCTTATACATGGTTCTCTTGGGTTCTACTATACATTGGTGCACTATACTTGTGATTGCTTGCAACTCTATGTGTAGAATGATCTATATTTGTTATTTTTGGATCCACATGTGTGAATTACAGTAGCTTGCTGATTTTTTATGGATAGAAATAGTATTTTATGTTTTGATTCATGTTTGATCAAGTTCTATTAGAGTTTGCATTCTATTTTGTGTGTAGATACTGATTTTTCTACATTGGCAAGGTAAAAGGCAAGGGAAGTTGTTCAAACTAGATGTGGGTGTTATTTCTAACCAAGTTGGATGTGTTGCAAGAGAGAAAGTACCTATTCAAGAGCTTTGGCATAAATGGATGGGACACCTCAACTTCAAGTCATTGGAGGTAATGGCTAGAAAGAAGATTGTGATAGGCCTTCCAAGTTCCTTAAGTGGCATCAATCATGTTTGTGAGTCTTGTGCTTTGTCGAAGTCACATAGACTACTTTATACTGGATCTACATCTAGATCTACAAAGCCTTTTCAACTTGTACATTCGGATATTCATGGATTTACTACAATTAGCAATAGTAGAGCTGAGATGTATGTAACTTTCATCGATGATTTTAGTAAATTTTGTTCAATCGATCTACTAAAGAGAAAAGATAAAGTGTATGATGTCTTTATTAAGTTCAAGAATGCAAGGGAGAACCAATTTTCCATAAGGATCAAGTGCTTAAGAAGTGAAAATGGTGGTGAGTACATATCTACCAAGTTCAAGGCCTTTTGTGATGAGCATGGGATCAAGAGGGAGTATACAACATCAAGGACCCTGCAACAAAATGGAGTGGCTAAAAGGAAGAACAACACTTTATGTGAAAGTGCTAAAGCCATGAGGTTAAGTGCTAATCTTGAAAAACCATTTTGGCATCAAGCTTTGTTGTGTGCCAATTTTTTGTGCAATAGGTGGGCGAGTGCTATTTTGGATGGAAGGACACCTTTTGAGATGCTATTCAAGAGGAGGCCGAGTGCCAACTTTCTAAGAACTTTTGGATGCACATGCTATGCCAACATTACTCTTTACTAACAAAATGATTGTTGGTAGAGATTTCATTTTTGATGAGGAGAACATTTTAAAAGTGTCTTTAAGCATGATTGATGATGATGTGGATGGATCTAACATTCTTGATGTTGATGTAAAGGATCCTACTTTAGATGGTGATGATGATGGACCTTCATCAAATATGACTAGTTTTAGCATGGACTTTGATAACACTCCAAGTGATGTCCTATGCTTCATGAACAAGTCCTTTCCCAATGCTTTGGTGAAGATATCAACTACACATTCCCTTGAGGACACATGTTGAAGCTCCACCTCCTTTGCAATGACCTCAACTTGCCAAATATAAAAATGTAGCAAATATGACTTGATGAAGGTCCATCATGACTAGTTATATTTAGCAAGTTGAGGTCAATTTCATATTAGACTTAGAGTGTGGATTTTCAAAGTTATATTAGTCTAAATTGCATTTGAATAAACACTTTTGAAAAGTGTGGGAAAATTAGAACTCGAGTTTGAGTAGATTCAAATTTAAATGTTGGGTACATTGAATCTAGACCCAAAAATAATAGGGTTTACATTTTGGAGGGAAAGCCATGATTCTTTCTCTTTGGATCATAGAAAACCAAAAGATATACTTTTTAGCACATAACTGCTTTTAAAGAGTTACAAAAAAAATGTTTATAAAACACTGTTTAAGTAATTTTGGGATAATCCCAAGTCCCATTCTTTTCTTTTATGAGGTCCTATGTTCAAAATTAAGTTCAATCACACAAACTTGACAAAGACCTATACTCAAACTTAAGTTCGAGCACATGCTCCTTTGTTCGAACTTAAGTTCAAGCACACAAGCATGTACTAGAGAGGATAGAGAGAAAAATTAATTTGTTCCAAAATCAATAAATTCTCCCAATATTACTAAAACAATGTTATAAGAAGTATTCGGAATGTACTAAATAACTTGCTTTATAGAGATTCAATTGGTACCATACCTTTTCTTTGAGATGGATAGTGTTTGGTTCAGATGTGAGCCAAACCATAAATAGAAGAGGTCGGAGCAGTAAGATGATGCTACATTATAAGATATTGACAGTTTAGTATCGTGAGACTGAAGGTACGCGAAGTCGATTAAGAGTATCATTATACTTTGAAATTAGAAACTACAAGCCTTGAGCCATAACATAATCATCCATCGTTAGATAGAAAAGGATACTTATATAGAAAGTATAAAAAAGGACAGCTTATGTTTGTTGTCCATCGTGGACAGTAAGCCATTGACTGTTATAAACTATTAGAGCACAAAAAGTAGATGCTCCTATTGTCCATCACTGTGGACAATAGAATGTTTTATGTAAAGCAAAAGAAGCATAAGTAGGTTAAAAAAGTTTTATGTTGTCCATCGCACCAAACCAATCATTATCAATCAATTTCATTATGAGAAAGATCCAACTGTCCATCATTGGGGACATCCGCCATCCTCTATGTTTAAAAGAAGCCAACTGATAGTATATGGAGGAGCCACTCCATTGTTGTCTATCAAAGCTTGAAAGAGCTTATTTAAAGTTGACAAGGTAGCAAATAGACCATCGCTGCCACCTGACTCTTTGGGACCTTATGAAGGGTTGTGAAAAAAAGAATGAATGTCCATTGCTGCCTAGTGAGGCAGGATGGATGTGTTTCCACAGCCTAAAATGTGCTAGAGTTGTCCATCACTGAACTTCCATACTTCAAAGCATAAAAAACTCATTCATACTTTTGTGTGATGAGCAAGCATTATCAATAGCTAAGGGCTATCAAAGAAATATTATCAAGAGAATAGAGCATTGAGATAACAATGTAAAAAAAGAAAGATGCTTATTGTAAGATAGTACCTTGTTGATACGTGAACTAGTAGGGCACACTTTCAGCATGTAATAGAAAAATTAACTCTTCACGGTGTTGTAAAGAAAAAGCCTCGAAACTGCATGATCTTATAGTGTCATGTTGAGTGGTTTCCTGGAAGGTATGAGTGAGAGAGAGAAAATTAATCTCCCTCTAATTTAGAATTTAAAATCTAAAAAGTCTTATAAAGTGTTTTTGAATTTTAAGTGGGAAAACCACTTAGTTAAGAACAAAACTTTTTCTCAAGCAAGTGTAGAATGTTAAAAGGACCTTGTATACTTGGAAAAGCAGTACGTTTGTTGTTGTCCACTAGTTTGGTAGCGAAGCAGGGTAAACCTGACCAAAGGAGCATCCGAGAGAGAGAGAGAGAGAGAGAGAGAGAGAGAGAGAGAGAGAGAGAGAGAGAGAGAGAGAGAGAGAGAGAGAGAGAGAGAGAGAGAGAGAGAGAGAGAGAGAGAGAGAGAGAGAGAAGAGGACACTGGGAACACGAGCGTTGGCTAGCAAGAGAGAGAGAGAGACGAAAACAGAGGGAATGTTGGCTAGGCCAACATGACCTAGCCAGCGAGAGAGTGAGAGAGAGACATATGAAGTTGAATTGACCGCAAGGCAATTGCAAACGAAGGAGTGTTTTGGCCAACAAGAGAGAGATCGGGGGCGAGGGGGGAGACTCTAGGGACACATGGGCACTGGAGAGAGAGAGAGAGAGAGAGAGAAAGAGAGAGAGAGAGAGAGAGAGAGAGAGAGAGAGAGAGAGAGAGAGAGAGAGAGAGAGAGAGAGAGAGAGAGAGAGAGAGAGAGAGAGTAAAGACACATAGCTCCTCTTGCCAAAGCAAGACCAAACTTTTATTCATAACCCAACAAGATAAAACATAGTTGAAAGCATATAGTACTTCAAAGAAAAGCAGCGTAAAGCGAAATAGATTTTAAGACATCCAACTTGTACCTGCCACCATCCCACCACACAAAACCACACAAGTTAGCACAATGAGGAAGACAGGTGTCAACACTGAATGTCAGTTGTTATCCATGTCCAAAATAAGTTTAGTAGCTTAACAACTTAAAATATTTGATGAAAAAATGTAGTCCAGTCTTCCTTATATAAAACGTGATAAATAATGATAGGCTTTCCCAAATTATTACCGTATCAGGGCGTTCTGTCATTCTGATCAGTTTTATGGTACTGGTCCGTATCAATTTATAAAGTTAAAGCAAAGACTCCACGACACAGGTGATGTGGGATCCAGGTACCATACTAGGTGCTGTACCACGACACACGTGCTGTGGTACGACTTTTTATTTTTTAAATGATGTAAAAATAATTAAAAAAAAAAAAATAGGTGTCGTGGGTGTCGTGGAATTGAAGTTCCATGGCACCTGTATAGCATGGATTAGTACTCATATATGGGGCAAATCCATGCCATACCAATACCTGAACCCATAATAGGTAAAGTACTATTTTTGAGCATATCCATGATATCCAAGAGTACGCCAACTACCACCCTGGTTCATTAATTTGAAATATTGATCATGTCTTAAGAACTGACCACAATATTTGTGTTCATTTATATTTAGCCAAGTATCTTACCTTTAACATTTGAAATTGGATCATGGCAAATGGCTAAAAGCATGGTATGGTGGTACAAAAAAAGAACCCATTTTTCATTGTATTGTTTGGTAGTACATTTCACTTTTTGGGAATTTTATTACTCATAATTGCTTTGAGTCCACATTAAAAATGACATAACATTTTAGTGGTAAGTCCAATTTCAGCGAAGTTTGGTACATTGGAAAGCGCTTTCCAATGATATGCTACATGAGATACTTTCGAGCTACGGTTAAAAAGTTATGGCAAGTCAAAAGTATGGGGATTTTATTAATCATAATTTTTTGAGTCCACATTAAAAATGACCTAGCTTTTTAGTGGTAAGTCCAATTTCGGTGGAGTTTGGTGCACTTGACAAGCGCTTTCCAATGATATGTTACATGACATACTTCCAAGATATAGCTAAAAAGCTATTGCAAGTCAAAGGTATTAGCTGAAAATAGTGTATAATAATACAAAAGTGCATTTCTATCCAAAAATGTAGTGTCCTTGAAAGTACACGTTGTACTACCAAACCATGCTTTTAGCCAAATCCATGTCATTCCAATCCCTACAAGTGCGGCAATTCCTTGCACAATTCCATGTGCCTTAATGGTGCTTAGGTCATTAATACTTGTATTATAGGTTATATCCTCTACATACGTGAAGAATTGCAAAAGCGTTATAAGCAAAGCCATGTTTTTCGAGGTATACGTTCTTACAAGCAATCGAAACTTGAACTAGCAATCTACTTCTTCCTGGTAATGAGTTTTCATACTTTTTATTTCACCATCAACGTCTTTATATGCTATTTCTTAAATACACCAGAAAGAGTACTGCAACACTAATTTGAATAGATGTCATAAAAGAATCCTGTGAGGAAGCCATAGTTGTTTACGGGAGACGTTTTTTTTGAAGAGTGGTATAAAGCGATTTTTTGTCTAGTTATTACCATTGATTCACACCGGTGATAGTGTCAAATCTAGTGCTATCTAGCATTTAAAAATCAGACCATTATTTATTATGAGTAAGGAGAGCTTACACTGACAAGTATGCTATCTTTTAGTCTATTCAAGAGGAAGCTTGCCAAGTATATACCTATGTGATAGTGCACCTCAAATCCAACGAGCGAATCGATGAGTGATTCTATAGTCTTAGTAACTATTGAGAATGAAGAGACACAACATTGTTCATATATATTTTTAAGTATGACAAAGTAAAAGCAAGAGATGAGCAAGGGTATGCTTATGTTGCAGTAGATCATTGTCTACCAGTGATGATGCACCTACATTGATCAAGGAGACAATCAGCATAATGTGTTGCAATGTCTTCATCATTGTCTAGATAATGATAGAGGTGAGAGAATTGATTACCATGTAGGACAATAGTGTATGCAATCAAACTATCAGTGAGAGACATGCCCATCATTGTTCTAGTGAGGGCAAGTATTGTTTTAGAAGCCATGAAAGCTATTTTTATCATAGCTTATGTCCGCAGACAACAGATATATCCAAGCGCTATTAGCGCACCACCATCAAGTGTAGCATTTGCTAAAAAATGTAATTCATACCACATGAAACCAACCATTATGTGCACATAGATATATCTTTTATAAATAGTAGTAGAAGCACGATTGAAAGCCAATGTGTTTATGCCATAAGAGTGTGCAATGCTTCATTCTCAAAGACCTACCAAAGTTGTTGGTGGATCATGATCCAGCGCCCACCCTTTATCATTTGATGAGTATGAAAACCCAAAACAAGCCATGAAGGTATCAACCAAAATTGGAAACAAGAGTGTATCATACCGTAATGTTGTCAAAAATTAGATATGCAACATCAAGCATTCACCATAAGCAATTACCACAAGAAGGCAGAAGAAGAACACGCACTATCACTCTATCACACTAATTCATATAGAATGTAAAATGTACAACTAAACCTCGAACTCTGATAGAGAGAGAAAACCTATGAGTAGACTAATAGGCTAGCCTACGGCTAATGACAGCTGGTCACAACTGTCAACATCAATGTACATCGTAAACAGTAACAATGAAGTTTATCATTGATTTCTAACACTCTCTCTCAGTGATAAATTACATTCTTCTATTCCTAATAGAGTACGAAATCTCTCAAATTTACATCTACCTAATGACTTAGTAAAGATATCTGCCATTTGATCTTCAGATTTACAAAAAACAAGATCAATGACTCCATCAAGAATTTTCTCTCGAACAAAATGGTAGTGTATTTCGATGTGCTTGGTTCGAGCATGTAAAACTGGATTTTTGGCAAGGTTAATGCAACTTTGATTATCGCAAGATATAGTAGTCGCATCCATCTGTGGTTGACCTAAATCGACAAGCAATCTTCATAACCATACCGCTTTTTGTGTAGCATTGCTGAGTGCTTGATATTCAGCTTCCGTCGATGATAAGGCTACTGTAGATTGCTTTTTGCTGCTCCATGAAATTGCAGTTGTACCATAACTGAATGTATGACCACTGATAGATCTTTTGTCATCAATGTTACCTGCCCAATCGGTGTAGTGCTTAGTCAGAAAGATGACCAAAATATAGATTATCCAATTTACTATGCGGGTAGGCAACTCGCTGCATCAGAAAAGAATTATTCTGCTACAAAGCGAGAAGCACTAGGGATGATTTATTCAGTAAAGAAATTTAGACATTATCTTTTAGGATACCCTTTTGTTTTTCACGTAGATCATCACGCATTAAAACATTTAGTGAATAAACCTGATCTTTTGGGTAGAATAGCTAGATGGGTATTATTATTAGATGAGTTTAATTATGAAGTAGAATTAAGAAGAGACAAGGATAATCAAAATGCTGACTATATATCCTGCCTCCAAACAAAAAATCAATTAGAACCCATTTCTGATAAATTTCCAGACGAACATATAATGTGTATTCAATCGAAAACATCAATTTATATGGACGTTATTAATTTCTTACAAGACCAAATATATCTTGAACATTTTAATAAACAGCAAAAAATTGTTTTTCTTTTTAAGATAGGACCTTATACGATTGTAAATAGAATATTGCATAAATTAGGAGCTAACGATAGTCTCTTCCGATGTTTAGAACCAACCGAGACGATCGCTGTAATAAGTGCATTTCATGAGGAAGATTCAGGGGGTCACTATGCTCTTAAAAACACTGCAAAAAAGATTTTCAATGCTAAATATTGGTGGCCTACCATCTATAGAGATGTTAAATTATTCATTAAAAAATGTGATGCATGCCAGAGGATGGGGAAACCCAGCTTCGCAACACATTGGCCGCTTACTCCAATTATTCCCTTAGCACCCTTTGAGAAGTGAGGGATAGATTTTGTAGGACCTATCAAACCAACCATGCATAAAACTCGTCGTCATTACATACTCGTTGCCACAAACTATGCTACCAAGATGGTAGAGGCCGAAGCCACAATTAAGAACGATGCTAAGACTGTAGCAAGGTTTTTATTCCAAAACATTATAACGTGATATAGTTGTCCCTTAGAACTCGTTAGCGATAGGGGAACCCATTTCCTTAATCAGACCATTGAAGCCATGTTGTCATATTTTTCTATTACACATCGCCAAACCACTCCGTATAATCCAAAAGCAAATGGGCTTACGGAGCGGGCAGACGGAATTTTATGTAAAATTATGAATAAAGCAAAGGAAACACATTCTTCTGATTGGGATCTGAAGTTATTGTCTGTCTTATGGGCATATAGAACTGATGAAAAGATTACAACTAGGCAGACTCCATACTATCTTGTGTATGGAATGCATCGCATACTACCAATAGAATTCAAAGTTCCGACATTTCGTATTAGTAATGAAGAGCGAATGGATGAACACGATAGTCTCCGGGAGCGGATGATTTCTTTGACGCAATTGGAAGAGGATCGTTGTCTTTCATTAATCGAGACTGAATGAGTTCAGAATAAAAGAAAAGAAATTTTTGACCAATCCATTATGAAAATAAAAATTAAACAAGGAGACTATGTGCTTCTGTATGATAACAGACACATGTTGTTTCCTGAAAAATTACACACCAGATGGATGGGACCGTATAAAGTCATAGAAGTTTTTAATAATGGATCATTTCAGTTAGCTGATCTCCAAGGACATTTACTTGACACTTGAGTAAATGGTTCAAGGGTGAAGTGCTATTATGACTAATTTACGGTGCATCATGTTCACCGAAGGTTGCGAAAATGCCAAAACCAGCGTGTACATTTTTGTGAAAATGCCAAAATCAGCGTTTACATTTTTGCAAAAATGCCGAAACACGACACCTTCGCTATATTTCTATATTATTTTGTGAAAAACCCGACACTATATTGGAATATGGTGTCTTGAGTGAATTCACCAATTTTTTTTAGAAATACGGAAATTGCAACACATCCTTCGCATTTTTCAGGATTTTTCACCTTCCGACATCTTTGGATTTTTTGCATTTTTAACGAAGAAAATGAAAATCTTCACTTTGACTTACTAAGCGAAGCATTCGTGTATTTTGTTTATTTATTTATTTTTGCTTTTAGGACTAGACACTTTATTATTGAGTATGTACCTTCAAAATGAAGGACACGCTTTCATTTAATATTAGTCTAATCTGCCAAAATACCATCAATATGCCTAAAAGCTCAAACACTTCAGTTGTTGTCGCTACCACTTTCCATCACTCTTGCTCTCCGATCCCTGAATTGTTGCGATCAAACTCTTTTCTACCATCGCTCGTTTACAACTGCAAGCACCATGGTGATTGTATTCAAAATGCACCCAAAGCCAGTGATACGAGTATTACAACCACTACTTGTTCGAGCGCGAATTAAAGGTCTTCTTCAATTTAATCCATCAGTAATTCTTATTGATTTATGTTATGAGCTGATCCGCAATTTGAATGCAGAAGAGGAAGCGGAGGACACTGTTGATCAGGAGCAGAATCAGGGTGATATACCACAAGAGCCAGCACCACAAGAAGCAGAGCAGCTTCCTGATGACCAGCAGGGTAGTGAAAGTGATGTCGAGGCACCAATTCTCGATGCCGAATTATATCAAAATATTTTTGGAACACGACTGCCGGATACGCGGGCAGCTATTCAGCATTTTGCCAACCTGGCAAAGGTATCCAGGAAGCTTGAATCAAAGTATGAAAGAGTCCAAGCAGACCTAATCCAGAGGGATACAGAACTGAACAGAACAAAGACTGAGCTGTTCTATAAAAATGAAGAACTTGAAGCGGCCCAAACAGAGTTGAGCAGGAAGGACATAGAGCTTGAAGAAGCAAAAAGAAGACAGGACGCTGTGCTTGAAGTACTGGAAGAAATGTAGGAACAGTACAATGCCTTCGAAAGCAAAAATTGCTTAAATAACAAATTCAGACTCTGTAGGCTACTTTGTAGGAGGAGAGACACATTTGATCTACTCTCCAAAATAGTAATGTGGAGCTGAGTAACGAACTTAGCAGTGCTCAGGACTCAATTACCCAACTGCAAAATTCTGTAAAAATGTTAAAAAAAGACAATCAAATATACAAGAGACTGGCCGAAGAGGTGGTTCTATGGCGAATCAGCGCTGAAGTCACATTAGGTGCCTGCGTATCTCATGGCAGGTACAGAATTGACCAAGTAGCATGGAAGGGAATTCAGGAGAAGATGATCCAAATTTTCCAACTGCAATATCTGCAACCGCAGATGATTGCTTATGAAAAATTGAAAGAAGAGTGGGAAGAGACCAAATTTCAATCGGGCCAAATGTAGATTTCTGACGCAGAAGAATCAGCACAATGCCAAGATCAGGAGACACAGACAGATGAGCCAACTCAGGTTATGACAGAAAAGGCCATCCAAACGGATACCATCTGCAGGCAAGCCCAGAAGGATCAAGAGACACAGACCGAATCCAAGGAGGCTGCGAAGGTATAAACTGCTGAAGACCAACCTGAGACGTTAAGCGTTGTTCCATATCAAGCTCAGGTGTAATGAGATTGTTTGATGTTTTGTTTGTTTTGCTTTTTGCGACAAGAACTAATACTCTGTGTTTGATTAAGAAGAATCTTTAGCCAATGTGATTCTGCTTGATGAATCTATTTGCTAGTTGTTGTTTGTTCTGACTGTTTACCTGATGACTGAAGAGCCTAAAAGATAAAGTAATCTTTACAGACCAGCTGTCTATATAAATAAGCATCTACTTTTTGAAATTCATCATATGCAGTAAGCTTTACATTGACATCCATAGGTGTACTCAAAGGCTTACAATCTTGCATATTGAACTTATAAAACAAATCTCGTGCATATTTGCTTTGTGTAAGAAAGACCATTTCTTCCTTTTGCCATACTTCAATGCCAAGACAATAGTGCATCAATCCTAGATCAGTCATGTCAAAAGCATTATAAAGATCTGATTTGATTTCATCGATTAACTTCTCATTACTTCTTGTAATAATCAAATCATCCATGTGAATATTGCCTTAGAATGTAAAGATTAGGACCAGCATCACTCTTTAGCATTCTTCTTCGCTTGAAGTGTTCATCAATGCAAGAGTACCATGCACGTGGGGCTTGCTTCAGTCCATAAATGGCTTCATTGAGCTTACAAACAAGATGGTCTCTCCCAGGCTCAACAAATCCTTGAGGTTGTACTAAGTACATCTTTTCATCCAGCACTCCATTAAGAAAAGTAGATTTAACATCCATTTGCTGGATCTTCCAATCATAGAAAACAGAAATAGCAATGATAGAACGTATTGTCACCATCTTAGCTATGGGTGCAAAGGTTTCCTCAAAATCAATACCTTCTCGTTGCTCAAATCCTCTCACAACCAACCGTGCTTTGTACTTGTTGAGTTGCCCATCTGCTCCATATTTGATCTTATAAATCCATTTGCAAGTGATAGGCTTCTTACCATCAGGTAGCTCAACTAGATTCCACGTCCTCTTTTGTGATATGGCTTCCATTTCTATTTCCATAGCTGCACGCCACTCCTTGTGCTCCTTTGCTTCATCAAAAGTTTTTGGTTCTTGATCCTTGAGCACAGAGCCCATCATGGCTAGGTTCATCTCTAATCTTGCAAGAGGTTTTTGATTTCTACTTGATCTTCTAAGCTCTCCTTGCTCACTTGATTCGAGAGTATCTCCCTTATTGGCATAACTTGTTACTGACAAGTACCACTTAGGCACTCTCCTAGGAGTCTCATTATTAACCCTATCTTTTTCAATTGGCTCTTCCATATCGACACCAACTTCTTCCTTCACTTGCACTTTAGCTTTATTATCAATGGGATCAATTGTCAATTTTATCTGATCATTTTGACCCATCTCATCAAAAGTAGCATCTCTGGAAATCATGATCTTTTGTGCATCTGTGTCATACATCCTGTATGCCTTAGCTCTTTCATCATATCTAAGGGAAATACACTTAACAGCTTTTCCATCCAGCTTCTTTCATTTTTCATCAGGCACATGAGCGTAAGCATCGCAACCAAATACACGTAAATGAGAAACATTAGGTTTCTTTCTAGTAAAAGCTTCGTAAGGTGTCTTACCCTCCACGTACTTAGTAGGACACCGATTCAAGATATGAGTAGCTGTGTTGCATGCTTCTGTCCAAAAAGTATTTGGCAAACCCTTGCTCTTAAGCATTGCCCTAGCCATCTCCACAATGGATCTGTTTTTTCATTCTGCAACTCCATTCTGTTGTGGTGAATAGGGTGTAGTAGTTTGTCTCTTGATCCCATGATCCTTGCAAAAATTTATAAACTCTATTGAAAAATACTCACCGCCACCATCTGATCTGAGGGTCTTAATATAATAACATGTTTGTTTTTCAACTAGAGCCTTGAACTCTCTAAACTTGGCAAAGGCATCAGATTTCTTGCTTTATGAAATAAATCCAGATATGTCTACTGTAGTCATCAATAAATGTGATGAAATAGTAACAACCACTAATGGACCTAGTTTGTATTGGTCCACACAGATCACTATGAACAAGATCAAGAATGTCATTGGCTCTTCTTGCTCCATCTTTGGGAAATCTCTCTCTATGCTGTTTTCCCAAAATGCAACCCTCACAAATTTTTTCTTCAAAAGAGATATCAGGCAATCCAACAACTAGATTACCTCTTTTAAGGATTTGCAAGCTTTGAGCACTAAAATGACCAAACCTTTCATGCCAAAGGTCACTTCGACTATCAATAGTGCTTACCATAGCTTGAGTAAAAGATCTCGCATTCAATTTGTAGAGTCGATTTCGGTTAACTCTAGCTCCTGTAGCAATCACTTTGTAGTGATTCTTGATGTCCTTGACGAGACATTTGTTGCTGTCAAACTCAACCTTGAGTTGTTGATCAGCCATCATCCCAACAGATAGTAGATTGTTAGCTAAGCCATGTACATATTGCACATGGCTTATCTGCTTTATCTTCCCGTTGGCTAACTGTGAGAAATTGGCAAAAATCTAGCTTGGTATTTTTTTATAATAGAAGTTTGTAAGTGAATCTCACATGTGTGGAGTATGTTCCCACGTGTGGAGAATTGTAAAGTAAATAAAAATGTTTGATATAGGGGTCTCATAGAATTTCATAGTCAAGCATTTAGGTGTAGGATGTTGATAGGGTCAAATTTGGCATAGATGGCAAATTATCCATTTCCACTTGTAATGCCACTATTGAGCCAAAATAGAGTAGGAGGCCAAACTTGTGCCAATTAGAGTGTAGACAAGCGTAATGCCTTTGTTTGATGAATTCTAAGAGGTCCAATAGGATTTAAAGGTGGGACCATGTGTGGTCCAATAGGAATTTGAGGCGTGCTTGAATATAGTCCAATAGAATTAGGAGGTGCATGGATCAATGGTCCAATAGGATTAAGCAGTGACAAAGTGTGGTCCAATCATAGTAAGCATAGTGGTAGCTCGTGGATCTACTAGTATCATTGTACTCCTCATTTTGGATCTAATTGATTTTGAGATTGAGTGGATTTTGAGTGTCATTGAATTTCTAGCTTTCTCTCTCTACTTGAGAGCTCATGATGGTTTTTCTCTCTCTACCCAAGGAGAGCAGCTTGTTTTTACTTAGAATACTTTTGGAACACTTCCCACATGTGTGAGTGAGAGTTGGAAGTGATTGAATGCATGTAGTAGTGTGTTTTTGCCATAGGATTGATCTTGAATTTCAATCTAGTCTTGATCTTGGTGCATCTACACACCTTAGGAGATCACAAGTACATGTTGTGGACAATCCGCACATGTGAATTCAACATGGTATCAGAGCCTACCTAAGGTTACCATGCATTTTGATCCATTTGAGTGAAAACTATTCATCATTCTTGAGCTAAAAATTGTCAAGATCCATTTTCCTAGCTATTTTGTCCAATTTTGGATCAAAAGAGATCAATAGGGCATTTATTGGGTCTGACCTGATATTGTACGGAATCAGGTGCTCAGACACATGTGAGGAACATCCAATTTTAGTTTGGGAGTTCTCTTTTATGGTTGATCCAAAAATCTTGCTAGATAGCTTGTTTTGAAGCTATTTTTGTCTAGTTTTCGATGCAATCAGTTTCATTCCATTTGGTTGTGCCAATCAAAAGTTATAAGCTTTTGAAGAGGGTTAAGTAGGGCACCTAGACCTGGGTGGACACATTTGGTTTGGTCAAGAGATTGCTTGTTTGATCCAAAATCACAGTTGAATGCTTACCAATCTCATCTATATGTGATCTAGGCACTGTTTTGAGATCTTAGCCATTCTGTTTCATGGCAATATCATTGTATTTGAGTCAAATTTGGTTTCTTAGTGTATTTCACACGTGCTAAGAGTGTTTGATCCTAACGTTGCCCATACTCCATTTGATGTGAAGTAGATCTAGTTTTGGAGAGATTGAGATAGCTAGTGAGAATCATCTCACAGTTTGTTGCAAGATCTTGCATAGGAGATGGTAGCACACCATTATTGGATCCTATAGTGAGAGAGAAGCAACATTTTTTGTTCATCACTTTTATTTATCTCCCCTTTACATGACTTCAATGAGTTCATACTTGTTGCGATAAAGTGAGAGATTGTCTGAAAATTTTACAATCCTTTGATTTTCACTTTGAGTCTTCTGTGTCGTCTACAAGTTTTACTTCTATACCTGTAACAACATCCCATAACTCATTGCGATTAGCAAGGTCTTCAACTTAAATTTCCACAAATGATAATTGGATCCATTCAGCTTGTCTGCAATAAGACCAGTTTTACTTTGAGAATCCATCTGGAACTTAGTTTGTCGATTGTATCGATGACGCTAGCTTTCGCTCTAAAATCGATATAGTATTAGGCCTTGAAGAAGAATCAACACTCTGATACCATGTCAAAAAATAGGATAAATAATGTAATGCGGAAACTTCCTACTTCCAATGCATTACTACGCCTATCAAAAATTGAACAAAGCAATAGTGATGAAAATCACGTTCAATCTTTAGCAAATAACTTTGAAATCGCTAGATACTAAGTGATTACGTAGCCAAACATAAAGTATTGAATTCTCAAATAATTTTTATCAGTTACAAAAGCAATATAGAGATGTGTGTGGCAGTTTTAGTTCATTTATGCAGATAGACTATTTACGTCCAATTTTCACCGCTTATCAGCAATCAATTTCTGAGAAGGAACTGGATGAATGCCAGCGGACACCAGCCAACTGGCAATCGCATTTGACAACCTAATTGCTTAGTATATATAGCTGTTCATATTCATACAGTTTCAAAAGTGTCTTCAAGCATGATTGATAAAGGTGTGGATGGATCTAACATTCTTGATGTTGATGTAAAGGGTCTCACTTTAGATGGTGATGATGATGGACCTTCATCAAGTCAAAAGACAAGTACCTTCAAGGCTCACATATGATGAAAAGGGTAAGCAAGTAGTTGCTGGAAATTATGTTGTTTTCCTAACCTCTTTTGATGAACCTACAAGTGTAGATGAAACAAGGAAAGAAGAGGAGTGGATCCAAGCAATGGATCTTGAGTATCAAGCTCTTATGAAGAATGGAACATGGAGATTGATGGAGTTGCCTAAGGAAAAGAAAGCTATTAGATGCAAATGGATCTTCAAGGTGAAGACAAACCAAGATACAAGGCATGGTTAGTGGCAAAAGGATATGCTCAACAACAAGGGATTGACTATGATGTGACCTTTGCACCCGTGGCAAAGATGGTAAGCATTCGAGTCATCATCTCACTTGCTACACTTTATGGATGAGATCTATGGCAAATGGACATTACAAATGCATTCTTTAATGGTGATCTTGAAAAGGAAGTGTACATGGAGCAACCCGAGAGCTACATTTCATCAACAAAGCCAAATCATGTGTGTCTACTTTAAAAGAGCTTGTATGGCCTTAAGCAAGCACCAAGGAGTTGGTATGCTAAGCTTAACACATTTTTACTCTCTCAAGGATTTGTTATGAGTGAGTATGATCATTCAATTTATTATAGATTTGTTGGAAATGATGTTACCATCTTGCTAATCTATGTGGATGATATGATCTTGAGTGATGGAGACAATCAAGATGTGGAGGATATCAAGAGTGCTCTTAAGAAGGAGTTTGAGGTGCATGATCTTGGTAACTTGCATTACATTTTGGGAATAGAAGTCATTAGATCTTCTCAATCTACTTTCATTTATGAAGAGAAGTTTCAATGTTCAAGTTGAGATTGTAGGATGCATCACTTTAGATACTGAAAAGAGATAAATGTTAGAACAGTTTATCACATGCATGTCATGAAATTTTTTTATTTTTATGCAAAAGAATTTGTAATCTTGAATTTAGCACTAATTAAACTCATTTACCTTACATTATTTGATATACTCATTGACATTCAATCTATTATACTAGTTCATGATCTAATGTGTGATTTCCTCTCATTCTACATGTTTGTTAATACAACATCATCATATGTTGATATGTATACACATGATATCCATTAGATTGTCACAATAATAAATTTATGTAACCTGCAAGATTCATACACCAAAATCTTCATACTATATTGAATCAAACAAGCAAATAGTCCTAGTCAACCTTTATATCATGGAATTTGTCTCTCGAATAAAGTTCACAATTGTATATGTGGAATACTCAATGATACGCTTGATTTGACTTTATACTCCCAATTCAATTTGAAATATAAAAGATTGCATCATGTAGTCAATCCTGGAACATACAAAGTTTTGTGATTGTACTTATGTTGTAATAAAATAGACTACATAGGTTTCTAAAAAAATGACCAAAGTATGAATCAGACTTTGATAATTGTGAATCTATTCACACAAACAATGTAACCATATCAATCTCTTAAACCATGTTTGATAAGTTATCTTTTTTTGATAGTTTGTGCTTAACCCATTAACATGATAGCTTTACATGGATTAATAAACAAAAATTGTAAGGTTTAAGTCTAAGCAATACATTTTTAGCTCAACTCATATTATTTAAAGAAAAATATCACTATTACAAAAGCTTTTTGAACAACAAATTTAGAAGTTCCAAGTAATCAATTACCTTGTGATAATGTCTAAGCATAGCTTTGAATTTATTAAAATAAATTATTTTTTGAGATAAAATGTTCAATGACATATGGAAAAGGAAAATTAAAAGAATGCATCGATTTTGTCCATTGACTCGGATCTTTAAATCTTTTATTAAACTCCACCGCAATTTACCAAGTACATGTTTGTATTTTGTAGCACATACTCAAAATATTGGTTTTCCTTGTTTTTCAAGAATCAGACAAACTCTATATAACTATATTAGACATACTTGCTTTTTAAGGAAGACTGATAATTTGTAGATTTGTGTTGTGTGTATGATTTTAAGTGTCCCTCATAATGGCATATCCATTATGCAAATTGTTATTAGACTTAGAAATTCTTATTAAATATATGATAGTTTTATTTATTGCTTCATTTCGTGTTGAGATTTGATGGATCTTTAACATCATATTGACATGTTTAACGACACATACTCTTATATCTAACTACAAGTCTATTCTTTTTACAAATGTGTTGAGTGTCCAAATAAGAATTAAACATTGCATTAGGCTAGCATAGCAAGGCCAAGCCTTCTAAGGCCATTTATCATTTGTAGGCTAGCCTTTGCAACCATTTAAGAAAAAATAGTGACACATGCTTGTTATGTATTTTTTCGACTAAGGATTGTTCTCGAAAGAATAGCAACACGAGGATACTACACCACTATTCCATCATGTCATGCTATCACAAGGATGGCTAGACATTTCTACTATCGAGCAGAACAATCCTAAGGATGTTTTATCAGCCAAGCCGCACTCCCTGGCCAATAAATTTTTTTAACACCTTTAGAAACACAACCTAGGGAGAGTGTATTTCTTGCTTAGAATCTGATAGTCTTGGGTTTCTCAAAAATCATATGCTCAATATCACCTCACTTGATACTAGTAAAGTTTTTGCCCTCATTTGTACTGGTGAATCGGTATTCTTAAAGATCATCAAGGCAATCTAGGATCCCCTATCTCGTTCCTCCTAGTTTGACATAAAGGTATTTTACTCCAGTCATTGGCAATACTCAAGAATCTAAAGAATTTGTGTTGATCATGGATCTAGCAAACTTCGATGTAATGGCCCATGTGGGCTAGATATAGTACAAAACATTTTGCAAGCACTTGAGAATGCCATCCGAGTACTAGATATTTATGACAAATTTATTGCAGCCCCAAGGAAATCTTGAGCTATGCTAGCCCTTCCAAGAAAAAAATAATCAAGAAGAGGACCATGTAATTTGTCAATGAGCTAGATGAAGTGACACATACCTTTTCCAAAAACAAAAAAAATGATAAATCTTTTTCAACAAACATCAAAACACAATTCAAAATTATAAATGATAGAGTTTGTTTCAACCATAAAAATAGGGCCATCTCCATGGAGATTTATCAAAAAACCAAAAAGACAATTCCAAACACCATGGTAGTGACTGTACCAGGGGAGTGAGCCCTCTAAATTGAAAACAAGTATTATTGATGGTTCTTCTCGTGGATGTCTCTTTAGTACTAGATTGTCTTAACCTAATGATTTATTTTGTATTGGAGGTAAAATTTAAGGAGAAAGCATAGATGTATTATTTGCACCCAATTCCATTGTGCAAAGACTTAGGATTATGATGGTGGAGGACAATCACTCATATCAAATACACTTGGCAACATGAGTTGATATTGAAGTATGGAGAGTATTCCAATTGCGAAATTAGATTTGTGAGACATTAAGTAATGGGGCAAGGGAGATAGAAGAACACGAACAAAAAAGAGAGTAGAAATATTGTGGAACAGCTCTCTCATTACAATCAGCTGCTAAGTGCAAAAACAATCTAATAGAAAGCTTATGCAAATTACAATCACAGCTTAAGTGTTCTAATTGCCCAGCATGATCTTAAAAATTAGTTCATACTCAAAAATGAGAGTACAGTCCACCGAAGAGATTAGAAATGGTTTGTGTTGTATTATTGGAAATCAGATTCAATGTGAAGTTTAGTTCTGAAAGAGTAGTATGATATTGCGAGTTCCTCAGGTTTCAAAGACAACCATTGTTTGATCAGAAACTGAGGAGTCGTAGACGTCTGTGTTCTGATCAGAGTGAGTAAACAAGCGCGATCAAACGACGATGAAGTGCATTCAATCACAAAAAGCATTCATCTACGTTATACATAGATAGAAAAGTTGTTGTTGCTATATTACATTGAAGCACAATACAAGTAACAATTACAACAAAAAACTGACTGCGTAACTGGGAGGCTCAAATAATATGTCTCATGGACGGAGCAACCAATAATCTGTGCTTGGATGATCTATTTACAGATTTCATACATGTATTAACTACATTGAATGTTTGTCACCTAATTAGGAAAGCTGTTGTACTTGGAAGTATATGGCTTTTCTGACAACTGTACATAGTATATACGGTCAACAAATCAGGATCGTTGATGTGGACGAGGACGTCGCAAATTCTCTCACTTTGCAAATTTTGGGAAGTGGCTGGAAACGTTCCTCGTTCAAAATAGACGATCTTCAGCATTTTTCTCTCTCTTTGAGATTTTGTGAAAAAGCCGAAGGTGCCCTAAACAAGTTTAAGGTGTCTTTAGAAAGTTGAAGGTGCCCCTCAAAAAGGCAAAGATGTCTTTAACAGTTTGACTCTCTCACACTTTTCGAAAAAAATGTGAAAAGGATGAAAGTGCCCTTAATATGGTGATCTTCTTGCAAGTGTATTGTGAGGTAACCTATTGCACAATCAATTGCTTCTCCCCAATATTTAATAGGCAAAGAAGCTTCAACTCGGATTGCTTTAGCACATTCACATAGAGATCAATTTTTTCTTTTGGCAACCCCATTTTGAGATGGGGAATAAGCACAAGAGAATTCTCTCTTAATCCCTTCAATCTCACAATAATCGTAGAACTTGTTCGAGATGTATTCACCTCCTCCATCACATCTCAAAGCTTTAACTTTGTAAGAAAACTATTTCTCAACATAAGCTTTGAAAACTAGGAAGTGTTCAAACACCATGAAAAAAGAAGGTACAACCAAATATATCTTGTAAAATCATCAATGAAGGTAACAAAACAAGTAGCACCACCAATACTTTTTGAGGAAGATAAGTGAACATCCGAGTGAATTAATTCCAAAGGATGAGAAGTCTTAATGGAAGACTTTTGATCTGGCTTTCTATGTGATTTTGCAATAGCACAAGCCTCACATGGCTTGATATCTCTGAAAAGTGATCTTGGTAGGCCAATAGCCTTATTATTCTTGATCATAGAAAGCATATACTTATAGTTGGGATGTCCCAACCTCCTATGCCATATCTCCTCCTTAGACATAAAAGCAATTTCACAAAAAATTGTATTCTCATAAGAATTTAAATTGAAGATGCCACCATATCTAGATCCATTAGCTAGGATCTCATCACTTTTCTTAATAAAGCAAGTATTGGCATTGAATTTCACATCACAACCACAATCAAGCAACTTTCCAACACTTATTAAGTTCTTTGTAAGCTTAGGAAAAAGTGATAGAACTTTAGAAAAAGCAAGCTCTAATGGAATATTGCCAATTCCTTCAATAGAGCATTCATGATCATTTGCTGTATAAATAGATCTTTTAAGTCCTTTATAGGGTACAATAGAGTCAAAAGACTCCTTTGAACAACACATATGTGATGAGGCACCACTATCAATGTACCATGCTCCATCCTTCTTGAAGGGTATTGAAGAAAAGCTTGACACCATGAGGGATCCTTCTCCTTCACTTTGATATTTGTTGGATCTGAATGTTATTGGAGTTACTATTTCGTATGCTTTTGGTGAGAGAGAAAGAGTAAGCTATTATCTTGGTGAATCTTATTTAGATGTGGATATTTTATACATGCTGAATACTGAGATATGCTATCGCTCTCATGGGATCGAACCTACGCGTGACAACTAACTTCATCTCCTTGAAGCTTGAGTGCTTGGATCTTGGATTGAAGATAGGATAGGAAATAAACCCACTACAACCTGACTCGCCTCTCCCGCATCACGTCGCTGGACTAGGCAAACCTCTTCAGCTGTGCTTCCACCCCCTGCTGCAATTCACACTAAACTCTCCATCTCTCAATCCACTAATGCTTCCTGCCTCTGCTTCCTCACAAGGTCAGTTTGTGACCATTGGAGCTACAATTCCAATCATAGTTGCCCAAGCTGCCTCACCCCCACAAACTCGAGCAATCTCACCAAACACCCAGGCTTTCATGGACATGTTCAATGATTCCAACCCCCTTGGGGCTTTAGAAATTTTTGAGATGCCCAAAAGTCCAGGACTCTTTGGACTCCAATCCTCAAGAAAAGGATTGAATAGTTCCATGACAATTCTACAGTTTTTGAATCCTCATTCCATACTAATCAACAAGATACATCGCTGACCAGGCACCAGACACTATTCAGATCATGCATGCGGTTAAATATCCAAAGCAGTTCGACGCCATGGTGCCAGAAGGGTTTGAGGAAGAGAATATCTTTGAAGAAGAAGAATTGCCAACACCACCTCCATGCCAAACAAGAATAGTACCACTAGTTCCTCTTGCTGCTACCACCTCCACCTCAGTAGATTTTGGTGATGCCCTTGGGTTAGTTTCAAACCTTGCGCAAGTGATCCAGTCTATGCTGGATAAGATAAAAGAAATGGAGCAACGCATTTCAAATTTGGATTCTGAAAACACTTTAATCAACTAGAAGATCATCCAACTGGATAGAGAGCTCAAGATCACCAAACAACACGAAGCCAAATCTGAAGTTGAGAAGAAAAAAACACAACAAACAATAGATCGCCTAGAGAATTATGTGGCGCAACTCCAAAATACATTGACAATTGGTAGATCAAATTGTGCAGGATTCAAAATAACAAGTACTGCTGTTACAAGGACAATTACAAATGGTTGAGCAAAATCACACACGTCTGCAAGGTGAATTGGATGCGACAACCCTTGAGCATGATACGTATCTTCATACACGAATTTTTGATCATCCAGTCACACCGACTGAACAACTATTTGCTCAAAAAAGTTGAAATCGAGTGGCCTTGCAAGGATTTAAGAGCCGATTCGACAGATTCAAAGGCACGGCCTCGACAGAGCTGGCAAAGGCCAAAGAAATTGTCACAAATTATGAAAAGGCCGCCTCCCAAGTTTGTTAGACATAACTAAACATTCACCTTTTAGTTTAGTAGTCACTAGTTATTGGTGAGCTCAAATCTATAAGGCCCTTGTTATGAGGAGAAGCCATAATTGAGCACGGTTGCTAGTATGGGGTCTAATGTAAGACCATGATGGTTAGGAGATGGCTGGATTGTATAGCAAGAAGTTCTGGGGGGTTCAGGAGGTGGAGCCCCCTGAGAAATAGGGGTTCCAGGGGGGCGGTTCGGGGGGCAGAGCCAACCCCCCACCCCCCCCCCCAGATGGTACGGCCTCTTCATCATTTGGCCTTCCGACTCCCTATGCAAAACCACACTTTTGGTGTTTTGCATCCCTTTTGTCACTTGGTTGTTCGCTCTCTCTGATGGTGGTCGCCACTATATAACTACCACGTTGAGAATCATTCCTCAACAGTTGAAACATTCTGTTTTTGTGTAGATTAGTCATCCAGAGTCTATTCTAGATTGCCATTGAAACCCTTCTCCAAGGTGCACAGATTGGATAACACTATCATCATATGTACTGGTCTTATTATCAGATTTTCAGATTCATGGTCATTGTCTCTTGTCTATGCTGAATTCAATTGTCAATTATAATAGGTTTTAGAGTCAAATCCACAACTTGACGTTCCAATCATGCCACAATTCTCACCTCAACAACATGATAAAGCAGAATTGGATGCGGCTATGGATTCAAGAATGGATCAGGGACGAGCGCCAGAGGTTGAAGAGTGTCCTACTTGCTCCACAAGTTACACAAACAGGTCCATCCACATCGGGGACCAGAGAGAGTTTAGGAAAGCAACATAATTTTCATAAACTACTTGCTTATCCTTTTCATTATATGTGAGCCTTGAAGGTACTTGTCTCTCCCTTGATGTTCTCATGGATTTTGACTTGATGAAGGTAGATCATCATCACCATCTAAAGTAGGATTCTTTACATCAACATCAAGAATGTTAGATACATCCACATCACCATCAATAATGCTTGAAGATACTTTTGGAATGTTTCCCTCATAAAAAATGACATCTCTACCAACAATCACTTTGTTAGTAGAAGGAATATAAACCTTGTATGCTTTACTCACCTCACTATATCCAACAAAAATACATCTCCTTGAATATGGATCCTCCTTGTTACTATCATCAAGAGTAATGTTGACATAGCATGTGCATCCAAAAGTTCTTGAAAAGTTGACACTCGGCCTACTCTTGAATAGCATCTCAAAAGGTGTCCTTTCATCCAAAATAGCACTTGACCACCAATTGCACAAGAAATTGGCACACAACAAAGCTTGATTCCAAAATGGTTTATCAAGATTATCACCTAGCCTCATGTCTTTAGCACTTTCACATAAAGTCCTACTCTTCCTTTCAGCCACTCCATTTTGTTGTGGGGTCCTTGATGTTGTATACTCCCCCTTGATTCCATGCTCATCACAAAAGGCCTTGAACTTGTTAGATTTCTTATGCTCAACCTTAAACAAATTGTTCAAGTAATGAGCATCTTGAAATACTGAAGGCCAACAACATATTCTTTTAGGCCTTCACATCTTCCTTTTGAGATTTTCTATGACTTAGAAATCATTTTAAGGCACCTTCATCTTTTTCGTCTTTTTCACTCCTTAGCGAGAGATGCGACACACTGGCCAAGTGGAAAGAATACCTTAGAATTCATTTTTAAGACGCCTCTGTCTTTTTCACGTTTTTCACTCCTTAGCAAAAAATGCGACACACTGGCCAAGTGGCTAGAATACCTTAGAAATCATTTTTAAGGAACCTTCGCCTTTTTGGCCTTTTTTGTTTTTCTCGCATTTTTGGCTGACTGACTTTGCCAACTTATGAGTAACCCTAAAAACAGCTGGACAAAACAAATATCCCAAAGGCGGTTGGCGGTTACCAACTTTGTACATATGCAAAGACTGGCATAAATAGCATTAAAGACTTGTAAGATATATTTGACACTTGTAAATCTCTATATTAGCTAAATCAAGCTATGTAAGTGTTAATTTTGAAATTTCTCTTTCAAGTAGAGTTATCTATAGCCAGCGTTATCATGCTCAACAAGCTGAAGTTATTACTTCAAGCTATTGTATCACTGTTGATATTTTATCAGAGTGCAATTTTTGTCTTACTACTGCATCGTTCATTTGTGCAAATTGTATGAATTCTTCTAATTGAATAATTCTGCTATTAACTGTTGCATTTTTGTTCCTACATGCCTACGCTCTGAGCAACCGAACCTCTGCTGCGCTCACGACCACCATTTTTTGACATGGTATCAGAGCAGGCATTTTAGTAATTTGTATTTTTCTACTATGGATTATTAGTCTTGTTTCTATCAAGACATCTTTCTAACAAACACGCAGCCAATAGTATTCTGATAGTCATTGTTTCTATGAACAATCTCATTCAACCAAAATGGATCCATCATCTAGTTCATCTCTCATTGACAAGCTTGATGGAGATAACTACCATCTCTGAAAATTCAAGATGAAGGTTATACTTCTAGCCAAAGAACTATGGGACATTGTTGATAGCACAGAGCTCAAACCAGAAGATGATGCAGCCATCATCACCAAGTGGAGACTGAGATATGGCAAAGCATTTGCCATGATCACCCTCAATATCAAGGACACTCAGATCAACCACATACATGCTGCTCAGACCACTAAGGATGCATGAGACATCCTAGCAACTCTCTATGACATTAGAGACATTACATCCAAGCTCCATCCGAGGAAGAAATTCTTCAACCTCATAATGTCTGAAGTAGATAGTGTTTTGAGCCACCTCAACACTTTCAAAAATCTTATGGAGCATATGATTGCAATAGGCTCAGTCATAGAAGATTCTGATGCACTCATGACTCTATTATCGAGTCTACTTTAAGCCTATGAAAATTGGGTAATGGTAATTTCTACCCAGGAGCACCTCACCCTATCCAAAAAATTAGAAGTTTAGATCCAAGAGATCTACAAAGTTAGGCTCTACTGACAAAAAGAGCAACATGCAGTCTGGACCAAATTCTGGTTCAAGATTGAATTCAAACTCTTCATCATTCCAACCTGTGCAGAAACTATTCTACAAATATTGTAAGAGGACTGGTCACGAAATCAAGGACTGCCGAACTTTAAAGTATAACAACAAAAAAAAGAAACAGTTCCAACAACAAGCATATAATGCTACAGCCAGTCACTCAAATCAACAAGAAGAAGAAGAAGAAGATGAAGCAGCTTTCATGACCAAAGTTGAAGAACAACAAGATATCGATTCTTGGTATCTAGACTCCAGATCAACTCAACACATGACTCACCATCGTGACTGGTTCAAAGAATACATGTCGTTCACCCACTCTTGAGTTGTGCAACTTGGAGACAACTCATCGCATTCAATCAAAGGTGAAGGAACAATCAGGGTTGAGTTCAAAAGAGGTGAAGTCAAGGTGTTGTCCAACGTTCTCCACGTTCCTTATTTGACCAAGAATTTGCTCTCAGTTAGCAGAATCACCGATTCAGGTCAGAGGGTCGAATTTGATACAGAAGGCTGCACAATTCTTGGCAAGTCCCGAAAGGTTCTAGCCTACGGAAGAAGAAGTGGCTATCTGTACAAACTCAGCCATTGGTATTCTTCTAACAATCAAGCTCTTCACACAGCCACTTCTGAATCAACTGATATGTTGTGGTATTTTAGACTTGGCCATCTTAGCTACAATAGTATTCAACAAATGTCAGTTCAGAATCTAGTACAAGACTTGCCTTCAATCAGCAAGCCAACTTCTCCATGCGAAAGTCCTTTGGCTTGGAGAGATTCATCAAAAAATTACATCTCTACTTACAACAACTTTTTTGGTAATTGGATTAAATATCCTATAAGCTTTCTTACTTTCACTATAACCAACAAAGATGCCTTTGAAAGGAGTGGAATCTTTCTTTTTCCTTGTTTCTAAAGGATTATGTACATAACAAGTATATCCAAAAACTTTCAATCACTAAGATTTGGCTTTCTTCATAAGGTGTAAGTCCTTTAATGGCACTATTAGTCATTCTATTATATAGAATGTTTGCACATAAAATAGCTTCTCCCCAAAATGAAATAGAAAGGAATGCATCTAATCTCATAGCTTTAGCACACTCACATAGTGTCCTATTCTTTCTCTCAGCTACTCCATTTTGTTGTGGAGTATATGTGCAAGTAAACTCTCTCCTAATGCCATTAGTTTTACAAAACTCTTTCATTCTATTGGAGATGTACTCCCCTACATTATCACTTCTTAATACTTTCAAGCTAGTATTAAGTTGTTTTTCCACAAGAATTTTGCACTGTACAAAGGACTCAAAAACTTCACTTTTCTTAGACAAGAGTATCTTGATCTATCATCAATAAAAGTAACATACATAAGAGCTCCACCATTTGATTCATGTGAAAATGAATGAACATCCGAGTGTATAAGGTCAAGAGGAGAGTTATATCTTGTCAAAGATCTCTTGAAAGGTAGCTTATGAGATTTGGAGAGTTCGCAAGCTTCACAAAGCTTGCCACACTTGGATATGGTTTTGGGAAGTCCACTTGCTAGCTCCTTTGTCACCATGGTCTCCATAGCCTTGAACTTAGGATGGCCTAACCTTTTGTGCCATAATTCCACTTGAGTGAGCTCCTCCCTTGCCATGTTCACACTTCCAACCATCACAATAGCATCCAATTTGAATAACCTCCCTTGCTTGAAACCACTAGCAATACATTTTTCATCTTTCAAGATAGAACATGCTCCATGCTTGAAATGTACATCTAATCCACTATCCATAAGTTGTCCTACACTCAACAAGTTCTTTGTAATTGAAGGTAAATAAAGAACATTGTTTAGATCTACTTTTTTAGATGATCCGAGACATAAAGGAATGGATCCAACACCTACAATCTCACATTCTTGATCACTTGCAGTGAAGAAAAATCTCTTAGAACTATTGTAAGAAAGTAGATTAGAAAAGTAGTCTTTTGGTGAGTCATGTGAGAGCTTTCCCCAAGTGTCTTGATTAGATGTTTGTGGTGAGGATACCATCAAAGATAGATTGCCTTCTTCCTCCTCCTCCTCAAGCACAAGATTGCCTTGATTGTCCTTCTCTTGGGCATTCTTCATCTTGTAGCACTCGGATGCAAAATGTCCCTTTTTTCCACAAAAGAAACACTTTAGCTTCTTCTTGTCCTTCTTGCTCTTGCCTTTGGAACTTGATGCTCCATCTTTGTTCTCCATCTCCATGTCTTGAGTCTTCTTGGATGGAAACTTTTTCTTCTTGCCTTTCAAGGAAAAGTTAGCTTTTTCATCACCATCATTCAAAGATAAGAAACTCATCCTACTTTTGATATGAAGCATTCTACTCTCCTCACTTACAAGCACACTTTGAAGTTTTTCAATACTAGGAAGTGAATATTGAATAGCAAAGGTTTGAACAAGATTGGAATAATCATCTCCTAATGCATTCAAAATGATTTGAACTAATTCATCATCTTTGATTTTATCATCTATAGAAGACAACTCCTTATTCAAAGATTTGATCCTAAAGACATAATTTTGGGCACTTTCACTACTTCATTTCATGCTTTGAAGGATTTGATTCCTAAGCATGAGTATCCTTGAAGTATTCTTTGATCCATAAACTGCTTTTAATGAATCTCATGCCTCTTTGGATGTGGTACAAAATGAGATTTCCTTCAAAAGTTCATTACTTACATTCATCTTTATGTAATGTAATGCAACTCTACATCTCTTTTTGTACTTTACCAATTAACTCCTCCTTCATTTTGAGAAAGTAAAAAAGAGTTAACCTTAGCACACCAACTGCTTGGTGCTTGCTTAAGACCATACAAACTCTTTTGTAGAAAACAAACATGATTTGGCTTGCCATGTAAAATGTAGCCCTCAAGTTGCTCCATAAACACCTCCTCCTCAAGATCCCCATTCAAGAATGCATTTGTAATGTCCAATTGCCATAAATCCCATTCCAAAAGTGTTGCAAGTGATATAATGATTCGAATGCTTACCATCTTTGCCATGTGTGCAAAGATCTCCTCATATTCAATACCATGTTCTTGTGCATATCCGTTTGCTACCAACCTTGCCTTGTACTTGTTGATTGATACATCTTGGTTTGGCTTGGCTTCACTTTGACGATCCATTTATGTCCAATAGCCTTCTTGTCCTTTGGAAGTTCAACCAATCTCCATGTTTCATTCTTCATAAGAACTTCATACTCAAGATTCATTGCTTGGATCCACTCCTCTTTGTTCTTTGTTCTTTGCTTCATCTACACATGTAGGTTCATCAGAAGAGAGTACGAAAGCATACTTTGTATCACCAACAACTTGCTTACCATTTTCATCATAAATGAGCCTCAAAGGTTGTTTCCTTTGCCTTGATGTCCTCCTTGGCTTTTAATTTGAAGTAGGCCCTTCAACATCAACATCCAAAGTACCATCTCATCATCAACATAGATTCTGTAAGCTTTCTTGTTGGATGCATATCCAACCATGATCCCTTTAATAGAATTAGGATCATCTCTTTTCCTTGCTTCCAAGGGCACATGAACAAAGCAAGCACAACCAAAAACTCTAAGGTGATCTACCTTAGATTTCTTCTTAAACAAGACTTCAAAAGGTGATTTTTCAGCAAGTGCATTGTGAGGTAATCTATTGCACAAATAGTTTGCACAATTTATAGCTTCACCCCAATATTCAATAGGCAAAGAAGCTTCAAGAAGAATTGATTTAGCACATTCACATAAAGATATGCTTTCTTCTCAACAACTCCATTTTGAGATGGAGAATAAGCACAAGAAAACTCTCTCTTTATTCCTTCACCTTCACAGTATTCACGAAACTTGTTGGAGATGTATTCACCTCCTCCATCACATCTTAAAGCTTTAACTTTGAAAGAAAACTGCTTCTCAACATAAGCTTTGAAGATTAGGAAGTGATCAAAAACCATTGCCTTTGAAGAAAGTAGATACAACCAAGTATATCTAGTAAAGGTGACAAAACATGTTGCACCACCAATACTTTTAGAAGAGAAAAAATGTACATCTGAGTGTATAAGCTCCAAAGGATGAGTAGTCTTTATAAAAGACTTCTGATATGGCTTTCTGTGTGATTTTGCATTAGCACAAGTCTCACAAGGCTTGAAATCTTTGGAAAGAGATTTTGGAAGACCAATTGCCTTCACTTTCTTGACCATAGAAGACATAGATTTAAAGTTAGGATGCCCCAACCTTCTATGCCACAACTCCTCCTTAGATAACAAAGCAACTTCACAAAGATTTGCATTCTCATAAGAATTCAACTTAAAAATTCCACCACATCTAGATCCATCAGCTAGGATCTCATCATTTTTCTTGATAAAGCAAGTATTGGAGTTGAACTTTACATCACAACCATTATCAAACAACTTTCCCACACTAATCAAGTTCTTTGTAAGTTTTGGAATGAAAAGAACATTAGAAAGTGCAAGAACTTTTGAAGAAGCAAGTTTCAATGGAATGTTACCAATTCCTTCTATAGAGCACTCATGATCATTAGTAGTGTAAATCTTGAGTCATTTGTAAGGTACAATTGAGTCAAAAGACTCCTTTGAACAACACATATGTGAAGAAGCTCCACTGTCTATGTACCAAGCTCCATCTTTCTTGAAAGGTGATGAAGAAACACTGGACACCATCAGTGATCCTTCTCCGTCACTTGCAATAGCATCTTCTTCAATCTCTTTGGAGAGATCATCTTGCTTGAGTTGGTTTTTCTTCTTAAAGTAGTAGAGGCATAGTGCCCCTTCTTGCCACAGAAGAAACACTTCACTTTCTTATTCTTGGTCTTTGAAGTAGAAGGATGAGATGAATCATCCTCTTCACCATCTTTGTCTCGATCTTTGGCTTTGTCTTTGTTGGATGCTTGAGAGAATTGGTTCTTAATCCTTCCTTTATGCTTGTCTTTGTCAAAGAGGGCTTTGTCACTTCCACCATGCTCGAGTTTGTTCATCTTGGATAGTTTATAGCTTTGCCTAGATTCTTCATAAATAAGAATTCCTTGGAGAGTTTCTAGATTAGGCAACTCCTCCTTAATGGAAAAAGACTGAACAAGATTATCATAGTCATCTCTCAAGCCGTTTAAAATGACTTGAACTAGCTCATATTGGTTAATAGTAAAACCAACACTGGAAAGCTCTCTATGTAAATCTTTAACTCTCAGAACATAGTTTGATGCACTCTCTTCACTTCTTTGAAAACTTTGAAAAATCTAATTCCTAAGAGTGAGTATTCTAGAAGTATTCTTTGCTTCATAGATGGACTTAAGTGCATCCCAAGCTTCTTTGGATGTAGTGCAAGATCCTATCTCTCTCAAAATTTCATTAGATACATTCATCTTAATGAAATATAGAGCCATTCTAGCTCTCTTCCTATACTTAGGAATTTCAGCCTATACTTGAGGCTCCTCCTCAACACCAAGCACAATGTCCATAACATCCTGGAGTATCAAAATAGACTCCATTCTAAACTTCCAAATTGAATAATTAGAAGTTTTTAGTCTTTCATTTGCTTCTAGAAGATATCCTCCAAGAGGTGTCATTTAGATGAAGACTTCTTAGTTATTGATCTGCAATATATTTGAGCTTGTTCCAATCAGACTTAAAGTTGCTGCTCTCTTTCACTATAGGTATTTTCAAGGATGTACTACCTTTCTATGTGAAATACTTGCAACTGTATTTGAGATGAATCTCAAATATTCCACAAGACAAGTTATCTAGATCAGACACACAAAGTGGATTGAGACACTTTGGCTAGTTTGAATCCTACTTTTAGCACATGTGAAATGCTTCAAAAGAAAATACTATTGACACTCAGAAGGCTCAAAGGGTGTTCAATTGCTTCAAACTTAGTCTTGATCTTCAGTTTCTTGTCAAGGATGCTCAAAACAATGGATTCAGAACAAAGCAAGGTTGAATCAAATCAAAATGCTGTCACTAGGATTTTGGACCTATCCTTATCCTCTTTAAGAGCTTATAACTCTTGATAGACACATCAGATTGATTTAGTTTCAATTTCTATGGAAAGTACAGATCACAACTTTCCATCAAGCTATAACACCACTATTTTTGGATCTACAAGCAAGGAGATAGAAGGGACTGAAAATCTCTGATTTTCACATGTGCGAAATTCCAGAATTCCGTACTACCACTATTCAGGTCTAAAAATTCAGTTCCAATCCGATTTTATCCAAATACATTCTAGAGAAAGGTGAGAAAAAGTGCAAAACTATTTTCTGGCTTGAATTAGCTCTCAATTTTTTGACAATTAGAGATGTTACCATGCAAAGCTCAATTTGGCTCTGATACCATGACAAAATTTCCAGAATTCACACATGTGGGGAATGTCCACAAGCATGATGGATCTAATTAAGCATGCTAAGCATCATAATATCATAGCAATGAATCGATAATGAGCAAAAGTACAAGATATCAGTGTCTTAGCATTAGCCTCAACACGAGTTAGAGAGAGAAAGATAGAGAGATAACAAGCAAAAAATATGGGAATCCAAAATGGCATGAGATAGCTACAAAGCTTTGGTTCTTCATCACAAAATATGAGGAAAGCTACACATATTTATGGAGTTTGAGGTAGCTTGAGGTAGAACCACATCCATCCATCATAAATGACATCTAAAGTGATAACTAGAGTCTATGTGACATTTGTCACTTCTCATGCATGAAACTCTACCAGCTTTTTCCAAGTGTGCTAGTTCTAACTAGAAATGTACAAATCATCATGCATGTGTCCATTACACTTTGTGCATGCCTTGCATGTCACTATGGATCACTTACCATTAGTGCATGTGAATTGCCACGAGTTTCTACTAGCATAATTTTGCTAATTCTATGTCTATAAACTATATGCAAGTTGTATTCATCAATCTAGATATGAGATATCCATGTAGCTCGAGTTCTATCTAGGCTAAACTTGGCATTTTGCATTTATGAACAACATACTTGCATGTTACAATATTTGTAGCAAGCCTAAAGTCAAGATGGATTATGTTTCCATTTCAACACTAATAAGATTCTTGATGCAATTTTTCTCTTAAAGGGTTCTGCTAGGTCGAAGTGGTTTGACTATGTCCATTCTCATCCGCCTATCTCTAAGTGGCATGACTTTCCACATGTACTTTGCCTTTTTATATTTTCCGATGATAATTATGTATTTGTTCTTCCTCTCACTCTTACAAGTGGTATTATAGGTCTTGAGAGTTCTACTCCTTCTGATTCCTCTCTTGAGCATTCTTCCATATGCAAGGTTCCATTTTCTTGTGCAGGACAAATAGAGATAGAGTCACACATTGCTAGCGATACACATGAGGATGATTTTATATCACACAGTTTGAGCAAGTTGTCTGATTTACTTGAGATAGTTATTGATTTACCTGAACTCATCATTGTATCCCATAGTGAGTCAGAGAAACCAGCACCAATCAATAGGTCCAAATGGAAACCAAGCTATATGTAATAACTAGGAATGCCATATATCCATAGCATCAACATGGACTGTAGCAAACCTATATGTAGAAATACATGGAGACTGAAGGATGCCTGTATACTCATCTAGAAAGATCCCAATATATAAATACCTTAGATAAGTAATAGTGACCATTTGGAAAATATCCTCGGATGGAAAATGTGTAACGGTAAGGGCCAAAGGTGCATGAATCAGGTAAGGAACCGTAGAAATATCATGAGGTAGTTCACAAACCTCAAGCAGAGATCCATGGAGTAAAGCAAAAGAAGATACAACCTAACCACCAATAGCGAGGGAACCATCAAATGTGGACCCATGAAGAACCCCATAGAAATCAGCAGGAACATCGGCCATAACGAACTCAAGAGATGGAGATATAGAGACCAATGGATAAGATACTACACCAACCACCGAACCAGGAGGGCTATCTGAGGTATGCGCAAAAGCAATAGTAGAAATACCACCAAGGTATATGGCCTAAATATCAATGAAATTAGGAATGACCACTGAATACAATATCTGTGTATCAAGGCATATAGACACAAGGCACACAACAACAACCTATAAATCTGGAGCAACATCAACCTGAGGAAGAGGACCCACGAATGGTGAAAGTGAAGCAGCAACTGATGTACTCTGAATGGAAAGAAGAGTTGCATCTTGAGCCTTTGGAAGGTACACATAAACTACTTCCTGGTAACCAACTGATAGTCACCCTGAGAATCAATACCAGCAAGTGAATGATGCTGACCAGTATGAGTAAAGGAAAGTGTCTGTTGAGATAGATCCGCAACAACAGTACCAAGTGAAGAGAACTAGTTTGCACCAAAATTAATGTCATAGTGCTTTAGAAAAATGATGTAGAAATCTGCCTTACCAGAAAAATCACCAATGCGATAATCCAAGTCCTAAATCATTTGAGAACTGGGAAAATAATGGGAATGAGCAATCTCAACACTGAGAGGCTGGGAAGTAGGAACAGGTGTAGCACAAATCCTAATGGAAATGTCACTACTAATAAATGAATGCGTACTACTTATATCCACTAAAGCAATATACTCTTTCCCTGCATCTAGATTAATATGATCCACAAATGGAACAACATACGTAGGCATAATAACAGAAGCATCAACTGATAAGTTCTGCATATAAAAGAATCGCATACTCATCTAGATGTGTATCAGCAAAATCAACTAGTGAGTGTACAATAGGACCTTCATGAAATGTATAACCATATGCCATATGGAGATCTATTGGAGTAGCCAAAGCATCTGAAACCATAGACCCATGAATAATATCAAAATAAGGAGAATAGGCGACAACATCTATAGCATGGCATTCAAAAACACGAGTAGCATCAAATTACTCAACAACAATATCAAAGCATGCAACAACATCATCAATGGTATCATAGTATGCTATATCAATATCAAGTATTACTGATCGCCTATGTTGTAGATATCTCTATGATTATGCATGTGGCTCTCTATCTGTTCCTTGGATTGTTGCTCATTGTCAAGCTTGGCATATCTTGATGGCTTGGTTATTGCCTCCGTTCCAGCTACTGTTTGTCTAGGTGATCTTCAGATTCCCCGCCATTTTAGGTTACTCCATATTGTTTGGTCTCTAATGCTGAGTTGCCACTTTGTTCTGGTTTTCCAAGACTATCAGAGTACCTTGAGAGAGTTCCTTCTCCTCTCTTGGATAGTTTTTGGGGATGTTGCCACCATATACTTTGGTATTGCTCATATGTGCTTTGATATTCATTCCCAACTACACGTGGATATTAAGCTGATGTCTGTTACTGATGTTGGAAATCATGTTCCTCGTTCCAGTGCATTTCTTCTATTCCTCACTTGTGCGCCTGGTGTGTACTTTGGGATTACACTTGTGGCCAGTTTCGATGGGTCATCCAATTCTCCATCCATTTTTGGTGTATCCTATGATGGATTGGTATGTCCATATGAGGTCTTTCTGGATGAGTTTTTTTGGCTACAGTCTTTCAGTTGGGGCCTCTACTATTTCTAGATTTGTTGTTATTGTTTTTATGCATCATGTCTTTTTAGATGATGCATTGATTTCTTGGACCTTCTGTAGCTTTTGACATGCTGCTCTTCTCGTGATAGGGGCCTTGAAGGTACCGTATTCAACTTGAAACACAAGCGGACCACGTGAGACACAAGACTCACACCGAGAAAACCTCACTTCCACCATGAGATCATCATCCTCCATCTTACTAGGTTGACATCCTATCGGACGCTTACAAGACAAACTCGTAATGCTGATAACAATGAGTGCAACTTGAGAAAATCTTACTGCCAGTAAGATTATACCCTCACCAGAAAATCAGCTAGTAGACATGTCAACAAGTCACTGAGCATCAAATGAGTACTTTGTTTTTCTTTTCAATAGTAAATGCATAACCAAATTAGACTCCAACTCATATCTACGTCTAGTCACAAAAGATTCTCATGACAAAGTCACATGCTTGGATCGGGGCACTATCTGATTTGTCATATGTTGTAGATGAGCAATTATCGTATACCTTGGCTGGCTTGACATGGCTTGTTGATGTGAAAATTGTCAACATTTCCTAGCTAGTTTGAGGCCTAAATTGGCTAAAATTGTAAATAGTTTTGGTTCTGGAGTTTTGCACGTGTGAACCAGGCCACAATGTTTTTATTTACTGTATTTTTTCAGTATGATGAAGTGTCAAACTTCATACCCTTCAAAATGAGACCATTTTGATGTATTTTGGTCATATAAGCCATTTTTAACTATTTTTCCTATATAGGGAATATCTAGGGTCAAGTACCTTCTAGAGAGAGGAGAGAGAGTCATCTTCCTCATCCATAAATAGTAGGGAAGTCGTGGAGAACAGGTTGGAGAAACCTTTTGTATGCTTCATTGAGATCAATAGATCATTGTCATTGTTTCTTCCTCCATTGAGAGCATTGTTGTGTGTATTGTCTTCAAGCTATTGTGTATGATCTTAGGTGCTTTCCAAAAGTGGTAGGCTGATGTATTATGGACTGTATAATGCTATTTTGGGCCGCACTTGATGTTTATGGAAGTTTCCATTTGTGATAAATGCTTTTTGATCAAGTTCTTTGTGAAAAACTCAGATCCAAAAGATGCTAAAGTTTCATAAAGATCTTGGCCATGGAAGTTATGCACATCTAGATTGAAAAAATGATAGAAATTGTGATGTTAAGCATACTAAACATCAACTAAACATCAAAATCTGATCATAAGCTTCCACAAACAGAAACTTGCTGTCCCTGTCCGTACTTCAGAGCCTACAACCTGCATTTCACACGTGTGAAGCCATAGCAACAAAGAAATCACAATTCTAGTGGCTAGAATGCAAGATATGAACAAAAAAGTGAGAGAGAAGAAGATGGACCTTCAAAGAGCATAACATTCATTCAATAGAATGAAAATGAGATGTGTACATACTCGTGGAGATGGCTATTTATAGCAGCCATAGTGCCTCTTGGCCACTTGTCTTATGATAGGCTAAAATTGGGGTCCAATAGGATTCACCCATATACCTAGAAATTTGGTCAAATAGGAATGCACCAAATTATGAGCCAATAGAAGAGCTCCACACTCGACCTCCTCTAATTAATGTGACCTCAAAAGTAGTGTACACATACTTTGGGCCTCTACATACATGTATGAACCTATCTCTAACTTTTATTTGGCCATAGGCCTACAAAATCTCAAGTTAGGAAAATACTACTAGTTGACAATTTTTCACACTCCCTCTTCAACTAGTTTTAGCATAGATTTAGAAAGTACACCAAGACTTGTTCTATGCTTGAAAAATAAGTCCTTTCCCAATGCTTTGGTAAAGATATCAGCCACACATTCCTTTGATGGGACATGTTCAAGCTTGATCTCTTTTGCCAACACTTGTTCTCTCACAAAATGGTAAGCCACCTCGATATGTTTGCTCCTTGCATGGAAAACCGGATTGCTTGCTAGACTTTGGGCTGAAAGGTTGTCACAAAAGATGATTGGACTCTCTGAAAAATCCAGCAAATGAAGCTCCATAATCATCCTCTTGATCCACACCATCTCCTTTGTGCATGATGTCAAAGCTTTGTACTCGGCCTCACTAGAAGAAAGTGATATAGTTGCTTGTTTCTTCGACATCCATGAGATAGCTCCATCACCTATGAAAATAGCATGTGCATTTATGGATTTTCTATCCATAAGGTCTCCTGCAAAATCTGAATCTGAAAAACCAAATAAGTTAGGTGATGAGCCTCTATAAACAATGCCAAAATCTTTTGTTCCCGAGATGTATCTCAAGATCCTCTTTCCTAGTTTCCAATGTTCTATGCTAGGATCTTGCATGAATTGGCTTAATCTACCAACACAATAAGATAAATCAGGTCTTGTGATGGTTAGATATATAAGAGAACCTATTAGCTTCCTATAGAGAGTAATGTCCTCGAAGGATCTTTCATTACCTCTTATAGTTAGCTTTACATGTGATTCCATAGGTGTATCAATAGGATTTGCATCTACCATATGAAATCTATTGAGAATAGAAATAGCATACTTCTCTTGTGAAATAAAAGTGATTTGAGAAGTTCTAATTACTTCTATTCCTAAGATATAGCTCAAAAGACCAAGATCATGCACTTCAAATTCCTTTTTTAGTGCTTTCTTGATATCTTCTATATCTTCCTTGTTCCCTCCACTTAAAATAATGTCATCCACATAAATTAGAAGGATTGTAACATCATTAGCACTAATTCTAAAGTAAAGTGAATGATCATACTCACTCATAGTGAAGTTTTGAGAAAGTAGAAAAGAGTTAAGCCTAGCATACCAACTCCTTGGTGCTTGCTTAAGACCATACAAACTTTTTTGTAGAAAACACACATGATTAGGCTTGCTATGAGAAACATAGCTCTCGGGTTGCTCCATGTAGACTTCCTCTTCAAGATCACCATTCAAGAAAGCATTAGAAATGTCTAATTGCCAAAGATCCCATCCATAAAGAGTTGCAAGGGAAATGATTACTCTTATGCTCACCATCTTTGCCACGGGTGCAAAGGTTTCCTCATAGTCAATGCCATGCTCTTGAGCATAACCTTTAGCCACCAACCTTGCCTTCAACTTGTTGATAGATCCATCTTGATTTGTCTTTACCTTGAAGATCCATTTGCATCCAATTGCACTTTTGCCCTTTGGAAGCTCCACCAATCTCCATGTGTTGTTCTTCATAAGTGCTTCAAACTCAAGATCCATTGCTTGGATCCATTCCTCTTCTTGCCTTGCTTCATCTACACATGAAGGTACATCAAAAGAAGTTAGGAAAGCATAGTTGGATCCATCCACCACTTGCTTACCTTTGCCATCATAAGTGAGCCTTGAGGGTTTCACTTTATGCCTTGGAGTTCTCCTTGGAATTTGACTTGAAGAGGCTTCTTCAACATCCACATCCAATGTGTCATCAACTCCATTGTCATCAAGCACATTAGTTGCAACAACACCATCATCACTTGAAACAACTTTTGGAATGTTACCTTCATCAAAAATGACATCCCTACTTGTGAACACTTTCTTGATTGAAGGAACATAAATCCTATATGCTTTGCTTACTTCACTATAACCAACAAAAATGCCCTTTCTTGAAGATGGATCCTCCTTAGTTCTATCATCAAGAGTAATGTTGAAGTAGCAAATGCATCCAAAAGTTCTTAGAAACTTGACATTAGGCTTCGTACCAAACAAAGCTTCAAAAGGGGTTTTTCCTTCCAATACAACACTTGGCCATCTATTGCATAGGAAATTTGCACACAACAAAGCATCACTCCAAAAAGGTTTAGGAAGATTAGCATTCAATCTCATTGCCTTTGCACTCTCACACAAGGTTCTATTCTTCCTCTCGGCCACTCCATTTTGTTGTGGTGTTCTTGGACATGTGTACTCCCTCTTGATCCCATGCTCATCGCAAAAGGCTTTGAATTTGTTAGAAATGTATTCACCACCATTGTCGCTCCTCAAGCATTTGATTTTGGTTGTAAATTGAGTCTCAATAGCAACTTTGAACTTGACAAACACATCAAACACCTCATCCTTGCTCTTTAGTAGATAAACCCAACAAAATCTACTAAAATCATCAATGAAAGTTACATACATCTTAGCACCTCCATTGCTAATTGTAGTAACACCATGAATATCCGAATGCAAGAGAGAAAAAGGCATCTTAGATCTAGATATAGATCTAGTATATGGCAATCTATGTGATTTAGACAAAGCACATTCTTCACAAACATGATTCAAGCAAGTAAGAGACTTGGGAAGTCCCCTTACTACCTCCTTTTTGGCTATTACCTCCAAGGCCTTGTAGTTGAGATGTCCCATCCTTTTATGCCATACCTCTTGAATTGACATTTGTTCATTTGCCATGCATCCAACTTGGTTAGCAACAACACATGCATCAAGCTTGAACAATTTCCCTTGCCTTTTCCCTTTTGCAATGATACTACACCCCTTTTTGATCAAGCAAGCATCACCATCAAACTCAACTTTGAATCCTTTGTCAAGCATTTGGCTTACACTAAGTAAGTTCTTGGTAATGGATGGAATGAGCAAAACATCTTTCAATTCTATATTCCTATTTGTAGAAAGTGAAATAGGAATTGTGCCAATCCCCTTGATTGCACACTCACCATCATTTGCGGTATAGATTACCTTCCTATCACCATCAAATGCCATTAAAGATGAAAAATACTCTTTATGATATGTCATATGAGAAGTGGCTCCACTATCAATCCACCAAGGATCAATGTCTCCATGATTAGCCAACAAGCAAGATGACATAACAAAAGCATCATTTGAAAGAAGCTCATCCCCACCCTCATCAATAGTTAGATTGGTTTGCTTTTCCCCTTGATCCCTCTTTTTCTTAAAACAATCACTAGCAAAATGCCCTTTGACTCCACAATAGAAACATTTTAGCTTAGATCTATCCTTCTTTTTGCCAAAAGTAGAGTGCTCACCTTGGTCTTGCCCTTTAGACCAATTGCTTTTACCTTTGCCCTTGAACTTGCCTTTAGAGAACATTGCCTCCTCTTCTCCTCCTTGAGATGTAGAAGATGCTCCCACTCTTGCTTGCAACCTGAATTCTTCAGCCAACAAGACCTCTTGCAAGTCTCCAACACTTGGTAAACATTTTTGGATAGCATAACTTTGAACAAGATTAGCATGATCATCCAACAAGCCATTGAGAATCACTTGAACAAGCTCCTCATTATTTATGCCATCATTAATGCATGCTAACTCATCATTCAATGCTTTAACTCTCAAAACAAAAGCATGTCCATTCTCACTCTTCTTTTGCATACAAGAAAAGATTTGCCTTCTTAAAGTCAACACTCTAGAAGTAGACTTGGATTCATAAACCTTCTTCAAGGCTTCCCAAGCTTCACTAGATGATGTGCACTTACCAACCTCTTTGATAAGCTCATTTGTCACATTCATCTTGATCATGTGAAGGGCTTTCTTTGCCCTCTTGTCATACCTCAATTGTTCTTGAGGTGCCAAAGGTCTCTCCTCCACACCTACAACAATATCCATCAACTCATTCATCTCAAGCAAAGACTCCATCCTTACTTTCCAAGTAGAATAGTTGAGGGAGGTAAGCCTATCATTGCTTTCCAACATGTAGCCTCCATTTGTAGCCATGTTGCAATGATTGATCTCTGATCTTTGACCTGTTCCAATGCACTAAGCACTCTCTTGAATCAACAAATGAAACACAAGAAGAAATCACAAAGATTTGGAACCTAAAACCTTACTTTTTCTCTCTTTTCCTCACTTTTTCCTTAATTTTAGCCACTAGTTTTATGATTTCTTGATCAAACCAAGACCAAACCTCAATATACTTGCTTTTCCCTCACTCCTAAGATTGAAATACACTCTTGAATCATTCAGCAAACTGAAAATCAGAGGGTTACATCAATTTTGAAGTTTTTGACATGAAGAAGCAAGAAATTGAATCAAAAAACTATATGCTAGAATGGAAAACTAATAGGATCTTGTTGGATCTTGCATCTCCCTCTTTCCAAAACAATTTTTGTCTCCTTATTCTGATAAGTACAGAGGGAATTCGCCCTACTTCAATTGAAATGCATACAAATGATGTTTTGATCACAAAGATCCAATTTCTACACATAAATCAACAAGATTTTTAGCTAGAAACTTGATTGGAATGCTACAAAAGCAAACTCGCCCACAAATCTCTTCTAAATCTGGCAAAACCTGCACATTTGGCCGCCTAATGCTCTGATACCATGTGAAAAACTCAGATCCAAAAGATGCTAAAGTTTCATAAAGATCTTGGCCATGGAAGTTATGCACATCTAGATTGAAAAAATGATAGAAATTGTGATGTTAAGCATACTAAACATCAACTAAACATCAAAATCTGATCATAAGCTTCCACAAACAGAAACTTGCTGTCCCTGTCCGTACTTCAGAGCCTACAACCTGCATTTCACACGTGTGAAGCCATAGCAACAAAGAAATCACAATTCTAGTGGCTAGAATGCAAGATATGAACAAAAAAGTGAGAGAGAAGAAGATGGACCTTCAAAGAGCATAACATTCATTCAATAGAATGAAAATGAGATGTGTACATACTCGTGGAGATGGCTATTTATAGCAGCCATAGTGCCTCTTGGCCACTTGTCTTATGATAGGCTAAAATTGGGGTCCAATAGGATTCACCCATATACCTAGAAATTTGGTCAAATAGGAATGCACCAAATTATGAGCCAATAGAAGAGCTCCACACTCGACCTCCTCTAATTAATGTGACCTCAAAAGTAGTGTACACATACTTTGGGCCTCTACATACATGTATGAACCTATCTCTAACTTTTATTTGGCCATAGGCCTACAAAATCTCAAGTTAGGAAAATACTACTAGTTGACAATTTTTCACATTCTTTGCATTCTAGGTAGCATAGAATGTGTTGCCAATTCCTAGCTTATGTAGTTTGGAGTGCAAGCATTCAAGCCAATGATCTTGGAGTTTAGATCCACTTAGGATCTGTATTTTTCACATGGTATCAGAGCTGGTTGGCTTCTATTTACAGTAAGTATTCCATTTTTGGTGATATTTGGATGTTTGATCAAGTTCTAGCATGATTTTGCATTGCTTTGTTGATCAAATCTTACTAACCTTTGTTTTGTGAGTTGAACTTGTGGATCAAAAGCATATTTCAGGTCTATTGAAGATCAGAGGCTGAAAAGAAACTATTTTGGATCAGATCATAACACCTAATCATTTGTGATTGTGAGGCTTGTGCATATTCAATACTAACAATGTTCTTTTCAATCCTATTGTTGACAATCTCCATTCTTGGATGAACACTCTCCTTAAGTGGATGAAACTTCTCCTTAAGTGGATGACAAATGCTCTTTTGAGTAAGTTGTAATTCTCCTAAAGGCTGAGCAAAGCTCCCATTTGGATGAAAGATCCCCTTTTTTGGGTGAACATATTGTAAGCTCCATTGTGAAGAGCATATTGTAAAGATTGTCATCAATTTTGGCATAAATTTTGGTGTACTTTGTTGAGCATGTAAGTAACTCTCCTTATGTAATTTGATTGGAGCATTTGCTGGAAGGTGTTAACCATTATGCAAGTGTGTTTTCAGGTTCTTAACAGGTTGAGGAACATTCTCATGTGAAGTGATCTTAGATCTACATCTAAACACCAAGATTTGACAAGATAGTGAAGCTAGTCTTGTGATTCACTAAGTGTGCTCATTCATTCACCTCTAAATCTTGTATTTATCACTTGCTGGAGTTTATAAACTTTTAGAAGTGTGGTTTACATGTGGTTTTACAGGTTGAATCAATATCTTAGTGTGTTGATCATATGTTGATCAAGTTTGTTCATTACTAGGTAATCTTGGCATCCTAGTTTTGGGTATTTTCTAAGAATGCAAGTAACTCTTCACACCATAACTTGATTTGGTCACTTGCTGGAAAGTTTGAGAGCTTAAGCAAGAGTGTGTTCAGGTTGGTTTGATTTTGTAATCCATTCTTAGTGTGTGCAAAGTGTTGCATGTGTTTCAATCTTCCTTTCTATGCTTGGAAACCATCTAGGTTCAAGATAGAAGTGTTTTAGGGTCCTAAATCTTCATAGATCTCTTTATCTATCATTTGTTGAGAGAAAAGTGAGTGCTAAGTGCTTTAGGACAAAACCTAAAAGTTGAAGAAACATTAGAATCATGGCTTCCAATGGTGGGATCATGCTAGAGTCTAGTGAAAGGTTGAGTTCATCAAACTACTCTACTTGGAAAGTGAGGATGGAGTCCTTACTTGAGTTGAATGAACTCATGGACATAGTTGCAGAAATTGAAGAGAGACCTCTCACACTTCAAGAGCAACAAAGGTTTGATAAGAAGGCCAAAAGGGCTCTTCATATCATTAAAATGAATGTTACAAATGAACTTCTCAAGGAAGTTGGAAAGTGTCAAAGTGCAAGTGAGGCATGGAATGCCTTAAAGAAGCTCTTTGAATCAAAGTCCACATCTAGGGTATTGACCCTAAGGAGACAAATATTTTCTAGTAGGCAAAGAGAGGGTGAAAGTGCTCATGCATTTATCTTGAGAGTTAAGTCCCTAAGTGATGATTTAGCATGCATTGATGAGAACATAAAAGATGGTGAAATAGTCCAAGTTATGTTGAATGGTTTGCTAAATGAACATGCTAACCTTGTGCAAAGTTTTGCCATTCAAAGAGTCTTGCCAAGTGTGGTTGACTTGCAAGAAATCTTATTGGCTGAAGAACATAGGTTACAATCAAAGCTTGATGGTGCATCCTTGCAAGGTGGAGGTGAAGAGGCTTTCTTCACAAAAGGCAAATTCAAGGGCAAAGGTAAAGGCAAAGGGAAATGGTCCAAAGGTGGTAACTTTGATCATGATGATCACTCTTCCTCTTCCTCTTCTACTAAGAACAATAAGTCAAAGTTCAAGTGCTTTTATTGTGGGATAAAAGGTCATTTTGCAAATGAATGTTATAAGAAGAAAAGAGAGCAAGGAGAGAGGCAAGGAAATCTTACAATAGATGAGGAAGAACATAACACATGTGAATCACTTGTTATGACTTCAAGTTTGTTAGCCAACATAGATGATAATGATCCTTGGTGGATTGATAGTGGAGCCTCATCTCACATGACAAGACATAAGGAATACTTTACATCCTTATTGTCTTATGAGGGAGAAGGTAACATCATCTACACTGCAAATGATGGTCAATGTGACATCAAAGGCATAGGCACTATTCCTATTTCCCTTTCAACAAATAGGAAAGCAAATCTTGAAAATGTTTTGTACATTCCTTCAATCACTAAGAATTTGCTTAGTGTAAGTCAAATGATTGACAAAGGACTTGATGTGGAGTTCATTGGAGATGCATGTTTGATAAGTAAATGTGGATCCTTGATTGCTCAAGGTAGGAGGCATGGTAAACTTTTCAAGCTTGATGCATGTGTGATCTCTAATCATGAAGGATGTATGGCTAGGGAGCAATTGACAAACCAAGAAGTTTGGCACAAGAGGTTGGGCCATCCCAACTTCAAATCTTTGGAGGTAATGGCAAAGAAAGAGCTTGTTCTTGGTCTCCCTAAAAGTCTTGTTGCAAACAATAGTGTTTGTGAACATTGTGCCTTGTCCAAATCTCATAGACTTGCTTATTCTAGATCTACTTCTAGATCTAAAGAAGCTTTTCAACTTGTGCATTCTGATATTCATTCTTCTAGTACAACTAGCAATGGTGGGGCAAAGATGTATGCAACTTTCATTGATGACTTTAGTAGGTATACTTGGATCTATCTTCTTAAAAGTAAGGATGAAGTGTTTGCTGCATTTGTCAAGTTCAAGAATGAAATGGAAAACCAATTCAATACAAAGATCAAATGCTTAAGATCTGATAATGGAGGGGAATACACCTCAAATAGGTTCAAAGACTTTTGTATAGCACATGGGATTAAGAGGGAGATGTCTAGTCCTAGGACTCCACAACAGAATGGAGTGGCCGAGAGGAAGAATAGAACCCTTTGTGAATGTGCCAAGGCAATGAGACTACATGCTAATCTTGCTAAGTCTTTTTGGGGGGAAGCTTTAGCATGTGCTAACTATCTATGTAATAGATGGACAAGTGCTTCCTTGGATGGTAAAACTCCTCATGAGGTTCTTTATGGTAGAAGGCCGAGTGTCAAGCATTGTAGGATCTTTGGATGTACATGTTTTGTCAATATCACACTTGATGATAGAACTAAAGAAGATCCTTCATCAAAGAAGGGTGTGTTTGTTGGCTATAGTGAAGTAAGCAAGGCTTACAAAGTGTACATTCCTTCTACAAAGAAAGTTGTCATAAGTAGGGATGTCATCTTTCATGAAGAGAATGTTTCCAATGTTGTTGATGTTGATGTTGATGTGCCTACTAATCATCATGATGTGCAAGATGTCTTGGATGAAGATGGAGATGCCACTCCAAAGCAAACTTCAAGGAAGACTCAAAGGCAAAGGGCTAAGCCATCAAGGCTAACCTATGATGAAAAAGGAAAGCAAGTGGTGGACAACTCTAAATTTGCTTTTCTTACCTCTTTTGATGAACCAACTTGTGTAGGTGAAGCAATTCAAAAGAAGGAATGGATCCAAGCCATGGATCATGAGCATCAAGCACTCATCAAAAGCAACACATGGAGGTTGGTAAAGCTTCCAAAGGACATGTAAGTGGATCTTCAAGATCAAGACAAATCAAGATGGATCAATCAACAAGTACAAGGCAAGGTTGGTGGCAAAGGGGTATGCTCAAGAATATGGTATTGACTATGATGAGACCTTTGCACCCGTGGCAAAGATGGTAACTATTCGAATCCTAATCTCTCTTGCAACTCTTTATGATTGGGATATGTGGCAAATGGATGTTACTAATGCCCAGATATTTACATGGAGCAACCCGAGGGCTATGTTTCACATGATGAGCCTAATCATGTGTGCTATCTCCAAAAGAGTTTGTATGGGCTAAAGCAAGCACCAAGGAGTTGGTATGCTAAGCTCAATTCCTTCTTACTTTCTCAAAATTTTGTTATGAGTGAGTATGATCATTCTCTCTACTTTAGATTGAATGAAAATGATATCACTTTACTTTTGATCTATGTTGATGACATTATCTTAAGTAGTGGTAACAATCTAGATATAGATGAAATCAAGATGGCACTCAAAAGAGAGTTTGAAATTCAAGATCTTGGTAAACTTCATTATATCTTAGGAATAGAGATTATTAGAACTTCTAAATCTACATTCATATGTCAAGAAAAGTATGTTAACTCTATTCTAAAAAGGTTTCATATGGAAGATTGTAAAGTTGTTTCTACTCCTATGGAATCAAATGTAAAGCTAACTACAAGAAGTAATGAAAGATCCTTCAAGGACATTACTCTCTATAGAAAGCTAATAGGATCTCTTATATGGTTAACCATCACAAGACCTGATCTAAGCTTTGTGGTTGGTAAACTAAGTCAATTTATGCAAGATCCTAGTGAGGCTCATTGGAAGCTAGGAAAGAGAGTACTTAGATACATCTCGGGATCTAGAGATTTTGGCATCTTGTATGGAGGTACTACACCTAACCTTTGTGGATTTTCAGATTCAGATTTTGCAGGTGATCAAATGGATAGGAAGTCAACAAGTGTCTTTGCAATCTATCTTGGAGATGGAGTGGTCTCATGGCTATCAAAGAAGCAACCAACTATCTCTCTATCTTCCACCGAAGCCGAGTACAAGGCATTAACAACATGCACCAAGGAGATTCTTTGGATCAAGAGGATGTTATTGGATCTTCACTTGCTGGAACCAGAGAAGACTCCAATCATACTTTGTGATAACCTTTCAGCCCAAAGCTTGGCAAGCAATCCTGTTTTTCATGCAAGGAGCAAGCACATTGAGATTGCTCACCATTTTGTGAGAGATCAAGTCATTGCCAAAGAGGTGGAGCTTCAACATGTCTCTTCAAAGGAGTGTGTGGCTGATATCTTCACCAAACCATTGGGAAAGGACCTATATTTAATGCATAGATCTAATCTTGGAATGTGCTCAAAGACTATGTTGAAACTAGCATCCAATGTTGAAGAGGGAGTGTGAAAATTGTCAACATTTCCTAGCTAGTTTGAGGCCTAAATTGGCTAAAATTGTAAATAGTTTTGGTTCTGGAGTTTTGCACGTGTGAACCAGGCCACAATGTTTTTATTTACTGTATTTTTTCAGTATGATGAAGTGTCAAACTTCATACCCTTCAAAATGAGACCATTTTGATGTATTTTGGTCATATAAGCCATTTTTAGCTATTTTTCCTATATAGGGAATATCTAGGGTCAAGTACCTTCTAGAGAGAGGAGAGAGAGTCATCTTCCTCATCCATAAATAGTAGGGAAGTCGTGGAGAACAGGTTGGAGAAACCTTTTGTATGCTTCATTGAGATCAATAGATCATTGTCATTGTTTCTTCCTCATTGAGAGCATTGTTGTGTGTATTGTCTTCAAGCTATTGTGTATGATCTTAGGTGCTTTCCAAAAGTGGTAGGCTGATGTATTATGGACTGTATAATGCTATTTTGGGCCGCACTTGATGTTTATGGAAGTTTCCATTTGTGATAAATGCTTTTTGATCAAGTTCTTTGCATTCTAGGTAGTATAGAATGTGTTGCCAATTCCTAGCTTATGTAGTTTGGAGTGCAAGCATTCAAGCCAATGATCTTGGAGTTTAGATCCACTTAGGATCTGTATTTTTCACAGTTGATTCAACCATGACTCGTTTCTCGTGGTTGCCAAAGGTAATTTTACTATGCTTCCAATTTTGGACAAAACCTGCCATCTGGAGCCAGGGTGTACCAAGAAGGAGTTTATATGTATTAGCATCTTCTGGTAGGTCTAAGATGTCACAATCGATAACAAACTTGACACTTGCTATCTAAACTTTTATATTTGATAAATGACCAGCAGGGTTGGTAACTCTTTGATCAGCCATGCGAAGTTTATATCGTGGTTGATCGAGGGTATGGAAGCCCCATGACTTTGCCAATGACAAAGCCATTATATTAACGCCTGATCCGCTATTGAGGATAGCAGATATTGCGGGATAATCTTTATAGGACAAAGGTAGTGTGATGTTATTTCCCTTAGCAACACGTATATTCATCAGATGCATAGGAATTTGAGGAATTTCGAGAATGTCTTCTGGTTTTTGCTGTTCATCAGGAATAGGAGGCAACTGAAAACTACGATGGATATGGCGTTGAAGTCCGGTGAAGGATTTGATTGCACTATGGAATGGCATAATGAGTTGAGCTTGCAGGAGGTCAGAAAATACTTCCAATCCCTATAGGGACTGCTCCTTTTCGAGGATATGAGCTGATAACGGAATTTTCGTATGTTCTTCCTCTCACAAAAATTCATCTCAAAATTCGTTGTATTGCCTTTGTTCGACTTTTGGGTCCAGGTAGTCTTTTGGTAATGTGGAGGCCGTCAAATGGCTTCCATGTAGGTCAACTGATTTTCCATGGTGTTGTTATTGTTCTTGTTGTTGGCGTTGTGCTCTAGTAGGAACTCTAACAGGTTTGGATGAGATATGACGTGCTGGGAGAATCCTACTAGGTTGTTTAGGACAATCCTTGAAACTGTGTTTACGTACACAGTCGGGACATTCCGCATGGTATTGGTTTTTAAGTTTATAATCAGCCATGAAATGTCCAGTTTCGCCACAAATTAAGCAACGGTTGCTCATGGGTCCCATGGCGATAGGGTACCATCTTGGATGGCTAGCTGTGTTGGGTTTTCTGGTGGTGTGGAATACTCAGCTTGTCTGCATGAGCATGAGTTGTCGGTTTGATAATGGTGATGACTAGATGATGGAATTGTTGTATCATTGTGATATGATTGATCGTAAGAGTTTTCTACCAGATGTGCTTGGGCAGATTCTCGAGGATGTCTATGTTTTTGTGCTCCTAGATCTTGTTGTCCTCTTGGTGGTGGTCCTAAGAGTGCCAGTTGTGGTTGAGGGTCATGTCTAGGTTGTCAGGGCAACTCTTGTATATGGACCTGGTTGTTTCGTGGTTGATAAGTCGTGTGGTGGTGCTGTGAAACAAATGGTTGCCTAGGAGGTTGATAATGTCCTCCTTACTAGTTGTGAGGCTGGTTCCTCGGGTTATAATAGCAATAAAGAGAGGTATGGCCCATAAAGTCACAGATTTCACATTTGATCAAGGAAGTATCTGGGACCGGTTGGTATGAAGGGCACTCATTGCCAGTGTGTGCACCTCGGCAGTGAGGGCACCACGTGTTCTCTCATCTATGGTGGATTTGGCCAATGGGTAACTGACCCGGCATGGAACTCTAGATAGACTTAAGAGTGTTCTGAAACTCTTTCGTGAGTTTCTCCATCTGTTGTTGGTGTTGCTGGTTAAGCAACTCCATCTGTGTCTTCCATAACTATTCTCGAGTGTCATCATTTGGGCGAGCTTCTTGGACAGCACGATGTGCTCTCCGTTCTCGTGGTTCATCAACATCTGAACCCTCGTCTTCTTCCCGAATGGCATCAAACATGGCTTGTTTCAATGACGTATATTCATCATTGGAACAAAGTTCACGTCTTATCGATCATGGGAGTCCAACGAGGAACCAAATGATGAGCATGGATTCGGTGGGTTGCTCTTGTATCTGACTTTTTAATCGTTTAAATCGTTCAATGTAGTCACATACTTTTTCGTCTTTTGTCATTTTGATATTACTTAGTTTGACAAAAGGACTTTCTATCAAGCGAAATGGCTTGAAGCGTTTGATAAAGGCCTCCTTCAAGAGTGACCAGTCACATTTATCTTCACAATCAAGATTAAAAAACCATTCTCGTGCTCGATCGATCATAGTCATCGAGAACAGTTGAATCATGGCGTCTGGTGATGTTTCACCATAGACATCACATGCATTCTCAAAGACTTGAAGAAATCTTTGAGGATCAGTGTTGCCATCGTACTTAGGTAAGTCAAGCTTTGGGGTCCTTTTTTCAGTACGTGGAACATTATTTGCAAAAAAAAAAAAGCTCCATTTAAGTGAGCTCTTGCATGTGAGGATTCGGCAGCATGAAATTGTGGTCGTTCGTATGGAGCTTCATAACGCATAGGTTCCCATCTATCGAATGGGTTTGTGGATGGCTCTTGGACTTGAGAATTCAACCGAGAATATATGTTAAATCAGCCTGTTCGATGGATGGAAAAACCATCTCTGGTGGATAGTCCTCCGTAGAATTCAGATCATAAGGGCGATCCATGACAGCGTGTAGAGTGTCGTAGGATTGTGTAAATATGCACTTGGACTTTGGTTATAGTGGATACGGGTGTTGGAATGCGGTTGCTATGGATCCACGGTTGATGCGAGTGTAATGTGACTAATGGCGGTGGATACGGCTAAGGTTGTGGAACGATAGAATGTGGAGGTAGTGGTGCAATACAGGTTGTGGCGGTCCGTTGTGGTTTTTTTTTTTTTTTTTTTGCGGTCAGTGGCAGTCAGTTGCGGTCTCAATGGCTTGTGGCTGTAGCAACGGCTGGGTGCGGTGTCAACGTTGATGTGCAAAATGTGGGAAAGGGTGGTCGATTGGTGGTTGGAGGTGAGGAAGGGGTCGTAGGCCGTATGATTGCGGTCTGTTGCGGTCAACTGGTGAATGTATTCGCTACGGTAAGATACAGTTGCCACTGTGCAGAATGGTCACGATAGATCAATGTGGTCATTACGAGTGGTTGCAGTGATTGTAATGGTGGTGAATATGGACTGGACAGTCAAAGGATCGGTTGAGATCTGAGATTAGCCGTCGATTGAGAACTGACGCGAAAGCATCGGTCGAGATCTGTTGCGAAGCTGTCGGTCGGGATCTATAGCAAGGGCGTCGGTCAAGATCTGACGCGAGGTCGTCGGTCAAGATCTGACGTGAAGCGATCATAGGTCGAGATCTGACGCGAAGCATTTCAATCAAATTACGATTAATAAAAAAAGAGCATAATATGTTACCTTGTAGTTACTATGGCATCCATTGTACTTTTCTCTTGAGGGCTTAGGCGTCCAGCTGTAGTATCTATACTCCGGGTTACCTAGCTCAAAAAGAAGAACAAGATGGAACAACCTGTGAGGTTTTGCCTTAGCTATAAGATATAACAAGTGCACCAGTGCGTCGGTTGAGATCTGACGTGAAGCGTCGGTTGAGATTTGACACGAAGCGTCGGTTGAGATCGGACGCGAAGCGATCGTCAATCGAGATCTGACGCAAAGCGTTGGTTGAGATTTAATACTGACCGTCGGTTGAGATTTGAGTGAATAGGCATCAGTCGAGATTTGATTGAGGGCCGTCGGTTGAGATCTGACGCGAAGCGTCGGTCGAGATCTAAGTGAAGGCCATTGGTTGAGATTTAAGAGGATGGCGTCGGTTGAGATCGGATGTAGTGTGTCGGTTGAGATCTAACTAAAGGCCATCGTTTGAGATTTAAACTGTAGCACATCGGTCGAGATTTGAAAGATGGCTCTAGCACCAGTCGAGATTGAACAGTGGCTCAGCTTGGAAATGAGTGTGAGGCGTCGGTTGAGAAGTGTGGTTCGCGGTAGGTAGGACGAAAATGGTGTGCTCTGTGATGAAGGCGTGGATGTTTGGAGAGTGATGGGTGTGTGGCACAGATCGGAATGGTTTGGGCAGTTTAATGTATGTGGAGCTGTGCAACGGCGCCAAATGTTCACGGACTTCTTGAGTTTGTGAACATAGTTTTCTGCTTCTTCTTATACTTCTGTAGTTACGGTTCTTTATGGTACTTCTTCTTATTAGAACAGTTACAAGCAGAAGCGTTACATAGTTTTCAGCATGTATTTGTCAGCCTGTCAATGGGAGACATGGTTTCGATACTCAGCTACATGCATAACCAGCCATGTAACCATCTGTAGCTCAAGAAGATCAATGTTCTAGAACATGGAGCAATCTTACCATTATCTACATAATCAGAAACAATCAAAGACAAGATTAACTACTGGAACAAGAAACGAGATTTAAGAAACAAGAGACAAGAACAAGATTCCTAGCAGCATTTTAATAATCTAAGAATCAAGAAACACTCATTACTTGATGCTTAGATTACTCAAGAACAATCAAGAATTGGGTTGCAAGCGAGTATGCAAGGTCTATACCACAAACCAGCCTATCTAGTTTACTTGAATGCTGATTACTACCTCATTCCACAAACAAGAACTGAATTTTAATCCACAACTAAGCAAGAAACAAGAAACAAGAACCTTTTGTGTGGTACGTGTGTTCTATTTGACACTAGGTCCTCTCATAACATACTTGACTTTGATTGAAAGGTTGAATGTGAGCACACAACCATCCCTGTCGTACTTGACTCTGATTGAAAAGTTGACTGTGAGCACACAACCATCCCTGTATTAATACACAGTCGTGAGGGCTGATGGAAAGGGCACAGTTGGGGGAGGTTTCAAGGTTGTGGATATGTCATTAACCATTCAAAGTTAGGTTAAGAAGTTGGATATAAAGATAATGTGTTTGGCATGTTTTGATGTGGTACTTGAGATATGTTGGCACATAGTAGGGTAACTCTACATCGCTTGGGGTACTCATTTGTGTGAGTTCCAGCGCGATGGTAGAATCCATTCACTTTGAGGTGATCCCGATGTGCCTCCAGGACCTTTGATCATGGCAACTTAGTATGTGGGGGTTCGCTCTAAGTATATGTGCTTTTGTTTTTGTTTGATATGTTTATTGATGGTTGCAAAAGTAACATATGGCAAGAACAAGTTGACTTACTTAGGAATCTAGACCAACAAATGGGGCATGGCATATGTGTGTGGGCTTATCGACGCTTGAACTCTCCATGAGCAAAGGACGATATGGGATGCCCAATGTTCAAGGAGTTTGTCAAGCAGCGATATCCTATTTCGCATATTGATGATCTAGTATTGTACGATGCTATTGTTTTAGCAAAGTTGTTTGAAAAATGGATATTAGTAACTCAGAGTTTATGAAGTGCATGTGCATAAGACTGCCTTTAGGAACTTGTTTTGGTCACTATAACTTTTCGGTTATGTCTTTGATTGACTAATGCACACATAACTCACCTTAGAACTATTTTGTCGACTCGGAGGGATAACATCTTGTTTGTTAATGATAATTAGAGATAGCATATTTGAGTCTTATTGTGTTAGCTAAAGGCATAAAACTGAGACCAAGAAAGTCGTTATTCTCCTTTCGTGGCCTATACCTACAAACTTGACGGTATTGAGAGGCTCTCTTGGACTGTCTGGATTTTATTGTAAGGTGTGAAGGGTTGTTCACACATGGTTGTAGCTTTGACCGATATGCTATAGAATAATAAGTGGATGGAAGTTTAGCAGTGAAGTTTCAATGCTTTGAAACAAGCTATGGATGACTTTGTCACGTTAAAAATTGTAGACCCTTAGAAACTATATGTCATAGAAACATATGTGAGTGATGTCATCGTTGGGACAATTCAGATGCAAAAGGGTAGGCTAGTGGCCTTTGAGAGCGAGAAGCCAATACTGATATATGCCTTCGAGATCTGGTTGCCAGGACTTTCTCTCTAGGACTGGACAAATATTTTTCGCATTCAAGCCACTAAGTTGGGTCGCATGATACGTGCCAAGACTACCATCCCTCATGATATCCTATGTGCTGAGTTTGCTACTCCTCCAATCATCCTTGAGGGCTTTTTCCACATTATTTTTTTTCTTCAACGGATTTAGGAGATTCGAGCATCTCACCCAGATAGATACATAGTCGATGTGGTTACTTCTTCATGTGTCCTAGCTGATATTCCCATGCCAAGCTCTCTTGGTACCAACAGGCATCTGATCTCTTACGACATCTAGGCATCTCTATCATGGATCTTCCTCGTGGTACACATTCATATATCCAAGGCTATTTATTCTGTTGATATATACAGTAGACTTGGAGCTCCCTCCCACCTTCTCGCACTCGATTGAGCCATTACCAAATAGACTTCCTCTCTCTGGATCCTTCTGGTTTGCCATTGTTGCCGCTCTATCTGTCACAGCCCCTATCGCATGGCCTATGCTATCATTTTGGGCAATTGTGTATTTTCTCTCATCAGCTTGCTATTGAGGCCGGTCACGCATGGGATATCCCCTGGGAGCGTCATCTATGTCGCTTGTGCTCATTGTAGGAGGTGAAAGATGAAGCACATTTCCTCCTCAGATGTCCGTTGTATTATGAGATACGGGGAAGGTATTATTGTATCTTTCGCGATGGCCCACATACTCTTCGCAATTTTTTCTCCTATCATGATGCTCGTTGCTTGGGACGTCTTGTTTGTGAGATACTTACTCTCCGTCAGTCTCATCTGCCTATACCGGCTTGTGTGTAGAATGCTTATTTTTGTTGTGTATTGGATCCACACGTGTGAAATGTGTTAAAGTACTGTGAATGTATGGACAACTACTTCATTTTATCATATTGTTCATGTTTGATCAAGATCTTGTTAAGTTTAAGAGATCAATTTGGATCTTAGTAATCCATATTTCTTCACACACTGTACACTCCACTCAGCGGACACTTCACATTTACTTTCGCTGATATGTACATATTCTCCACCTAGCCCGAGTTGTGGGCTTATTTCACTTTTGCTTTGTTCTACTTTCATTTGTAGCTAGTTATAGAGTTGTATGGCCATGTCGTCCTATGGATGATGCTCCCACTGTTGCTTGTACATGTTTTCTTTTTGGTCTTATATACCCACGGGTGCCCAAAAGACGTTAATGAAGCGCTCTCTCTCTCTCTCTCTCTCTCTCTCTCTCTCTCTCTCTCTCTCTCTCTCTCACACACACACACACACACACACACACACACACACACACGCACACTCATATTATCTTCCCTCTCTCTCTCTCTCTCTCTCTCTCTCTCTCTCTCTCTCTCTCTCTCTCTCTCTCTCTCTCGGCCCTTGGCCCTTTACCCTTGCCTCTTGGACCTTAACCCTTAAACCCTTGGCCCATGGACCTTAACTCTCAAACCTTGACCCTTGACGCTTGGCCCTTCATCCTTTTCCCTTGGCCCTTGGCCCTTAACCCTTAGCCCTTGTCCTTTAATCCTTGGTCCTTAGCCCTTTATCCTTGACCCTTGGCCCTTAGCTCTTATTTATTAGCTCTTAGACCTTAACTCTTAACCCTTTGCTCTTAACCCTTGGCCCTTATCCCTTTGTCGGAAAGTGGTGTGTAGAAGATAGGTCTAGCTCGAAAAGAAACGAATGAAAATAATTCGTGTGTCTAGAAAGAAAACCTCTCGTGCATGGTGATGATAAACTATCTTCATCTTTCCAATGCATGACTACGCCTATCAATTTCAAACAAGACAAAATAGTGATAGAAATCACGTCTGAACTTATAGTAACTAATTTTGAAATCGCCAGTACTACAATGATTACATAGCCAAACAATTAAGCATAAAAAATTATTAGTCTTAGACAAATAATTAGTCACAAAGAATTTCAGAAAACGCATACATTCTAAAGATGAAATTGAACGCAGTAGAGGATAGTATTCATTCAAAATGAATGTTGGGCATTTAGTGGGCCCCACCACAGGACACTGTATATGTAGAGCAATAAGTGCGAGGGCATTGGCTTCCTGCGTGTATAAGCCCAACCCAATGAGCATGCAATTTGGTTTTGTAGAACTTGTAGAATTAGGAATAAGTGACTAGGGGCCTAAAACTCTAAAATGACATTAGAGGCCCTAAGTCAAGTTGTTAATAAAAAAGCTAAAAGGGCCCAAATTAGAACTCACATGAATCATGTGAGTGCCCTTGTGCTTTCTCAAGGAATTATTAGATTCATTTTGTGCTAGTTTAGGAGGCTTGGATTAGAATCCTTGCCGTTGTAATTAACCAATAGGAGAAAGGGGCAAGGGCCTTCCCCATCCATAAAAAGGCACCCTTTGTACCATATTTCCATGTTCAATAGGAGGAGGAGATTATGCCCAAATGAGATTTGAACATCCTTGCTTCCTTCCCTCTCTCTCTCTCTCTCTCTCTCACATTTTTGCATTTTGTATTTGCTTTCCATTTGCTTCTTCTCTCTACTTGCATGTTGTTAATGATTTAGAGAGGATAGGATGTAAGCACCTCCCCCATTGTAATTTGTTCTTCCTTCACATGCTTGTGGTTAAAGTAGGGTGGATAGTTAGATGTGGTTAATCTAGGTGTGGTTAGAGCAAGATTTGCAAGCTAACTTCGCAAGGGAAGCACTATTCCCTTGGGAACAAATCTATGTGTGACAGGTGAACCAAGGCCGCTACAATTTTTTGGTGTCATTGATGGGGAATAGATTAGCATTTTCTTGGTTTTTAGCTTGCATGCATTCATCTTGTGTTTTTTGCTTGTAGAATGGATGCGTGGGGGGTAGTTTAGTGTGGAGTAGAGGTTAGATTTGTTGTTTTTTAGTGATTTGTTGCTTGTATGATCTGTGGAGGGAGATTTAGAGGTGAAAAACATCACATCCTAGCACCCTATCCCTTCCATAAATCCTAAAAATCAGAAAAATCAGAAAAAACCATGTAGTTTTGACAAATTGTCCAGAAAAAAGCCCAAAAACACCTATCAGACCTCATAACTTTTTGATCTACTCAAACCAACCTTCGCCCACCTGGTAGTACGTTCTGCCACACCATCAGTACCTACAACTAGTCAGGCAAAGGTTATTTCCCAGCCAGTTTGCCAAAATTGCCAAAAAAACAGCCCAAAAAAATGAAAAAACCTTTGTAAAAAATGTCCAGAATCTCAAAGTAGCCCAAAACACCCCAGACAACCTTCGCCCAGCTTCATTTTCAGCTTCAGAGCCATCATGGAGGTCGGCGAAGGTTAAGACTGAGTGTACGAGCTTTGGCGAAGGTTCTTTCTCACCAAAAATAGGAATTTGCCATCAGAATCCTCGCCAACTTCAATATCTACAAAAGTACTTACTGTAAACCTTCGCCAGTTTGCCAGTAGCTACTTTTTCATGTTTTCTAGCTTCAGTGAAGTCAGCGAAGGTTAATATTGAGAATAAGTGGTCAGGCGAACGTTTCCAGTACTCAGAGAGAAATTTAAGTCCCTTGAACCTTCGCCAACCTTCATAAACCTTCACCAGTATATCATTAACCTTGGCCGAGCTCAAAATAGTCATAAAACATTGTTTTGAAGCATTTGTGAAGTGGGCAAAGATTAATATTCCCTATAACTAGTCCAGCAAACATTTCAAGCTCTCAAAAGTGCCAAATTGCCTTCTGAACCTTCGCCAAACTATTTTTTGCCATGATAATCTTCGCCTAATCTTTGCCAGCCCTCAAATCATCAATCTGTACTTCCCAGTAGCTCGGCGAAGGTTAGTCTCCATCAGAAGGATAGTGGCGAAGGTTCCTACTCCAAATCATGTCCAAATTGTTTTCAGAACCTTCGCTGAACCATCCTTCGTCAACAAGAACCTTCGTCGAGCTCCGTAAAGTGGTAATACACTGTAATAAAACATATATCAGTCAAGCGAAGGTTTCTGTTAAGAAAATCCAAAAAAATTATTGAGACTACTAGTGACTTGACGCGCGAAATACCTGTTCGATCTTATACAAGTCATACCATTTAGTGCTGGGGGCCAGCGCAGTCCCCCAGACCCCTGCGTCGGGGCCTCAGCGGAGGCCCCGGACCCCACCTGCCCTGGCACCATCGAGGCCATCTATCACTCACCATTGTTGCCAACTGCACCATTACAACATCCATTTTTTTGTGTGTGATCAACTCCATTCAAATATGTGCCACCATACACTCATCTCTCAATAACCATTTCAAATGTCATCCTGTAAAATTTGTTAGTTATTTGTGTTCCTTTCATCCCTTCCAATCATCAACCACTGATCAGCACCCGAACAAGATCCACTTAGATCCACTGTTGCCATATACCTTCACATTGTATCAAACCTTCATAGTGAATGAGATTGAAATCTGGTAGAATACTACCTACAGAGAATCCAGAGCTACATCAAGCAGCAGCGGAAGAGATCCGACCAAATCAGCCAAATACAATGAATCAAAATATTCCTATGCCAACGGTACCTCTACAAGCAATCAGAAGATCTCCCAGATTGGAATTGCCCAAATTTGATGGATCCACAGATCCTATAAGATTCTTACAGATCTATGGGCAAGCATGCGAGATCTATGGTGAAACCACCTCGGCGGAAAAACTGAAGCTGTTTCCAATGTCCCTGACAGGAGCAGCTTTAGATTGGTTTTTCCATCAGACGACACAAGAATGAACAGACTGGGAAGTGGTAAAAGCAGCTTTAATCACCAGATTTAAGCCGCGAAAGTTTTTTGAAGACCCGTTCCTCTTGCTTAGCAAAATCAAGATGGAAAAAAGAGAAAGGGTCAGAGACTACATCGAACGGATCAAACACCTGAGATCCGAGTGTAATACGGAGCTTACTCCTGATCATGCGGTCACTATGTGGTTTCTAGCGGGACTACCTAGAAGCATCAGACGAGAGCTGAAAAGACGGGAGCAATATGCCACATTGCACGAAGCTATGGAAGATGCAATGAGAGAAGAAGATGAAGGATCAGATGATGATTCTACACTAGGAACTACATCTCTTCATGCTTCAACTCCTTCAATTGCATCAACCTCAGTCTCTACAAGCTTGTCCAATGAATCAATGATGGAACAGATCATGAAGATACACAAGCAGTAGATGGAGCAGCTCACAGTCCAATTTGACCAAAAACTTAAGGCTCTTCAAAATACTACAACACCACAACCAGATCCTTATCAGCAACAGTATCCTCGACTGGACAATGTTTGGTGTCCCATTTGTATCCAAAATCACACTTCCAACGAGTGTCCGGTACTGAAGCTGAATTTGAAGCTGACGCACAGATATTGTCATCTGTGCAATGCGTCCTCGCACGACACTGCATATTGCCCCTACAACCCACGGATCATACAACAAAAGAGAACTCAATTCCAGAATTCTTATGCTTACCATCAAGGAGCACCTAATGCAGCACCAAGGCTTGGACCAGGCCCTCAACAACAAAGAATGGCACTACCAGCACCACCAGGGCCAAATAATCCTCAAGCAGCCCAAGTGAATCTCAAAGTGGCAGAAGCTGAAACATTTCCCCAACAAGAAATGCAACAATCATTATGGACTTGATGAACCATTCATCGATCCTGCTATTAATGAGTATTATGCCACATACGCTGCATAGCCACAACGCCAAGGGGGCAGATTATATGGATGTTATGGATGCGGAGAAGGACATAGGATTGCAGAATGTTCAAACAAAGGAATTTATATGTCCTTCTGTCGCGAGTGTGGATATGGACATTGCTACAAGAATTGTCCATTGAGAGCTAGCACTAGCGCACCATTGAATTGGATTGCAGCTCAATCAGCAGGCCCAAGCACAACTCCACACTCAACTATACCAAGGAGACCTCCCTATTGTAATGTTCCAATGTTAGTTGTTACGCGAGCACAAAAGCTCAAGGAGGTAGCTCCATCATCACCACACTCCGTATTAGTGCCAGCTGACCAACCTTCAACATCAGGAGGAGCGAGATTACCTTATTCAAATGTAAAGGATGAACAAAGACGATATCAAAAGATCAAGCATTGGATACAAGAAGCACAAGCGGAGGAAGCTGCTCAAGCTGCACATCGACTGACAGCTCCTCAAGACACTGCACCAGAAAGAGATCAACATGCGAACACACTGCAGGGTTCACCACACAGATCAAATGTGAACGTGTGACTACACCATCGGAAAGAACCATTCGATATGGCAGAACCTGAAGCTCCAAGGATGGAACTACTGACTAGCATCTTATCCAGCAGAATGAATATCTCTATTGAAGAGTTCCTTCGACTTGCACCTCAAGCAAAGGGTGTCTTGTCAAATTGGTTGAACATTGAATCAGACATACCTTCCAAAGAACCATTATTTTGCACCGATTTTGAGAGCCAACAATGTTCTGAACATGGGAGTAGCTTGGGAGAGTGAGCAGCACAATATAACTCTTTCTATCAAGCACAAACTCTTCGGAGAAGAAGCTGTTGTTGTAGATGGAAGATCGAGTGTCAACCTTATCTCCACTACTTTGTATGAGAAGTGGAATCTATAAGGCATGAAAGCTGCCAAGTTCGCCATCAAACTGGCTGATCAATCATGTGTGCCGCCAAAGGGGATTGTAGAAGACATTCTAGTCAAGATAGCAGGGGTATAATTTGTCATCACATTTGTGGTGATGGACATTCCTGAAACACCCACTGCCTATTGAGTTTTGTTGGGACGACCTTGGTTACAAATTGCACAAGTAGTTCATGATTGGGGGACTGGCAAAATCACATTTGAGAACAGAGAGCGGGCAGTAAAGATGGATCTCTCCACATGGGTGGTGAAGCCTGTACCACCCAAAGTTGATGACACTTCCTCCACAACGGACCATAGCATTGATCGTCTGAAAGCTTCAATGGGTGTTCATTATAATTCACAAATAGATACTGTGTTGTGGATGGATGCATTGGCAACTATTGACTGTATGGCTGGGCATACATGTCATCCAGATCCAGATTCAGATTCAGAACCCAGCGAATTACCACCGAGAGGATTCACCCTTGACACGCCTATCTCATATGTGGTGAACATGATAAACGTAGCATGGCTGTCACCGGAACCTATTCCGGAACCTGTTGAAGATGATTTAGTTCCTTGGCAATATGCATTGTCCTATGACGAGGAAGCTGAGCTGACAGGTGAGTAGATCCTACACCATATGGATTCTACACGTTATGGAGTTCAACGAATACCAACTCAACTGCCTCAGAAATCTGAACATGCTAAAGTCTCCAAGATGCCACCACCGAAAGCACCTATACCAAAGAAAAATCAACAAAAGCAAAGATACAATCAGGTGATCAAGTGGAGCGATTTTTTCGAAGAGGCTATAGCAACAATGGATGAAGACATTCAAAACCATGTGGCGAATGTTAAAGAACCTCAACAGAAGATAACGAACAAAGAAGCAGCAACAACCAACAACAATATACAAGGCAAAAAAAAAGTTGCTGAATCGCATGCTCAAGGGTCATCCGACCAAGCTTCGACATCAGCTTCAAGAATGTCAGAAACAATGCACAAGGATACTGAGGCATATATCAAGCAATGTGATGTATGTCAGAGAGCGTGTAGACCAACGAAGGCAAATTATGAGCCGTTACATCCTATATTGGCTCAAGCGCCATTTGAGAAGTGGGGACTTGATTACATCGGCCCTATTCACCCAGCCGCTCACAGTACCCAAGCCCGATATATTATCGTGGCTACAGATTATCTCACAAAGTGGGTTGAAGCCAAAGCAGTGCGCGTAGTAGATGCTAGGTCCACCGCGAAGTTCCTTTACGAAAATATCATTGTACGCTTCGGATGCCCAGTGGAGATAGTTAGCGATCGGGAAACTCACTTTGTCAACGAGACCATCAAGGTCTTATTAGAAGAGTTCTTTGTGATCCATCGTTTCGGCATGCCTTCAAGACAAAGACGATCAAAGAAAAACTGAAGCTCACTGGTGAAGGCCCTTATCACATCACCGACATCTTATCGCAAGGGGTAGTGACCTTAGAAACAATGGATGGGACACCGTTTGCTACGCCCATCAACGGTAGCCGGTTACGCAAGTATTGGTCGCCACCAGCCTTTCCAAACACTTCTTGAAGAGCTTAGGATAGGCTCTTCATCATCAAATAAAGCCTCAGGTTTTACGTAAGCAATCTTTATCCACGCTTTTCCTGACGCACTCCATCATCCGCAATAAATGTGTCGATAGCCTTCTTCCACAACAAGCACAGGCAGGTGTCATGGGACCGTCACCTATTTAGGTGGGGGATACTGTTGGGCATTTAGTGGGACCCACCACTGTACACTGTACATGTAGAGCAATAAGTGTGAGGGCACTGGCTTCCTGCATGTATAAGCCCAACCCAATAAGCACGCAATTTGGTTTTGTAAAACTTGTAGAATTAGGAATAAGTGACTAGGGGCCTAAAACTCTAAAATGACATTAGAGGCCCTAAGTCAAGTTGTTAATAAAAAAGCTAAAAGGGCCCAAATTAGAACTCACATGAATCATGTGAGTGCCCTTGTGCTTTCTCAAGGAACCATTAGATTCATTTTGTGTTAGTTTAGGAGGCTTGGATTAGGATCCTTGCCATTGTAATTAACCAATAGGAGAAAGGGGCAAGGGCCTTCCCCATCCATAAAAAAGCACCCTTTGTACCATATTTCCATGTTCAATGGGAGGAGGAGATTATGCCCAAATGAGATTTGAACATCCTTGCTTCCTTCCCTCTCTCTCTCTCTCTCTCACGTTTTTACATTTTGTATTTGCTTTCCATTTGCTAAACCTCCATGAAGGTCTAAAAAAACATCATTGAATTTCTGCCTAAGTTCATTATAGGTTTCAAAGTCTGTAGTGTTCTCACTAGGTACATTCATGGCATTTATGTTAATTTCTTCATAATTGCAGCAAATGATATCATTATAAAAACATAAATAAACTTTAAAATCAGAATTCTTCATAATAGAATTAAGTTCTTGTTTAGAATAAGGGTTAACAATTTTTAGTGTCAATGCTTAAACTAGCCTTGATCTTAATTAAAGAATTCTCATGCATAAAAGTTAAAGATTTTTCAACAAAATCAATTCTCAAGGGCTTGTTCTTATCAAAATGCCATTGTTACCCGAGAACAATATCTACATGAGCTAATGCAATAGCATGGAATTCTAGTTTCTCAAAATAATCCTGAATGTGCAATTCTACATCGGGAACAACAAAATCCATCAAATCGGAATCACTTCTCGATGCCATTGTCACACGGTATTTTTTCTCACTTTTTTTGGTAGGAAGGTTTAGCGTCTACACCAAATTTATATTAGTATAGTTATGAGTGGATCCCATGTCAAAAAGAACATTAACAGCTTGTTCATTAAGTTTACCTTTAATGCAAATAAGGTCATTAGGTCCAAAAATTAAAGAACTAAGGAAACAAACATCCATCTCATTACTTCGAGATAGATAACTTGAGGTTGAAGCTTGTTTTTTGACGCAATCACGTGCAAGGTAACCCTCGCCATTGCACTTGAAGCATAGGTTTTTCTTACAAGCTTCAGCTTTATCAATGCCACCTTGATAATTTTTAAAGTTTTTCTTGGTTTTCTTAGGATTGTTGGAATTGAGATGTGTTTCACTAATAGCTTCCTATTCTTGCTCTTAAATTGAAAACCTTTTTTTTGCTCATTAGGTTGTTGACCCCTAGGTGGCTTAGGTGTGTCATCAAAGTATTTTGCAGCCCTAATAGCATCTTCTAGGGTTTTTGGATGGTTCCTACGAACATCCACTTGATAATCTTTTGGTAACCCATCAATGAACATTAACATTTGTACCTTAGGTGAAATGTCACTATAAAGTGGATTCAGGTACTTAAGAAAATCTTGAAAATAATTTTCAAACCTTTATTCATGGTTAGATGACTCAACTTTCAGAAGTGTTCATAGTTATCTAAAGTGGTAGAAATTAATCCCTAAAAAGCTTGCAAAAATCGTCCCATGTACAAGGTTGATTGCCCTTTGCAACTAAGTCATCCCACCAAACTAAGGCTCTTCTTTCAAGGAACATGGTGACAGTGGATAACTTTTCAAATTCAGGAAATTGGTTCATGGCAAAGTATTTGTTCCAAACTTTTAGCCAAGAACTTACCACTTGTAAGTTCCTATCTTTCTTCTCTCCCTTAAACACTTTTACGGGAGGTGGAACTACATGCTTCTTCTGATTAGCTAACCTAGACTCTAAATCTTGGTTTCTTTGATTAGTTTCAAGAAGCTACTAGGCTTGAATTTGTTGGTATAAAAGTTCAAGAGCTTGTGCCACATTGGATGGGTTTGATAGATCAAATGTTGGGTTTTCATTGGTTTGATCCATTTGGGGTTGCTTGTGTGTTTTTCTATTATGCAAATACAACAAGAAGTGCTCAAATTAGAATGGTAGGAATGCTTCAATTCTTACATCCAATGCAAATAAAAAGCATTTACTTCTACTCATTCAATCTTATTGTTTGTAAACTCAATCCAAGCCTACTATTTGCAAGCTCAATCCAAGCTTAAGAGAAAAACAAGAAGAATCTACATTTGCCTTAATCGAAAGCAAAAATGAAAACCAAATCTTTATGTATACTTCAATTAACTAATCCAAGCTAATGTTCACATAAAGTTCTCATTCCAATTCCATTTCCATTTGTCATTTAAAAAAAAACCAAAAATTTCACATGTCTTACTATTTAGATCTCCAAATCCATGAAACTAGTGTCTAGAAATGAAAAACTAATGAAGCTTTATGAAAGCTTCAATTTTCAGATCTGATTTTCATCGTTGTACTTCAAAATGACAAAAAACAGAACTTCAAAGCTTGTTTGATGCACAAAGTTACACTACCATTCCCTTTCTACATTGCCATTTTCATGAAACTAGGAGATAGAAATATGGATGAAAACTTCACTTTCATATCTGATTTTTAGATTTACAGGTTTGAAAAATAGAACTTCAAAATGAAAATCAAAACTTCAAACACTTCATTTATGCAAAAAAACACTAGTTTTGATCAAAACACATAGCTAGAATCAATCTTTTTGCAAAAAAAATTTGTGTATGTAGAGGAAGACTTCCTCTAACCATCCCACAAATCTTTTTTCAGAACTTTCAAAACCCAAAGCCTACTTTAAAACTTCTCAAAAATCAGCCCCTAAACAATTCTATAAGCATCACTACTCTCTTCCAAAGAGAACTCTTTTTTTTTTTTTTAAATATGGGAAGCTCCACCCATCACGACAGGTGGACACCTCCCACACAACTTTAACATAAATACTATAATATATACAATGGTTTAATTGTACACTTTATGCATATGCATGAGATGAGGGGATGTATAGGGTGTGCACTTATACATCCTATTTTGACATACTTTTTTTATTGTAAGTTTCTTTTTGTATGGGAAGGGTGCATCTTTTCATATATATTTCCCGTACATATGTACATTCATGTACATTGAGGGGTCATCGTATGAAAGATTCCTCTCTCCTCCACTAAATAATCTCAATCTTTCTCTCTCTCTCTCTCTCTCTCTCTCTCTCTCTCTCTCTCTCTCTCTCTCTCTCTCTCTCTCTCTCTCTCTCTCTCTCTCTCTCTCTCTCTCTCTCTCTCTCTCTCTCTCTCTTGGCTATGGAGGGTTCCCTCCCTCCTTGCAGCTATGGTGGCACCCTCCTATCCCTCGCTGCCTCTCCATCTCTCTCTTTCCCTTGCTGACCATCGCCCTATCCCTCGATGTCTCTCCAACTCTGCCTTTCCTTTGCTGACCATCGCTCCCTATCCCTCATTGTCTCTAACCCTTGCTCCATGTCCCTCGTTGTCTGACCCTCGTCCCCTTGCTGACTTGATGTCTGTCCATCGCTCCCTGTCCCTCGCTGCATGTCCATCGTTCCATGTCCTATCCCTCACTCTATCCCTCGCTGACTCTGCCCCCTGATCTTGCCCCTCCATCGTTGATCCTGACCTCACATCCTCGCTACCTGTCCCTTGTTGCCGTGGGTGACCATCGTCCCTTGTCCCTTGTCCCTTGCTGATCCGGTCCCTCCATCATTGTCCCTCTCTCTCGTCCCTCCATCACCGTCCCTCCCTCTCTCTTCTGTCCCTCCCTCTCTCTTTTGGCCCATCCTTGTACCTTCCTTCCTGACCATTATGGTTGATTGATAATCAGTGAATCGGAAGGGGAAGAAAACCCCTTCTCCTTCTCCTTTTATTTTCTCAGCCATCCCTACTATGGCTCCAAATCCCTTTACCTTGCCCCTCCCTCTCCTGCTTCCTCTCCTTCACCCATACTCTCCACTCTCGCAACCTCTACATCTTCTCCTACTGCCACTACCCCCTCTACTCTTTCTTCCTCCTCTCCCTCTTTCACCCCTTCATCTTCATCCCTCCCATTGTCTCCGTCTCTCAACTGAATTTTTATTCGGTTTCTCCCTTATCATTGATTCTCTTCATGAGGACAATGCATCCTTGCTTGCGATCATCAAGAAACAAGCATTCCAAATCTCCACTCTGGAGAACACGATCTTGGCCCTATAGGGCAAAGTTGGCATTCTTGAGGTTGATATTACTTACCTCAAGAATGAACTAGAATCAGATGAAGAGGAAGAAGAAGGAAGTGGCAATGTGGATTCAGAAGACATGCCAAGGCAGCTGCAAGAATGGTTCGCTCCTTGGAGCAGCAACTTCAGCAATCAAAGAGTTTTTGGGCCGACGTGCTCAAGGTTTCTAAGCAGATTATTTCTGAATCTATTCAAGAACATCAAAAATGAGATCTCGAGGCCCTCAATGTCAGGGTTAGGGGAGCTTCTTTTGCCGGTAAGGACCTCGTGGCTAAGGCAAATGCTTTTATTCATTCCACCTTTGGTCTCAAAGAGGATGTCATATCTGTTGCTTGGGTGGGTAAGCTCCAACCCACCATAGTGTTTCTACGATTCAAGGATGTTTTGCTTTGTCAAAAGGTTTTGCGTAAAAGAGGCTGCCTGAAGGGGTCTACTATTTTTATGGATGAAGATTTGACACCCATTCGATGGATTGAGAGAAAGAAAATTATTGTAGATGCTAAGGCCAATGGTTTTTGGACTCTCTTTTGAGACGGACCGTCTTGGTTAAAATTGCAGAACTTAAAATTTCAAATTCTTTTCTCTCTCCTACGTGAGAGATGCTTTCTACGGCCATTTATTTCCTCTCCTGCGTGAGAGATGAGCTTTCTTTACATAGCAATTTACGTTTTACGTTTTAGTTTTAGTCTAGTTTTCTGTTGACGACACAGTCCCGTCCGAGTTCTATTTACTTTGTTATACTACCTCTTTAGTCTTATATGCCTTTTGGCATGGAAAAGACATTAATAATTTCTCTCTCTCTCTCTCTCTCTCTCTCTCTCTCTCTCTCTCTCTCTCTCTCTCTCTCTCTCTCTCTCTCTCTCTCTCTCTCTCTCTCTCTCTCTCTCTCTCAAACACACACACACACACACACACATTATATGCTAATCAGCAACAACTAAGGACCAAAGATTAAGGATTAAGGGTAAAGAGACAAGCCAAGGGCTAAGGGTTAAGGTCCAAGGGAGAAGGGTTAGGGCTAACGACCAAAGGCTTAAGAACAAGGGCTTAGGATGAAGGGCAAATGGCCAATGGCGAAGGACAAATGACCAAAGGCTAAGGGCCAAGGGAGAACGGTTTAGGGTTTAGGATTTAGGGCTCAAGTTTAAAGTTCAAGGATTTAGGATTTAGGGTTTAGGGCTTAGGTTTAAGATTTAAGGATTCAAAATTTAGGGCTTAGGATTTAAGGTTTAGGATTTAGAGCTAAGGGCTTAGGGTTTAGAGTTTATAATTAAGTGCCAAGGGTTTATTAGAGTTTAGGATTTAAGATTTAGAGCTTAGGGTTTAGGGTTTAGGGTTTAGGGCTAAGGGCTAAGGGCATAGAGTTTAGGGTCTAAAATTTAGGGTTTGGGATTTAGGGCATAGGGCTAGTATTTAGAATTTAGGATTTATGATTTAGGGTTTAGAGTTTAGGATTTAGGATTTAGTGTTTAGGGATGGGCCAAGGGTTGAGGATCTAGGATTTAGGGCTAAGGGCTTACAGTTTTCGGGTTTAGAATCTAGGGTTTAGGGTTTAGGGCTAAGGGCCAAGGGTTTAGGGTTAAAGCCTGTTTACGATTTAGGTTTAGGGTTTAGGTTTTAGAGTTTAGGATCTAGGATTTAGGGCTAAGGGCTTAGGGTTAAGGGCCAAGGGTTTAGGATTTAGGATTTAGGTTTAAAGGATTAGGGTTTAGGGCAAAGGGCTTAGGCTTAGGGTTTAGTATTTAGGATTTAGGATTTAGAATTTAGAGTTTAAGATTGAGAGTTTAGGGTTTAGAGTTGAGGGCTCAGGGCTTAGCCTTTAGGTTTAAAGGCTTAGGGTTATGGGCTAAGAGCTTAGGGTTTAGGATTTAGTGTTTAGGATTCAGGGTTTAGGGCTAAGTGCCAAGGGTTTAGGGTTTAGGATTAGGGCTAAGGATTTAGGGTTTAGGGCTAAGGGTTAAAGGTCAAGGGTTAAGGACCAATGATTAAAGGTCAAGGGCCAAGGGCGAAGCACTAAGTGCCAATGGTGAAAGGCCAAGGGCCCGGACGAAGGACGAAAGGTTAAGGGCAAGACGATCAAGATGCAATTATGACATTGCTTTCAAGCTTGCCCTCTACATATGAGAACTGGGTGATGATCATATCGACACACTCTGATTTGACTCTTGCTAGAGTTATTACTATGTTGCTGCAAGAAGACAATAGAAGAAGTCAAGACACTTCGTTTACTTTCTCCTCTCAGGCTCTATTTGTCAGCAAAGGCTCGAAGCGACAAAAGCAGAAAGGCACCAAGAAGGCTGCAACGAGTCAGAAGTCGATACTATGGCAAAGTGTGGGGCAACCCTAAATGAGATTTAAGAGCACCTTCTCCTTTTTTGCAAAAAACCAGATAGTGTCGCATATGGCTGTTTTAGTTCATTTCTGCAAAACTACAATTTTGGTTCATTTATGTAGACAGAATGTTTACGACCAATTTCACCACTTATCAGTAATCAATGACAAGGACCGGATGGATGCCAGCGGATCACCAACCAACTGGCGATCACAATTGACAATCTAATTTCTTAGTATTAATAGCTGTTCATATTCATACAGTTTCATTCATCGAAAATCAGAATTATCAGAAGCATTTGAATAGTTAGCTCTCTCTCTCTCTCTCTCTCTCTCTCTCTCTCTCTCTCTCTCTCTCTCTCTCTCTCTCTCTCTCTCTCTCTCTCTCTCTCTCTCTCTCTCCCCCCCCCTCAAGCCTGCGAGCTTGAACACTCCTGAGCATTCTAGCTCACTTCTTAGAGTTGTTTTAGAGATTGCTATTGTGCTACTGCTTATCAACATTGCGCATTAATTCAAACTTTCATTTTAGCCACTCAGAGATAGCATAGAGTACGCGACTTCGATCCGCAACTTATTGTACTCATTTACTTCTGTTTCATTGTAGCGGCCTTGGTTCACCTGTCACACATAGATTCGTTCCCAAGGGAATAGTGCTTCCCTTGCGAAGTTAGCTTGCAAATCCTACTCTAACCACACCTAGATTAACCACATCTAACTATCCACCCTACTTTAACCACAAGCATGCGAAGGAAGAATAGATTACAATGGGGGAGGTGCTTACATCCTATCCTCTCTAAATCATTAACAACATGCAAGTAGACAGAAAGGACAGTTGATCATAATTGACCTAATACCTAGAGCAATTCCAATCGCACAACGTCCTTATAGGATGAGTATTGCTTAAGAGTATGAAATTGACTATGATGAGACCTTTGCACACGTGGCGAAGATGGTAAGCATTCGGGTCATCATATCTCTTGCAACACTTTTTGGATGGGATCTATGGCAATTGGATATCACTAATGCATTCTTGAATGGTGATATTCAGGAGGAGGTGTTTCTGGAGAAATCTGAGGGCTACATTTCACATGGCAAGCCTAATCATGTGTGTTCTCTACAAAAGAGTTTGTATGGACTTAAGCGAGCACCAAGGAGTTGGTATGGTAAGCTTAACATCTTTCTACTTTCTAAAAATTTCAAGATGAGTGAGTATGATCATTCACTTTACTATAGATTTGTTGGAAATGATGTTACCATTCTTCAAATCTATGTGGATGATCTGATTTTGAGTGGAGGAAAACAATCAAGATATTGATTATATCAAGATGGCACTTAAAACGGAGTTTGATGTGCATGATCTTGGTTTTTTGCATTATATCTTGGGAATAGAGGTATTTAGAACTTCTCAATTTAATTTCATTTTTCAAGGGAAGTATGCTAATTCTATTCTAGAAATATTTCATATGGTAGATGCTAAATCTTGTGATACACCAATAGAGTCAAATGTAAAGCTCGCTATAAGAGGTAATGAAAGATCCTTCGAGGACATTACTCTCTATAGGAAGCTAGTTGGTTCACTCATATATCTAACCATCACAAGACCTGATCTTAGCTATTGTGTTGGTAGACTAAGCCAATTTATGCATGATCCTAGTGTGGAGCATTGGAAGCTAGGCAAGACAGTATTGAGGTGCATCTTGGGAACTAGAGATTTTGGCATTGTTTATGGAGGATCATCACCTAACTTGTATGAATTTTCAGATTTGGACTTTTCTGGAGATCAAATGGATAGGGAATATATAAGTGCACATGCTATTTTCATAGGTTATGGAGCTATCTCATGGATGTCAAAGAAACAAGCAACAATATCATTATCTTCGAGTGAGGCTGAGTACAAAGCCTTGACTTCATGCACAAAGGAGATGCTTTGGATCAAAAGGGTGGTAATGGATTTTTACTTGCTGGATTTTTCAAAGAGTCTAATGATCTTTTGTGATAACCTTTCAGCCCAAAGGTTGGCACACAAAACTATTTTTCATGCAAGGAGCAAGCATATTGAAGTGGCTTATCATTTTGTGAGAGAACAAGTCATGGCAAAGGAGGTGGAGCTTCAACATGTCTCTTCAAGGGAGTGTGTAGCTGATATCTTCACCAAATCATTGGGAAAGGACTTGTTTATGAATCTAGAACATCACTTGGAGCTCGATCTAGATCTATGCTAAAACTAGTTGAAGAGGGAGTGTGAAAAATTCAACTAGTTTAGTTGATCTATTTTGGCAATTTTGAGGCCAAAATGAAATTTCAACTTAGAGATAGATTTATATTTGTCAATAAAGGCCTACATAGTGTGTTTGTACTATTTTTGACAAGTAGATCAATGGATGATGTCAGATTTGGACCCCTTCTAATTGGTTGGTTTTGATACATTGCATCTATCCAGAATTTCTAGGTTTTTTGATGGAGTACCAAGAAGTTATCATTTAAGGCAAGTTTAGGGAAATTGGCCAAATGAAATTTTAGCAACTATAATAGCATTCCTAGTGTGGAGAACGTATCATTGTATTCTCTTTTTATGTGGGGAATTCATCTATCTTGATTCTATGTCCATCTCATGTGTATTTCTCATGATATATTGATTTCTAGTGTGTAGAATGTCATTTTTACTGTTGATCTTGCATCCACATGTGTGGAGGACAGTAAGACGTTGTTGTTGTATGGACAAGGACAATAACTTATTGTATTTTTGTGCTTATGATCAGATCTTAGTGATTTATGCAATTCTAGCATGTGTAAAGTGATGATTTCTATCTTGTAGTTAAATCTAGATGTGCACCCGAATTAGGCCAAGATCTTGTTGATTTATTAAGTGCATTTTGGATCAGATTTTTTCACAGGATATGCTACTAAACAGCATTGCATCAAAATCTATCTTCCAAGATGACCATTGATTTGATCAAGATTGATAACTTGAACTTAGCTTCACATAAAGATAACATCCATGAGAAAGAATATACTTAGATTGATGTACTTAGTTATGGACAATGTAAAATCAATGTATTAACTAGAGAGAAAATAGACAATGTATATCAAAGTAGATCACCACAATACTTGCTTACTTCAAGATAACAAATGAGAGGGACTGAGCCCTGATTATAGTCTTATGGATTTTAAATTTGAATCCTTTTGGATCATGTACTAGTACCACATCCTAGCCTGACACTTACAACAATGGTGTAAATCACACATTGAAATATGTAGCCAATAGAATCAATTAGCTTCTATACAAAAAAAAAATGAATACAATTGAAAGAAAAATTGTGTTGTCTCCACCAGCTGGATTTCACATGTGTGAGGCCCAAAATTTGACAAGATTAGTCCCAAAGTTTGGCCCAAGTTGGTATTTGCATATTTTTCATTTTTCTCTCAAATTCAACTTAGTGTCTTAGAAGCTTGGCTTCTCTTTGATGACAACATCAAACTTATGCTTTACAAACAAACTCTTTTATTAATGAATTTGTGAAAATATCAACAACACAATCTTTTATAAAAAATAATAAAAGTACACCTTCTTAAAAAGAATTTTCTCTAATGAAATGATAGGCAACTTCAATGTGCTTAGATCTAGCATTAAAAAAATGGTAATGTGCTAAATTTTGGGTTGAGATGTTATACTAAATGATTAATGTAGACTTAGGATCATGCATTTGGATCTCAACAAGGAGTCTTTTGTTCCACAATACCTCTTTGCAAAAAGTAGTAAGAGCCTTGTTGTACTCGACTTTGATAGCATTGCGATCTTGTTAATCGAAGTAGCAAAATACTAAGAAATCAAACACCACAAAGCAAGAAGGATTAGCACCTCTAAACTGTACTCCAAAAATCATATAAGCTGGATTAGCATAAACTGATCCCATACTAGATATAAATTGGCATGACTAGATTAGTGCTCATCACACCAAGTTGACAAGGGTCTTATATAGTGTCACTTGTTCAGTGGTCCAACTATAATCATAAATTGACTTGACTTAATTTTAAGTAGCTATAGTCACCTTTAACACTCTCTCTTTAAAAGTAGTACTTTTAATGATAGAGAATTTGTCCCTGAATACTCCAAACTTATTATTACATAAAGGTTTGCAATTGTTGAAAAATGATATATGCGTGGCACTCTATCAACCAATCCTGAAATAGTTGATGAAATAATTTTTAGAAATCGTTGCTCAAACATAAATCATAAAAAAATAGAAGATAATATTTGAAACTATACAATGCATGCTACTTTTATTTAAAATAAATATATAGTTAGCTGTTGCATTTCTACTTATTTTGATCTATAATAGATCGTAATCCGAACTCATTGGATAATCTACCACAAAAACAACAACTTTTGAAACCAACCTAAAACATTGATAAACAACTATAATTTATAGTTGTGCATAATTGTCCTAACAGTTTGCATTTGGCACTAGCTCTAATTTTCAAAAGATAAGGTCACATTTCACTATGACATTAGATATGTCACTTCCAAGCTTCATTTGAGAAAGAAATTTTTCTCATTCAATATGATTGATGGAAATTCTAGTTCAAATCATATTAGTAGTTTCCAGAACCTTCTTGAATTTTAGAATGAATGGATTATCCTCTATTTCAACTTTAGATTCGCATGCTCTTCACTCAAAGAAAGGCAACAAGAAATTGCTAAAACAACAAAATAATAGACAAAATATGTTAAAGTTTCAACAAAATAAAGAGCAATCATAGTCTACTCAAGATTCAACTTCTAAATTGGCTTATCAAATTGTTAATTTGGTTTGGCCTATCAAATTGTTATTTTGGTTTTCTTTGAGCTTCTCTTCAATTTATCCTTAGTAATAGAGCTTCTTTCGACCCCAAAAGTCTATAGATGTGACTTTTTGTGCACTCTTGTATCTATTATTGGTAGCAAATTGAGTAACTTCTTAGTATTAGAAAGGGCTTAACGTTGGTTGAATTTTTGCTATTTACAATTCAAGACCTTAGAGTACTTACATAGGCATGCCCAACAAAAGGGCATTGATATGTTAGCAAAATGAGGGGCCATGACGGTAAGAAAGGGGAACAAGGTGTGCTTGGTGGGTTTTGCCATCAACGTGAGGCACGAAAGTAAAACAAAAGAAGCACAATTTGGTTGATTATACCACCTTACATGATAGAAACTACCAAGGCCCAAAAGGGGCTTTGATTTTTTGTAAGTGTAAAAATATATTGTACAAACCAGAACTCTAGATCTTTCTAGAACAAAAGAGATTCTTGACGACGTTAAGTTTTCTTTCAAAGGCCTCATGAGACCTTTTTAGAACAAAAGAGGTTCTCTATGACTTCAAGTTTCCACAACATTCACATGGGAAGTGGGAAGAGATAGAGGTTGATTTTAATATAAACAATATATTTATTTAAAAGAAGTTAATAAAGGTGACTTTTGAAGGGCTCATGTGCCCTTTAGAAGACTTGTGAGGTTCTTTAGCGAGTTTCCCAAGGAGTTGCATAGTAGCCAGGAGACTTGGCATGCCATCTCCTTCCAACATATAGCTCAACTCACCAAAATGGAACAATGTATTTTGCATCATAATTATGGTGGCAATTGCGGGTCCTTCCTAATTAGACGGCGGTGGGAGGCTCAATGCATGGTGGAGAGATGCACCTTCCAGCAACAACGTCCCCACCACCCTTGGATGAGAGCAGTATCGAGGATGACATGCAACTGAATTGCAAAATACATTGCTCTATACAACACTGCTAGAAAATTTCCTTTGTATTTCTAGCAACACTTAGATGGCACAATTATGTTTGTCTGAAAGTAAACTTCATTGAACAACCTTAAAATTATGTAAGGTGTGCTTACTATGAATAGAAAACAATGAATGAACCTTACACATTTGTAAGGTGCATTTACTAAAATTGATAAACATAGATTTCTCAAACTTTACTCAAAATATTAATCTCTTTTTATTTTTGGCAAATTTTCAGCAATGCTTTACGTATGGGAAGGTGCCTTTTCATAGGCTGCTACCCTCAAGCGCCTCACAACGGGGAAAGGCCCTCGAATGGGGGCCCTTCCCCTATACATTAAATTGTTACAATAAAAACACTAAATTTAACAAATGATAAAGGCTTAAAAATTTGAGATTTATATGTCAACTAGCTAATCAAAAAGCTTACTAGTCTTAAATATATTAAGAAAAATGGCAATTTGAACAAATATTGGGCGTAAGACTTTTTTGGTTCTTTGACAGCAATAGAGCCTACTCTTTGCCATTCATGTGTCAAGGCCACTGTTGAGTGGGTATGGGTAATAAGTTTGGTTATGGGTAATAATACTCAAATTCAAAAAGTATAATTTTAGAGAACTGATGGATTGCATACATGGTGTTGGCTAACACCTAGTTTGATACCCTATGATAGTTACCCTTATGGGTACCTGATATACAACTACCACAAATGATCAAGAATCAGTAACCATCTAATAAATCAATATGTGGAGTCCAAGATCGACGATTATATTTGGCTCAGCATGATTCGACAAGTATTAATATAATATATATTCAAGACTTGGAACTTGTTGGAAGTTTGGGCGATGTAATTCTTGGAGTTTGTTGAAAGTTGGCATGAATAATGATCCATGCATGTACTAAGTTGTTCCATTTGGTGAGATTTCACAAAATGGTAAATTGATCCTCAACTCTACCTGCCCCAACTAAAGCCCAGCTAAAGCCAACCGAGAGAACTACACATGTGATGAAAGGCATTAAAATTTGAAATTCATGTGTCAACTAGTGAATTTGTTGGACTCAAAAAGCTTACTAATCTTAAAACTAAATAAGCAAAATGCCAATTTGCACAAATATTGGTCATAAGACTTTTTTGGTTCTTTGACAACACTAGGGCCCACTCATTGCCAGTCATGCATCAAGACTAGTGTTGAGTGGGTATAAGATAAGTTTGGTTATGCCTAGTTGGTAATAATACTCGGATTCGACCGGTACAAATTTTAGAGAACCGATTATTATTGAGGATTGCATATGTGGTGTTGGCTAACACCTATGTTGATACCCTAACAATAGTCTCCCTTATGGGTGCCCAATAGATAACCACTATAAATCATCAAGTATTAGTATTCATAACCATCTAATAAATTAACAAAGGAAGTCCAAGACCGACACTTATATTTGGCTCACTTAATTCGACAAATATAAATAAAATTTGTCACAAGAATAGTCAAGACTTGGGGTGATGTAATTCTTGGAGTTTGCTTAAAGTTGGCATGAAATCATGATCCATGCATGCACTAAGTGGTTCCATTTGGTGAGACTTCATAAAAATTAAAATAATGAATCTATACTCAACCTACCCTAGCTGAAGCCCAACCTAGAGGTGCACATGTAATCAAAGCCATTAAAACATGAAATTCATATGCCAACTAATAGGGTGTAAGACTATTTTGGTTCTTTGACAACACTAGGGCCTACTCTTTGCCACTCATTCTCCAAGACTAGTGTCGAGTGGGTATAAGATAAGTCTTCTTATGCCAAGTGGGTCATTATACTCGGATTTGACATGTATAAGTCTAGAGAACTGATTATTATTGAGGATTGCATACTTGTTCTTGGCTAACACCTATATAGATAGCCTATTGATAGATCACCCTTCTGGTGCCCGATAGATAACCACATCACATCTTAGTCTTGACAGCCATCTAATAAATTAACATAGGAACTACGAGACTGATGACTATCTTTGGCTCAACCTAATTCGGCAAGTATTAATAAAATTTATACCTATACAAAGCGTAGTCAAGACTTGGAACTTGTCGAAAACTCGGTGGTTGAATTCTTGTTCTTGGAGTTTGTAGAGAGTTGGCATGAATCATAAATCCATGATCCATGCATGGACTAAGTTCTTCCATTTGGTGAGATTTCAAAAAATGATCAATTCATCCTAAACTCAACCTGCCCCAGCTAAAGCCCAACCCAGAGCTGCCCATGTGTACTGTGTAGCCTGTCCTCAATGCTCATGCACTTAAGTCCACGTGGTTTCCCCTCCTTGCTGGAGCCTTGAGGCTTGCCCCATCAAAAATCAGATCCCAATTCCCCACAAAATTACGATCCAATCGAATCCTAAGGACAAAGAATCCCAGCCTCTAGGACAACAAACAACTTGTGTGAGTTTTGAAAGGCAGGTACCAAGGTCTGTACTTTCCAAGTAAAATCTGAAGTACTTTATGTCACGGCATCTATTCATCAGGTTGAAATTTCAATTCTGACAGCAAACTCCATGCTAATGTCAATTTTCACATAACTCCCAATGTTGTTGTTTCCATTTTTATATTCCTTCAATCTGCAATCAATCTCCAATCCTGAATTTTGGATTCTTTAGAAGCGTACAATTGCAGAATTGTTTTTTTCAGCTTATCGCCAATTATGTGAAAAGCCTGAAACGAGAACACCTGCCCACAAAGAGCCACAGTCACATTCATCCTAGTAAGGCCTGTCCACATGCACCCTTTTTTCTGGCTGGCCGTTGATATCTGGAAGTTTGTTTTTTATGCTTGAGAGTTGTGGAATCTGGATAAACCAGATATGGTTCAGAATTCAGAACTTCAGTGCTCGTAAATTTTTTCCAAACCGACCTTATTAAAAACTCACTCACAATATTTTTTTGAAGTCAATAAAAGGTTAGAATAAAACTCTCAAATTTGGAACTTATAATCAAAAGTAAACTATTTTGAAATGATTAAGAAACTTACACATCTAAAACTGAATGTAAATTTTTACAATGGGCATTTCAGTATTTATATTCTTTTACTAGCATTGATGTGTGAGCACACATCTCAAACTCAACTTAGGAGAGAATGCTTAATGAGTGCACTGCAGGGGCACCTGCACAGTGCAGTGCTGCCCCCACTCCATCCATACCAATGGTAAAGTATGGAGCTAATGGAGAAAATAGATATCTTTCCCCTTGGATGGTGGCCTACCCTTGACCCTATTATTACTCCCTCAACCTACCTACCATCAACCCTTCATATCTAATTGAACCTGGTGTTACGTGTAGCTTCCCTATAAGCCGGTTCTTTGATGAGTCCGGTGCATGTCGGCCAGTCTCAATTTTGAGGACAAATATAGTGTAAACGGCTAAACCTGCTTTATTTTGCCGTAAATGAGAGAGTTTGTGTGACATAAAAAATATGTAAATTTGTAATTGCCTGACAATTGGATAACCTGCTCAAAAAGTGTGGTAATTGAGTGGCAAACGTCATCTCCACTTGGTTCCACTAAATCAGATTCCACCGCATCAATAGCGAAAGGATCACCAAATAAACCATAACGCCATCATCCACAGATCGCGCTGGGCAAGGGCCATGTCAACATAATGCCATGGAGCGTGCCGAGCAAAGCCCATTTTACCCGATTTGGCACCTTAAATTTCATAATGCCATGAAAAGTGCTGGGCAAAGTCCATTTTACCGGATTTAGCACCTGCCCTTAAATGTCGGCTTGGCCTAGTGCCAGTGGGCTGGCCAAAATTTCTTAAGAGGCACTAACCGCGGTTCCATGGGGTGCCCACGTGATAGGTTCCAGAAAGTGCTATGTAGTCTTACGCGCAATTGAAGATTTCCTGGAAATTTTGGGTGGTCTGATGAATCCATGAGCTGTGCTGGAATTTATTCTAGGATGTGGCAAATGGGTTGTCATTGGTAAAGGAAATCTGATTAAAAGCTTTGTATATTTCACGATCCAAGCTTCACCAGCTGGTATCTTGTGATTGACTAGTAGCAGCTGCCAGCAGGTAACGCGGGGGAGGGGAGGGAGCGTAAACCGCACAAAGCAGGTAAGTAGTAAACGGTCAAAAGCAAATGGAGGTGAGATATTAAGTGGCTCTATGTGGCAGTGTTTGGTGCGGTTTAGTGTTTTCAGGCTTTACGGCAGCTGAGATGCTGTGGCTAAAAGTCGGCGCTTCAGCATCATCTTTTGTTCAAATAAGCTTCTGCATTGTAGCTCCTGTATGGTTGCGGTAATGGGATCATAATTTGCTGTTGCAAAAGCCATGGACAAATGACAGACGAGCCTAGCCTAAAGTTCCCTCTCTTTTTCTCTGATACTAAACTTGCATAGAGATCATAAACGCTTTAGCTCATGCAATTATAACCTGCTGTTGCAAAAGCTACGGACAAATTACAAAGTTACTTGGCCTAAAGATCCATTTTTTCTTTCTCTGCTACTGTACTGGCATAGCGGTTAACAAGGCCTTACTGGGGGATTTTAAATTCGTAGCGGGCAACACTAGTCATGTTCAGCACCGGACTGGCCCTCGTGATCTACTGCTGTCTATATGAAACGGCGGTGGCTATCGTCAAGTTTTTGTTGGAACATGATGACTTCATCGGCACCTTCCTCTCGGTTCTGGAGATGAATCATCCTTTTCCTTCCTACGACAGCTACGCGGTTCGATTTTGAATGGATCACTTCCTCCAATTTCTCTTTCACAATCAAAAGCTATTTACGAAGCAAACTAAGGTGGACAGCATCGCCATGTATCAACTCTTATGAAGCTCAAGGACGTTCAAAAAATAACAGAGGCTTTGTTCTCCTGTGTAGCCTTGCAGCACTACCCTGCTGAATATGTGCAAATTCACTACCAAAATGGAGGTTTTTCATTCGTGGCTCCTTGAGGCGGCCACTGTGCACCAGATATATATATGGATAAGACGTTTGCTATGAGTATGCTCCCATTTGCTATCTTTCTTGTGTTTTCACATCAAGTTACATGTAATAGTCTTGATTTGTACAAATATACATTGTATATCAAGTGTTTGGGCCATCTAGTGCTGGTTCGGCCTTGCCTCTAAGGAGCTCAGGGCTCCAATATGTCAACGGAACACAGCAGGCGAGGTTGAAGATTGTGCCACAGCAGCTGCAGGAATACGCTTATCCAACTAGACTGCTCGTCTGGACATTAGCTGTATTTTAGAAATTAGTGATGGTAAGGATTGAATGCATATTCAATATACCTAAACTAGTTTTGAAAATCTTGGCCACAACTTTTAAGCAAGCTTGTGGTGATGATGATGATCTCTCTCTCTCTCTCTCTCTCTCTCTCTCTCTCTCTCTCTCAGAGAGTAGGATCTTTTCACAGGGACCAACTAAATTTTTCAAGGCAGAAATAGGTTCAGGAAGATGAAAGAAAGTCTTCAAGGCTTTCAAAGGCTTCGACCAGATCTGCATTCTAATGTAGGCTTTTTCGTTGATCCTTAAAATTCACAAAATTTACAGCCTAATCACTCCCCCATCAATCGGTATCCTTTGCCTAGATCACTAGCCTTTCAACTGGGATGACTTGTTTGAGGGACCTTTGAGCAAAAGCAGCTGTGCCATGAAGAGGGAAAATCAAGAAAGGCTTTAAACTTCTTAGACCAAACTTGAAGGGGCATATTTTGATTGCATTCACAGCTGTTAATAGGATATTGAGGTATCAAATGGAGTTCCTGATAAGCTTTTGGAAATTCCTGATAGAGTTATGCTTTCAAGTTCTTGTAGAGGTACACAAGCAATAAAATAAATGCATGCCAGTGATATGAAGTAAGAGCCTCCGAACGAGGATTTTCATTTCTTTAAGTCTAATCTAATGTCTCAGTTGTTCTAGGTATTGCCTAATTCTATTGAAAGTCATTGCTATCGGGTACCTTTGAGCATGTGGTGAAAGAATTGAAGATAAAAGCTGAAATTGGCGTTGCACCAGTATGACCCTATCACAAATGAATCTTCTTCTGGTCATATGTAATAACATAATTAAACTATCGTATGATGTATCAATATCTCAAGAGATTCAGCATGGCTTTTTCCAGCCGTATAAAAGTGAGGAGGCAATTACAATCATGCTAACGAGGACTATTGTCACCAAACCTAGAAGACAAGACAAAATTTCTAGAAATGGTAACATTGTGTTAAGAGTTTATGACAAGGCAGACCTGTTGACCAAATGTTGCAAACATTGTTAGCTTGTGAATGAGATAAAATCAAATGTGAAAATATGTACTTGCTTATGGCTATTCATAGGATAATGTTGCTCCCAGTAGTTTTGATGTGAATTGAGCTTTATGTTCTTTAAATATACCAAATGTCAAAATTTGTTCATGCGTAGGTTATTTCACTGGATGTTACCGAAATCATAGTCAGCATGAAGTTTAAAAAATATTAAGTCTGATTCATTGGAACTACCATCATCAAACTTACCTCCATATGCATAATTTCCTGTACACAGTCATCCAAAGCTCGTAAAAGTTTGAAATTACAGTGCAGACTCATGGTGTTCTCAAGATTGGGCAATAAATTCCAACATTCTGAAAGAAAGTCTTTTTTTTTAAGGTAATCAGTTAGCACGTACTTGAATGCCCATGTTCATGTTGATGAGTGCATCCATTGCACTGCAAAAATATTTCCATTGAGGAAGCTCTATCTAGATTTTTGTGCAAAATGCCAATGTCATGTCTAATAAACCAAGGTCAGTCCACGTGTTGCTTCCATTTACATAATGAGACCTCTGAAGATTACACTGACATAGTGTACAGCCGTCAAGTTGTGAAATTGATATGCTGTGGTGAACGGATATCGTTTCATTGTCCAATTCGGCATGTACCTGCACATTTCAGTCATGGAAAATAATTTTATGCCTCACATAATATTTCTGCCACATTTGTGGATTGAGCATTAACTGTGCAGATCTGTTCTAGTACTCGACAGTGTTATTGACGGTCGTCATTACAAATTGTAAATAGCTCCAAAATAACCTCGATATAGATAGAGCAATGGGCATGTTTAAGTGCAAAACATAGGATGGCATTGTGACTGGCATCTCTATAAATTTCCACTCGTCTATTCCTAGAAATGTTCTCCCCTAAGAAGGGCAGAGCAGATAAAAAAGCCTTCCTTATAATTAGATAGCTTCCATAGAAATGCTCAAGCTCTCAAAATTCAGATTCTGTCAGAAGTACAAGTGTATGTGCTGTAGCATTCAAATGCATTTGAAATATCCATTTTACAGACTACAATTTTTTTGAGCCCCAAACCCCCAATGACCAAAGGCTCCAAAAAGGCACCAGTCCGATTGTGCCTACAACTGAAAAGGCTTCGGTATCTCTAGTAAGCATTACTGATAGGAATTCTGTCTGTAACAGGATCAAATATTTCAAATTCCAATTCCTAAAACCCCATACAACTTGAAGTTTTTCAGAGAAAGAAAGCAACTTTTTCTCAAAATACAAAACAGCTTGATTTTAATCTTCCAAAATAGAATTAAATCAATTTGAATATTTTCCATTCAAATTGGCTAGTCAGATGGAATCAGTCTTGGCAATATGATTTTTATGTTTACATGAGAGTATCAACTCTTCCCTTTCCGTATTATGGAAGGAGCTGGGCAGATGACATTCTGCCCAGGCTACTTCCATTATGTAATGGGCATTGTAGCTTTTTTTCGCACGACCACTATGAAACAGAATCAGCATCTGATAGACAGAATCATCACAAAACTTGATTCGAATTGATGTAAACCAAATGAGTAACATGAACTACAAAGTTTGCATGATGTCAATAGCTACCACTAGCTATGATGAGTGCCAGATATCAAAATCTTATTCACTCATTCACATTCTATGATCATCACACATGTGGTACAGTTCTCTCCCTACAGAGTATCTGGAATACTTCCTGTATTGTCATATGTGGTTGATGGATGCACATGTTGTCTATGTCGAGTCCCAAAACTATCACATAGATGAGGTACATGTGTTTACAAGGTGTAAACTTTCCTTTTATCAAATTGTGCTTGAAATCCTCTCATTGATTGTGACTATATATGTACTACCACCTAGATTTAACACAAAACTTTGGACATGGAATGCCACTTCTCGATTCTTGATCCTTACCTCCTCTTTGAGAATGTTTGCTCTTAGCACAATTTTCTTACTCTCTCATTTGCCGCATTTGAAACTAAATTCCTTCACCGTGTCTTTCCTCGTTGAGAAGGATTGCTCTTGTCTTCCATTGTTGGCCCCATCGATGCGTGTACATGTTGGCCCTTTGATGCAAATCCACAACTACATTCCAACATCTATGATCTACCCCTAAACCAAGAGTGAGGTCCATAATACCGAGTTAAAATATTTTGAAGAATGGGAACAATTGGCATCGAAACCACCAAAGGAGAAACAGAAGAAAAATATGTCCCACATTAAGGCTAAGAAAATGAATCTTTGCTATGTTTGCAACAAACCTAGACATATGATAAAAAAATTTCCTGAAAGAAAGAAACTTACGGCTCAAGTGATTGAGATCCTTAGTGAAAAAGGTAAATCTTTTGGAACTAACTTGAATAATTGTGAGTGTAATGTTACTTTAGTACAAGCTTTAGAACCTGTATGAACTCTTCACGGGCCTCTTTGACTAACTATGATGTCTCCTTGAGGGCATGCAAAGCCTAACATGCATTTTTCAAAAATTAATGTGTGCCCTCCTATCTATATTTTAGTCATTTTGTACTCGCATGTGTGAAGCTGAGGTGACGGGATGATGTGATAGTCATCTTGGAATCATGGCTACCCTTTGTATTGTGCTTTACAGTGATCAATTTGGTGCACTATAGCTCAAAATATCATTGTCGAAAATTTTGCTAATTTCTATGTAAAATTTGCTAAAAGAATTGTTTTGATGCATGTCAGATTTTCCTTGACTTTAGCTTTGGGGAATTTGTCGCATGCCAAATTTGTGAAGGTTTCTGACATGTATGGATGGCGTATAGTTATTTTGAGTGGTTACACTGTTATGTCATTAACCAATGATTATGGCTAATGGATTTTAGGTGACTAGGCTCTGGTTAGCCATGATCTTTGTAACTTTGTTGTATATATACAACAAAGCAGAATAAACAAGAGACATAAAAATAGATGTGTGAACAAGAGTTCAAGTATGAATTCCATTGTATCAGATTATTTGATTCCTTAGAATCAGAGCTCTCGAAAGAGAGTGGAAATAATTCGAGAAAATAGATATATCATTTTAATCATTAACAAGTATAGTAGGATTACAACGCTTTAGCGCACTAGTACTGTGAACCATTTTCAGACTCAAGATTCACCCCTTTCATGATATGATCGTTGTTATCACAACAACTGATATACAAATTCTTTGTTTTTTTCACTTGCATTAGCACTGTCTACTGCTCTCTAATTCATTTCCCACTTACTTTACTGTTACTCGCTCCATCGACTAACGTAGAGTATCAAGTTCAAAGAACCCACAACTGTCATAGATACCTAACTGCTTTGCTCTCTTCATGGCTATCTAAGACACCTACATAGACATTCTACCAGTCAAAGAATGATTCAAGTAATAATTAGAATTTGATAGTTCGATTCAATCCTTAATAATTTTTCATCATTTTTCTTTGTTTGATGAGAATCTTACATCCTACAAGGATTGTCGAGTTCGGGCATCTAACACTCAACAATGTTTTCAAAGGTAGAAACAATTTTACCAACAAGCTGGTATCAGAGTAGGTTCAAATTATCAATTGAATTCATGATTACTACCATTCTTAGAATGTCCTTTAATAATGGAAGGTTTAACCTCAAAGATCCAGTTGATCAACAAGTTCAACGATGACGACTTCCACATGTGGAAGTTCAAGATGAGGATGATACTTATCGAAAAAAATTATGGGAGTATGTCAATGGTTCAATAGGCAAACCGGTTGAACTTGAATTGTTGACCGCTTGGAAAGCAAAAGATGGCAAAGTGTTAGCCATCGTATCAATTAATCTAAAGGATTCATAATAGCTCATGTAGCTAATTGTTCCACTTCCAAAAAAGCTTGGGACATCATCTGACTGGTTTGTACAAGACTACATATGTCACGACTTGTCTCTTAACTTAAGCAAACTGATTTGAACCAACAACAATAGCATAATCGACAATGACAAAAAATGAAGACCAAAGTCTTCTGCAAGTACTACAAGAGAACCAATCATGACATCAAGGACTGTCAAGTTCTCAAGCACAACGAAGCGAAGAAGTAGATGCAACAAAAGTATGAAGTTACGATTCTTTCATAAACTCCCACGAAGATCCGACACTGTTAATGGTATAAGATCAACAAAGTAGAGATACCCAGCAATGGTACCTTGATTCGGGTGCTTCTCAGCATATGACTTCATGCAAGTACGTTTTCGAAGATCTCATAGCATAAGATTCGAAGTACATATACTTTGGTGACTCAAGTTCACACAAGATCGAAGGCCAAATTTCTATTTTAGATAGTATTTCTAGAGTACGTGATGGTGTACTTTATGTATCCAAATTAACAAAGAATTTATTGTCTATCAACAAGATCACAAATCAAGACTATAGAGCTTTGTTAAAGTCTAGAAAATGTACCATCTTGGATGAAAAACCTAATAACTCTCTGTAAACCTATGAGCACACCCCCTCTATAGGTCCTCTCTAGGTTTTGCACTGTATTTTATCACTTATATAGATGACTATTTGAGATTCATCAAGAACAAGTTTGAGGCATCCAATTGCTTCGTAGAATTCAAGGAGTTTGCTGAGACACAGACTGGTTGAAAGCTCTATATGGACCTGGAATTCTATGGTCCAGATAAGGGGTCGAAGGATTGGTGCAGTAACAAAGGCCTTCTTGAGTTTATGAAAAGCCTCAATGGCTTCAAGTGTCCATTCTAGTTGGATGGTCATCTGGTAGATCAAACGGGCCAGCTTAGCAAAATTCAAGACAAACATTTGGTAATAGTTGCAATGCCCCATAAAGATGTATACTTCACATACAATCCATGGTCTGGCAAAGCAAGTATTATCTGGAAGCGATACCATGCCTTGAAACTACATGGTCTAGCACTATGTCACGGGCGTGACCAAAAATGGGCATTTGACCAGGTTAAGAGATATGCCAAATAATCGACATTGGATGAACGCTTTCTCTAAGCAAGCTAGGTATTGGGCTCTAGAGGAGTGGACACACAAGTCGTCCATGAAAATTTTAAGGAATTTTTGTAGAAAGTCTTTGAAAGCATAACTCATGACTCGTTGGAAGGTGATGGGAGCTTTGCAAAATTCAAATGGCATCACTCTATATGCATACGTTTCCCACTCAGTGGAGAATGCGGTTTTGTGCTGAACTTCTGGGGCTTTCTGCATCTAGTTATAGCCACTTAACTCATCTAGAAAGCTACAGACTTCTGCTCTAGCTATTCTTTCTAACACATTTTCCGTGAATGGTAAGGGAAAATGGTCCTTGTTGGTCACCGAGTTCAGCTTCTTATAGTCCACACAGATTCTAAGTTTTCCATTTTTCGTAGGTACTACCACAATAGGCCATGTGTCCATCTTGCAGATGAATCCTACATCAAGAATATTTTCCAATTCTTCTTGAATTAGTTGGGCATAGTGTGAAAAAGACCGATAAGGACTAGTAATGGTAGGCTTCGCTCCATCAACCAGTGGAATGGTGTGAACCACAATACCTGGCGATATGCCCTTCAGCTCAGTATAATTCCAAGCAAGAGAGATATTTGTGAAGAAGGGCCTTAAGATCCTTGAGTTCCTCTCTGTCTACAACTTCTCTAGCAGATACCATACAACTTTCTTCTCCCTTCTCAACTAGATCTATCTCCCTTGTTCAGGCTGGACCTTAGTAAACATTGGCCCCTTGGGAGGTGTCTTCTACAGGTTCTCTCTTAGCTCTATGACCACTACCACTTCATCCATCTCATAATCCTTGAAGTATTGTGGCAAGTCATGTGCAGGCTTTGGTTCTTCTATGGAATCTTGGTGGATTTTTTAGTGCAATTTTTGGTTGGTCATCAACTCAGTCTTGGTCCCTCGTTTATCACTCTTGGCCTTCCACTCAGCGGTTTTAGCCTTATACAGGGGCTTGCATTCTCGGAGCGGGCTGGTGGCTGGCTTGTTGTTGATTTCCATCCTTTTCAAGGCTCATTAAAGATTCTTGACACTCATAGATGGCTTCATGCCTAGATTTGCAAAGGTGATGGGAGATTTTTTTTTTGGAGAGCCTCCAGATGGGGGATCCGAAGTAATAGACTCTTTTATCTTGGCATGCGTTGATGACTCTGATTGAATGTTAGTTTTCAGGTCTTTCACCATCTTAATGCTATTGTCCCATAGAGAGACCTCTAGCTTATAAAGAGCTTCATCCTCAGCTAGGTCCCAATCTATGCATTCTCGCAAGAGATCGTTCATGGTTATCTAGACATTAGTATTGGATCCGTCGGTTACAGTATCCATTCACCATATTACATATTGCCTTATGGGATTGCCTTATGGGGTTTTGCTGCTTTGATGATATCTTTGTTCGCTAGCGGCTTTCGTGGATATAATACCTCGTGAATTTGGCACGGGCTTGAATTGGTGAGGATGTACATATCAGAGGAAATCTTCATCCCCGTATTCTCGCAAGGTGAACACCTGAAAAACTTCTATCTCTTTCTCACTATAGACTCCTTGGAGTGGCTCTTGGGGTATAACCTCTAGGCTCATCATGAAGAGTGGATACGGAGTCTTGATGGCCTTCACTAGGCTTCTTCGTTGGTTCTACTAACTGCTTGATCGAGATATTGTCTCCATCAGAGTACGTGTTTATGATAGACCTTCGCTTTGGCAATTTCTCAGCCGATGAGACATCAAACTTAAGATCAAAATCTGTTTTGTGCTAGATTTTGTAGTCTTGGACTTGTCTGATTCTCTCCAGTACTACAGTGTCCAACTAGGTAGACCGTGGCTCAGATTCTCCCAAGCTCTTCACGACCGGGGACAAAATCGTATTGTATTGTAGAATCATGATTTCGTAGTTAAGATCAGTCCTGATATCTAGATTACAAAACATATAGAACTAAGAGCCATGGTTTCACGCTTTGCTACTACCATCCATTCTGATGAGGAGTCAGACGATGGACGTCGTTGGAGGAGAATTGTCATACATGATGATTCACAAACCGATGCGGTAAACTGGACTGAAGCCTTAGCTATGCTAGACCATCTTCAGTTCGATGTTTCATCAGTTGAGCAATCTCCAAAGCGAAGGTTGATCGTAGACCCATTTTTTGATGAAGACGATATTCTGATCAAAAGATTAGCACAACCAATGAAGAAATCTAGCAAAGGCATCAGGACTCCATCTTACTTTCTATGATAAGCCTAGAGGCTATTCTAGGAACCACCACAAAGAGTCTGTAGTGAGAAAGAGATAGAAGTTCTTCAGGTGTTCACCTTGGAAGAAGGTCGAGAGTACGAGGATGAGGATTTTCTCCAATATGTAGATCCTAACTATTTCAAGCCCGTGCCAAAATTCCGAAGTACTAGATCCACAAAAGCCTCTAGCGAACGAAGACCTCATCGTAACAACAGAGCCCCACAAGGCAATGTTGTAGTAGGCCGAATGGACACAATAACTGACAGATCCACGACTAGCATTCCAATAACCGTTAATGATCTCTTGCGCAAATGCATAGATTGGGACCTAGTTGAGGACGAAGTTCTTTATAAGCTAGAAATCTCGTTATGTGACAATAGCATAAAGATGGTAAAAGATCCGACCCCTAATCCACGATCAGAGTCACCAACTAATGCTAAGGGAAAAGAGCATATTACTTTAGATCCTCCATCTGGAGGCTCTCCGAAAGGAAAAGCCCCCATCACCTTTGCCGATAACCCAAGCCTGCACATGGATGTACAACAATACTTCAAGAACTATGAAATGGATGAAGTGGTAGCGGTTATGCCCAGAGCGAAGAAAGAACCGAGAGAAAAAAACTCCCAAGGAACCAATGTTTATGAAGGTCCTGCCCATACAAAAGAGATAGATCTGGATGAGAAGGGAGAGGAAAGTTATATGGTATGAGTAGGAGAAGATTTAGAGGGAGAGGAACTGGAGGATCTCAAGGCACTTCTTCGCAAATACCACAACTGTCTTGCTTGGAATTATGCTAACATGAAGGGCATATCGCCAGATGTTGTGGTTCACACCATTCCACTGGTTGATGGTGCAAAATCCGTAGTTAGTAGGCCTTATAGGTCTAATCCGCACTACGCACAACTGATCCAAGAAGAATTAAAGAAGCTTCTAGATGTAGGATTTATCTACGAGATGGAACACACTAATTGAGTATCGCCTATCGTGGTAGTAGCTAAGAAAATGAAAAACTTAGAATTTGTGTGGACTACAAGAAGTTGAACGCCATAACCAACAAGGACCATTTTTCTTTACCATTCATGGAAAATGTATTAGAGAGAATAGCTGGAGCAAAAGCCTATAGTTTTCTAGATGGGTTTAGTGGCTATAACCAAGTGCAAATAGCCCCAGATGATCAGCACAAAACTACGTTCTCCACTGAATGGAGAATGTATGAGTGATGAGTTATGCCTTCAAGGATTTTCTTCGAAAGTTTCTTGAAAATTTGTATGGACGACTTGTGTGTCCACTTGTTAGAACCTTTACTCCCTGTCTTGGTTATTTACAGTTTTTAGAGACACATGTACATTTTGTAATTATTATAATTACTAAAATGGCTAAGTCACCAGTCTGTAGTGACTTTTGTAAGTAAATTGTAAATAAACTATAATTAGTTGGCATTGGACCTCAGAGAGTCATGCTTAGCTTTGGCATGGGGTAATGGGTCATTAATTAGGAGTGGCTAGACTGATCTCCTAAGAAGTTGGAGAGTTGACTAGTCAACGAGACACATGTCGTATGCTCATTGGGACACTTGGTCCAGTAAATGAGTGACACATTTTAGGGGTGACCGGTCAAACATGACATTTCTCACATGCTCACTGGGACACTTGGTCTAGTGTATGAGTGACACATGTTAGCCTACTCACTTGGTCTAGTGTATGAGTGACACATGTTAGCCTACTCACTTGGTCTAGTGTATGAGTGACACATGTCAGTCTACTCACTTGCCTATGTGTCAGAGTACTACCAAGTGGCGAGTGTCGACTGTGCATGGAATTGGCCATGTGTCGACGTTAGAAAAGGTCAGGGTTAAGGGGTGTTGGATTTACTCCTCCTCTCCTAAATCCCAATTTTAATCTGCCTCCATTCATGCTGCATATTTTTCTAACATTGTCACGGAGTCTGCATTGTTACACGCAAATTCGCATAGACAAAGAAAAGGCAAATGAATCACGACATTGTGTTCCTACACAAGTCATGGTGACAGGAGGAAAGGGGACACTACCTTACTGAATGCCAAAGGTGTCCTAACAGATAAGGCACCCTGTAAATCTTATCCTAAGGCCATTCGTAAGAGTGACGCACTTTTGCGTCATCACCAACGTTCACTTCAGTACTAGCTGATGTCGCACCCTTTTCACCCTCACCCCATGCAGTTGCGCTAACAAATTGGAAAACAATTGCAGCCACCCACGATCTCCTACAGACAGCACATCCATTTTGTACTTTTGCATCTGCACACCTATAATATTATGTATATATATTGGATACCATTTGCGTATTTGATGATGATAATGATTATCAGATGATCAAGTGAGTGAAGAAGAGACTAAGAGAAAAGGTTTCATTCCTCATTACAGACATAAATAAGCTTTGTAGGGCACGCGGTTTTGTCTGCAACAGTCTTGTGCTCTACCACATAATTGACTTGTATACTTGATATACTTAATCTGACACAGTTTATTTGTCCTGCATTTTAGATCTGCTATGTTTATTCTTCATTCTGTCTGATCTTTCTTGTTGCTCTTTCTGGTAATAGACGATCAACTTTTAGTCTTGTCTTTCGCGAATAATTCGCGACTAATTATCAGTCGAGCACAGTCTAGCTCTTCGCGAATCATTCGCGACAAATAATTTGTCTTGCAATTTGCGACAAATTATTCAGTTTCATCCATTTAAATGTTTGGCTACGTAACCTAGAATGACTGTGATTTCTATCACTAAAGTTCTGCTCATTCTGATAGGCATAGTCATGCTTAGGGAGAGAGTCATTTAACTCATTCCGCTACGCACGAACATTTTCTGTTCGAGTTTGCTTCTCATTCGTTTCTTGTTTGAGTTCGTTTTTCATTCATGTTCATCATTTATTCTTCCTCCCTCTTTCCCAACATGGTATCAGAGCAATCTTTATAGCTTGATTAGCTCCCACAGTACAAGACTCTACTAGCCGATAGAGTGATTGTTTTCTTGTTTAGTACTTTTCTAGATCAGATTTTCATTCTTAAGTCACTGATAGTTTCTCCTATCACTTAGACTAATTCTTCCACATGGATTCCCGAGGGAAAGCTAGTCCTCTCATGGACAAGCTTGATGGAGCCAATTACCATCTGTGGAAATTTAAGATGAAGACTATACTAATGGCAAAAGAATTGTACGACGTTGTTATAGGTGCAAAAAGGGAAACCCGAAGTGGACGACCCGACAATCGCCAGATGGAAGCTGAAGGATGGAAAAGCTTTTGCGCTGATCATCCTCAACATCACGAATACACAGATCGGCCATGTATCCGAGGCTCAAACATCGAAAGAAATCTGGGACTTCTTGAGTACACTATACGAAGTGCAAGATATAGCTTCCAAGCTACATCTCAAGAAGAAATTCTACTCCCTCAAGATGACGAATGGTGATTCTCTGTAGAAAGAACAACAGCAAAGGGCAGTCGAATCAAGTGGTGAATGCAGCTGCAGAAGCTCCACAGCCTATTCAAGAAGCGGATCATGATGCCTTCATGACCAACCATCAAGGAGCATCTGGCGACAGTTCTTGGTTCCTAGATTCCGGAGCCACTCAGCACATGACTAGTCTCATTGACTGTTTCGAGTCCTATACACCTTACAGTAGCCAGAAATTTGTTCACCTTGGCGACAATAGCACACAAGCTATTAAAGGTGAAGGCATTGTAAGATTATGCTTTGCAAATGAGCAGTCCAAGCTACTCTCTAAAGTCCTGTATGTACCAAAGTTATCTACCAATCTGCTCTTTGTAAGCAGAATCAAAGATCTAGGACACAGAGTAGAATTTGAATGTGATCAGTGTAAAGTAGTTGATAGGATAGGCAAGATCCTAGCACTCAGAAAGAGGCATGGATACTTGCATAAGTTGAGTCATTGCTTTTTCTTATTTTTGGCCCATTGGAGTTTAGATCTGTTTCTACTTCTCGCGCCTTTGATTTACGAGTACGATATACACGGGATAAGTTCTTTACCAGATGGGGAAGGTGGCATCGTGCATTGATCAAGTCTTGGTGAAGGTAAGAGAGAAAAAAGTGCACCTTCTAAGGGTGTCTGACGTTATTTTACAAATAGATTTAAATCTTTATGCCGACTCGGCCATGCTTTCGTTCTCGTCATTGTGAAATATGTTGGGGAGGCATTGGGCTTTGTTTTCGCTCATTGGCCCGTTGGTGTTCTCGGTAAATGTAGATTCTAGAACTCCTTAGTTAATTGTCGATGCTCTATAATGTAGTTTCGCGGCTCAATTCCTTCTCTTGATATCCATTAGGCACTTTTAGCATCTAAAATTTGTTAGAATAATCTTGACCAAAACCTTCTAACAGAGTTAAAGCTTTGAGTGATGAACTTGCATGTATTAGTGAAAGCATTAAGGATGTGGCAGCTTGTTCATGTTGTTCTTAATGGCTTGTTGGATGATCATGCTAATCTGGTTCAAAATTTTGCTATTCAAAAGACATTTACTATAACACCCGTCGCAATTTGCGACATGTTTTGCGACGTAAATCGCAAGTTTAATTTTTTCTAATTTGTCGCACACGTCGAAAAAACACGCCACAATGAGGTCGTATGAATCCGACATTTATAAAACACGTTGGAATCTGACATCCATAACTTGCCAGAATCTAGAACATCATGGTCGGGTCCACGTGGATGTCGGATTTCGACGTCCGACATGGATGTCGGAATCCAACATCCGACGGATGTTGGAATCCGATGTCCAAAGACGTCGCTTCCGATCCGACATGGATGTCGGAATTCGACAAAAAAATTGGACATCACAACTAGTCATAATGCATATTAAAAAATAAAAGTATATGAAATCAAAGATAAACTATAGGAGTAGTTTAGGTTCACTTACCATGCTTGCTTGCAAAGAATGCTCCAAGAGCAACGACGATGTCAAAAATCCAAAATAATGACCTGCTATTTTTTTCTTACTAGGCCCCCCACTGCTTAGTTGGCAAGTTGAAAGCCAAGGTCACTTTAGAATGAAAAATGGTTTCCACCACATCCCCCCAACTATGCGCTCCCTGAAAGGGAAAACTGGCTTTTGGCATCCACTGAGCATGGAAATTAAGGACATTTCCAATTTTTGAAATGTTTTTTCAAGTCGAAAAAATTCTATCTTTTAAGAATTTCAAGACCTTGGGTCCTTTTCAGTCTGAATTTTTTTTGAAGAAACTAAAGTTCAATTTTCATTTCATCTAGCCATGGGTCCCTTCAAATGGATATGAGCCAATGAATTTGATCCAACAGTCTTAATGAATTCACCTTGGACCCTTGATCTTCCTCAATCGTGATATAATGGCTAGTGTTAGAAGATTCCTGTCTGATTCCAGATGCTAAAGAGCCTAACAAATATCAAGCAACGGAGTCGAGCCGCCAAAGTACGTTGAAGGGCGTCGACAATCCACCGAGAAAGAGTTCCATAGTCCATATGTACCGGGAACGCCAATGCCAGAGAAGTCAACAAGTTGCAGACCGGTCAATGAGCTCAAACAAGCCTAGCACCTCACCAACATATCTTACGGCAACGGGATTAAAAACATGGCTGAGTCAGCATTTTGACTTGGAAATATTTGCAATATAACGTCAAACACCCGTAGAAGGTGCACTATATTCGTATGCCTATGGCACGAGAAGTAGAAATAGATCTATGCTCTAATGGGCCTAAAATTAGAAAGGACTCAAGTAGTTAAAACTGCAATCTGGCTTAAAACTTTTTAGAAAGTCGAGTGCTTATGGCACATGGCTTTGGGTGCCAAAAACCCTAACCCTAGGTTTGTCTATATAAGGGCATGTGACACCTTTTGTAAGGACTTTTTTATTGTCAAGGGGGGAGAGAGAGAGAGAGAGAGAGAGAGAGAGAGAGAGAGAGAGAGAGAGAGAGAGAGAGAGAGAGAGAGAGAGAGAGAGAAGCCTCCGCCTACCATTCTTACTTTGTGAAGCCCTCTTTTTTTGCTTATGTATGATTGATTGTGGATGAATGAATGCTTGGTTGTTGTTGTTTAATCATGTTATCACATTCTTGAATGATCATTAGCACTTGCTTTCATCCAAATAATCCACAAAATCACACGTTAGTAAAATAGGTGTTAGAAATCCCTTTGGAGTGTTTAAGTAGGATTTCCCTTTCATTGTTCACCTCCTTTGAGAAGATCAACCTCAAGAGGAGAAGATCTAGAGGCATAGAAGCCTAGATAAGTCAAGAAACCAAGATCCAAGAAGATGATCAAACCAAAACCAAAACCTCAAAAAGAAGAAGCAACAAGATAGGAATCTCACACCCACATCTAAGCCATTTTACCTTTAGATCCTACACCAAGATTGACACTCTTGGTAGTCTTAGATCCCATCTTAGATTTGTAGTTTATCCCTCTCCCCATTGGATAAAAGCTCGAACTACACCGATACTCACTCGGTTGGAGATCCAAACCCACCATTGACCTTACTGCGATTGTTGATCAGAAGCTGAAAGGCTTGCAACCAGGACCTACCCACACATATTCAAGGAGAGAATCAAACCTGGTGTCCTCATTACACTGGCAACCACACCGGAAACGAGTGCCCGCAGTTGAGATAGAGGTTAGAGCGGCACCACGCACGATATTCCCATATATGTAATATGAGCAATCATGATATCACAGACTACCGATACAACCTCAGAAACCAAGCAGCCTCAACAAGATGCCTTGTCCCAACCACCACCGAGATTGGCGTTACCACCCATTCCCCCCAAAACCCAAGGTTTAGTAGTGAGAAACCTGCAACCAACTACTCAACAGCTGGAACATGGTTGAAGTGACAAAAGAACCCTACTATCTCAAGGAGAAGGCACCGGACTCTGTTCCAATGCATTCCATAGATGGAGCGAATGGTGACCTAATACCAATCTATGGAAACCAGCTTCGTGGTACAAGATTTAGAGCTCTCATAAATGGATGTGGAGAGAACCATAGGATTGTTGAGTGCCCTGATAAGGCACAAGGCAATTTTGTACCACTTTGTCGCGATTGTGGGTACGGACACCCATACATAACGTGTCCAATGAGGAAGGAAAAACAAGGGGAGGTCTCTCCCCCGCTGCGAACCCAAGGCATCCACGATGCCGGCAGCAGAACAGATGCCAGAAACGAAAAGAAAAGGAACCAACCAAATCCCCCACTATCAATCCTGCTGATAGACCTGAAGCGCACCCTACCAATCTGGTGCCAGATGTAGAAGTAGAGGGATCACAACCAGTCCATCAAGTAGGGGTTGGATGGGAGAAAGATGCCAAGCATGTAACAATCCCAATCACGCATAGCTCCTTTTACGATTTGACTAGCTAACCAGTCTAGTGTGAAACCATTAAGCATAGCCAAGGAAGTACACATCTTTCCAATCATACAACGTCCTACTAGGTAGATCGTGGCTCAGAAATCACAAGCACTTCATGACTGGGGACAAAATCACATCGTCCTACAGAATCGCGATTTTGTAGTGAATATCGATCGTGATACCTCAATGACAAAACTGAATGACCAAAGAGCCATGGTTGCTAGCTCTGCCACTACTCTCCATTCTGACGAGGAGTCAGATGACGGATGTGTTGGAGGAGAATTGTCATATGTGACGATTCGCAAACTGATGTAGTAAACTAGACCAAAGCCTTAGCTATGTGGATTACTACTACTTTGGTATGCACTTTGTTGGCTGGTTTCACGCTACACTGGTCAGCTAGTCGGATTGTAAAAGAATCACTTACCATGCGAGAGGCCCCATTCATGTTAAAGTTTGGAGAGAATGATATTCACTCCGGATCCTCCGTCGTCGTTGATCGTTCTGACGTTGGTCTTGCTCTCGGGCTATCGCTCTTGTCTGATCTAGGGCTAGGGCTTCTTTCACCCACTCCTTCATTCCTCTAAAGCTACCTTGCTCAACGGTGGGATTCAAGTATTCACCTACATATAAGGAACTAGATGATCCACTAGCAGGAACGGTAGTTGCCGACTTGGATGGGTCTTTTTCTTTCCGTTTCTGGACTCTAGTCTTGTTGGAATTATTTCTAGTTTACGCAATGCAACAAGCTTCAACATAATACGGAAAGAATCAACAGGAATGAGAACATTAAGGCTTGCCCAACTAGTGTTCGTAACAGAAATAAAGCTAATTAATGACAACAATAAAATTCCTTGCTAAGGCAAACCCAACTAGCAAGATTACTAAATCCTATGTAACACCCAAAGGGAGATAATAAGAATTGCGGCTAAACTAAGCAATAAACACTTAAAACCATGCCACAATTAAAGGCCGATGAAAGGAGGCAAGAGGAGGCCCGAGCACCTTCCCTCAAGCTATGCACCTTCCAATGGGAACACAATGAAATGCAAGATAATCACAATAGTAATTTTGCCTTAATCACAAAGTGTTGTTTACAATGCAAATACCTCTCCTTTTAGGGCAAGGAGGGTCTTCAATAAGTGTCTACTAGCTTATGGGACTAATCTGTTTCTAGCCTTTCTAGAACTTCTAACTTAGGATTTAGAACTTCAAATTTCTTAACTTAGGAAAACTTAAGATAAAATATTTCTAGTCTTAAGTTTCCTAAGTCTAAGTTCTAAATCTAAGTTTAAGCTATTTTATTATTATTTAAGCTTCTACTCATGGACTTACAAAACACATGTCATGGCTGAAGTTTATTGACAGATACTCATACGTGGTCTTACAAAACACATGCCACGAAGTTTTCTTTCTTTCTTCTTTTATTTTCTTTGCGTTAGCACAGTTGCTAACACCATCACTCGGTCACCTGCACTCCGCTAGATGGAATGGTGATGAGAACTCCTCAAAATGCATTTTTCCGTGTCTGTGATGTCGCTCTGTCCGCTAGCTCTGAGCATCTAGTTTCAAGGGTCATTTTGGCCCAAGGATGGCCAAAAAAGGTGTCTTCTAGTTATACTTAGCCCATAAACCATTTTTGCTTGCAAAATGAACTAACAGATCCAGCTAGATTTCTTTAGATCTATTCTGTATCTTGTGAAGTCTATGGCAAAAATTTTCCCCAGGATAAACTTAAGTTTTTTCCTATGGCCTTAACAGGCGCAACACAAGATTGGTACTATAATCAAAAAGAAACTGAGCGTACAAATTGCGAGACTGTTAAAAAAGCCCTTATCACATAATTCAAACCTCGGAAGTTTATGAAAGATTCTTTCCTACTATTAAGTAAAATTAAAATGAGAAAGCGGGAAATGGTTCCAGATTACATTAAACGGGTAAAACGCCTCAGATCTGAGTGCAAACCTGAGCTGATTAACAAAAAAGCCATGATTATGTGGTTTCTGTCAAGTTTACCTAAAATGATCAGACGTGAGCTGAAACGCCATAATGAGTACGCACTTTTGCAAAATGCTGTGGATGATGCAATTTGGGAGGAGGATGAAGATTCAGACGATGAGCCAAATATGAGTATGTTGTCTTATACAGTAGGGTAGACCACTACGACATCCACTTATTGCATCAACGAATGTCAACGCTACTGTAGAAATGATGCTCAATGAGTTCGCGAAACTCGGAAAGAACCAGTAGAAATAGATGGAAAAGTTGCAGTCACAATTTGATGAGAAAATCAAAGCATTGGAAGATTTCCATGGACAAGCGAACAAGAAACTTGATAAGTTTGCAATTGTACAGGAACACCAACATATTTGTACAGGAAATCACATAGTGAATGAGTGTCCTCAATTGAAAAAATGAATGGAAATCAGTATATGCCAATTGTGTAATTCGCCTAATCATGAGACTGTTTTTTGCAACTTCAATCCTCGGATAATTCAACAACGGTATGTCCAGATGGGATATCGAGAACCTCATTTTGGAAGAAATTTGACAGCTAGACCTTGTACTCTTGGATATCCGAAATGGTTAGCCTTACCTGCCCCACCAAAGCACCTCGCTCCTCCTACCAATTTGATGGAACCAGAACCTTACAGAAGTGCCGAGCAATGGAACTATGGTAATGACAAGAAGGTGGATCTTCAGACCAATATGCTATTTATGCTGCCGCGCAACAACAAGCATCTAGAAACTGGACCAGAGCACCACTTGGATGCTTTGCATGTGGAGAAAATCACAAAGTTGCAGAATGTCCAAATAAAAGAAAATTTATACCATTTTATCGTGACTATGGTTATGGGCATTGCTATAAAGAGTGTCCAGCAAAACCGAAGCCACCACTAGCTACAGCTCCTGTAAATTTGATAACAATCAAGCAAAGACCAATAGCTTAGAATAAACCAAGTGTACCTTTGATGGTGGTCACCAGAGCACAGAAGCAGAAAGAATCAGTAGCAGATCTAGTACCTGTTGATTCTATACCATTAACAGACATACCAACAGCATCCGGAATTTCTCCAAATCTTTATGCAGAAAAAAGAAGATATCAGGATATGAGGCATTGGATTAAACATCTGCAAGAAGAAGAGGAGCTTGAAGCTACTAGAGCAACAACCGAAGTTCGTTCTTCACCATTGCAATCACCGAAAAATTAACATACAAATATGAATGCTCAGTTGCATCATCATAAATAACCCTTCAAGATGACTGAACCAGAAGCACCGCAAACAAAACTGCTTATGAATATTTTGTCTAGTAAGATCAATATCTCATTGGGAGAGTTCCTAAAGGTGGTGCCAAAAGCAAAAGAAGTATCAGCGCAAAAGTTAACTCAAGCTGAACTAGAAATTCATCAGGAGCCACTTTTTTGTGCTGCATTTGAAGAATCTAATGAAGTACTCCATGTCGGAGCAGCTTGGGAAAGTGAACAAAAAAATATCACTCTGTCGATACAGCATAGACAATTTCCTAATGAAGTAGTTGTGATAGATGGCGGTTTGGGAGTTAACCTGATTTCTACAAAGCTATGTGCAAAATGGGGCCTTACAAAGATAAAACTTGCAACTTTTGCCATTAAGCTAGCTGATCAAACGACAGTTCATCCACGAGAAATGGTTGAAGATATACCTGTCAGAATTGTCGAAGTACAGTTCATCATTACTTTCATAGTAATGGACTTACCAGAAGCACCAAATGTCTATCGAGTTCTATTGGGACGCCCATGGTTACGAGTTGTGCAAGTAATCTATAACTGGGGTACCGGAAAAATCACTTTTGAAAATCGTGAACGTGCAGTCAAGGTTGATCCTGCAACTTGAACTATCAAACTAGTGGTTCAATGATGATTTATTAACAACGGATCATACTTGTGACCAACTAGAGAAACATTTGGGAGTTCATTACGATTCTCAAACTGATATCGTCAATTGGAATGAAGATCTTGCAACAATTGACTGTACAACAAGATATATGTGTCAACAAGATAATCAGTCAGATTTGAGTGAGATCTCATTATTGGATCGAACCTTGGATACACCGATCACTTTTCCATTGGATATCAACGGAACCTATACCATATCTGATTGAAGATGAACTCATTCATGTGAGTCATGCCTTGACTTATGATGACAATGCAGAACTTACTTAGGAGCAGATTCTAAATCATATGGATCCGACAAGATTTGGAGTGCGTAATATTCTTGATGAACCAGCAATAAAATTGCCAAAAGCAGTTATATTGAAGGAAGACAGGATCACATGGTCAATGACGAAGAAACAAGCCAAGCAACATTATAATACGGTCCTGAAATGGGAAAATCCTCCTCAAAAGATTGATTCAAAGAATGTGCCACCCTTACTGGATAAAGAAAAAGGAAAAGTCAAGGATGATTCTACAAGTTAGAGTTCTAGCAAGACATTATCGTCTACGTAGTCTTCACCTTCGAAGAAGAGTTTATCTTCTCAGAAGTCATCACCTCCACGAACAATTCATGCTAAGAAGGCTAAGCAAAAATCCAAGACAAGTCCTTTTCACACAGAACAAGCAGATGTAGTTCAACATGATATGCCCGAACATTTTAAATGTTATACACTAGATGATGTGGTTATCATGTTACCCAAAGCACATCATGAACCCAAAGAATAGGTGCCAGAATCAAAAGATGTTTATGATGGCCCCCCAGCTAGGACACAGCCTATGAATCTTGCTGAACCAGACGAACCAGAAAAGATTGTACAAGTTGGATCACAACTTAATCTTGAATAGTATCAAGCACTCCGAACGTTATTTATTAAGTATCAAGATTGCTTTGCATGGACTTATCAATATCTCAAGGGTATTCTGACGTCAGTTATTGAACACACCATACCTTTTAGTACCTGATGCAGTTCCAAAGGTTACAAAGTTCTATCGTTGTAATCCTAATGTTGCGGATCTGATAAAGAAAGAGCTTCAGAGACTGCTTGACGTTGATTTCATTTATGAGATCGAGCATACCGAATGGATTTCACCAATTATCGTTGTTCCTAAGAAGAATGAGAAATGGAGAATCTGTGTGAATGTCAAGGCCTTGAACAAAGTGAGGAGGAAGGATCACTTTCCATTACCTTTTATTGAAAGCATTCTGGACCGCCTTGCTAGAACGGAAGCTTATAGTTTTTTGGATGGATTTAGTGGTTACAACCAGGTGAAGATTGCACCTACAGATCGTCACAAAACATCTTTTGCAACAGAATGGAACACCTATGCTTACAAAGTAATGTCTTTTGGACTCTGTAATGCACTAAGTTCATTCCAAAGAGTACTGCAATTTGCTTTTTAAGATTATCTACAGAAATTTCTTGAAATTCACTTGGATGATCTGGGATTTCATAGTACAGATGTAGACCACCTGGATCGATTGGAGAAAGTATTTGAAAAATGTCGCAAGTACCAAATTTCTCTGAATCCAAGAAAATGCCAGATATGGGTTTCACATGGAGTTGCGCTTGGGCATGTGATATCTAGACATGGCATTGCCACAGATTATTCTAAAATCAAGGTTATTGTGGAATTGCCACCGCCAACAACAATTCGTGGAGTTTATGTGTTTATGGGTCATGCGAACTACTATCAAATTTTTATTATCTTCTTTGCGGATTTAGCAAGACCTATATACAAACTGACTATTGTTCCTATTTGGACAGTAGAGGCGTTAGAAGCCTTTGAAAAATTAAAAAAAAAACTTTAATTTCAGCACCAATATTACGTTCTCCAAATTGGACAGTTGAGTTTCATGTTCACATTGATGCCTCGAAATATGCAATTGGATCAGTTTTGATGCAGCCAGGTGACTATAAGAAGGACTATCCAATACGATTTGCAAGTAGACAGCTTACAGATCTGGAGAAGAACTATTCAACAACAAAACATGAAGCGTTGGCCATGATTTTTTCTGTTCGAAAATTTTGTCATTACCTTATGGAAATGCACTTTGCATTTTATACGGATCACCAGCCGTTACTTAACTTGGTAAACAAGACGTGCAATATTGGACGTATTGCAATTGAATCCGCACCAGTTAATACTGAAGTGGATGATGAATTACCAGATGCTGCATTATTCTATGTAGAAACAGTACCTGAGTGGGCAGCGGATATTGTTGAGTACCTGATGCTAGGACAATCGAATGACTCTTTGACAAAAGTACAAAAGAGGCAATTGATTCATAAGGCTCGACCTTATCAATTGATTGCAAGACAATTGTATCATTGTGGATTAGACAATATTCTACGTAGATGTGTTTTACTGCATGAGATACTAGATTTAATCACGTTTTAACATGATGGCATGAGCGGAGGACACTTCTCTACAGATATTACTATTCGCAAACTTTTGCAATCAGGTTGTTGATGGCCTACACTTCTGTTCACTATGTCATTGAATATGTGAACACGTTTTTCTCTTTTTGTTGCTTATCTCTCTTGGATTACCTCTGTCGTTATGGTTCTTTGTAATTATTCTTCTTATTAGAATGTTTACAGAGCAGAAGCAATATTCAAGGATGCATTATGTATTTCCCAGCCTATCAGTGGGTAACTCAAAATTTGATACTCAGCTACATGCATACACTAGCCATGCAACCATCTACAGCTCAAACAGATCAGCATTCAGCATAGAGAGCAATCCTACTACTAACTACTGAATCAAAGAACAATCAAGAACTAGAATAGCTACTGAAACCAAAACTAGATTCAAGAAACAAGAAACAATATTCCTAACAATATCACTCAAGATCATTGCCATGAACAAGGAGCTTAGTGATCTTCAAGAACTCGTGGAGGGTCCTCTTTATTAGCTCAAGAGAACTTGAAAATACAATCAAAAGCTCCCTCACAAGAGAGGGGACCCTTAAATAAGCAAGAAGGCTGCCCATGTGGAGCCCATGTGGCAATTCCACTAAATTAAAAATTACATGTGGAATTTGCCCTTACACTAGAGGTCACCATCAAAAGGTGGCTCACTCTTACTATTTTAAGGGGGTCTACATTTATTACAACTATTCAAGGAAATGTTACTAGCTCCTACATGGTCATTCCTTCTTTGGGATACATCACGTAGGCTCACATAGTTAATCACTATCTTCCTAGCTAGTATTTCCTCGGCTCTCATGCTCGGCTCTCAGCTTCTTCTGCTCTCTTCCTTCTGAGACCTCCTCGGTCATGGGTGAGAGATAACTTATGTCTTGAGCTTGACTCGGTACTAGAGAATCAACTAACATTATCCACCCCTAATCTGTTGCAGGACCCACTACAACACCGGTGATGTCTTTCACTTGGCACTTGGAAAAGTGTGGATTTTCGTTCGCTTCCGTAAAACCAAGTGCTTATTATCCGCAAAATTTATTCGCCAAAATTGGAAGTCTCTCAATTGGCTGCTACATACCAGCCCTCTTAAGCACTTCTTGTGAATCCTGTTCGCCTCGTCGTCGTGCCGTCTACTTTCACTCGCTCATTTTCCGGCCCAGGCTTCAAAAACTTGGAAGCGGAGCTTACTTCTGAATTTTAAGGGGCCCCAGATATTCTCTTATTTTTTCTACGAAGTCCATTTCCTTCCAGTCTTCCACCATGGTCAGATAGCGTGACAACATGAAGACCGCTCTGTAGTATAGCCTGGCCATCATCTCATGGTCTTCTTCTGACTGGAGGGCTGTGTTTGGGTTGATCCTAATGGGATCCAAACCTCATCCCAGAAACATTCTTGCTGCATCAGGAAGGCCATGGATCTGCAATACTCGACACTTTCCTACATGCAGAGATCGACACTCGACTTGTATTTATGCCCAAAGTCTAGTAACTGTAGCCTCAGATCATCCGGGGAGTTTCTCTCTGTAATTCCCAGAATGACTGGCCAGTTTACTAACTCCACTTGAGGCTTTTCCACTGGCCATGGGTTTCTGCGTTTGAGTGGCATATAAAAAAGATCCACTCGCTTCCATGCCTGTGCCCTCAAATATTCCTGGAGTTGCCTGCTATCCTTCAGGACTTTGCTCCACCACTCTGGCTGCGGTTGTAGTGCGGCAACGATCTCGGCCCTGATGGAGTATTGGGTTTGATCAAAGTCTTCTTTGCCGCCCCTCATATTGGGAGGGTATTTTCTTTCAAATCGCTCTGATTCTCTTGTATCAGCCAGTTTACTTCTAGGCCGGGTAGGGGAAGTTGTCCTACACGGCTGGGGTGGCTTTGCCAGATAATCATCAAGGGCCTTGGTGCCCGTGTCTTTCTCTTTTGCTCGCTTGCTTGTCGACGGCTCACCTGCACCCATGTCTGGCCTGGACGAGAATCTTCTTGTCTCCGGTTGGTCAGCCAGAAAGTCATCATCGGCTCCAATGTCTGTGTTAGCTTCCGGAAGGTAGGGGATGGAGTGATCTGGGGAGAGAGGTGCGGGGGTGAACGGTTTAGGAGGAGACAGAAATAATAAGTTATACGCAGCACCGGGGGAGTGGAGTTGTTGGAGGAACTCGTCCCGTCGGGCCTGGTGGGTGTCAGCTGGACCTTTTGATGGGCCCATTATTTGACTAGGAGGTGAAAAAAGAGGAGATGGAAGAATTGGATAAGTTGGAATGAATGTTTCAGAGAAATTAAATGCGGAGTAGGAGGAAGGGTTAAAGGTGGGAGGGAGTCGGGGAAAGCTCATGAAAGCAGCACCGGCTCTCTGGCCACCCGATCCTGAGCTACCGTTTGATTGGTGGGTTTGCCCGTCCTGATTCTTTGCTCCACCATTCCCATCAGCGTCCCGTGGCTTCGTTACGTGAGCACCTACTTGGGCCTTGCACGCCGTCTTGTGCCAGTGGTGATGTTGGTGGCGTTGGTGTTATAATCAGTGTGGGTGGGGTAGTGGCCTCATCTGACTGGCTTGGGACTTGAGGTACTGTCGTGTCAGGTGCCAGTGTGGATGTAGTTGCTCCATCACCCCCGTCGATGACATGTGAGGGTGACGACTGTTGTTGTGATGTTGTGGACGAGCTGCCACCATCTGACGTGGAACCATGTGAAACTAATCCCACCGGTGATGTGCTCCCAACTTGAAGCTTCCCTTGTCTTCGTTGTTGTTGTGTACCTGGCAACTGAGCCCTTGAGGTATCTACATGTGGAGCTCCAGAGGTTGCAGCTGCTTGTGGATTCTGGGGTGGGCTTCTTGGCTTGTGTACCAGAGGGAGGATACTGGTATTGACTCGTTTGGCCTGGGACCCTGATGGTGAAGTTGTCCTTGCACGCTTGGGCTTCTTGTGTTCAATGGGAATATCCCATGCCTTGTCCGCAAGCTGCAGTTGTTGTTGGAGCTTTGGCCCGTTTTGTACTTGATGCAGAGTGATATTTGTCATCAGATATCCTAATATCATAATAGGCTGCTTGTGTTTAATGCACTCATGAAGACAATTCGAAGCAAACTGTGCCCAATCATAGAGGTTCTGAGCATGCAATCGTGAATCTGCCATCATGTGAAACAGGGACATGGGTACCCTCAGCACTTTCATTCGAGCCTTCTGTGTGCATCTGGTGAGATATGCACATGCTGCTTGAAGTTGTTTGTTGTTGATTGCTTCCAGCCTATACCCATCCTTGTTCTTCCACTTGGTCACAGAGGGATCAATATATTTGAAATATGTCATTTGCTCTATCTTTGGAGTGTCCTTGTGACAATGTTTGGCCCGCGTGGGAAACCATAAAGTTGCAAGTCAGCTGCCGCAAAGGATACATTATAGACATAATTTTTGATAGGGGAAACTATGATCTGACATGATCTTGTCGTGGTATGAGAATTTGTATATGCCATGTGTACCAGATAGGGGCTTTGATAACCTGTCAAGACAGGGATCTAAAATTTGATTTCCTTGAAGAAGGACTCCGCCTGTTGGTACCAGGTCTGCATCTTTGTAAGGTCAAGCTTGCACAGTTGGATGTCGAGCTTGCTTGCTTCAGGATCATCTGAACTAGAACTGGAGTTGGACGACATGGTTGGAAAATGGAAGAAGGAGGGATCTAGAAAAACTGCTTCGATTTGAGATGAAAAAGGTTGGGCTCCAGTTGAGATCTGATGGAGTGGCTTCGGTTGAGATTTGCTGGGTTGGGCTTCAGTTGAGATCTGATGGAGTGGCTTTGGTTGAGATCTAATGCAGTGGCTTCGGTTGAGATGGGAAAGGTTGGGCTCCAGTTGAGATCTGATGGACTGGCTTCGGTTGAGATCTGCTGGGTTGGGTTTCGATTGAAATCTGATGGAACTACTTCGGTTGATATTCAAAGGAAGGCTCCGGTCTAGATCTGAAGGGACTGCTTCAGTCGAGATATGAAGGAATTGCTTCGGTTGAGATCTAAAGGAACTGTTTCGGTCAAGATCTGACGGGACTGCTTCGGTCGAGATCTGAAGGAAGGCTCTAGTCGAGATCTGAAGGGACTGCTTCGGTCGAGATTTGAAGGAACTGCTTCGGTCGAGATCTAAAAGAACTGCTTCAGTCGAGATCTAACAGAACTGCTCCGGTCGAGATCTAACAGAACTGCTCCGGTCGAGATTCGAAGGAAGGCTCCAGTCGAGATCTGAAGGAACTACTTCGGTCGAGATCTGATGGAAGGCTCCGGTCGATATCTGAAAAAGATCTCATGATGCATAAACGAATTTGTTTGATGCAAGTGAAGAACTCCAAGGAAAATAGGACTGTAGCTCACAGTAGAAGTTCTTATAAAAGAGGTGTATCTCGAGGAATGTTGGTTACCCTGAGATACCAGTGAGACAGAGATGAGGTGGCCGAAGTGTGAGAATGATTTCCTAAGGAATAGCCTATGAGTTGTCGATCTAGAACACCCATGACCCATGAGTATGAACAGAAGAAAGAAAAAAATGCATAGAATATACATAAGTAATGATATGAAGTATAAACAAGGAACGAGGTGAACAATAGGCGAGATGTACAAGGAAAGGAATAATATAATTTTTTTTTTTCAAGGAAAAGATCCTAAATTGGGTCAACAAAGAACAACTCTTCGTAGTATCGTCGTAGACGACCACCATTTACGACAATGTCTAGGAGTGTCTCGTCAAGTGTTTGTAACTGGACTGCACCATTAGAAAATATTTTGTTAATAACGTATGGCCCTTCACTTATAAACTTTAACTTGTCGGGGTGCTTCTTTGATGTATAAAAAAGTACCTAGTCACCTAAATGTAGATCTTTATTGCGTAGGTGACGGTCATGCCAGGCTTTTTGGCGTCATTTGTTAACTAGTTGTGCGTGATAAGATATTAGTCTTGTCTCGCATAACTGGGCTAGCGTAAATAGCATGGTTTTGACTTGTTGTTCAATGGAAGCGTTTTCACAGAGATCTGTTCAAAAAGCCTCTGTAACTCATAGCAAAGGTACTAAGAATTCTACGGGCATTACCGCTTCTTGACCATATACTAAGTGGAAAGGGGTTATCCACCCAGTGACTTTCTTCGGGGTGGTGCGGTAAGCCTAGATAGCTGAGAAAAGTTTTGTTTCCCAATCAGAGCGACTGGTTTCAACTATCTTGGTTAGAATCTTACAGATCGTCTTGTTAGTTGATTCAGCCTGGCCATTACACCTAGGATAGTACGGTGTACTTTTTCTGTGAACGACAAGGTAATGGCGTAGGAGATTATCAATGACAGACAGCATTTAAAAAATACGTGCTGCGATCACTAGCAAGCTCCATGGGACAGCCAAAACGGGTAATAATGTTTTTGTAAAGAAAACGTGCAACTGTTTTTGAGTTGGCGTCCTTCGTTGCTCGGGCCTCTACCCACTTAGTGGTGTAATCTGTGGCTATGAGGATGTATCGAGCTTGGGTATGTTTCACTGCTGGACTGATGGGTCCAGCAAAGTCAATCCCCCACTTATGGAAGGCTTCGCCTTCTATAATAAGAGTCAATGGTGTGAAGTCTACTTTGGTATTTTGCTTTGCTCTTTGACAGACATCACATGCTTTAATGACAGCAAACGTGTCTTTAAACAAAGATGGCCACCAAAATCCTGCGCAAAGGATAATCCTCGTTGTGGTTTCAGCAGAAAAGTGGCCACCTCCGATGCCCTCGTGAGCCTGGGATATTATCGGTCGTATCTCAGAATCAGAGGCACATTGTCGAATAATGTCGTCAACACCCCTTTTGTAAAGTTGTCCTGCAATTAACTGAAAGGGCGCTGTTTTTTTTAAAAAAATTCTTTTTTTTGTTGTACACAGGCGTTCTTTTAGTCAGCCTGTTGTGAGGAACTGAGTGACCTCCTCAGCCCATAGGGGTGTGGCATCGATTTGAAAAAGGCATGCATCAGGAAGATCATCGTTGACTGGTGCAGTTGCTTTTTCAGCACTTGGTAGTCTGGAAAGGTGATCTGCCATGAAATGTTGGGACCCTTTCCAAATGACTATATGGAAATTAAATTCCTCCAAAACTAGTAGCCATCGAGCTATTCGTCCCGCCTTACAAGAGTTATTAACGATATATAGGAGTGCTTGATGGTTTGTGTAGAAAGCAAAGGTCTGGCCTAATAAATAATGTCGTCGTTGTTGTACCGCATAGACCATTGCCAATGCTTCTCTCTCGGTAGTGGTAACGGTTTACTTCAGCAGGCACCAGTTGTCTGCTTAAGAAATGTATGGGAAAGTCCTTGCCATACTCGCCTGGTTGTGCAAAGAAGACCCCCAATGGCATACTTACTTGCATCAGTATGCACATGGAATTTTGTCGTGTAATCCGGCGAGCGGAGTATGGGAGCCGTTGTGAGTGTTGTCTTCAACTCCTCAAAGGCCTTAATTCATTCTTTGGTCCAGCGAGGATCTACCACAACTAAATAAATGAGACGTGCCTTGTCGGCATAGTCGATTATAAAGATGCGATAGTAGTTGGTATGACCGAGGAAGACATATACTTCCTTCACTGTGGCAAGTAGGGGCATGTCCACGATAACCTTGATTTTTGATGGGTCAGTAGAAATACCGTCCTTTGATATCATATGCCCGAGTACAACCCCGTGGGTGACCCATATTTGGCATTTATCAGGGTTTAGTGAGATGCTGAACCTACAATAGCGAATGAAGATTTTCTCCAAGGCGTCTGGGTGCGTAGCAGCAGAAGAATGTACAACTAGATCGTCGAGATAAATCTCCATGACCCGATGTAACAGATCTTGAAAGGCCAGTTGCATGACCCGTTGGAATGTTGAAGGGGCGTTACATAAGTCAAAAGGCATAATGTTATAAGCGTAAATGCCGCTCTTTGTGGCAAAAGCCGTTTTATATTTATCTTCAGGGGCTATTTGAACAAGGAAATAGACGTTGAACCCATCCAAGAAGCTGAAAGCTTCAGCTCCTGCCATTTCCTCTAATATTTGGGTTGTTAGGGGGCAAAGGAAAATGGTCTTTCTTTGTAACCGCATTAAGGTTCTTGAGGTCAATACAGATACGAAGCTTGCCATTTTTCTTGGGTACAACCACAATGGGTGATACCCAATCAGTATGTTGGACTTCATAAATGAAGCCAACATCCAGCAATTTCTTAATATCTTCGTCGATCCTCTCACGATAGACTGGATTACTGCGGTAAGGTTTAGCTCTAACGGGCTTAGCATTGTCTTCTAGAGAAATCCGATGTACTACTATTTCAGGGGGGATTCCTTTCATCTCGGTATAATTCCATGCAAATACATCCTGGTATTTGCATAATAAAGTCTCTAGATCAGACAGTTGGGTTGATGACAAATGTGTACCAACATGAACTATTTGATCTATGTCCTCGTCAGGATCTTTAAGGTTTAGTGGAATTGTCTTAGCGAGTCCTTCAAAGGAATTGGAACTTGGTGTAGGTTCCCGATGTGGCTGCGGTAACTGGATAACAACGTCATCCAATGTAAAGTCTTCGAACTTCTATGGAAGATCGAAAGGTGGGTCCACAAAATGTTCTGGGACTTTAGGAATCATTTGAGGTGATTCTTTATCAAATGTGGAAGTTTGTCGAAGTGTTTGTTGTTTGTCCCCTCTGACAAGGGCTTGATTGGCTATTTAAGCTTTGCACGCATCTGTTTTTGTCGCTCGGTTAATTTTGTAGCAATAATGGTATTTCTTTGTAATCGAGGTTTTTGTGGTTTTTGAATGGGTGGTGTTGTGGCCTCACTTACCATATCATCATCGATTGTATCCCAGACTTCATCGAGATACACGTCCCAAGTATATACTTTGGTTTTGGGCCTATATGCTTGTGTGTTTGGTACTTTGGATGTGAGTTGGACATGAGCCAACGGTCCTGGTGACTTGAACTCCTTAGGAATGACTTTGGACGGATAACGTTGAGCATCTAGATAGAGGAGTACATGATCATCCGTCATTTCGACATCCTCTATAGAAAGAATACCTTCTTCCAAAACATGGGCCGTAGAGACACTAGGTTCTCTTGGGCACCAGGCTATAGGAATGGGGTCTATCATCATGAGGGGAATGATGGGTGTGTTGATGTCCGTAGAAGATGAAAGAATATCCACATCTTCTGCAGCCGTTTCGATATGACATTGATTTGAATCTGCACAGTCCACGATAGCTAGTGCATGACCCCAATTGATTATGTCTGTGGTTCGTGTATAGTGTCCTTTTGGTTGGATCAGGACACTATCTGATTTGTCATATGTTGTAGATGACCAATCATCGTATATCGGGCTTGACATGGCCATTTGAGTCAACCGTGACTCGTTTATCATGGTTGCCAAAGGTAATTTTGTTGTTCTTCCAGTCTTGGACGACACCTGCCATCTGGAGCCAGGGTGTACCAAGAAGGAGTTTATACGTATTGGCATCTTCTAGTAAGTCTAAGATGACACAATTGATGATAAACTTGACACCTACTATTCGAACTTTTATATTTGATAAATGACCAGCAAAATCGGTAACTCGTTGATCAGCCATACAAAGTTTATATCGTGGTTGATCGAGGGTATTGAAGCCCCATGACTTTGCCAATGACAAAGCCATTCTATTGACGTCTGATCCGCTATCGAGGATAGCAGATACTGCGGGATAATCTTTATAGGACAAGGGTAGTGTGATGCTATTCCCCTTAGCAACACCCATATTCATCAGATTCATAGGAATTTGAGGAATTTCAGGAATTGCTTCTGGTTTTCGCTGTTCATCAGGAATAGGAGGCAGTTGAAAACTACGATGGATATAACGTTGAAGTCCAGTGAAGGATTTGATAGCACTATGGAATGGCATGGTGACTTGAGCTTGCAGGAGGTCAGAAAATACTTCAAGTCCCTGGAGGGATTGCTCCTTTTTGGGGATATGAGCTGATAACGGACTGTTCGTATGTTTTTCCTCTCGCAAAAATTCATCTCGAAATTCGTTGTATTGTCTTTGTTCCACTTTTGGGTCTGGGTAATCTTTTGGTGTTGTGGAGGCCGTCAAATGGCTTCCATGTGGGTCAGTTGATTGTCCATGGTTTTGCTGCTGTTCGTGTTGTTGGCGTTGTGCTCTAGTAAGAACTCTAACAGGTTCGGATGTGATATGACGTGCTGGAAGAATCCTGTTAGGTTGTTTAGGATAGTCTTTGAAGCTGTGTTTGCGAACACAGTCGGGACATTCTGCATGGTATTGATTTTTAACTTTACAGTCAGCCATGAAATGTCCTGTTTCGCCACAGATAAAGCAGCGGTTGCTCATAGGTCCGGTGGTGATAGCGTAACCATCTTGGATGGCTAGCTGAGTTGGGTTGTCTTGTGGTGTGGAATACTCAACTTGTTTGCACGAGCATGAGTTGTCGGTTTGATATTGGTGATTGATAGATGATGGAATTGACGTATCAGGATGATATGATTGATCGTAGGAGTTTTCTACCAGGTGTGTGTGTGCAGACTCTCGAGGATGTCTATTTTTTTGTGCTCCTAGATCCTGTTGTCCTTGTGGTGGTGGTCCTAAGAGTGTCAGCTGTTGTTGAGATTGATGTCTAGGTGGTCTGGGCAACTCTTGTATATGGATCTAGTTGTTTCGTGGTGGATAGGGCGTGTGTTGTTGCTATGAAACAAATGGTTGTCGAGGAGGTTGATAATGTCCTCCTGACTGGTTGTGAGGCTGATTCCTTGGGTTATAATAGCAATAAAGGGAGGTATGCCCCATAAAGTCACGGATCTCACATTTGATTAAGGAGGTATCTAGGACCGGTTGGTATGAAGGGTACTCATTGCCAGTGTGTGTACCTCGGCAGTGAGGGCACCACATGTTCTCTCGTCTATGATGGATTTGGCCAGTGGGTAACTAACATGGCATCAAACTTTGGATAGACTTAAGAGTGTTTTAAAACTCTTTGGTGAGTTTCTCCATCTGTTGTTGGTATTGCTGATTAAGCAACTCCATTTGTGTTTTCCATAACTGTTCTTGTGTGTCATCATTTGGTCGAGCTTCTTGGACAGCACAATGTGCTCTCCATTCTCGTGGTTCCTCAACATCTGAGCCCTCGTCTCCTTCTCGAATGGAAGCAGACATGGCTTGTTTCAATGATGTATATTCATCATTGGAAAGAAGTTTACATCTGATCCATCGGGGAAGTCCAACGAGAAACCAAATGATGAGCAGGGACTCGGTAGGTTGCTCTTGTACCTGACTTTTTAATCGTTTAAATCATTCGATATAGTCATGTACTTTTTCATTTTTTGTCATTTTGATATAGCTTAGTTTGACAAAGGACTTTCTATCAAGCAAAAAGGCTTGAACCGTTTGATAAATGCCTCTTTCAAGAGTAATCAATCACGTTATCTTCACGATCAAGGTTAAAAAACCACTCTTGTGCGCGATCGATCATGGTCATCGAGAAGAGCTGTACCATGGCCTCTGATGCTGTCTTGTCATAGATGTCACAGGCGTTCTCAAAGACTTGGAGAAATCGCTGAGGATCAGTGTTACCATCGTACTTAGGTAAGTCTAGCTTTGGGGTCCTTTTTTCCGTACGTTGAACATTATTTGCGAAAGCTCCGTTTAAGTGAGCTCGTGCATGGGATGATTCGGCAGCATGGAATTGTGGTCGTTCGTATAGAGCTTCATAACACGTAGGTTCCCATCTATCAAATGGGTCTGTGGATGGCTCTTGGACTTGGGGGTTCATCCTGGAATACCTGTTAAATCGAGCTTGTTCGGTAGATGGGGAGACCATCTCGGGTGGATAGTCCTCTGTAGTATTTGGATCGTTAGGGCGATCCATGACAGCTCGTAGAGTGTCATAGGATGGTGGAAATAAACTCATGCACTCTGGGTACGGTGGATATGGTTGTCATAATGCGAGTGTTGTGGTCTGTTACAGGTTGATTTCAGTTTGGGATGATCGATGGAGGTCGTTGAAGGCCGTAAATTGTAATATTGCGGTCTACTGCGGTTTGTGATGGTCAAGTACGGATGGGCATCGGTCGAAACTTGAGTGAGGTTCCGGCTCCGGTTGAGATTAGAAGTAGGTCGTCGGTTGAGAGGGAACTGTGTTCTCTGGTTGAGATTCAAGAGCAGTGTTCCGTTTGAGATTGAGCAGCGTGCTCCGATTGAGATTTGAGAAGAGTGCTCCGGTCGAGATCTGAATAGAGTGTTCCGGTCGAGATCTGAGGAGAGTTCTTTGGTTGAGATGTGAGCGAAATGCTTCTGTCGAGAGCTGACAAAAGTGCTACGGTCGAGATCTGAACAGAGTGCTTCGGTCAAGATTAGACTAAAACACTCCGGTTGAGATGTGATGGCAGTGCTCGGGTCGAGTGTTTTACTGAGCACTCCGGTTGGGAATTGATGGCAGTGCTCCGGTCGAGTTTTTACGGAGCACTCCGGTTGAGATGCGAGTGAAATGCTCCGGTTGAGAATTGATGGCAGTGCTCCGGTCAAGTTTTTATTGAGCACTTCGGTTGAGATGCGAGCGAAATGCTCCGGTTGAGAATTGACTATTCAAGGAAATGTTACTAGCTCCTACATGGTCATTTCTTTTTTGGGATACACCATGTAGGCTCACATAGTTAATCACTATCTTCCTAGCTAGTATTTCCTCGGCTCTCAGCTTCTTCTGCTCTCTTCCTTCTGAGACCTCCTCGGTCATGTGTGAGAGATAACTTCTGTCTTCAGCTTGGCTCGGTACTAGAGAATCGGCTAACAGCTTCATAAGGACACAGAAAATTATATTCAGACATGTGTGTTTGCCAACGAGCACGACGGCCTACTAGATAGAACTATGAATCCTTACATCTGGTTTTATCTCAAGTATCATTTGAAAAATGGAGACTAGATTATGTTGGTCCTATTCATCCTACCGCACGAGGATCTCATGCTCGATACATTATTGTATGATTATATGACCAAGTGGGTTGAAGCCAAAGCTATCAAAGTTGCTGATGCGCAATCTACGGCCAAGTTCCTCTATGAAAATATTATTATTAGATTTGGATGTCCGATCGAGATTGTCAGTGATCGAGGTACACACTTTGTTAATCAAACGATAAAGTATTTATTGGAAGTTTTTTTTGTTATACACAGATTTAGTACTCCTTATTATCCCAGAGGGAATGGCCAATAAGATTCTCTGCACTACTATGACAAAAACAGTTGAAGCGAGTCGATCTAATTGGGAACATAAACTGCATGTAGCATTATGGACATTCAGAATCGTATACAAATATAGTACAAATTAAACTGGTTTATGGTCAGGATGTTGTCAGGTCGATTGAATTTTTAATACCATCTTTACGCATAGCAACAACAGAACTGTTAAATGATAATAAGTCTTTACAACTACGTCATGAAGCATTGCACAAATGTTGTGAAACAAGATTGATGGCAGTTCATGTGTTAGCAGCAGAGAAAGCCCGCCGTTAGGCATGGCACGATCGTCGATTACACAAAAAGGATCTGAAAGTGGGAGATGTCGCACTGATGTACAAAACCAAGCTGATCAAGGAAAAATTGAAGTTTATTGGTGAAGGCCCGTATAAAGTGAAGGAAATCCTAAACTATGGAGCAGTGATTCTTGAGCACTTGGATGGAAAACGGTTTGATACTCTTGTGAATGGCAACCGATTACGCAAGTTTTCGCAGCCTGCTCTACCAGTCCAATAAGCATGATCCAAATGATTTTTATTTTCATTTGTTTTCACTACTTAATTGTTAATTTTGTTTGGAAAAGACAGTAAAAAAGATGAGGGAAAGACTGATGAGCAAAAGTCAGAAAAGTCATCAGAGTGGAAAAAGAGAAAGGACAATATTTTCAAAAGATAATTTTTGATGGAAAATGACTTATAAAATCACTGTTTCGGTCATATGTTGCCCATACAGTATTGGAAACTTTCGTTGAACTTTTAGATTATACATCCACTTCAGATATATCTATACTGACTTGGGCAAAGGTTCTTTTCCAGAAAAAGTACCTGTTTTTTAGTTAGGCAAATGATCAACAATATGCTATTTTGGGAACCTTCGCCGAGCACATTACTCTCCTTAGAAACCTTCGTTGACATGGTAGATGGTCTTAAAATATCAAAATTAGGTTGGCTATAGGTTCATATCTTGAAAAGTTGCATTTATGACAGTACTTGGGTGAAGAACCCTCTTGGGCGAAGGTTCATCCTTCGTCAGCCCTAACAAACGTTCGTCGAATAGCTTCAGCATCTCAAAAACCTTCGCCGAGTTTTTAATAGCCTAATTTCACAATATTGAGCAGGCCTGCAAATTTTTGTTCAAAACTGATCAGCCAAACTAGTATTAAGTGTAATGGACCCTCCAAATTCACCTATAAGTTGGTTGAATTCGATTCATTTCTCACTTGTGCTAGCGAAGCTCTTGCCAATTTTTCTAGCAACCAAAGCCTTCAAAACTTTCTATACTATTTTTTGATATACACTCGTGCCTATTACTTTCCATTTTTGTTCATCATGTCTTCCACAGATACGTCTCAGTCGCCGCGTTACACTATCCATCGTGATGTCCCATCTACAACGGACATCATGATCCTTCCTAGCACAAGCATGGTCACTCAGTAAATGATCCTTACTGAGCCTCTGCTTACTGCAATGGTTATTCATGAGAGAGCCTTCTCAGAGAGAATAATCATGGATCTTATCACTCTTTCCTTCAGTACTTGGAAGGAGGAGAAATCCAAGTTTTATATTACTTTCCAGAGAGCCACACACAAGGTGCGCATGACTAAGGCCGCCCTTGTTGCCATAGGGATAGCATCTGGTACCCAAGCCTCACCAGAATAAGCAAGCCAAACAGGCTATTAAGCCTTATATTGACATTACAAATGATTTGCACTGGACTAATGATGGCTACTTTCTAGAAGCCATTACTGATCCTGCCATACACGCCGCTGCTCAGCTCCTTAGCAATTTTCTGATGGTTGGCAACCTCAAGAAAGACCGAATTACTTCCCAAATTTTGCATAGGATAGTTGAGTCTTATGTCAAGATAGCCAAGGCGCCTACTAACAAAGTGATTGTTGGTAGAGATGTCATTTTTTATGAGGGGAACATTCCAAAGGTGTCTTCAAGCATGATTGACGGTAGAGTGGATGGATCTGACATTCTTGATGTTGATGAGAAGGATCTTACTTTGGATGGTGGTGATGATGGACCTTCATCAAGTCAAAAGCCAAGGAGAACATCAAGAGAAAGACAAGTACCTTCAAGGCTCACATATGATCAAAAGGGTAAGCAAGTAGTTTCTGGAGATTATGTTGCTTTCCTAGCTTCTTTGGATGAGCCTACAAGCGTAGATCAAGCAAGGAAAGAAGAGGAGTGGATCCAAGCAATGGATCTCGAGTATCAAGCTCTTATGAAGAATGGAACATCTTTTGGAGGATCTTCTTGTGTACATGGAGCTATGCAAGTGGATGGATGTTATCTTGCTGCAAAATCAAGTATTGGATTTGGAAAACAAAGTTTTTTCAAAGACTTTGATGTCAAGTTGAAGATCAAGAGGGTGATCTCAAAGCGCTTCAACTAGTCAAAAGAGAAGTTGGCAATTTGGAGCTAGTCAAGAGCATCAAAGGAGAGGTAATTGGCAAAGGTGTTATGGATCTGTTTTTGTAGCATATTGAAGACTCAAGTAAGGTCAAAGGAGCAGCAAGGAAGTGTTTTTCAAGTTTACTTTACTTGATCTTCACTTGCTCGAATTTTTCAGAGAGCCCAATCATCTTTTGTGACAATCAATCAGCCCAAAGAATGGCATCCAATCCTATCTTTCATGCTAGGAGCAAGCTTATTGAGATACAATATCATTTTGTGAGGGAGCGAGTCATTGCAAAGGAGGTGGAGCAACATGTGTCTTCAAGGGAATGTGTAGCTGATATCTTTACCAAAGCATTGGGAAAAGACTTGTTCATGAAGCATAGGACTTCACTTGGAGTATTATCAAAGTCTATGCCAAAACTAGTTGAAGAGGGAGTGTGAAAGATTCAACTAGTTTCATCACATTTTGCAATATTTTCATATTTGGCATATTCAAGCCAAATCTTGTTTTAGAGTTAGAGGTTGACTTTTCAAAGTTCATTAGTCTAAATTTCATTTGAATAAAGACTTTTTGAAAGTGTGGGAAAGATAGAATGCGAGTTTGAGTAGATTCAATTTGAATAAGTTGGGTACATTGAATCTAGACCTAAAATTAGTAGAGTTAGCATTTTGGTGGGAAAGCCAAGTGGCCAAATAGGGTTTGGACCTGTTATAAAAGGATTTAACTCATGGAGAGAGTGATCTTCTCTCTCTTCTCTATTTCATTTCATGCTTATACATGGTTCTCTTGGGTTCTACTATCCATTGGTGCACTATCTTGGTGATTGCTTGCAATTCTATGTGTAGAATGATCTATATTTGTCATTTTTGGATCCACACGTGTGAAATACAGTAGCTTGCTAGTTTTGTACGGAAAGCAATAGTACATAATCATTTCATTCAAGTTCGATCAAGTTCTATTAGTTTTTGCATCTCAAATTGTGTGTAGATGTTGATTTTTCTACATTGGTGAGATTGGTAGTGTATTTCTCTTTCTAACCAAAGATCATTCAAGTAGATTGGATCTTAAGGATCTGAAATCTTTCACAAAGATATCAGCTACACATTCCCTTGAAGACACATGTTGAAGCTCCACCTCCTTTGCAATGACTTGCTCCCTCACAAATCTCAATATGCTTGCTCCTAGCATGAAAGATAGGATTGGTTGCCAATATTTGGGCTGATTGATTGTCACAAAAGATGATTGGTCTCTCTGAAAAATCCAACAAGTGAAGATCTTTAATCATCCTCTTGATCCGTACCATCTCCTTTGTGCAATGTGTAAGATCTTTGTACTCGGCCTCACTTATGACAATGAGATAGTGGCTTGTTTCTTCGACATCCATGATATGGCTCCGTCACCTATGAAAATACAATGAGAACTAATGGATTTTCTATCCTTTACATCTCCAGCATAGTCCAAATTTGAAAATCCACAAAGGTTAGGTGATGATCCCTCATAAAATATGCCAAAATCTTGAGTTCCAATGATGTACCTCAAAACTCGCTTTCCTAGTTTCCAATGCTCCTCGCTAGGATCTTGCATGAATTGACTCAATCTTCCAACACAATAGCTTATATAGTCACTTCTTTAGATGAATGATGTTTTGGATATTGTTGTAGGTGTGGAGGAGAGACCAACAACACAACAAGATAAAAAATTTTGTGGTACATCGCAAAAGTTCCCCATACCATCCATGATGCAATGGCCAGGCGAAATCCACCAATAAAATCCTATGTGGAATTCTCACCAAAACCGTCGAATCCAGCCGATCTGATTGGGAACTCAAACTCCATGCTGCTCTCTAGGCTTATCGCACCACCCCGAAGTGAGCTACAGGCTTAACCCCTTTCCAGCTAACATATGGCCAAGAAGTCGTTATGCTTGAGGAATTCCATATCCCCTCCCTTCGAGTGGCCTATAACCTTGAGCTTGATACTCACCATAATCTAGCAAACAGGTTATTCCATATGGAACAACTTTGTGAAACACGACGGATCAGCATCCATGCTCAACAAGTCCACAAATGACGACAAAAGGCATGGCATGATTGATCATTGAAACTTAGAGACTTCCAGGTTGGAGATAAAGTTCTGCTATACCAGGCCAAAGCCTTCAAAGGCAAACTAAAATTTTCTGGCCAAGGACCTTACGTCATCAAAAAAAACTTTGCCTCTGGATATGTACAACTCCAAACCCTTCAAGGCGATATCCTCAACACTGTGGTCAATGGGAGCCGACTGAGAAAGTACAATGAATCATGTTTTTATCTTTATATGTATTAGTTGTTTTCTTTTCTACTGTTTTTCTTTATTTTTTTATTGCATGTCTGCCTTTTCGAGATTTTTTTGTTGTTGTGCTTTCTTGTTCAAACCATCAAGATACTATCATATCAGGTATACCAACAGTCTTCTCTGAGAAAACCACAAAAGCCATTAGTTTCAAAAGAATTGTTTCACACCATCTCAGATAGAATTTGCCTGACCTCTTTTTTAAAGTGAACGATTCATTTTTGGCCTCTGCGAATTCTGTCTCAGAGACAAAAAAAAATCTAAAAATAGAAAAATGTAGTTTTTTTCATCAAATATCCATTGTCAGAATTTGTAGACAATTCGTTGGAGCTTCAAATGATTCCCACAATTTCTCTGCTATCTCTGCGAATTCTGATCAGACAATTTTTTGCATTGTCAGCCGTTTTTATCTCTTTTGGCATAAAAAATCACCTACCAGAATTTGCGGATCCTCAAAACGTTGCCTCGAAATGCATGACCATCATTACCTAATTGTGGACACTAAGGACAATTTTTGAGTGAAGTTGCGAATTTCTGCCAAAAAAAGTCTATAATAGACCTCCACCCTTCTCTCCACGAATTCATTTTAGATTGTTGCTCTCGAGTTAATGCCAAAAATTTTCAAAAAGAAGATCTGCTATGACAGAGTTAAGAAAATGTGTACCCCTATCACTAATAAGCTCTAGAGGACATCCGAAACGAACGATAACCTGTTCATGGAGAAATTTTGCGGTAGAACGAGCGTCAACATTGCGAACAGCTCTTGCTTCAGCCCATTTGGTGCAATAGTCTGTAGCTACTATGATGTAACGAGATTGTGTGTGTCAAGCAGTAGGACTAATCGGTCCGACATAATCAATTTCTCATTTTTGGAAAGCTTGATCAATGGTTACAGGTGTAAAGGCATGTAGTCTGTCTTTTGAAGCGTTTTGTGCATTGGTAGACATCACAAGCCTTAGTGTGTGCGTATCCTTGAAGAGTGTTGGCCACCAAAAATCGGCCAAGAGAATTTTCTTAGCAGTTATTTCATAAGAGAAATGGCCAACACCAATACCTTCATGAGTGAGGGAAATTATAGAGGGTATTTCACCTTCAATAAGACATCGTCGGATAATTCCATCTAACCCTTGCTTGTAGAGTTGTCCTGCAATTAACATATAAGTTTTAGTTTTGAGGACCAACGCACGTTGTTCAGGTTTAAAGAAGGAAGGATCCATCTGTTCTGAAGTTAAATATTCTGTAATTTCCTTAGCCCATATAGGTGTAGAGTCAAATTGGAAAAAGATTGCATCTGGTAAATCATCGTTGACGTCTTGATCAGGGGTAGGAAGGTTAGGGATTCGGGATAGATGGTCTACTAGAAAATGCTGAACTCCCTTACACACACGATCCTAAACTCAAATTCTCGCAGTAATAGGATCCATCTAGTAATATGGCCTGTGGTGCAGGTCTTGTTGATGAGATACAACAGTGCTTGATGATCAGTGAAGAACGCAAAAACTTTTCCTAGAAGATAATGGCGAAACTTCTGAACCGCATATACCATTGCCAAGGCTTCATGTTTGGTAGTGGTACAATTGACTTCAACATGTATCAATTGTCGACTAAGAAAACGGATTGGGTAGTCCTTTTTGAATTCTCCCGGCTGGGTGAGCACTGCTCTAATGGCATACTTGGATGCATCGGTATGCACATGGAATTCTTTAGAATAATCAGGAGCCCGAAGGATGGGTGCATTGGTAAGGGCTTCTTTGAGTTAATTAAATACGACGCATTATTCATCCGTCCATTTAAGAACTACAACTACTTTGTAGATTAAGCGTGCTTTTTGCGGTTCCGGTAGGTTTTGAATGATAAGGATCTTTTCAGGGTCAGTGACGATGCCATTTCGTGAAATAATATGCCCTAACACAATACCATAGAGTACCCAAATCTGGCATTTTTCAGGATTAAGAGAGGTGTCGAAGCGTTTACATTGGATAAAAAAAAATTCAAGCACAGACATATGGCGTGTTTCTTCAGAATGTGTTCCTAAATCGTCCAAGTAAACCTCTAAGGTATCGCCCATCTGCTGAAAAAAGGTCGCTTGCATAATACGTTGGAAGGTGCTAGGAGCATTGTAGAGACCAAAGGGCATGACTTTCCAACAGAAGGTTTCCCATTTTGTGGCAAAAGCGGTTTTATGTTGATCTTCTTCAGCGATTTGGATCATATTGTATCTGCTAAAGCCATCTAAGAAGGAGTAAGCCTCACCTCCTGCGAGATTTTCTAAGATGGATTCTCCAAAAGGTAATGGAAAATGATCACGTTCGGTGACGGCGTTAAGTTTCTTAAAGTCGACATAGATTTGGAGTTTTCCATTTTTCTTGGGAACAATGACAATTGGGGAGACCCACTCAGTATGCTCGATTTCATAGATAAATCTTGCATCTAAAAGGCATTGTAATTCTTCTTTGATCTTGGCCTTATAGATGGGATTGCATCTGTATGGACGACTAGCAGTGGGCCTCGCACCCGGTTTAAGCGGGATACGATGCACAGCTACTTGGGGTGAGACACCTTTCATGTCTTTATAGGTCTAGGCGAAGACATGTCGATATTTTCACAGGAGATTTTAACAGAGGCAATCTCAGAAACTTCCCTAACAATTGAAAAGTCACCCGGCGGTTGAATTTGAAATGGTTTTTTTATTTTCTCTTTCATAGTATGACCAAGTGGTTGAGTCTTCGATGGTGGAGGGGTGTGTGGATGAGAGATGGTTGGTACTTCATGGAGGATCTCATCATCCATTTGAAAGATGGTCTCCTCCTCACAGAGATTCCATGGATAGAGAATTTTGTCTCAGGCTTTTCAATTGCAACCTTGGCAACTGGTTCTACCTTGGACGCATGTTGTGGATAGGTCCTAAGTGGGAGTGCCTCCATATAATTGAGGATCTGAATATCAAAAATGTCAAATCTTTTGGCCAATACTGAATTCGTCAGACATTCTCGTCATCGATGAATGAATCATCTGATTCATTAGTAGGTAGCCATGCTGTGAAAAATGCAAAAATAAGCTTGGTAGAGGCCAAAAATCTTGTATATAGGTGATTATACATGTGTGGATCCTGTTCCCACGTGTGAAAATAATGTACTTGTCATGTACCATAATCATATAGGTTGTACATATGATTTAATTCAAGTTCTAGTGGCTAAAAAGGCCAAAAACTAGTTTTCTAGACATATGACACATGGCATCAACCTATTGATTGCATGAGCCACATCCTTTGGTTAGGTGTCATATCACATGTGTAGAGGAAAGCTCACATGTGTGGAATAAGCTGAAGTAGGCGAATTTTGACTTCTAGAAGATTTCCAAGTAGACCTCCATATAGAGGGAAAATGGACCAAAAGTGCTTAAAATAGAAGGTTTTGTCCAAGTGTCAGTTTTGCATGATGAATCATCATATGACAAAGGACCTTCACACGTGGGATCATAGGGATTATCAGTACCACGAGCTCCCACTTATTGTATATATAGAGCCACATTTGGCCATAATGAATGTGAGACACCAATCTTGGTTTTGGAAGCAATTTTGAGTGATTCTCTCCATTTGTCTACATTTGTTTTGATTGTTTTGAGGTTCTATCAATGTGTACTTGATTTTTAGGTTGGAGTCCGTACTCAGACAGTGTTTCACATGTGCGAAACCATAAAGTACACTTACCTTCAATTAATGATTGTTCCTGTTAGGATTTTGTGTCTAGAATTGATCTTAATTGATCTTAATCTGAAGTAGATTGATAGATCAAGTAATCTGACAACCAATCCCTCTTGAGGATCAGATTAGGATCCACTCTTGGTCCTTTTTGTACTTTTTCCACATGGTATCAGAGCCTAGTACTAGAGGTTTTGTTGAAATTGATAGGGTTAATCCAAATCAAAGCCAAAATTAGTAGTTTTTTGGAAACTAGTCAAATTTTGTGTAGCGAGTTGGATTTGATAGCTATCCTCAAAATTTTTGGTCCAAATCTTGTTGTGGGCTGTAGAAATACTTTTCACACGTGTGAGGCCATACAGCTCCGGTTTTGACTGAGAAATTTCAAAAATTTGTAGAATTTGACTCACATACTCAATTTGAGTGATTTTTGGTGCAAAATCAAGCATTTTCTATAAAGAATCTAATCTCTTGATTAATTCTTGGATTAGATCAGCCAAGAAATTAAATTTGAAGCTTGAAATAGGTGCATTAATTGATCATCTCTTATTTTTTGAGTGTAAGTTGAGAGAGATTTTGCTAAAAATCATAAATTAAGGAGTGTTATGCAAGGTGAGAGGTTGAAATCCATTGTACCATCACTCTAGATTTGTTCAAGAGTGATAGGGTCAAGTTTAGAAGCATCAATTTGCTAGAAAACATCCTTGGATATGTCCTCCAAGTGAAACCTTTGAGAGTTTCTAGTGCATATAGAGCATCTATGCAAATCTTTTGTAGAATTTGACATAAATTGGCTTAAATTGAGAGTTCTAGAAAAGAGATTGAGATCCAAGTCACATTATTCAATCCTACTCAATTTGTTTGAGTGTTTGTGAGGTTTGAAAAGAGTCATTAAGGTGTCTATGGCAAATGTGTAGAGAGAGATCCTTTTCTAAGAGTTCCTTCCTTTGTAGAAGGCAAGATCTAGAAGCTCATTTTGTGTTGTTATTGGTGAAGAATTTGTCTTCTCCTATGTGATCAAATCTTTCTAAGTGGCATTAGCTCTTTGAAGCACAATATCTTAGTGAGAAAAAGCACAACTTTTTATTTTGAATTTCATTCCAAGTCTTAAAAAGTAGAGTAATTGGTGGAATCCAATAGGAGTGATCGAATTCAATTTGTTGAGCAAAAATTGACAGAGAATGTATGAAACTCAAATTAGGTCTATTCAACTTTCTTTGTGAGAGTGTGAGGGTCAATTTGTGATCCCATTGGATGTCTAGAATGAGGAGGAGTCCATATTTGAGTATTCATGCATGGTTGAGATCTTTGTGAATCTCTAGTTGTCTAACTTTCTAGCTTTGTGAAAAATTGGTGGTATAGTTTGTTTTCAAATCAAGTCAAATTCATTCTAAATCTCAAGAGTGAGATTATTTGGGTCAAGAGTGAGTCCAAAAGAAGTGATTAAGTTTGATTTTCATGTGTTTGAGACAAAATCCATCTTTTGTTCAAGAATCTCAAGTGTTGAGAAAACTAGTCAAGTGAAAAGGAAAATCTAAGTGTCAAATCTTTTTCATATCCATTTCAACTTTCAAAAGAAAGAGTCATTGGTATTTGATGAGTCCAATAGGAGATTGGATCTGATTTCTTTAGTGATTTGATTCAAATATTGTGTGCTTTTGTCTTAGTGATCAAAGCAAAGTTTCCAAGTGACTAGTCATTACTGCGAAGATTGATTCTTAGGTTTGTGAGCTAGATCTTTTGTAGATCATTCCAGATTATTGAAGATGTTCAAATCTAGTCTCTTGAAAGTCACAAATTACATTTGTAGAATCATATCACAGGTTTTTATTCACATGGCATCAATAGGATCCTAAGTGCAACCTTTGTGGCAAGGGAGGATATATTTTCTCAAGATGCTACAAAAAAAAGACCAATCCATCCAAGGAGAACCAAGGCAAGGGGGCCGAGGTGAAGGATGGAGCTTCAAGTTCAAAATGCAAATACAAGAAGTGTGAAAGATTTCAGATCCTTAAGATCCAATCTACTTGAATGATCTTTGGTTAGAAAGAGAAATACACTATCAATTTCACCAATGTAGAAAAATCAGCATCTACACACAATTTGAGATGAAAACACTAATAGAACTTGATCAAACTTGAATGAAATGATTATGTACTGCTGCTGTCCATACAAAACCAGCAAGCTACTGTATTTCACACGTGTGGATCCAAAAATAACAAATATAGATCATTCTACACATAGAATTGCAAGCAATCACCAAGATAGTGCACCAATGGATAGTAGAACCCAAGAGAACCATGTATAAGCATGAAATGAGATAGAGAAGAGAGAAGATGACTCTCTCCACGAGTTACATCCTTTTATAGCAGGTCCAAACCCTATTTGGCCACTTGGCTTTTCCACCAAAATGCTAACCCTACCAATTTTGGGTCTAGATTCAATGTACCCAACTTATTCAAATTGAATCTACTCAAACTCGCATTCTATCTTTCCCACACTTTCAAGAAGTGTTTATTTAAATGAAATTTAGACTAATGAACTTTTAAAAGTCAACCTCTAAGTCTAAAACAAGTTTTGGCCTCAATATGCCAAATAAGGAAATATCGCAAATGTGATGAAACTAGTTGAATCTTTCACACTCCCTCTTCAACTAGTTTTAGCATAGACTTTGATAATACTCCAAGTAAAGTCCTATGCTTCATGAACAAGTCTTTTCCCAATGCTTTGGTGAAGATATCAGCTACACATTCCCTTGAAGACACATGTTGAAGCTCCACCTCCTTTGCAATGACTCGCTCCCTCACAAAATGATATTGTATCTCAATATGCTTGCTCCTAGCATGAAAGATAGGATTGAATGCCATTCTTTGGGCTGATTGATTGTCACAAAAGATGATTGGGCTCTCTGAAAAATCCAGCAAGTGAAGATCCTTAATCATCCTCTTGATCCATACCATCTCCTTTGTGCAATGTGTAAGAGCTTTGTACTCGGCCTCACTAGATGACAATGAGATAGTGGCTTGTTTCTTTGACATCCATGATATAGCTCCATCACCTATGAAAATACACTAATGGATTTCCTATCCATTACATCTCCAGCATAGTCCTAATCTGAGAATCCAAAAAGATTAGGTGATGATCCCTCATACAATATGCCAAAATCTCGAGTTCCAATGATGTACCTCAAAACTCGCTTTCCTAGCTTCCAATGCTCCTAGCATAGTTTTTGCCAATAGAACTTTGATCCATCATAAGAATGATCTTCTTCCTAAGAATAGATCTCCTTTCAATGATCATGTAATGCTCAAAATAGAAACAACCATAATTGATATAGAGAATAATGTCCACTTGGGATGCTTCACTATTTCTTACATCAATTTTACATGTAAAAATGTGACTAGAACATGAAGAATCAGATAGAATGTAAGTGAGATGATTCCACCATGCTTCCAACTCTGAACTCTCTGGAAAAATACAGCAAACAAACAATAAATGTGAGTGATCAACTTTTGTTTGCATGTCTCCTCCTCCTTTGTCCTTTGTTGCCTTGTATCCACCATGATACTCCATGAATGAGCCTCCATCTTCATCTTGCCACAAGAAACCATCAAACCTTGGAAATCCATGAGTAGGTGAGTACATAAATGATGCAAATCCAGCACCACATGACTCCATAAACCAGGTAGTTTGCACTAGTCCATCTTCAAGATCTACTTGACACAAGAAAATGACCATGAATTCACCAAAAATTGACAATCTCCAAGTATTGGCACCAAGTAGCTCAACACTTGAGAACTTAGCCATGGATGAGTGACATAATGAACCTCCAATAGCTTCATTTCCATCAGCAAAATCAGCCAAGAATGCTAGTATAAATCCAACATCAAAACAATGCTCACCAATGTAGCTAGTTTTACCATATCTTGACAATTTGCACACATCCACATGAAATTGCTCAAACATGAGATAGAACAAGTAAAGTAAACTTGAACAACACTTCCTTGCTGCTCCTTTGACCTTAATTGAGTCTTCAATATGCTGCAAAAATAGATCCATAACACCTTTGCAAATTACCTCTCCTTTGATGCTCTTGACTAGCTCCAAATTGCCACCTTCTCTTTTGACTAGTTGAAGCGCTTCAAGATCAACTTCTTGATCTTCATCTGGATCGTCAAAGTCATTGAACAAAATTTGTTTTCCAGATCCATTACTTGATTTTATAGCAATATAACATCCATCCACTTGTATAGCTCCATGTACACAAGAAGATTTTCCAGAAGATGTTCCACTCTTCATAAGAGATTGATACTCAAGATCCATTGCCTGGATCCACTCCTCTTCTTTCTTTGCTTGATCTACACTTGTAGGCTCATCCAAAGAGGTTAGGAAAGCAACATAATTTCCAAAAACTACTTGCTTACCCTTTTGATCATATGTGAGCCTTGAAGGTACTTGTCTTTCTCTTGATGTTCTTCTTGGCTTTTGACTTGATGAAGGTCCATCATCACCACCATCCAAAGTAGGATCCTTCTCATCAACATCAAGAATGTTAGAACCATCTACTTTACCATCAATCATGCTTGAAGACACCTTTGGAATGTTTCCCTCATCAAAAATGACATCTCTACCAACAATCACTTTGTTAGTAGAAGGAATGTAAACCTTGTAGGCTTTACTCACCTCACTATATCCAACAAAAATACCTCTTCTTGAAGATGGATCCTCCTTGGTCCTATCATCAAGAGTAATGTTGACATAGCATGTGCATCCAAAGGTTCTTAGAAAGTTGACACTCGGCCTCCTCTTGAATAGCATCTCAAAAGGTGTCATTCCATCCAAAATAGCACTCGGCCACCTATTGCACAAGAAATTGGCACACAACAAAGCTTGATCCCAAAATGGTTTGTCAAGATTAGCACTTAACCTCATAGCTTTAGCACTTTCACATAAAGTCCTATTCTTCCTTTCAGCCACTCCATTTTTTTGTGGAGTCCTTGATGTTGTATACTCCCTCTTGATCCCATGCTCATCACAAAAGGCCTTGAACTTGTTAGATATGTACTCACCACCATTGTCACCTCTCAAGCACTTGATCTTTGTGGAGAATTGGTTCTCCCTTGCATTCTTGAACTTGACAAAGACATCATACACTTCATCCTTGCTCTTTAGTAGATAGATCCAACAAAATCTACTAAAATCATCAATTGATGTTACATACATCTTAGCTCCACTATTGCTAATTGTAGTAAATCCATGAATATCCGAATGTACAAGTTGAAAAAGCTTTGTAGATCTAGAAATAGATCTAGTATAAGGTAGTCTATGTGACTTAGACAAAGCACAAGACTCACAAACATGCTTGTCATTACTTAAAGAACTTGGAAGACCAATCACAACCTTCTTCCTTGCCATTACCTCCAATGACTTAAAGTTGAGATGTCCCATCCTTTTGTGCCTAACATCTTGAATAGAAATTTGCTCCCTTGCAACACATCCAACTTGGTTAGCAATAACACAAGCATCAAGTTTGAACAACTTCCCTTGCCTTTTACCTTTTCCAATCAAGACATCCTTCCTTTTGATCAAACAAGCATCTCCATCAAACTCCACCTTGAGGCCCTTACTTAGCATTTGACTCACACTAAGCAAATTCTTGGTAATGGATGGAATAAACAAGACATCCTCCAAATAAACATTCCTATTTGTAGAGAGAGAAATAGGAATTGTGCCAATCCCTTTGATTGCACACTCACCATCATTGGCCGTGTAGATCACCCTCTTGTCATCTCCATATGCCAACAAAGAAGTGAAGTACTCTTTGTGAAAGGTCATGTGTGAACTTGTTCCACTATCAATCCACCAAGGATCTAGATCTCCATAATTAGCAAGCATACATGAAGACATCACAAAAGCATCATCATTTGCATCTTGCACATCCAAACCATCCTCATCAAGAGTAAGATTACCTTGCTTGTCTCCGTGATCTCTCTTCTTCTTGTAGCACTCACTTGCAAAGTGTCCTTTGATGCCACAATAGAAGAACTTTAGCTTTGATCTATCCTTCTTTTTGCCACTTGAAGAAGCATCCACTTAATCTTGTCCTTTAGACCACTTGCTTTTGGTTTTGCCCTTAAATTTGCCCTTTGTGAACATAGCATCCTCTTGAAGTGTTGATGTATATCCACCTCTTGCTTGAAGCCTATATTCCTCATTGATCAAGATCTCTTGAAGATCCATCAAACTTGGCAAAGTATTTTGAATAGCAATACTTTGAACAATGTTAGCATGAGCATCCAACAAGCCATTAAGAATCACTTGAATAAGCTCTCCTTCCTTAATGCTTTCATCTATGCAAGCTAACTCATCATTCAATGCTTTCATTCTCAAAACAAAAGTACTTGGACTTTCTTCATTCTTTTGCAAACAAGAAAAGATTTGCCTTCTTAGAGTCAACACTCTAGAAGTAGACTTGGATTCATAAAGCTTCTTCAATGAATTCCAAGCTTCCAAAGATGATGTGCACTTACCAACTTCCTTGAGAAGTTCATTGGTAACATTCATCTTTATCATGTGTAGAGCCTTCTTGGCCCTCTTGTCATACCTCAATTGATCTTGTTATGTTGCTGGTCTCTCCTCCAAGCCTACAACAATATCCAAAACATCATTCATCTCAAGAAGTGACTCCATCCTCACTTTCCATAATGAATAGTTACTTGAGGTAAGCCTATCATTGGCTTCCAACATGACTCCAATTGAGGTTGCCATGTAGCAATGACCTGATCTTCTCTTTCAACCTGTTTCAATGCACAAAGCACTCCTTTGAACAACAACAAATGCTTTCAAAAGAAATCACCAAGATTTGAAACTATCTCACAAATTCTCTTCTAGCACTTATCCAAGCAAATCAACACATAGAATCATGGAATCTTGATCAATGTATGATCTATCCTCAGTCTAATGACTTTTGCCACTTCCTAAGATTGAAACACACTCAAATGAAGTCCATCAACCTCACTTTCTAGAGATCCAATCAAAATTAGGGTTTTTGACAAAATCACAAAAAATTGACTATTCCAAATCTACATGCAAATGCTGAAAATTTGATATGCAATCTATAAGCCACCACTTAGGCTGAACCAATGATCCAAAAATCGGCCAAATCCAGCATGTGAATTCAAAAATCGGAATTGAACAAGTATATTGACCTATTTAGTATTTTGATCTACAAAAGATTCAATCTACAAAAGCAAAAAAATCTGATTTTGGTGTCTCTAGCATGCTCTAGACTTGATATCTTCACCAAATCATTGATAGATCTGATTTCCTCCTTCATAACCTGAAACACAAGCTCTGATACCATGTGAAAGATTTCAGATCCTTAAGATCCAATCTACTTGAATGATCTTTGGTTAGAAAGAGAAATACACTATCAATTTCACCAATGTAGAAAAATCAGCATCTACACACAATTTGAGATGCAAACACTAATAGAACTTGATCAAACCTGAATGAAATGATTATGTACTATTGCTGTCCGTACAAAACCAGCAAGCTACTATATTTCACACGTGTGGATCCAAAAATAACAAATATAGATCATTCTACACATAGAATTGCAAGCAATCACCAAGATAGTGCACCAATGGATAGTAGAACCCAAGAGAACCATGTATAAGCATGAAATGAGATAGAGAAAAGAGAAGATGACTCTCTCCATGAGTTACATCCTTTTATAGCAGGTCCAAACCCTATTTGGCTACTTGGCTTTCCCACCAAAATGCTAACCCTACCAATTTTGGGTCTAGATTCAATGTACCCAATTTATTCAAATTGAATCTACTCAAACTCGCATTCTATCTTTCCCACACTTTCAAAAAGTGTTTATTCAAATGAAATTTAGACTAATGAGCTTTGAAAAGTCAACCTCTAAGTCTAAAACAAGTTTTGGCCTCAATATGCCAAATATGGAATATTGCAAAATGTGATGAAACTAGTTAAATCTTTCACAAGAAGGACAAGTCCAAGGAAAGGTGTTTCCTTTGTGTAAAGGTGAATGAGGCTTGGAGTCTCATAAGGACTTGCAAGATTTGTCTTCAAGAGTCCATCACAACACATGTCAAATATTTTGAAATTTTTCATTTTGAAGTACATTGTTTGGTTCAAGATGCAAAGATAGATGTCACTTTCATGAAAGTAACCTGGATTTATTTTATGTCCTTGGAAAGTATTTTGCTTGGAACTTTAGATAATTTCAAACTTATTGTTATGATCCAAGAGATATCAATCAAGAATAAGGAGCATCAATCACAAAATGAAAATAGTTTCATTTATGCTCTCATGTCAACTTATGAAGATCTATTTTGCTTTGAAGGGATTTTTGTATCTCAAATATGGCTTAAGGCAATGCTAGTTGAGTGTGATGCCTTAAAAGATAGCAAAATATGTTTTCCTTGTAAGCTTACATTAGTTATGAAGTCAAGGAAATGGAAATATCTTCATAATGTATGATCTTTTGGTTTCAATAAGATCATGAATGATGTGTTCATTCATAAAGATGAAAATTGTATGTTTTCAAATCTTAAAGGCAAGTTGTAAACTTCTTATGAGAATAAGTGAAGCATCCAAAGTGGACACTTATATCAATTAGCAAGTAATTAGCCTTATTGAGATGGAGATACCTTTTGATTTCAATATTGGAAAAATCATGCCAAGTTGTGGTGATTTTTGGACTTATGTTTCTAGCATAAGTAATCTTGATAATCATAAGAAGTGCATATTGAATGGTCATACTTGTTGTGATCATTATGAGACATGGAGGTCTCGAATTTCCATCAAGAAGGAACATCATGAAGAGGATCTTAAGGAGTCATCTCAAGGTTCAAGTGTGCCAAGGATTGAGGAGGAGAGACCTTCTCAAGTTGTGATTCCAAAAAGAAACTCAAGAAACATGGTTGAACCCATGTGGCTCACATTTCAAGGGAAAGAGGAGCATATCTCATGTGAAGGAGCAAGCCTCAAGGTCAATCATCTACATGAAAATTGAAAGGAATCAATTTTGGAGGTGCTAGGATGGTGCAAAGCTCTCAAGCTCATCAAAGATGTCAACATCAAAGAAGCACTATCATGGATATGGTGATTTCAGATCAACATCAAGCTCATTGGATGATCTTCACACATTTTGAACCAGCAAAGACCAATTCAGCCCATGGAGTCAAGTTCAAGATCATCACGTTTTCCATCAAGCTAGATTTACCAAGCTAGATTTTTGAGGAGTGTGAAAAATGCAAAAATAGGTTTGGTAGAGGCCAAAAATCTTGTATATAGATGATTACACATGTGTGGAGCCTGTTCCCATGTGTGAAAATAATGTACTTGTCATGTACCATAATCATATAGGTTGTACATATGATTTAATTCAAGTTCTAGTGGCTAAAAAGGCCAAAAACTAGTTTTCTAGACATATGACACATGGCATCAATCTATTGATTGCATGAGCCACATCCTTTGGTTAGGTGTCATATCACATGTGTAGAGGAAATCTCACATGTGTGGAATAAGCTGAAGTAGGCAAATTTTGACTTCTAGAAGATTTCCAAGTAGATCTCCATATAGAAGGAAAATGGACCAAAAGTGCTCAATCAATGGTAGCTAGATTGTGACTCCAGTTTATGATATCAGTAGATTTAACATAATGACCTTTTTTGTGGCTGGTCTGGTATGGCTCAAATAACGAGTTGGTAGTTGAGAATCCTTTGTCATGAATGCATGCAGGTTTGAGTTTACCCGTTGAATCAATGGTGACAGAACTGTCACAATTTTCAAAAGTGACTTGGCCTTTGCTCCAGTCATGAATGACTCATGCATTGGTGAGCCACGGACGACCAAGTAGTAATTCATAAGAATAGGCATTATTGGGAATATCAAGTACTACGAGATCGACAGAAAACTTGAGACCTCCTAGTTTGATCAGCACGTGTGGGAGGAAACCGGTAGATCGGACTACACTTTGATCAGCCGTCCGAAGCTGACAAGTGGGTTTGGCTAGCTTGTCTCTCAGATTCCATTCTATCATGAGGGATGTGGAAATGATATTGACACCGGAGCCACCATCGAGTACTGCTAAAACTTCACGGGATTGATGATGGGTAGCTGGGATTTTGATGTTGCCTCGTTCACTGAGTGGATTGGTTAGATGTAAGGGCATTTTAGGCAACTCGTCAGTAGTTCTTAACATTATGCAAATCCAATTGGCCAATGCCAATTACATATACAATGGATTCCAATAGGGTCTTAGATGTAGGAACATCAACTTAACATAGTCTTAGTTCATATTCAGTGATCTTAATTCCATATCTAGCTTAACAAAAGCATAGAAATCTCTTCATTAGTCTCAATCTTTCCGACATGCAATCATGTTGGATCTTAGATTCTTGTCATGCAATCCAAATGGATCTTAGACTCTTGACATGCAATCATAGGGCTTCATAGATTCTTTACATGCAATCATATGGGTTCATAGATTCTTGACATGCAACAGTCATGAAGTGACATGCATGGTCATTCGGCAATGCATGATGTGACATGCAAACTTCAAATCTGACATGCAAGCTGTAGTACCTTCAAGGGTTTTGCTTTCAAAGGGCTTGTGAGGTACTTTATGGGAAGTGGAAGATTGTTGGTCGGCATTGCGGATTTGTTGGCGATACTGATGATGCAGTCGAATTTCTTCAGATGGGTGAGGGTATACTATCGGGGTTGAATCTTCACTTGGAGGAACAGCCCGCAGTTGAGTTTTGATGGGTGCAAGTGTAGGGGCTTGGCATTGGGTTTGTGTCCAAGTCAAGACCCAAGCAGGTGTGTTTCGATGGGTAAGGTTTCTACTTGCATTGAACAGACATGAGTAGCTGGCTTAGATCGGGATGGGTTGTCCTTTACGTGATATTCAATACCACAGTTTTCACAAGCTGGAGGAAAGCGGAGTTTATCTGGGCAACAAATACTAGGATGTTTACCTGCACAAATAAAACATCCTTTTATTGCGGGTAGTTGATGTGCGGCAAAGACAACTTAGTTTGGATTGTAAGCTTGGGCATTGGGATCCACTGTTTGTTTAGAATCATAGGTATAATAAACAACCGTTTCAGTAGAGTATTGCGATTGAGTATTGTCTTTCACATAGTAGGTGTCCAGATCGATGGTATTCGGATCAAGATAATGGACAGCGTTTTGTGGGACAGCGTGGCTAACGACAAACTGTTGACGTGGGGATGGGTATTGGTTTGGTGTAGTTGGTCGTGTTTGGTAAACCCCTGGTCGTGGCACAAGCTGTTGTGGAGGGTAAGGGCGATAAGCTCGATAGATGGTGGGTCTAGTGGCTGTTGGGAAATGGTTTCGCAGTTGAGGGCATTCATTAGTAGTGTGATGCTATGAGCAGATTGGACACCAAACATATTCCTTGCCGAAAAGGATTTCTTAGCAATTTGTTTCATGGCGGTTTGGAAATCGGCAGTGAGTTTATCCATATGAGATTGTTGAGATTTTTGCCAAGTTTCCATTTGATGTAGAAGTTCAAAAGATTGAGCAATATTGTCAGACTTCGGGTGATTAGGATAGTCCGGATTCTTAGATTTCTTTTCACGATGGTCAAAGTCATCGTCGGAACCTTTGTCTTCCTCACGGATAGCATCAGTCATCACATCTTTAAGTTGATCATAAAGGTCAACTGGTTTGAGTTCATAGTGGATGTTTTTTGGCAATACAACTAAGAACAGTTTTATGGCCATAAGTTTGGTGATATTTTTATCAACACATTCTACTTTGAGACGTTTAAAACACTCAATGTAGTTTCGAACAAACTCTTCACGACGCATCTTGATATGGGTAATTTGAATGAACGGGCTCTGAGTCAGTTTGGATGGTCTGAAATGCTTGATGAGAGCATCCTTGAGGGTGGTCCAAGAAGCAAGATTAGGAGCTTCGAGATTCAAGTACCACTCCTTGGCAGTTCCATAGAGTACCATAGGAAATAGGCGAAGCTTTTCAGTTTCAGAGGTATCTCCATAAAAATGGCATGCATTATCAAAGTCTTGGAGAAATCGGACTGGGTCAGATTCTCCATCGTACTTTGGTGCATCGATACGTGGAATTCTTCATTCTAGCCGTGGAGGAGCCAGATTAAAAGATTCAGCACAGTCACGAGACATGATGCAGAATACAGATGAGCAGGTTAGTACTGTAGATGCAGAATACAGATGAGCTCTTGGTCATTTTTATTACATTTTAGGAATAGAAGTGATTAGATATTCTCGATCTACTTTCATTTGTCAAGAGAAATATGCTAATTCTATTCTAGAAAGATTTCATATGGTAGATGCAAAGTCTTGTGATACACCTATGGAGTCAAATGTATAGCTAACTATAATAGATAATGAAAGATACTTCAAGGACATTACTTTCTATAGAAAGCTAGTTGGTTCACTCATCTATCTAACCATCACAAGACCAGATCTAAGCTATTGTGTTGGTAGATTGAGGCAATTCATGCAAGATCCTAGTGAAGAACATTGGAAGCTAGGGACACAAGTTTTGAGATACATCATTGGAACTCGAGATTTTGGCATATTGTATGAGGGATCATCACCTAACTTGTTCGGATTTTCAGATTCGGACTTTGATGGAGATAAAATGGATAGGAAATCCATAAATGCTCATGGTATTTTCATAGGTGATGGAGCTATATCACGGATTTCGAAGAAACAAGCCACTATCTCATTGTCATCTAGTGAGGCCGAGTACAAAGTACTTACACATTGCACAAAGGAGATGATATGGATCAAGAGGATGATCAAGGATCCTCACTTGCTGGATTTTTCAGAGAGCCCAATCATCTTTTGTTACAACCTATCAACCCAAATGTGGAAAAGTGCAGTACATGAGTTATAGAATATTCAATTTGAATGTGGAGACAATTGAATCGTACCACACATGTGGGAGTAGAATCTTCATGTGGACCAATGATTTTTTGATTGCTCTTGATTGATGTGTGTAGAATTGCCAATCTAGATCAATTTTTGAGACATTGTTTTTTGCATTGGTAGATTAAACAATCAATCAATCACTCTTGTGAGCCATTAGGTTTGTGGATGTTGTTACCCATACCAATAGTTTCAAACATCACACTTCAACCAACTTCATATTTCGTCCTAATTTTTGATGTGCTAGACAACTTGAGTTAGATTTAAAGTAGAACTATTGTGCTACTGTATTGTGGGTCCTATCAGTGGATAAGGACCGGTTGGCCTCGCCACGAGGCGAGTCGACGGAACATGCATCCCGTCAATGACAACTTGGGTCATGCATGGGTTGTCATAGTGAAGAACTATATGAACATTGTATTTTGGTTTTGAGAAAAATAGTTGCTACGTGAGCTTGGTGTGGAGAGTGCTTTCTGTTTGTGTTACCATGTAGCATGATCTGTAATCCTGTTTGAAGCAAATCTAAGTTGGTATCAGAGCCATACATGGAGTTTACACAATACAGTGTCGCCATTGAAGAGAGCTTTGGGAGAAGAGAAGTCTTTTGAGAGTTCGGAGTTTACGACGGGTTGAAAGCGAAAAGTAAAGCACTAGTGCACAGTTTCTAGCATACAGAGGCTTGCCAAGCTTGAAACTATGAGGGGATTCAGAGACAAGACTTGTCGATTGAATCTAAAAATCAGTAAAACGGAATTCTGAAATTTCATAAAGAGGCTGCTTTGTGTTTACAAATGGTATGCATCCAAATGGACACCGGTTTAAAAACGGTTTGAAACAAGAGATTGCTTGTTGTAGGCGACCTCAGAGGTGTAGGATTGGCCAGCCAGAGCGCTGTAAACAGTCAGTTAAGATCAACACTTGCAAGGAAAACCCTAGCCTAGGGTTTGGAAGCACAAAAGCTTGGATCTTGAGTTGTAGGAGACCAATTCTGAAGTTGTAAAAGCATGATGGTGCGCGTCCTAGTGCTAGTATGAAAATCCCTAGAGGTCGTTGGTAGCCATGGAGTAGGGAGAGATCAAAAACACAAAAAGTCCCTATTTTCTAGGCCTTTATCCGTTTTGACCCAAACGAAGGGCTACAGACTCCAAACAAAGGGCACCTGGAATGTAGCAAGTATGGTACCACAAAACAGAGTGATTGTAGCACAGAAAGCGCTCAGTGGACATCAAATTTCTTTTGTCCCTTTTAGGGAGTGAGTAGTCAGGAGTGTGAGGTAAAAAGCATTTCACATTTGGAGAGTGACTTGGCTTGCAAAACGCCACCTAAGCGACGGGACGTCCTTGTGTGAAATTTTAGCAGGTCATCAAAATAAGCTACTGACATCGCCATAGTGCTCAGAACACTTTCTTTAGCCTACGGTTGCAGTTTTAGACAGTTTTGGGAGGGCGAATATGGGAGAGTCCATTTTGAGTGAAAATAGCAAATTGGACGGTATTTCCAACTATGCAGTGTGGAAATTCAAAATGAAAAACATACTGATAGAGAAGGAACTATGGGATGTAGTCACATGTGATGAGAGAAGACCGCCAAATGAAGCGGACATTAAAGTGTTCGACATGAAGGCGAGGAGAGCTTTAACCTTCATCAACTTGTCAGTGAAAGACCACATCATTACCCACGTAAGTGGTGCCATTACACCTAGACATGCATGGGATGTGCTAAAGAGTAGTTTGAGATGTCAAATCCATCAAGGATTATGTTTCTGAAGTCAAAACAGAATAGTGTCCGAATGGAACAAAGAGAGCACAGTCAGACTTATATGACCAGAATCAAGACAATGAGGGATGAATTGCATTCTATTGGTGAGCGCATACGTGATGTTGAGCTGGTGCACAATGCATTGTGTAACATTGTAGAACCTTATCATATGTTTGTGAGTGGGGTATTATCAAGAGAAAGATTGCCAACCTTTGATAAGCTCACAAGAATCTTGATGCAGGAGGAGCAACAACGAGAAATGGTGAAAGCTAGACGTCGAAATACTGATGATCAAGCACTTGTGACATGCCAAAAACAAGGCAAGGGCAAGGGCAAGAAGAAGTCTAAGTAGCCAAGACTCGGGAGGATGAGGGATCATCTAGCAAGATCAAGAAGAAGGGCAAATGCTTCCATTGCGGCAAAAAGGTCCATTGGAAGAGCGAACGTCAGAAATTCTTGGCAAAATCAGACAAGGGGAAACCAAAGCAGGCAGGTAATCTTGTCGATGAAGGTGAGATTGAAGACTCTAGAATCTTCATATCAGCATTGTCATCTAATCAAGATGATCAAGCGTGGTACATTGACTCGGGAGCCACAAGACACATGACAGGTAACAAAGATTGGTTCAGTAGTCTGAAAGAGTTGGATAATGGAACGTCTATTTCACAAGCAAATGGTGATGTGTGCACGGTCAAGGGGATAGGCACCGTTTCCATCCAACTACCAGATGGCAAAAGCAGGACGACCAAGGAGGTACTTTATGTACCAGGCTTGAAGAAAAATCTACTTTCCGTTGGTGTCATTACTAATCAAAAGTTGAAAGTAGAATTTCCCATGATCGTTGCCTTGTGAAGGATGAGAACCAAAAGTTCAAAGTCATTGGTATAAGAGAGCCCAACACTAAATTCTATAGGCTGAATGCTACAATCAAGGGGCAACATGGACTTATCTCGTCCATTCCATCGCAAACTTATTAGTGCCATAAAAGGCTTGGTCATTTGAACCTAGAAAGCCTTAACTTGATGAGAAAATTGGAAATGGTGAAAGGATTGCCTATGATGGAAGACCACTTGAAGACGATGTGCGAATCATGTGTGTATGGGAAGCATCATCGAAAGAAATTCAATAAAGGTGATGTTGCAAGGGCAAAGAACATCTTGGACTTGATCCACACATATGTATGCGGGCCTATGAGGACTATGTCCATGGGTGGAGCTTTTTATTTCATGACCTTCATAGATGATATGTCACGTAAGACATGGATTTACTTTTTAAAGAAGAAATCGGATGCTATTGCCACTTTCAAGAGCTTCAAAGCATTGGTCGAATATCAAACAGGTAGGAAGATCAAAGTTCTAAGATCATATAGTGAAGGTGAGTATAAGTCTACTGATTTCAATGATCTTTGTGATCAATTTGGGATCAAAAGACAATTTACGCAAGCTCATACTCCTGAACTCAATGGTGTAGTTGAGCACAAGAATCATACGATTGTGGAATGTGCCAAATCTATGCTAGTTGAGATGAAGCTACCAAAAGATTTTTGGCCAGAAGCATGCACAGTACCGCAGTCTATATTCAAAATAGAAGTCCTACCATTGCCATACCAAAGATAACACCTGAGAAGGCATTCACGAAGAAGAAGCCAAATGTAAACCACTTGCGAATCTTTGGATGTAAGGCCTTTGTACACATTCCTAAGGAAGAAAGATGTAAGCTTGATGTAAAAGTTATAAAGTGCATATTCCTAGGATATGATGATTGTCTAAAGGGATTTAGATGTTTTGATCCAGTGGAGAACAAAATACATGTTAGCCATGATGTCATCTTTGATGAATCTAAGATGCATGAAGATGAGGATGCTGAGAAGACGGATACTTCTACTGGGAAAGATGGTACAGTGAGAATTCCTCTTGATGATGATCCATTTGTTGACTTTCCTAGTGATGCACATGTGGATACACTTCATGATACTACTACTCAATCTCAAGAGATAGGTTGGAGAGGTAGAGATCAACTTTTTGGTGCAAAAAGGGCTATAGATGTTTTGATCCAGTGGAGAACAAAATACATGTTAGCCGCGATGTCATCTTTCATGAATCTAAGATGTACAAAGATGAGAATGCTGAGAAGACGGATATTTCTATTGGGAAAGATGGTACAGTGAGAATTCCTCTTGATGATGATCCATTTGTTGACTTTCCTAGTAATGCACATGTGGATACACCTCATGATACTACTACTCAACCTCAAGAGATAGGTTGGAGAGGTAGAGATAAAACTTTTGGTGCAAAAAGGATTGAAGTTGCAGGTGACAAATGCAAGGAGAAGGATGTACCATGGGATACATTTTCACCAGGAAGCTGATCACTTGACAGAAAGCTCCCTAAGTGGTTTGAGAGATTGATGGAGAGCCACAACATGGATGACTTTCTGCTCAATTGTTTTTTATTCTTAATACACCAAATTGTACTTTGGAGGTCAACCAACTTTAAGCTCTCCCTTTTTTTGGAAACCATGCTCCATGGTAACAACACTCCTCCCAATGTTGACTCCCTCCATTGGTCTTTGTGCTATGGGACATATGGAATATTAAAAAAAGCACTTCATGTTTTCTAGTTAAGCTCCTAATATTTCCATCTCATGTTGTATAAAGCATGCTAATGCTAAGTTTTGCAATCATAGTGACTTTTTTATTATAATTAAGGGCCGCATGTGTTGTGCCATTGACATTGCAAGGACTCAACCCCGTGTATTTACTTGCGTATTTGCCATGAGGCAATTTTTGATTTACCTAGCTTGCATCAATTGGGAATGGCCACCATGAGGTTTATTTTAACTTACATTCTCTCAACTTCTAATAACATATATTCGTCTGTAATGAAATAGTCTTGGATCAATTTTTAGGAGAAAAAATAAGGAACTTGACAACGACATGGGCTAATGACATGGGCATTATGGCCAAAGGTGATGCAAAGTGTATAGAACTTGTACAAATCTCAGATGAAGCCTGGCAACAACCTCTAAGTCCAATGTGAATTGTTGGATAATAAATTTGCCTGCCCAAGGCTTGAATTGTATCACATTATTAAACATTTGGTTACCTTCACCCAAAGTGGACCAAGTTTTGGATTTAGAACATTGAACTTCATGTGACACTGTAATTTGGACTTTTTTAAGACTATATGTGTCTCTCAAAATTTGTGAAGTAAAATATAGAATCCGTTATGTGGAGTGAAAGTTTCTTTTGCTGAATATACCTACCTAGTAAATCATAGAAGATTCAAAATACAAAATTATATGCCCATTAAGAGTTTTTTTCATTCAAAACAAATTTGACCAATTCAATCGATTTATCGAATAAGATGATGCTCGAATACTTTTTACATCACATCTTATGTTCATTTTGGACAAGAACAGAATTTTTTTTTTGCCTCAACCTTTATGCATGAGAATGGCTTTTCTAGTGACCTTCACAGGAGGTTCAAATGAATTTTTAAGTTACGTCTGACTTTTATGAGCTTGCCATAAATTTTCAAATGACCCTTACCACCTGTAAATGTCACTAGACGTACCATTCCCTAGTACGTCAAGGGCAATGTTGGCATATTATGCAAAAATTGAGGAGTTCCTATAATGTTAAATATGTGCTCCCCAACAAAAAGACAATATAGCTTATAATGGACTCAAAATAGACCATTATGCATTTATGGGTCCATTCTTCATGGAAATAAATTTCATTCATGAAAGTTATTATCATCCAAAGAAATCTCCTAGAGTCAAGGTTACAAAAATAATTGATAATTTTTTTAAAATTAACTTAAAAAAGGTTATCTATCCATTATGCTATGAAATGGGCCCGAGCAACAAATTGATTAATTTTTGAAAACTAGCTTCAAAAAGGTTATCTGTTCATTATGCTATCAAATGGGCCCAGGGGCCTCCCGGGCCCAATTCTATCAATGACACTCACATGAGACTATTATGAGTCTTACCCTCTCACTCATATAGCACTAGCATTGGGAAAGGACTCCATAGACAAAGGAATTGTTTTGTGTGTGTGTGTGTGTGTGTGTGGTCCTAGATGAGGTGGTAAATGAGTGAGGTTCATTCATAGTTGCCACCTTTTTAAAATCTACACAACACTTGCCTATTTACTTCCTCTCTACATATTAGGTATCCGTCATGCAAAAGTGGGCTACCTACTACTTACTGTAGGACCTTCTACTGGAACGGGGAGGGCGACTATAGCAAGTAGCCCACCATTGGTAGCACCTTCCGCTCATGTGGGCTACCTACTACCTACTGTAGGACCTTCCGCTGGAGCGGGGAGGGTGACTATAGCAAGTAGCCCACCATTGGTAGCACCTTCCGCTGGACCAGGGAGGGCAACTACAACAAGTAGCCGACCGTTGGATGATCACCACATGTCACAAAACAAAATCCACTCAAAATTGAAATAGGATAAATAGCATTTGAGTGAGAGGTTGGCAGCCTCGTTGCTCTCAAGAAAAAAAAACAATATATGTAATCAATCTCTCTTCTTTCTTTCTCTCTCTCTCTCTCTCTCTCTCTCTCTCTCTCTCTCTCTCTCTCTCTCTCTCTCTCACAAGGAGGGAGCTGCGTGTCCTTGTCTAGCTCATCAAAGGTGGCAGTTTACTCTTCTCCCTTTCGCCATATCTCTCTCTCTCTCTCCCCCCCTTCCTTCGGCCACCCAGTTACGCATTTGGGTGGTGAAGCAGCGAGCTTACCTTCCCCCCGTCCCTCTCTCTCTTCGGGTGTGTCCTTGGTGCTGTGGAAGGTGGCAGTGATCTCGTCCTGCCCATCCGCCTCCCAGTGCATGATCTCTCCACCCTCATCTCCTCTCTGATCAGACGTACTTGCGCCACAGATTAAGCTACCTGCTTTGCACGGATCCGGGGCCTTAGCTACCACCCCACTGATTGAGTGTTGGGCAGCTGAGCTACTTGCTAGGTTGACGACATCAAGCAGTGAGCTGATGCCACTACTCCATACATACATCCGCAGGATTCATGCCCCTCTGAAATCGGTACCTCTCTTAAGCTCTCTCGTTGTTGTTCGCTATGGCCTTAGGTTACTCGTATCTGGTTACTCTTATTGACTCTTTGATCTTTTATCTTCTTCTACTTTCGGTGGATTAGCTCCATACTACTAATTTGTGTCTTATTGACTCTTTGATCTTTTATCTTCTTCTACTTTCGGTGGATTAGCTCCATACTACTAATTTGTGAGCTGTTTAATTTTCCACCTTAGTTTGGATGCGGGAGCTGATTGATCAGCTTCAGAGATTCTTTCGTCAATATGCATTTGCGTGGGTTCATCATTAGAAATGCTTATACTTTTGTCAATCTGTGCATTATTTTTCTACATCCACGTTTTCACCTGCTTTTTGAAGTTGGAAAGGGTATGTTCTCCGATGTCTCTGTTCAGTTGGTTTGACCGTTGGAAGAAAGGGGTTGCTTTGTCATGGGGTTGCATAGGACTCGGTGGAAAGGGGGAAAGTTAAAGCTGTTTATGCCATTTGTAATGCTTTAGGAAGCTTAATCAGTCGCAGTTGATATTTCAACATTTTGCTCATCTATGAGCCCTGTTTTCAGAGTAGCTATTCTTGTAGAGGCCCAAAGGAAGGTAGCTATCGACTGTAGCTGAGTTATTTCAGCAGCGGAAACTAATCTTGCAGCGTTCCTCAAGAGGGGATGCTCTTGCTAATTGTCTGTTTTAGTCTAAATTGAATACTATACTTACATCTACAGGTTGAAATGATCAAGAATGAGGAAGATTTTGAAGTATGATTTAATAGTCCAACAGCATCCATATCATCATAGTGGTTGGTGGTAGTCGTTAAGGAATAATCAGTGTTCTCAACCACTAGACTCAAGAAGTTTATTTTGTCTAATTGCAGATCTAGGTTGACCCTAACAGTGTCTCCTCTCCTTTACAGAATTATCTATTAAAAGTGGACATGCTTATGACAAAATTTTGCTTCACAACTGTTCCTCTCTTTTGCAGTTGCTCACCTTTTGTGGATATTGAATGGTTGATTTACATACCTCTTTTGGGCATATCATAAGACTGTTTTCGATTGGTGGCTAGTGTAATGCATGAGATTGGTCTTTGAAATGAACTTGCTCGAGCTGCTTGATTCAAGGGCTTGATTTGCTTTTTGCGCAGTTGCAAGCATGTGATTGTGGCAGTACGTATTGTGCCATAAAGTGATCTCTGAAATCGTCAAGGTGAAGCTGTTTAAACATTATTAAATTGATTGACACCAAGGCTTGGGAGAATATACTTGATGCTGCTGCAAATTGTGAACCTCAGTTGAAGAGGCAATATTGAAATCTATTTTCATGCACACTACTTTCATCCAACTAGCTTAGTGCTTTCGAAGGCTGAACACTGTTGACTGAACAAGCCCGAGGCCCATCGTTTTCATTTTCTTCCATGCATTAATATTTTTTTTATGTCAAATATGAAATGAAACAATATTTACTGCTTGGCACAATGTACTAGTCTTTTCATGCCAATTCATTCCTCTTCGAATCAATAGGGGTGGATTCTGAATCTGATTGCATCTAGATTTTTCCTATTCAGAATCAACCAATTATGAATCGGGTAGAAACACTATAAACAATAAAGGGTCCTGGCCAACTGTTCAGCCTGATATCAAGACTGCTTCCTTTCAAGCTTGATTCAGTAATCAGAAGGGCTATGTTAGGCAAGTTCCTAAATGGAAGCTCATACATTTTTGAGTTTCCTGAGCTTCAAAGGAAGGATCATTGCTTAATGCCTTTTTGAGCTGCCCAGGCAAGGACAAATTCTCAATGTCTATTTTGTGAATATTTATTGAGCTATGTTATATGAATTTTGAGATCAGAAAATTTAAACTGTCTTTGCAGCATAGCATAGAATGTAAATGTTTATTATGTAACTCATATTCCTGGATTGCTCAAATCTGGTGGGTAAAACTAGCTTTTGATTCAAAAATTTGTCCCATTTCTTTCATTTTGTAGTATGCTTGGATTTAGCCCACTAGCATTGGTTCAAAGTGTTCTCACCACATATAGGCAGGTAAGCAAAATTCATTACAATTAACCTCTTTTTCAAAGTGAATAAGTGTTTCTTCATCTCTGTGAATTATTATGAACAGAAGTACTAATGCACACACTGCTCAATCATTTAGTTAAACTTATGTCAGTTTTGTGTCAGGTCTGTGTGCTTTGAGTGCTATTATGTTTGCAAAGCACTAAGGTGATGATTTAGCATCTTGCTCTCGACCAACTTTGGTAAAAACTAAAACCTTTCTGTAATCATGTAGGATGAGATATCTGTTTAGCTAAGCGATGATTACTCATATGTAGATATATAGCTATTTCTAGTAAAGGCTATAAAATCAAATTCTAATCATTCAAACAAGAAGTTACTACAGATTCAATAATTATTCTTGAAGCTGACTTAGATGTGAACTAGAGGCCTTTCGTGAGACGAGGGGTGAGAAAACGTCAATTGTGCAGGCTTTTGAACAACAAAAAATGGTGCAATTTTTGCATTATAAAAGCTACAGTGAGATGGGTGAGAGAGAAGCATAGGAGATGGTCATAAACTTAAAAAAGTGTGTTACATCAACTGGTAATATTGCAACATTGGAAGAATTTCTTTTAGACTGTTTTGTTGGAAAGATGTTACATGTTCATATGCTCAGCACTGGCTCAGTCTTGTGAGAGATTCAATTGCTCAGTAGCATGGAATGAGTGAGAGTTATTGCAAGTAGGATAGTTGGTTATTTCTTGCAGTCCAAAGTTGAAGTTATTGAATAAGGTGCTTGAACCTGGATTGTTCAGATCTCTTAACAGAACTCTACAGAAGAAATAAATCTAAGAGCGAATTCTACAAGAGCATAACATATTGGGAAGCGATAGTCCGCTGGTGCCATGGTCAGCATAAGGAGACGCAGGCAATCCGTCACAGATGCAGGTATTTCAGTTACCACTTTTTGCCATTTTTTGTGGAAATGGAAAGCGCTTAAAATAAAAGCATCTCAGTCGACATGGAAAGCCTTCAAATGTTTTTATGAACAGCAACTTACATGTGAAATAACGCACGTCATAGAGAACATCCATAAAAATAGTGAATAGAGAGAGAACATTCCAAAATTCACAAACACAGAATAGAGAATATTGATCATCAATGATAGAGTGATGTAATCCCAGAACAATCTGCTTGGGATAATTAAATTTCAGAGAAATTGATGCTAAACAATTCTGATCTAAGAAGCTATTTTTCAAATGATCAACCATCAACAATGAGGCTGACAGGCCTATTTATAGTATCTGAGGGCATTTGGTTTGCAAATTATGACTGTGGACCAAATGCAAGTCATGCCTAATCAGTTCCTAAGTGCTCAGAGAATAAGGTATAGTGTCAAATATAAAACCAGGGGCATAGAGCTCAAATTAGTGTGCATATATGGCCTATAACTCTCTCCACTCCTCGAAGCACTAGCTGTGGTGATTCTTTAAAGAAAGGCTGAAGCTACAAATAGAAATTGCCACAGAAGTGCTTATATCGAAGATGTCACAAAATTACGTATGTTGAAGTAGAAATTGCAAAATAGGAGTGAACTAGCATTGACGACGACATACCCAAGTTATGATCAGAATCACATATTTAAGCATCAATGAAGCTAGGAATGACAATATGCGAAGAAAATCTACCAATCTCCCATGAAGAATGGCAAGCTAGCAACACAAATCTACAGCGCAACAAGCAATAGTGAAGTCGAGTTCTCCCATGAAGAGCCCAAGCAATACCAAATTACTAGCTGAAAATTGAACGTACATAGTGCCCTTATACTCCCTTGATGAACCCTAAAGATTCAAAAATCAAGGGAGGCAGAACTTTTGGAGGGAAAATCGTGCACTCTCCTGAAGGGCCCCACTCCACATAAGTCAATACAAGTAGGGCCGTTGGCTAGTCCTAGATGTAAATGGATAAAAAAGTCCTCGTACGCCTCTACGAATCGATCGTGGAAGACCATGTGAACAATATATCTCAAAGGTAAAAATACGAACCACAATTTTCTACAGGGCATCGCTTGAGAATGGACCTGCTGGACACAAAGAACTGCTCACCATAAGCGTTTGGTAGGCTATGCATAAATTGCTTCTCAGAAATAAGCTGATAACCTATCAAGAATCAATACTAGGTAGGACATATTTTGTGTCCTCATGAGAAAAGGATAAAGTCTACCATTGCAAATCCAATGTAACAACTCTGAAGAATGAGAAATAATCAACACCAAGGATGAGATCATAGCGTTTGATATGAATGATGTGAAAATCGGCTTGCCCAATAAATTCACCAATCCAATACTAAGACCTAGGTGCTAGGAAAGGTACAAGCACTAGCGACCTCGACAATTAGAGGTTGAGTGGTATCACCTGGAATAGCATGAATCTGGGAGAGAATATGGCTACTAATAAAGGAATGAGTGCTCCTATGTCAACTAGAGCAATAAACTTGCAACCAGTGATGCGCACATGAAGGCGGATAAGACATGGATCCCGCTTACCGGCCCAACTAGCATAAGCAAGTTGTGCATAGCACTAAGCAGTGGGCTCAGTGGAAGGTCAAGTGGAGGGTTGTCATCAAGAATCTGGAGGTATATACCAGAATCGAGAACATGATCGATAGCATCAGCCTCATGGAAATAACAATATTGGTAGTAGTAGGGGAACCCTGCAAAAAATAGAGATTTCTCCACTTTCTCTCTCTAAAACGGGACATTCTGTCTCTAGAACGAGCCTCTGATAAATATTACACTCCAATCTCCAAGAGCTCTCCAAACTCTGATGGTCGGTGTGAGGAAATATCCACCCCCAACCATAGGTGCCCTCCTCTTGAATCTATCTGATTACTATTCTGGGCCTAGGACACATGGCTGGCATGCAAGGGTGACCAATCCCCATGGTGCAATGTAAATCCAGTACCCATAATCAATGCATGGATCTGAGATCTGAGGCACCACCCCCAAGCCTCGTCATGGACCTGTGACACACACGGGGGGTTGGGGTTTTTAAAGGGGGAAAGTGGGAGAGACAGCACGTAGGAGCTCCAACGCCCAGTGGCAACCATTTTTTGAAGTTTGAAATCGCTGATTGTGCTCAAAAAATCAAAAAACAGCCAAGCAGGCAGTCCATCACACCTCCAATAGCTGTCTCAGTGCACTTCCAGCGAGAAAAAAAATTGGGGCTTGTTTTCAGAACAGTCCTAGCGCATTTTCTAGCTCCACAGCAGGGGTTTCTAGTTGTTTCCTGGAGCCAGCAGACCTAGCTCTGATTTTTCATAGATTTTGAAGTAATTCCGAGGGCCAGTAGTCCATCACCAGCAGTCCCTCACAGGCAGTCTCCATTGCATTTTAGCAGGTTGTAATCGTTGATTTTTTCACAAAGGGAGGCCAGTTTTTTTGTCTACTCAGATTTAGGAGTATTTCTAACAACTGTGGCAGCACAACAATTTGGGCCCCTAGCACATTTGAAGTTTGGCAGCTATGAAAATTATGACTTCCCAGATTTGATGTAGCAGGGCCAGCACACCTCAAAACCGTATTCCGGACCTTCTGAGGTAGCAAACATTATCAGGGAGTTATCTTTTTCCCACTTTGTTTTCCTACTGGAGTGTAATTTCTTGTTATTTTTCAGCCTATTGCACTCAGTAATAAGAGTTGTGTTTAATCTGCCCGGGTAAAATCTTGTATAAAAAATTTGTTCCCTTTTATTCCTCGTATAGTTTTCCTGTAAATTTGTTTATTATCTCTGTTTCCTGTCAATAATCCAGTCATGGCCGACGACAGAGTGGATATCCCTACTAGTCCACGAGTTAGTCCTGGGTCCGGGCCGGATTGCCCGCGTCCGCGGACGCGTCCAGGTCCGCGTCCGACCCCCGGACGCGGGGTCGGACACGTTTTTTTTTTTTAATTTAAAAAAAAAAAAAAAACAGATGCGTCCGGGGTCTGGACGCGTCCGGACGCACGCGTCCGGGGTATGGACGCCATTTTTTTTTAATATTTTTTTTAAATCTAAAAAAAAATTAAAAAAAAACTCCCGGACGCGTCCAGATGCGGACGCACCCCTGACGCGTCCGCGTCCTCCATCCGCTTCCTTAGTCCTGAACATATCCCTACTAGTCCACCAGTTGCTCTCCAGTCTCCAATCTCCACCAGTTAGTCCTGAACATATCGTATTTACCCCTGGCCGTAATCCCAATACGGTGATGACGAGTCCACTTGCGGGTGTCTCTCCGTTTGTGCAGACAATATGGAGAGGACCATGCAGAGATGCGTGCTATGTTATCCTCCATTGCTGGAAATTATGCGTCCTCTTCACGGTATCCTCCACCGAACCCGTTGCAATTCTGTTCTCACATGTCGCCTCCATTCCTAGAAGCCTGCTAAGTTTTCTGGAAATTCCCCATAGAGAACTACTGATGTGGTGGACCAGTGGTTGCATGTCACTGATTTTGTTGACAGGTGGTGGCGGAAATTACCAGTGCCCAACCACCTGGGTTGAATTCAAGCTGGCCTTCAGGGCTCAGTTCATTCCTCCACACGAGCATGTACGTGTGACGGATGCATTGTTTTTGCACCATTAGAAACACTACAGTGTGCAGGAGTATGCTGATAAGTACAGGGAAGTGCTCATCAAGATTCCGGAAGAGATTCCTGAGTGGCTGGTCGTACATAAATTTTTGTTTGGTCTTCGGGAAGATCTGAATGAACGCTTTAAAACCTTGGAAGAGGCAGTTGCTATGGCTCTCAACTATGAAGGCAATGTCAGAAGAAAGCCTAATTTTGGAGTGCCTTTTATGCACCAGAAGAAGGGGTCGCGGAAGGTTGGCCAGCAGAGCCACAAATTTCTCGCAGGGCCACCCTATCCAGCAGATGCAGCAGGCTCTGAAGCGTAAGCCAACACTCTTTATGCCAAAATGCTTTTATGGTAAATCTCCCCTCACAGAGGAACTAAAAGAAAAGGTCAAGGAACTTTGTTTTTTTTGCCTAGGCAAACACCTGTTCAAAGATTGTCCTCGACGCATGGGCAAGAAATGTAATACATTACAGCTGCACCAAGAAGAGGGCAAAGATGAGGATGTTTTGTATGATTTATTGGGTAGCAGTGATGAGGACACAAAGCGTGTCATGACCATTTCGGTGCAGAAAATTATTCCAAATGCACCAGTTTGTAGGGCACGACATGGGTATCAGTTCCCGGATACCAGGCTGATACGGATGAGGGGGAAGCTGGAAGGTCGAGATGTTCTTGTATTATTCAACACCGGCTCCTCACATAATGTTATCAACTCTCATCCTAACTTGGCGACTGTGCCTTTTGATTACCAGTATACAGTTGAGATGCCAGATGGTAAGGGCACATAGGTGTGGGATCGATGAGTCTCTCAGGTGCTGCTAACTATTCATACTTATTTTGAGTGAGATCACCAAGTTAGCCAAGTTTGATGTTTACTAGGAAAGCGGTGGCATGCGAGTAAGCAGCCTGCTGTAGATTTCCGTTTGCATGAGTATGTTTTCAAGCATGAGGCTTTGTTTCATGTCCTGTAGGGGGAGAGGCCATTTGTACAGGGCCCTCTTATTACATCTATGCAAATAAAAAAGATGGACTTGCAGTATGTGTGGTTGTGTTATTTGGTAAATGTGAATGATGATTCCAGTTCTTCCGAATAAACCCACATGTTAATAATTCAAAAACAATTTCATCTTATTTAACTTCTTATGTTAATTATGCTTTAGCTCAGCAGCTCAGATGTGATCCAACAAGTTAGCTGGAAAGATCATTTGAGCTGAGTTTAAACATTTGAGTGGGGTTGCCGCCTATACGGAACGTGGAGCATCGTATTGAGCTCGTTCCAAGGGCAAGCCCGGTATTGATATAGGATGAGCCTGAAAGAGGAAGAGGAAGTACGGAAGATGTTGGAGGAAACCTCAGGTTGGGGCATGTTTGTCCTAGTTATTCACCTTTTGCCTCCCCCATTTTGGTGGTTACCATGGATTTCATTGTTGGGCTACCCAAGACCCAGACGGGATTGAATTCCGTTAAGGTAGTGGTAGACAAGTTTTCCAAGATGGCTCACTTCATCGCAACGACCAAGAAGGTCACAGCTCCGCAGGTTGCCAAGGTGTTTATCCAAAATGTCTTTAGGTTGCATGGACTTCCGAAGTCCATTGTGTTTGACAAGGATCCCAGGTTTATGGGAAAATTCTCGATAGAGGTGTTCACCAGGTTGGGAACACTATTGCGGATGAGTAGCTCTGAGCATCCTTAGACGGATGGCCAGACAGAGTGAGTGAACCAAATATTGGAAGATATGCTTAGGGCACATGTTAGTGGTAATCAAACAGAAAGCATTTTCCACTATTGGAGTTTGCGTACAATAACAAGAGACATGCGTCCACTGGATTGAGTCCATTTAAGCTCAATGGTTTCAGGCCACCGAGTCTTGCGATCATAGGGATTCTGCGCAAGGTACCTAGTGCTACGAAGTTTGTGACTCAAATGTAGTAGAAGCTAAAGATGGCACGAGATAACTCGTCCAGGGCTATGTCTAGGATAGAGATTTATACTCATGAGAACAGTTCCTATCGAAAATTTGAGGTAGAAGATTGGGTGTATTTAGTAGTCCCGTGGGAGTCGAAGGTACTACGCACAGGAAAGTGCGCCAAGTTATCGACTAGGCATCGTAGACCATGGTTGATTATTAAGAAGGTTAGACAAGTAGCTTATAAGCTACAACTACTTGTGGGATGCAAGGTATTTGTCTTTGGAGGAGAAAGACACCACAAGTTATGGGCCAGAGAGAGTCCTAGATCGGAGGGAGCGACGATTGAGGAATCGTGTCCTCTAGGAGTATCTAGTGGTTTGGAAAGGGCATCCTTTACCTGATGCTACCTGGGAGACTCGCTAGGTGTTGCGAAAGTCTTACCCAGAGTTTGTCATCGAGGATTTGCCTAAAGAGGGAAGGATTGTTAGATGCCAGTTGGGCTCTAACGTTGTTACTAGGGGCTAATGCCATGGTATTGGCGAGGGCCAGTAAGTGGGATGGACAATAGGGGACCCGTTGGGTTCGATGCGTCATTGGAAGTGACCGCATGACAGGATGTCTGTCATGACCCTAATGGGGGTGGACCATTAGGGGGATTGAAGCTTGTTGCAAACCAATTTAATGCTTGTGCTTGGTGTAGAAATCGAAAATGAGTTTTTGAAGCTATGCATGGCATGCACATGCCGTTTTCCCTACTTATTTAACAATTTCAATAGAGCTGAATGTGCTAGCAGTTTATTGATGGAAGTAGGAAATTGAAACCATAAATTATGCAATAGGAGTAGAAAATGTTTGCATGCTAAGCTTATCCATGTATGCTACTGGCTAAAGTAAATGTTCTTAGATCTTTATCTCTGCATGTAAAGCTTTGGGAAAGAAGGCTGCAAGAGGAGTACATACATGCATGGGGGGGGGCGCGGTTGTGACCCATGTGCATGGTTGTTTTTTTAAAGCCAAACTTTTGGGCCAAGGTGTTAAGGTCATAACTGGTCTCTAGGTTTGTTTGTGACCGGATGTCAGTTTGCAATTTCCACTGGCGATTATGCCGACCATACACTTCTCTTGCTTTTCATGGGCAAGAATCTGTGGAAATGGTGCCAACACACATCTCGTTTTTTCCAGGGTTCATGATGTGGGTCTTCTTGTCCAAGTTGAGAAAAAACTGGTTTAACCTGGAATTTTTGAGTTGGGATGGCACATTGTCCGTCAAGTTGAGTGGACTGAAACTGTTTCTCTTGTTCAATTTTTTGGGACCGTTTTCCTAAACTTCAAATTGGTTTTTATTGGCAGTTATGGCTGATATGGAACACCAATTGTTCGGTAGAGACATGCCGTCACCAGTTCGAAATATGGGAAGTCCTTAAATCAGTCCGCCGTCAACAGTTATTTTGGCTTGCACTATATTTTTGAGAAAAAGCGTATTTTTTAAATTGATTAAAATTTCCACTCATTATTTCCAATTTCTAAAGCTGTCAAGTTAAGGGGATATTAGGGCGTGACCTAAAGTCCTTTCTAGTGACCGAAAAATTTCAAAAAAGGGGGAAAGAGGATTTGAGTGGAATTCGTATTATGAAGTTGGAATTCAAAAATTCCTGAGAACTTACCATAGTACCAATAAATTGGATTCAAAAGTTACTTGAATCATTTATCAGATCTTGAGATTCTAAAAAAATTCTGAAGTACTTGTACGTTCCAATTGGATCAATTGATTTTTTGGAATGATTGATCGGAAAGTGACGGTCTTCTTGGAGGAAGAACCTGTGGTATGGGACGCAGACAATTACAAAGAGAATACCTGAAACTAACTGATCGTAGTGACCATAGTAGATCCATATATCTTAAAGAATGCCAATTACTATTGGTCAAAAGATGGTATTTCGTCGCAGTTTTGAGGTATTGGTCATGACCCCTAATGGATATCTTGAAGCACAAAATTGGAAAACTTGAGAGCTATTTCTTTTTTTTTCTAAGAATATATTTGATATTTTTTTGATATTAAAATGTCAGGTTCTCCCTAATCTTCCAACTGACACTCGTCCAAACATGCACTAATCGCCACAAATTCCCAACCTTTTTTATTCCCTGTAAGCACATAGCATCAAACACAAACACAGTGGAGCTGGCTGCGTTGTCTCCTCCCAGCCTTTGCTGCATAGATTATGATGAGGAATGCCTTTCTCTAGGCTCACTTATGCACAATCCTCAAGCACCCCTTAACCCTGACCCTTCCTAAATCTCGACACATGGCCAACTCCATGCACAGTCGACACTTGCCACTTGGTAGTACCCTGACACATAGGCAAGTGAGTAGGTTGACATGTGTCACTCATCCACTGGACCAAAGCATGTGACACGTGTCATGTTTGACCGGTCAACCTTGACATGTGTCACTCATTCACTGGACCAAGTGTCCCAGTGAGCATATGATGTGTCACGTTGACTAGTCAACTCCTACTTTTTAGGAGGTCAATGCAACCACTCCTAATTAATGACCCAATACGCTATACCAAAGCAACATGCGACTCTGAGGCTCAAAAACTTAATTAACAACTTTATTTACATTTCTGTTACAAAGGTCACCACAGGCCGGTGACTTAGCCATTTTTGTATTTACAAGAAGTACATCTGTAAGTAAAAACAATAAACAACTGGGACAGGGAGTAAAAGCTGTAACATCCCTTCGCCCCTCAGTTAACATCGTCCGCAATGGAAAGCTAGGGTACTATGCACGCAGACTATGCGCGGTCTCCCAGGTAACATCAGGCAAAGCCTTTTCCCACTTTTGTATCCAATTTTCCACCGCATCAGTATTTCGCATAGCAACTACTCCAGTGTATTTTGGCAGCTTAAGATCCTTAATTGTGGGTAATTTCCGCGCTCTCGATGGAAGTTCGACTTCTTTTTCAATTGTCACAGGTTCAGGGACTACCATAGCTGTTCCACTGACTTTCTCCGGTTCTTGTGGGGATTTGCTCAACTTTAATTGTTCAAGAATTTGCTGTAACACTATCTCCATGGCATCAACCTTGGCTGCCACCTCCTCAATTGTCAGTATCTCGGTGCTAGAACCCTCCAACTGATCCATATTTACAATGTCAGAAACCTGTCCACTTGCTTAGAGGTCGAAATTATCAGCAAACAAGGGTTTCTGACCCTCGAAACCCCCTCCAAAAAGTCACACCAGGTCTGTCCCTGCTGCTACAGCATACCATACACACTTTTGAGCTTTCGAAAAGATCAAAAATGTCAAAACTAGCACTTTCGAAACCCTTGCCCACTCAGCCACAAGCGTTTTTTACGATTTTGAAGGATATTTGAACCTGAAATGAACGTTTCGGGACTCCAACCTGTCAACGCTGGATCTGCAGCTCCCTGTCCAGAATTTAGCGATCTGTTTGCGGCCGTTTTCCGGCTCAGAAATTGCCGATCTTCTTGCTGTTCCTCAGTGCTGGACCTGCCCTAGTTTCTGGCTTCCAAATTCACCAAAATTTGTTGCCCTTCCGCTGCCAGTGATCAGCGATGGTCCTCTTACACTGTTGCTAAATTTTTTATACCTCTCTCCCGAATGTAAGCCTCGCTCTGATACCAAATGTCAGGTTCTCCCTGATCTTCCAACTGACACTCGTCCAAACATGCACTGATCGCCACAAATTCCCAACCTTTTTTATTCCCTGTAAGCACATAGCATCAAACACAAACACAGTGGAGCTGGCTGCGTTGTCTCCTCCCAGCCTTTGCTGCATAGATTATGATGAGGAATGCCTCTCTCTAGGCTCACTTATGCACAATCCTCAAGCACCCCTTAACCCTGACCCCTCCTAAATCTCGACACATGGCCAACTCCATGCACAGTCGACACTTGCCACTTGGCAGTACCCTGACACATAGGCAAGTGAGTAGGTTGACATGTGTCACTCATCCACTAGACCAAAGCATGTGACATGTGTCATGTTTGACCGGTCAACCCTGACATGTGTCACTCATTCACTGGACCAAGTGTCCCAGTGAGCATATGACATGTCATGTTGACTAGTCAACTCTCCTACTTTTTAGGAGGTCAGTCCAACCACTCCTAATTAATGACCTAGTACCCTATACCAAATCAACATGCGACTCTGAGGCTCAAAATCTTAATTAACAACTTTATTTACATTTCTGTTACAAAGGTCACCACAGGCCGGTGACTTAGCCATTTCTGTATTTACAAGGAGTACATCTGTAAGTAAAAACAATAAACAACCCGGACAGAGAGTAAACGCTGTAACATGAATCTATTAACCCGATGTGATTGGAAGGTAGTCGTAGCTACCTGAACGTCTTGGACGATGTCGCAGGGAAGGTTAAATAATTTACTTCCCTGGACTAACAGTGTTGATCATGGGTAACTGATTGGGAATATTTAGTTGACCATGTGTGAATCCTTTTATGATCTATTCAAGTTGGTTTCCTAAGAGGTAATGAATTCTATAACCAAAGAAGAATATCTCTGGATAAGTTGTTATGTTGAAGTGTTGGGGCATTAATAGTCTTGGATTAGGCTGATGCAACACATGCTATCGACTTGTCCCATTTCCTAAGATCTTCTTTAAGACTTCTCCTAGGCTGTATAAACTTGTGTAGTTTCCTAATAAAAGGGGGAGAAATGGGGTGATAGAATGATTATCTAAAGGAAACATCTATAACATTGATTCTAGGAGAAATCCGTAATGTGTATAGATGAAGGACCTGTTTTAGGATCAGGATTGATAGGATACCTGTTGTGATCTTCTAAGGATTGTTAGAAGATGTAGGGGAAAATTTTAGAAGCCATTCTTGTACGAATAGAAAGTTATTGATTACGAATCCGATTGATTGGTATCAGGTGTAGGCGATTCTATTACAAGAAAGGGGGGGGGATCTTGGGAGCAAAAGTGTATTTCATGGACATCATCTAATTGGTTGTCCGGGATGAATAAGTGTCGTCCATGTCATCTAGTTCCCTTATGACTCACTGATAGACCCATAATAATCCACCATCATGAGTTTAGGTCTCCAACCATTACTTATGACCATATACACTTGAGGGCCCCAAACCCCTCATAATCATAATTAACTTACGGGTCAAGGTAGGCCTACTGATCTTTAACGGGATAACCAATCCGACATCAATCGTGGGCATGACACATACGGTGGCCCCACTCTTGGGGTTTCATTTTACCCTTGGTGTCTTGAACAATAAAATGGCATACTTATCTATGTACGTCACCTCATTTTTGGCATCTTCTAGCTCTACTTCATATCTCGGGCCTCCTGATCTTTTTACACCACCAGTTATCAGGCCTCTTGATATTTTACACCACCAATTATTAGGCCTCCTAATCTTTTTACACCAACTAACACTCCATAGATGGCTCGGGAACTTAAGGATAGGGTATGGCTTTCCATTTACTCTCCTTCTCACAATGGGAATGAATTTGTGAATTGGTTTTCTAAACTGGAGACCTATTTCCTTCCATTCCCCAAGACAACCTATGCATCCACCTTACACTTGGATAGTCGTGCTGCTACTTGGTGGCATTTCTCCGCTGGACTATCCATGTTAGACTCACTTCTTGGCATGAGTTTAAGGAAGCTTAGCCATGATGGATCCCTAGTGGATGGTTTGCCAATGCGATGCTTTTCCACAGTCTCTCCCACGCTAGCTATAGATCATGTTACCCTCCAGTCTCCAAGAGCTCTCCAAACTCTGATGGCCAGTGTGAGGAATGATCCACCCGACCGTAGGTGCCCTCCTCTTGAGTCTATCTAATTACCATTCTGGGCATGGGACACATGGCTGGCATGCAAGGGTGATCAATCCCCATGGTGCAATGTAAATCCACTACCCGTAATCAGTGCATGGCTCTGAGGCACCACCCCAAACGTCCCCCAGGACTCCAAATTGAGATAGAGTTCCATGAACACAAAGGGAGAATGTAGTAGACAAGACTGTTCCAACCAATCATAGACCAAATATGGGTCTAGGTAGGGGCTTTTTAATATGAGAGTGTACAAGATCAATGAAAGGGTCTTGATAAGAAGGACCGTGCTCTGAAGCCATGTTTGGAGTTACTAAGAGTGAGATAGATTTTCAAATAGATTTATTACGAAGGGAGCGGACTCTTGTTGTCATCCCAATTACACTCGAGGAACACAAATCGCACTACTAGTAAACACAACAAGAACATCCAGCAAATGAAATGTAAGCGTAAAATAAGGGAAATATAGTGAAAGATTGGTACCATCTGGTTGCTGCCCTGACAACTAGCAAAATAGCCTCCAAAGAAGATGATGGTACTACAAAAAGAACCTAGAAATCAGCAAGCAAAAGTGTGCAAAAATATTCAACATTAACTCCAAGTAGGGCGCTGGAAATAGGTGGGTATTTTGCCCTAAAAAAATTGCAGCATGTTCTTGAAATGAAGGTGCCTTACTATCATCTACAAGTAGAGCATGCAAATTGATAAAGCTTTGCCTCACATCTGCAATCTCTGTTTCCAATTAGTGAGTAGCTTCGATGCATGAGCTACATAAGCCCCTTTCTTAGCATGAAATCTTTGGCTCTCATTAGTATCCCTTAAAATGGATGTGATGCACTAGTTCGGCTTAAGTGGATGATGAGTTATGAAGTGTGTGCAAAACTATGAAAAGGATGAAGGGGCTCTATTGAATATGTTGAGGACGCATGTGTCTCATAGGCATTCTCATTGGGAAGGTTACGTTTCTCAAAGGGAGTTTACTCATTTTAGTGGAGGATACTTTGCTACATATTATAGTTTGAACTTTGATTATGCTTATGTATGCTTTTCAACCTAGACCTCCGGTTACTATGGAGGTGAAAATCTATTAAGATTTAGAAGATTTCAGATTTCCTACATGTGATGCTAGGAATGGTGCATTTCACCCATGAGAGTATTTGTTGTACTGAAGATAGAGTTGGAATTTTTATGATGAGAGATCTTCGAAAGATTTAAGTTGGCTGATTGGTTATGCTTTAGAGTTTTTAGCTACTCTAAGGTGATAAGTACCTGGAAGCATTATAATTTTTCTACAAGGGATTGTGGATCATTTCACTATATTTAGGTCGATTCTTTAGCTTTTGGACTTAATCTCTAAAGATATGCTGATGACTTGCCCAGTGTTTTGTGTAAACCAGTGAGAATTGAGTTTACATGAAGTCTTTTGGCATTTTGCATAGAGCCTAAGTTGAGTTGACAATTTATATCCTCTCCCTCCCTTGATCGTGTTCATATCTTGTCTGTATTTGTCGTTTTCTTTCTTTTTAATGCTTGCATATGTCTCATGATCCATTTTTGATATATATTGATTTTATACTCGTTTGATTCCAATTTTCATTTACATTTTACATTATGTAGTTTTGTTCTCAACTATGACAAGACTTGGCATTTTATTCCCATTTCTAATTTATTTTGGAGACTAAGGGGACACTGAATTGTCAAATGCGCTAGCTTCTTATTTTGAGAGTTATCCACATTCTGATCCCAATATGATTGCATTGGCTACATCCAGACATCGAGCTACCTCTAGGTGGCAGACATATTGACAAGATGATTACCCTTCTGATTATGATGCCTTTGTACAATATCTTATTATTGCTATGGCTCCACTGCTACATGATTCTTAGGATGTTCGAAATGTAGTAGTTGATCAGGAGATATATGTTGATGCTTATATGATGCTTGACGATGATATTGAGGAACAAAGGATCTTCTAGATTCTCCTATTGGTTCTGTTAGTTGGGATGAAATATGCTTGGATACATCATGCATCAATCTTCATCCATTCTTGTTATTGTTCTAGATACTATAAATGGAGTTCAGATGGTACAACATGCATTTTGAGAGCAACTACATGAGGTTGCTTTAGTAGAGATTTGTGGTTTGCGTAATGTGACACATGTTTATCAGGTACATACTTTACTTTCTCGAGTTCTATCAGACATATGTGATGTTCTTGTAGTTCTGTTGAAGATTCTTGTTCCTATGGAGTGTCCAATTAGTTCTATAACATTTCCTAGCTCATTACATTGCACCTTATCGATATAATAATATTCATTATGATCTGGGTTATTACTTTATGTGGTTCTATTCCTTTTACTCTCTCTTTGATGATGGTGGAGCCATTCTTTGAGGATGGTGATTCCCATTTATGGGCCTTCTATATTGCATGGCACTACCATAGACACTTGTTCATGACACTGCTATTTGGCATTCTTGGTCTAGACAATTCGTGGGATGCAGTTCCGACATATTCAGCTGCTAGTGTTGGAAATACTCTAGTTGTCATTTTGACACTTTGCACTTTCACCTTGTTCAGAGTCTGTAGATTTACATGGGTTCTTGAACATTTTTCAATTTTTCATTGTATTCTGAACAATCATCTCCTTGAAATTCAGCCAATGCAAGTTACAATCTGCATTTCTTATCTATACCTTGAACAAGCTTAGGTCTATACAAATCAACACAATCTTGAGCAGGCTGCTATCGCAAGTCAAGGTTTGCAGATATATTCGCGATCTTGAACAGGCCGCCAATCTATCTCAAGGTCTGCATGTTGCTTGTGATCTTGCATAGAGTCAGTTCAAAATTGAGCACTCATTCTCTTGAGGCCAGTCTTGATCTATCCTGGTGTTCTTTGACAACTTAACTCAAGAAGAGCCTTCAAACTCTTGAGTTTCATCTTGACTCCTTGATAACTCATCATTCTCTGTGGCATATTTTTTCCAAGTCAATATATTAACTAAGGCTGCCTTCTCCACGATGCCCAACTCAAGATCTTTCAGATCTTGAGTTTGTTCTGTACTCTGTGCACTTCATGGCCTTTGAGATTCAGTCGCCTTCCATGGTGATAACTCAAGGGCCCACAAAACCTTGAGTCAAATCTGGGTCACCCTTGGGTCATTTAGCAGCTACATGTCTGAAACATATGGGGATGATTGCGAGCTACCTTTTCTGACTTATATTTTCACACTCCTATTAGATCAGATTGCAGAAGATCACCACGACGTCCAAATTTAGTGACGATTGTCACGATCAATTACTATCACGACTTTGTGATTAATGGACCGCCTTGGGCTACCTGTTGACTAGCCCTAGTAACTATTAGGACACGTTTGGCCTTCACATGAAGGCCCATGATGGCCATCCTCGACTTGCATGTCTGACCTCTTACTGGACGGGCTCACAAGATCAACTATCAACACACCCAAGCATGTTTACCTAGTAAACATTGTATTTCATAGTTGGTTGACCCTTAGGTATCCTAGTTTTATCTATTACAGGACCCTAACTGTCTCAATATAAATGTAGGAAACTAATGTGGATCTAGGTGGCCTGCACCTACTCTTGGAGTTATGATGATGCGTGTAAGGATGGCATATCATTATGATTTTTGTATGCATAATGCATTTCATCATCTAGGGATGTGGTCGGACCTATGTGATTAACCTTGTGTTCGTAGCAAAATGAGATATTTCTAGAAGTGTTTGACCTTCACAAAATGATATTTGTGAAGAGATTTAAGGCTTCACATTTCACTGTATCTTTTTACAACATTAAATTTCCATGGATTTTCATATTCGGAAACCATGATATTGGAATGAAGGCCTAACTAGATGAAGATCATCAAGTCTATTCTATTAAAAATTTGTAATCTAGGACCAAACCATGACAGGAAATCCAATATAGCTGACAGTAATCAATAAGAGTTTGGCCAAATTGTTGTGGGGTACATTTTGAGTGTGGACAATTTCTGGTGTGACAATTTCAAATGAGTTTTCCTACATCACAATAAATGTACATATGCACATAGTGGAATTGGTTGTTCCAGACTTAGGGCTGTAGCATGGTGAGCTCAAAATTTCCCTTGCTTCTAACATGCTCTGTTGGATTCTATCCTTTAACTTTCTATTGATTTCAATTATGTTTTCAAAGGATTCGGATAATCATGGTCCTTCATTCCATCTAACAAGTACTTTCAAGAGTTTGTGTTTTTGGAAATTGGGTAGTTTTATGTTTGATGATCATGTCTCTGAAGATAAGTTTGTAGCTTATTTTACAATAGGAAAGCTCAATATTTTTGGTTTTTTACATCTTCACGATGAAGTACCATATATCAAATTGAATTGATATTAAGTCATATTGCTAACTTTTGCTTCATGTAAAGCGATAAATTTACTTGCATCTGACCTATTCTGGAGCTTGGGTTGGCATTTGACAGATCGAAACATATACTTGGGTCACAACTCCACAATGGGCATAAAGCTTGAGATAACTGAGCCGTTTGTACAAAAAGTGGACTCTGCCATTTCTCATGCTGAGGCCCCCAAAACAAGTTTGGGATCTGGATCAAATTTGGTATCGTCTCTTATCATTGGCTTTTCTTTTACTTTTATGTGGTCAGGTTATCCTACTTTAAAGTGGCTATAGATTAAAATGAAATGCCTTGTGCTACTTTGAAACCCATTCTGCAGAGTTCTCTTCAAAATTTTAGCTCATCTTGGATATGCCAAAGTACATACATTTATTTCATTGAGCACATCTGTATTTAAATAGGTGAAGTGAATTTTGCTCTAGATCAAGAGATATTGTGGCGACTCAAGTTCGTACTTGTGTTTGGTACCAAAAGTTTGTTCATGTATAGTAGAATATTCTACTTCAATGAGAAAAATTCAAAGTAGTGCCCAAAGACATTGTTTGCTATTAGAAAATAATCATCCTTCTAGTTTCATACCTCTTCTCGAAAAACTCTTTGTTTGACAAGGCCTTATAAGAGATAGTTATTGAGTGGTTAACCAGTCTATTGACTTCACGAGTCACCGATTATACCAAAGGAAAGTAGTAGAGCTTTCAAGTAAATTTTCATGGTGCTCTTTAGGATAGAATATCATCCAAGGAGCCATTTCCATTTTCTACTCCTTAACTGGACAAGTTCCAGGTGGTGGGACCCGCATATATTTGATACAATTTTGAGTAAATAAGTGTGAGAGATTTGGCACTCTACATGTGTAGTTACAACCCAATCAACACACAGTTGTAATAGTTCTAAGTTTTAAATAAAAAAACTTAGGGTCATAGTGTTAATTGAATCAATTAGAGGCCTAAAAGTCAAGTTAGAGGTCTCAAAGGATTTTTCCACCAAATATTTGAAGTTAGAAGTAAGGGAGGCAAGAAAGGGGGTCCATTTCTCAACTATAAAAGGGGACCATTTCCTTTGTGTTGTATCAATGTTCTCTATTCTAATGAACCTCTGCCATTTTGGTCCTTAACTTCTCACTACTTGGAGACATTCTTACGGTTGCTTGATTGTTACACACACTTTAGATGTAATACTCCATCATACAAGCATTTTTTCAAGGAAAAAAACCTTTGCAAAAGTAGCTATAGATCCTACTCAAAACCTTGACATCTATTGATTTTTTATTTAGTTCTTTTCTTTTTTGATTTGAAATATATAGAAAATCGTCATCATAATCAAGTGTGAGAACTATATCAACTAAGCCCTCCGTCCCACATCAGGTCATTCTAGCAGAGTATGCAATTCCACCTTTGCAGCTTCATGCGATCCTTCGAATTATCACATATCTTAAGCGAGTCATGTTGTTCTCCACATATGAGCAGAGATACACACAGGCAATGCTTACCTCATCTCAACGTCTTCACAGTCAAAGTTATCGATTATCATGGTTTTCTCAGGCCTCTCAAGTGCTTGATACACTTTGCATTTCTATCACTAGGCAATTTATCACATATCTTAAGCGAATCATGTTGTTCTCCACACATGAGCAGAGATACACACAGGCAATGCTTACCTCATCTCAACATCTTCACAGTCAAAGTTATCGATTATCATGGTTTTCTCAGGCCTCTCAATTGCTTGATACACTTGGCACTTCTTCTGTTAGGCATCCATGATTATATCAAACGTTTCTCCATAGTGGAATAGATCCTGATGGTACGGGGGGTGCCATGATTAGATCATGGATGTTAGTGCATACACCTAAGCTCTAGAGCGAGCATGAATTTTTCTCTACATTTGAGTAATGAGTCAGATTTCTAGCCTCCAGTGAGCTATATGCTACTTAGCTAGATCTAAGTGAACTTTGCTTTTGGACAAATCCACAAAATCTTCACAACACACTCATTAGTTCACCATTGGCTCATATCAACAGCAATGGGACAAAACTTTGCTGCTGTTTTGTTACATTTACATCCTACACCATTGGACGCTTGCTTGCAACAAGGCAGCCTCATATGGGTTCTCTGTCGATATTGATGAGAAGGAAAGAAACTACACCCATCCGAATCTCATACATGATAGATCAAAATTCAAAGGAGAACAAGAGATTACTTTAAATTACCTTTTTGTGTTGTAAGATTGCAGTTTACTGGGATTTGTCTCAACGCAACCAGAACTCTTTCTTTTGTGCCATCTCAAAAAACCCCTTTCAGTCATCAGATACAAAGTCATCCCCTTCTCGCTGGTCATCATAGATCTGGGGATATCTAATTGCTTCTTCTAGAAGTCTGGGTGTGCTTGTTTGAGCTTCAACTAATATTCTTTGAACCCTAAGAAACACTCTCACCTTTTGATGTTGTTATCTACATTTTGAAGCTTCAAAATATTCTTTACGTAATTAGAAGTGTACTGAATAAGAGCCTTATCCACAGTCAACTTCTCTCAAGCCTCACGAGCCCATAATTAAAGCTCTATGAGTCATTCTTAAGGTAAGAATGTAAGAACTCCATGATAAAAGCTTGCTCCAACGCCTGCCAGGTCCTGATTGATTTGCTGCAGATTCATCCACCCTTTGTAGATTTTATTTACTAGTTGTAGACTAACCTCATAACTCTTGATTCCATAGGTGTTTTGTTCAGCCTATGGATATCTCTCCATTTTTTTTTTTAAAGTCTACACCATAGTTGCAGCGCGATTCTGAATCGCGATCAGAATCGCGGTCCTGATTTTCCCATAATCGTGTAGAATCGATTTTTTTTTTTTTTGAAATTTTTTTGTGCAATATGGGTATTAGATGAAAGCTCTGATCGAGGGGAATATGATGGTGTAGTTTGCCGACTGTTTCAGGTGCAGGATGGTCCCTTTGAGGTGTATTAACTCCTAGGTTTACAACTTTACGCTAAAGCTGCATCCCATATAAAAAAAAAGAACACATTGGGGCATTCCCAATGAACATAGCAGGAATCTCCCTTTCTCTGATTCTCCCTCTCTCTATCTCTCTCTCTGATCACGATTCACAACAAACGGAACTAAAACCATGTTGAACAAAAACCTAGCTGAATCATTCTGAACTTTAGCCTTAAATGAAACAATTTTTGACAAAACACCTATACTCTCTCTCTCTCTCTCTCTCTCTCTCTCTCTCTCTCTCTCTCTCTCTCTCTCTCTCTCTCTCTCTCCAACCATAAACCATAAACCATAAAACCGAAGTTACTGAACTAAAACCACAAAGAACAATACTGAATCACGACAATGTTGTGAATAGGATCATCATAATATATAATATCGGGCCACATGGCACCAAAAAGGGGTACAATGATGTTCCATAAACGTAATGAAAACTATACAACTAAGGCTCGTCAGAGTCATGGTAGGATAAATCATCCGAATCTGTGGATTGCAGGTCCCATGGGTCCGCAGATGAATCAGAACTGGAGGGAGCCATATGCCGTGGTGTGGCCCTGGCTCTACTGCGTGCTCTGGATCCCTGCTGCGTGCCCTGGCTCTGGACCACCCCCCTCCCCCTGCCTCTGCCTCTGCCTCTGCCTCTCTCCCCTCCTTTGGCCCCCATCTGGCTGCCCCCAGCCCTGTGTCTACTACGTCATGCTTGTGTGTCAGGTGGCTGTGACCCTACGCCCTAGGATGGCCCTACCCACTGAGATGATGCCTGGCCGACGGCTGCCTGTGATGCTCCACTCCTGTCTACAAAAAGAGTACTCAGCCCCCCCCTCCCAAAACATTAGGTCTCCCCCTAGGTCTACGTGCAGGATGTGAAAAATGCAAAAATAAGCTTGGTAGAGGCCAAAAATCTTGTATATAGATAAACACACATGTGTGGAGCCTGTTCCCACGTGTGAAACTAGTGTACTTGTCATGTACCATAATCATATAGGATGTACATATGATTTAATTCAAGTTCTAGTGGCTAAAAAGGCCAAGAACTAGTTTTCTAGACATATGACACATGGCATCAATCTATTGATTGCATGAGCCACATCCTTTGGTTAGGTATCATATCCCATGTGTAGAGGACAGCTCACACATGTGGAATAAGCTGAAGTAGGCGAATTTTGAGTTCTAGAAGATTTCCAAGTAGATCTCCATATAGAAGGAAAATAGACCAAAAGTGCTCAAAATGGAAGGTTTTGTCCAAGTGTCAGTTTTGCATGATGAATCATCATATGACAAAGCACCTTCACACATGTGGGATCAGAGGGATGATCAGTACCACGAGCTCCCACTTATTGTATATATAGAGCCACATTTGGCCATAATCAGTGTGAGACACCAATCTTGGTTTTGGAAGCAAGTTTGAGTGATTCTCTCCATTTGTCTACAATTGTTTTGATTGTTTTGAGGTTCTATCAGTGTGTACTTGATTTTCAGGTTGGAGTCCGTACTCAGACGGTGTTTCACACGTGTGAAACCATAAAGTACACTTACCTTCAATTAATGATTGTTCTTGTTAGGATTTTGTGTCTAGAATTGATCTAGATTGATCTTAATCTGAAGTAGATTGATAGATCAAGTAATCTGACAACCAATCCCTCTTGAGGATCAGATTAGGATCCACTCTTGGTCCTTTTTGTACTTTTTGCACACAGGAATGGCTGGCTCCTCCTCTGTCTCTGCATCAGGGTCCACCAGCAGGTCATCCAGGTCATCCCCCTGTGCCTCCGCCCACATCTCCTCGTCCTCCTCCATATCTCCCTCAACCCACTCCTCCTCCTCCACATAGTTTGCCCCGAGCATCTCTCCACCCTCCGAGCCCTCGTCATCTCCCTCCTCAGCCCTCTCCCTGTGCCTCTCTGTCCTCCTCTGCAGCCGTAAAGCCCGTGCGTCAGCCTGTGCCTGTCTGTAGAACTCTCTATGGATCTCATCATCCATCTCCTCTTGTGTGGGTGGTGCCTGAGGAGGAGCAGCTATCGAATCCACCAAGCAAGTGTCAGGGTCCACCTGCAACCAAAACAATACATTGTTGTCAGGCTTTTTTTTTTGCAACTCACTGCATATTTTGAAAGCAAATCAATTCATCAAAGCATAGCAAGAAAAAAGGGGTGATGATGTTACTCACCTCGAGCATCTGACCCTCTCCTCGTGTGCGCCTCAGCATACGGCCGTTGGTGTTCACAAACACCAACCGCCTACACTGCTCGATGGACAACCTGTTCCTCTTCTGCGTGTGATACAAGGCCCAACTGCTCCAATTCCGCTCGCAAGCTCTTGCTGAACAGTCCTGTGCAAGGACTCTCTCAGCCAATCGCCTCAGGTCACCTGTGCTGTGCCCGTGGATGCACCACCATGTAACGGGCCTCAGCTGATCCTCCCTCCGCCGACTCTGCTCTCCATCGAAAGGAAACTGGAAGCGCTCAAATGCGAGCAGCTGGCTTGCAATGTTGGCCAAAATCGGACCTGTTGGCGAAAGGAAAAACATGGCACATGTAAGACCCCTCGAATTCACACACTACCAATGAGTACAATACTGCAGTAACATTGCTACCAACTGATTTCTCACACGTACCTGGTCCAGGCCATACGCGCTCCGTGTACTCCACCCATCCCCGGTGCAGCTCCGGATCGTCCCTCTCTCGGGTAGAGCGCCACAAGGGGTGCAACATGTGGGCTACGACGTGGATGGGTTGGTAGTAGTCCCATCTGACCTCCTAGATACGTGAGATCTCGCGCCTCCTGCAGCAGACAAATTACAACAATCACTAAACCATAGCATAAAAGAAACGCATCAAACTTGAGTGAGAAACAACAAACTAGACACTGAAGAGTCATACTTGTGCTCGTTCAAGGCTGACAACAGAATCCCCTCGTCGATGCGGTCCATGAACTCGTAAATGAGACCGAGGGTGCACCCCTCATGGTCTACCAGGCGCAGCACTCTGAAAATGGGTAGAAGAATCCCAGTAGTCTCCTCAGCAGCTCTCCAGAACTCGTCGCCGTACACAGTGGACTGGAAAAAAACCGAATGGGGGAGGTCTGTAAAGTCCCGGAAGGCCACGCTGGAAACCACCTGCCGCAATGCGTCCTTCACCACCACCAATCGCTCTATCCCCAAGAAGTAAAACGCAAAGCGTGTGGGTGCAGGCTTCTTCAGGTTTAGGGTGGAGAAGGTGCGGAACAGGGTCAACACGCCTCTTCCTGGTGACAAAAGTGACCAGGCACATGGCCGTAGTAGTGATCTACAACACAAACATCCAGTAAAAAGTTTAGACAGTAGTTGAGACGTGGTTAGCAGCATCAAAGGAAAGAAAGCATAGCAAATAGAACAAACTATACCTCTCTGATCCATGGAAGGTCATGGATGAGCAAGTCTATGCAATGTGCAGCACAGGGTGTCCACACAATGCTAGGGTGCTCCCTCATCATAATCTCGCCCATCTGCTTGCAGTTCGAGGCGTTGTCAGTGACAACCTGAACCACGTGCTCAACTCCGATGTCAGCAATAACATCTCTAATGACCTCCCATATGAAATCGGCTGTGATGGCGTCACCACCTCGAGTAGCATCCACGCCACGTAGGAATACTGTGCCAAGCGGGCAAGAAACCAGGACATTGATGACGGATCGCCGACGAATGGCGGTCCATCCATCACTCAATATCGTGCATCCATACCTGCCGCAAAACACCCATTAGTTACATGCAAAAATTGCGGCACCAGTAAATCCTGAACACATGCAAAGAGATTATAAAGACAAGTTACTTACTGCTGCCAAGCTGAGCGAATGGAACTCAACTCCCGCGTGATGGTCTCCTCCTCCTGACGAAGCAACCTGCCTCGCAGTGCCTCTCGCCTTGGAGGTTTCCATGTAGCATCCACGGCCGCCATTTGTGCACAGAACTCCCTGAACACCCAAGTGTCAACAACAGCAAAGGCAATGCCGCACTCGTAAAAGAACTGGCCACACAGTCGAGTGCAACGGGCCTGCTGCTCTCTCTGCCAGCCGCATCGATCAAGGGTCTGCTGCCTGGGCCTAACCCCTCTCTGCTGTGTATATGGTGCTCGTGGTCTAGCATGCCCAACGGATGGCTGATCCATGGGTGTGTCACTCTCTCTGGCAACATCTGTCGAAGCATGTGGTGCATCTGCTGTTGAGGAGGAGGGTCGAGAGGTGCACCCGCTACTGCTGAACCAACATGCTCATCTGATGGTCCTGCTGCTGCTGCGGATGGAACTGAAGGTGATGTACTAGGCCCTGCACCTGAACCATGCTCTGCCCGTGATGTACTGGGCCCTGCAGTTGTACTATGCTCTGCCTGTGATGTACTGGGCCCTGCACCTGTACCATGCTTTGCCCGTGATGTACTAGGCACTGCACCTGTTCCATGCCCAACCCGTGATGTACTACGCCTTGCAGTTGTACCATGCCCTGCCCGTGATGTACTGGGCCCAATACCCATGGTAGGTCCTGCCTGCCTGCCTATGAGCCATCCTGCATGCCTGCTTGTAGCTGCTCCTGCTATCTGTCCCTGTCTAGAACCCTGTGATGCAGTATCGGGCCCGTACATGGTAGACAACCTCTGCAGATCCTCATTAGAAATCCTGGGGCAATCAGATATGCCCAATGTCCACCCATCTGGCCCTCTGACCCGCAGCAAGTGAGCTCTAACCCTGGTGAGTGATCCCGTGAAGTGACCACCGCAATGCAAGCATCTCCACCTGTGGGTGCCTGAGCCATGGTGTGTGCCCACATCCCCGTCGGTAAGCTCAACCTCGGCCCAAAGGCCTCGGTCCCACACTGGCATCGTATCAACACGACCCTAAACCTGCAAACAACAAATAATCAAGCAAACGTCCAGTAGAAAAAAAATACATTGCATTGAACAACATTAGCGAGCTCAAATAGAGCTCAAAATACCAGAGCATACATCAAAACGATTCCAGTTCACACATTATATCAAGTGCCAAAGAAGAACATGAGATTAGGGCGTGGGATAGAATAATTTCAGTATGAGGGATAACAGGCGACTAACGTTAGTGTCGGAGTCCGTGCAGGCATAAAGGAGTGCAATGTGGGCCTAAACCGCGCCCCTAGCAGATGTTTGCACGATGGTCCACGCCTAAACCCTAAAAAGTATGGAATCAGGGCACGAAAATTGAAATTTGTGATACGGACGTAGACGGGCGGAACGGAGGTCATAGGAGTCTGTGCAGACATGTGGAAATGCATTTTAGGCTCAGACATCACCTCACTCGGTCTCCAACAAGTCACTTTGTGAAAATGGCAAAAATACACAAGCATTTGGAATGTGGTGCTCAAATCTCGCTAGCCGTGCCGTAACGGCTGAAATTGACGCTGTAGGAATCACTGTGGGCGTGAAGAAAGGTGGTCTAGAGCCAAACTACGCTCGATTTGGTTGCCTACAGCTCAATGTCAACAATTGCAATAAATCAAGCCTACACTTACCAAATATCGAAAATTGGTCGTTTCACTCTTCACGAAGCTCAGACCCACCCGGCACCATGCACACCACCTCCGTATCGCCGAGTAGATGCCTGCCAACTATTCACTTGTGAAGATTGGACGCCCACAGCTCTCAGAAAAAAAATTTGCCTCCGCCACTGCTGGCGCGGTTCTGTCCGCGAGGAGGCCCGAAATCAGGTTTCTGGTTTTTTTTTTTCGCGATTCTTTTTCACGATTCGCTGCAGCGAATCGCAATTCCCGAATCGCGAAGCTAGCGAATTGCGATTCGCTGCAACTATGGTCTACACCACATCCGCATTTTTCTTTTTCCTGCCAATTAAGTTAGGTGGTTTGAGGTCCTTAAACAGCTTAGATCTTTCCCATTGATTCCTACTGTCCTTGGCAACAAAATCACTAATTCAAACCCTGGACTCTTGGATCCACGAAGCTCTGCTACCAGATCTAAAATCTTCTAGGAAGTTGTATTATGATTCACCACCCAGCTACATACTCGTATAGAACACTCAAACTGCATTACCAAGATAAATGTAGGCAAGGACTGGAGGTCTCATGTTTACCTGAGCACCCCCTGCACCAGGCATGTTATACCTCTAGATTATTATAGGATACTCCCTTTGCACACTGGTCCACTACTATGAGCAATGCCTAGGCCCTTTAACCACCTCAAGAAATTTTGATAGGCTGACCTTTGAGGAGGAAGATTACCATTGGACATCATGGGAGAAGTAGCAATTGAGTTTTGTCAAGAGCCATGATTTTTTTCATATCAGGACTCTGGATCTCTAGATCTGCCAGTTATGACCTTACCATTCAGGCAGCTGGAACTTGTCTAGCTCAGAAGTGCAAATTGGAAAAGGCTCCTTGGAGGATATTCTATCCTAAAATGCATCTTGGGAATAACTTTCCTTTGGTATTTATGAAAAACTGAATGTCAAACGAGTTTACAAAAATCACTACAACATGTTGTGTTGTTACAAAGGTCTGATTTTAGTTTAACGATGTGCCTATACTTATAGTTCAAATATTCTAGACTATTTCCAGGTATAGGCTATGCAAAATAGTGAAGGTATGAACAAATGATTACCATAACACAATTAGAGAGAAGATATTGTAGATGTGATAGTTTAATGATTCAGACTAGTAACTAAACAAAAAATATCAAAGTAGCTAAGTTGAAAGCATGCTAAGTTGTTATCTACTCTCTGATTTGGAAACATCAATTTCAAAATAACTATCTAATTTGAACGGTGATGGATGCATATTTTTAGTCTCTATGAATCCTAGTGGTTGTGCCTTAACAAGAGGCCCAATAAGCGTGAATTAGTGAATATAATAACTATCACAATTACGATCTAGAGCTAAGCTATGAAAGCATCATATAAGCAAGACTTAAGCTATGAAAGCAGCACATAAGCAAGACTAAACCCTAGAAAGCAGGAAAGAGAGAGATTCAAAAGACTAAAAAGAGAGATCAATATCATCAGCTGAATAACAAATGACACAGTTTCCCTACTTATAGCCAAGAGGAAGCCCTAAAAGGAAGCTTCCGGTGAATAGGGCCCAACTGGGAGGGATAATAGTGCGCCCTCCAAGAAGGCCCCCACTCTCCAGTAATATGTCCAAATGGCCTAATAATGAATAATAAGGCCAAAGGCCAGCCATATAGTCTAAGTGTCACTAATGAATAAAAAGGGCCCAAGGCCTACTTATGCATAAAGTAAAGTAAATGTAAATGGACGCGGCGAATGTAATGAGCCAAGTCCATAACTCTCCCCGACACAAAAAAAAGACCCAACTGCCGAAAAGAAACTGGATCAAACAACAGCAAGCCCTGGTGCATTAACAACTAGAACAACATCTGATGTAGAGGAATCAACAAGTGCAGCAAGAGCACGAGCCTGATCCGCAAGTGATGGTGTATGATAAAAGACATTAATAGGCTCCCATGTGGCCTCCTCAATAGGACAACCATCCCACTGGACCAGAAATGTCAAATTGGAATATCAAACGGAGTCGGAATTCTGTAAAATGTGGTTGAGGATGGGTGCTGGAAAGCCTTTTGATAAACTGTGAAAGATGGCTGGAAACGGAAAAAATAATAGGCGAAAGTGACAAGTCGGAAGGGCTGGGGCAGCGATGAACAGGCTGAAGGATTTTGGCAATTTGGAATAGCAAACGATGACGAAATTGGGTGATTTTTGGATGAGGATGGGCGCAGGCTGGGAAATAATTGTGGAAGATGGCTGCAAACTGGGAAAATGTTGGATGAAAGTGACAGGTTGGAAGGCAAGGACAGCGATGGAAAGGAAGGAGGAGCGTTGGGCAGCAAGGAAGAGAGGGAGCAAAGCAGGGGGAGCGCTGGTCAGGAAGGAGTATAAGGGGCAGCGATGGAGTAGGGCTATCAAGACAACAATGGAGCTGTAGGAGCAGCGATGGAGGAGCAGGGCAAGGCAGCGAAAGAAATTTTTTTTCCAAGATTATGCTCAGGAAAGTGCTCTGATACCAAGTTACGAATAGAGCTAAGCTATGAAAGCAGCACATAAGCAAGACTTAAGCTATGAAAGCAGCACATAAGCAAGACTTAACCCTAGAAAGCAGGAAAGAGAGAGATTAAGGAGACTAAAGAGAGAGATCAATATCATCAGCTGAATAACAAATGACAGTTTCCCTACTTATAGCCAAGAGGAAGCCCTAAAAGGAAGCTTCCGGTGGCTAGGGCCCAACTGGGAGGGATAATAGTGTGCCCTCCAAGAAGGCCCCCACTCTCCAGTAATATGTCGAAATGGCCTAATAATGAATAATAAGGCCAAAGGCCAACCATATAGTCTAAGTGTCACTAATGAAAAAAAGGGGCCCAAGGCCTGCTTATGCATAAAGTAAAGTAAATGTAAATGGACCCGGCGAATGTAATGAGCCAAGTCCATAACTGTCACCAAGAAGTGGGGGTCAAGCATATGGTTTAAATATCTAGTAAAAACAGAAACTATATGGGGCTTGAGGATCAAGGAGTTGCCAATAGCTTGCATGTAACAATAGGTATCCAAAGCATATCTTCTATCGATAAAAGTGTTTGGAGAGCACTTTTGTGACACTTCAAATATTTGAGCAAAGTAACAATGAATTGAAGGGAAGTTCTAATGTCTTCTTGCAAATTGTTAGGAATAAGAGTCCTCTTCTTAATATGGCATGCTAAAATTAAGAAATAAAAAATGATCTGAATAACAAGATTTCTAGAGTAGGGAAATTATTTGCTGTGAATTTACTTTGATTACTTGGAGATATTTTTGTAATGGAATGTTTCCAGGAATTTCAAGGAAGATTCAATATTGCAGTAAGTACCACTTCAAAAGATAATTTGAAGGCTCTATCTCAAGGTAAACTTCTATACTTTGTTGTTTATTACTTTGTGATTGTTTAATCCTTTTCTCAGAAAGAGTTATGTGTGTACTTCCATTACTTGCCAAGAAATTCATGAATATTCAGGATTCTTTGTACCAAGACGGAATAAGCAAGATAATCTATTTTGTACCTTACCTTTTTAGTCAAGTGATATATGATTTACCTTGAGTGCTCTCCCAAAATCATTTTCTAGTTGTAGTCTATGTGGAGCATCATGCCAAATGCTAAAACACTTGAATTCTTGTAGTTGTAAAATATTAACGTGTTATCCAAAAATAATTCTTTTGAACACTCTGATGGTTTGACTTTGACCAAAATGCACTTACATTTTACAACTTCAAAATTATTTCAATGTTAAACATTAGTATGTTATGAATCAATTCTCCTTTTTCAAACGAGTCCAAAGTATCGCTTTGTACTGACATACCTCTATGATACTTAATGTCAACTCGAACTACTGAATGAGTTTCAACTATCTTTCGGACTCTAAGGTCAACAACATCACATTAGGAATTGGTGATCAATCATTACTATTAGACTGGCACTATACAGATGATGACTCCATATTTGTAATGCATGAATGACTGCAAAAAGTCCCTTTTCTCTTATCAACTGTGATGTTAATTAGTTGGTTTCACCACCCATGTTGTTGTATCACTTTTCAAAACCTTCCACAATTTTATAGGATTTTCATGTGAAAAAATCAGATCCAAAATGTGTCATAAATGGATCTTAGATCTTTGGCTAAATCTGGTGCACATCACACAGCATCAATACGAGAAATTCAACTAGTTTACTCACATTTGCTACATTTGCATGAACCATAAAACAGTCTGAAGATAAATTGAAAATTTTGCAATAATACCTGGCCTTGGATAGGCTCGCTCTACATACTCCAGCCATCCTCGATGGAGCTCCGAGTTGTCCTCTCGTCTAGTGGTGTGCCACAAGGGGTGCAACATGTGGGCTACTGCATGGATGGCCCTGTGAAAATAGTCCCACCTTTTCTGCCAAATGTGCCAAATGTCTAGCAGCTCTTGCCTCCTACAACACGCAACAACATAAGACATATTACAATCATTAGTCGTTTTTCATGCGAAACTACAAGATGAAATGGAAGCACAGATAGGGGATAGGAATTGTACCTAGCCTCATCCAAGTGGGATTTGGTCAGTGCCTCTCCAATGTGGTCCATAAACTCATATATGAGTCCGAGAGTGCACCCCTCTCAATCTTAGGCGCATCACACAAGAAACAGGCCTCAGCACCTCAATCAACTGTGATGCATTCCAAAACTCATCTCCAAACACAATCATCTGGAAATGAGCGGCATTCTCACTGCGGCCTCTAAACTCATCGAATCCAAGGCTAGCCACCATCGTCCACAAGTGGTCTCACCGAGCCATCAAATGCTCGAGAACCACAAAGTAGTAGTTGAACTGTGTGGGTGCCAGCTTCCTAAGATCCAGGGGCGAGAAGCTGCAAAATAAGGCCAACATGTACTTTTTCCTGGTAATGAAGATGACCACGCGCATGGCTTGAGCATTAATCTGCAAGATAGACACCCATCAGAAAATTGTTACGGGCCTAGCTAAGCAAGGAAATGACAACAACAAAACTAGCATAAAAGACAAGAAAGAAGGTATGGAAAGGATACCTCATGGATCCATGGAAGTGTGCACATGTCGTGGATCAGCAAATCGATAGAATGCGTAGCACATGGTGTCCACACAATGGAGGAGTGCTCACGCATCAATGCTCCCCCCCGGTCCTTCTGCTTCATCTTTTCCCGCTACATCCACCCCTACACTTGCCCCTTCTGTTCCAGCTCCTTCCATTGTCCCTTCGTCTCCTCGTCCTCCGACCCCTCGACCTGCTTTTGTCCGACGTTACACGTTTGCAGAGTTCGCTGACCTTCAGCAGAAGCGTCTTTGCTTTCGTTGTAAAAGTCCTGACCATTTTGCCCGTGATTGCCGTCAGCCTCTGCCTACTACTTGTTACGAGCTCGTAACCAATGCCGAACCCTAGGGAACACAGATAGGTCAGATACCACAGTCAGGGTCGTGTCCAGCGTACATGACCAACAGGGCAAGACAGTGTGAGTAGTGTGCCCCAGCACGGTCCATAGTCATGGCGGGCCTAACACAGCCTAGGGACCCTGTCAGCAGGATAGGGCCCCCAGTTGGGTCCCGACGTGCAGTTGGCCATGTCAGTGCCACGTGGCCGACACTTGGCAGTTGCATGCTACCAATCCTCACACTGGGCTAGGAGGGGCTTACTCTATATCAGGGAGTAGGCAAGGTTGGGTGGATCAGTTAGTATTTGCCCTACTGTGGTGTTAGGATCTTTTACACTGGTATCAGAGCCATCTCCATCCTAGGGAATTCAGTTTTCAGCAGTGGAGAAAGTAGCTAGATTGCTCAGAACTTCTTCAAGTTTCAAAAAGTAGAGTAGCAGGGCCAGCGCTGTAGGAACGGCCTTCTACTGATCAGAAGTGTGTAGAAAAGCTTGCTTTCCAGATAGAAATCAATTAAAGTTTCTAGAGCAGGTCCAGCGCTGCATTTCCAGCTTTCATCTCTGATTTTTGCTATCAAATTCAGGGAAGTAGAGTGAAAATTTGAAGTGGAAGAGTGGTGTTGATCCAGCGCACAGTACCCTCATCCATCTTGATTTTCAGAGTTACACTTTGGCTTCAAATTTGATTTTTGGGAACCATTTCAGAAGCAATTAGATCAGTGAGCTATTATACTCAAGGAACCGGAAATTTTGACACCGTTTTGAAGCTTCAAACTGGGATTTTCCGGGACAGCAGATCTGAAATCTTGGGTAAAAGAGCTGAGAGGGTTCCTCTTCATCTTTTTCTTTGGAAGTACAGTCCTCAGAAACAGCTAAGTCATCTTTCCTTTCCCTTGTACAGTTGTAAATTAGTCTTTTAGACTTTTTTTCCTTCAGAAGTTAAGGTAGCTCTCTTTCAATTCCGAAGATGACCACTCCTCAGGGACCTGATCAACCCCCGGAAAGAGGCTTCGACGAACTTGAAACAGAAGCCTTGGCTTACAGTAAAGGGAAGGAACCCATGGAATTGGAAGAACAGGAACAGTTCGCCGAAGAACTCGACGAACTGGTTACCAAGGAGCAGTTTCTCCAGTATCCGAGGCTATTTCTTCTGTTGATATATGCAGCAAACTTGGAGCTCCCGCCCACCATCTCGCATTCGACTGAGCTATTACCAGACACTATGTCGCTTGTGCTCATTGTAGGAGGTGGAAGATGAAGCTCATTTCCTCCTCAGATGTCCGTTGTATTATGAGGGGGGAGGTATTATTGTCTCTTTCGCGATGGCCCGAATACACTTCGCAGTTTTATCTCCTATCTTGATGCTCGTTGCTTGGGACTTCTTGTTCGTGAGATGCTTACTCTCCGTTAGTCTCATCTACTTGTACCAGATCACCTGGGGTTAGACTCGCAGCAACTGCTTCTCATTGGCTTCTTTTGGACTCGAGCACATGCTGATGACTCTGATGATGAGATTCCTATCCCTGTGCCACCGCGGAAAAATCCCAGATGTAGTCGCCACTTGCCTCCATCAGGGCCCACTGTACACTCCACTCAGCGGACACTTCACACTTACTTTCGCTGATATGTACTTATTCTCCACCTAGCTCGGGTTGTGGGCATTGGTACCTTTTCTGTAGTTCTTCTGTTATACCTGGCCCGGGTTGTGGGCTTATTTCACTTCTGCTTTGGCCCACTGTTGCTTGTACATATTTTCTTTTTGGTCTTATGCACCCACGGGTGCCCAAGAGACGTTAATAAAGCTTTCTTTCTTTCTCCCTTTCTTTCTCTCTCTAATTTCAAAGACATTAATCAAGCCTTCTTTCTCTCTCTCATTTCTTTTCATGAAACTTCTATCAGTAAACAAATGATCGATGCCTGACAAATGAGGATAAAATGGTTTCTCCTTTCTTTAGGAAGTCATCCTCTTGTATGGGATAAAAGATTGGACATTGTCCTCCTACAAATAAGTTCTCTTTCCAAGGTGTGGCTATAGTGGTGGTGTTCATTTCTCTTTAGTTTGGAATGAGATCTATTGATTGGAAAAGTAAGTTGCATTATTGGAAGGTTTGGAACATTGAATTCAAAGTGTATCAACTTTAGATTGAGAATGAAATCATTGCAGGAACTAAATGGCATCATGTATGTTACATAGTTGATTTTGTTACAAGTTTAGAGATTTTAATGTTTCTAGTTTTTGAGATAATCATGTATAGTTGCAAATAATGTTTTAGAGCGAGAGTTCAAAAGAAGGAAACATCAAAAAAGAAAGCAACAAGAGAATCAAGAACCATGTACATTGCGTGGAGTCTACTTCAAAAACATGAAATGGCAAGCAGCAATCAAAGTAGGAAAGAAGCAAGTTCATCTTGGAACTGTTGGGTGTCAAGAAGAGGCAGCTCACCTTTATGATAGGTACAATTCCCTTTTAGAGCATAAGTTCATTAAGAATGCCATTTAAATTTAAAATTTAGTGTTCCTTTTGTAAAATCTATCTTTATTTCTTTCACCCAATCAAGGAAATTATTTGTATTGCTACTTGGGGGGCATCATAAATTACTTTCTGGAACCCTAATGGAATTTTCATTGAACTCTTTGTTTGGTCGTTTTTCTATTCAATTGTGCCATAAAGAAATGAGTGAATGACTAGAAAACCAATTCCCTTTATTATAAAATTGTGAGGCTAACAATCAGATGCTTTTATGTTTGTATTGTGACTTTCGATTTATTTACGAACGTGAAATACATAATTGAACTTTTGAAGAGTCACTTTCAAAGCTCTTAAAAATTGAATTATATTTTTAACTCATACTAGTCCCAAATTGTCTAGCATGATACTTGGTCGCTTCAAAACTACATCCTATCTTGGAGTGTTCTGAAATGCGTGTTTTAAAATGATTATTGTAGAGCTCTTGGAACATAGAAAATAATTTCTTCTTTTCATTGTCCAATATTTTCTCATCTCTTATCATATATCATGTCAAATATTTAAGCAATGCTCTTAAAAACCTTACCAAGTGGATTTGGATCCAAATTTCATACGTACAAGCTTAAAATAGTAGATATACTCAATTTTAAAAGCTTATAGCAAAACTAGTCATCAATAGAAACACAAGGACTTGGTTCTAGAAAACTATCTAGTGAAATATGTGATTAAGATCTCTTGGCCTTGAAGCTCTCTCTACGAGTGTTTGATGTCCATTTACCCAATTTCACTCACCCATAATTTGATTCACTCAATTTGTCTTAGCCCCTACTAAATTGCTTAACTTGTCATACTTTCATAAGCTCACGATAGCTTTTCTCTACTTCCAAAAGTTCTACTTTCCCCTAGCTTTCATTTGCCTAATTTCATAATGATAGCAAAATCACAAGAAATTTGCTACAATAGACAATGGTTTCCTGTCCATGAGACAAAAGGAGCAAAAGACATCAAAATATCCACTAAATCTCGTTACAAACTAATAGAAAGTATTCAATACAAAGAATCCCTCTCTGTAACTTTTGGTATAAAATGTTTCAAATAATCTAATTCAAACCTTCTCATCATAGGCCCTTAAATCATTTTTGCTTTGCTCAATTAGCTAGTTTGCACCCTAGTCCATTTGCAATGGGGTAGTTGGAGTACATCTCATCATTATGCTTCATCATTTTTGTTTGTGTTCTCTTTCATGTGTATGACTACAACAATAAGAACCTTGTATTGGGTAGCTTGTATGATCAAGTTGGTTTTCTAACATGTTAGTCGGTAATGTCTCTATGGATGGGCTATAACAAAGCATTTGTCACTTGATCTTTGAAGTCCACCTTATGAAGATCTGTCGAGTAGTTCACAACAAGATTCTTTGTCATGGTCTTACACACCACCGCCTCCTTGTCATTCCCCTCCAAATGCCATATATGTAAACCTATTTGCGCACAAGCTCACAAAACCTAAGTAATTACACAAAATTATTCAACAAATTTATCACTTTATTAATCTCAAGCAATTGTACATAGATCAACAAGCAAACATGAGAGCTTTGTTGCAACTCTCCTCCCAACCATAGCTGCATAGGAATAAGATAGGGAATGCTTGGCAAGGCTCACACTATATCCCCTCAAGCATCCCTTAACCTTGACACATCCTAACATCGACACATGGCAAACTCCATGCACAGCCGACACTTGCCACTTGGCAGTACCCTGACAACATGAAGAAGTCCTATATCTTTCTCAACATTTAGAGAGGCTATGTATTTGAGGGTAGTTGCTTGATAAGGAACCCGAGCTTGGGGTCAATACAACTAAAAAGCGCAATCCTCAAACTGCAAGAAAGATTATATTGAAATTCAAATCATAACATTGTAGTTTCAAAAGAAGAAATCACTCACTCTTTAACTACATTGTACAATGCTAGCTATCTCAACAAGAGTGGTGTCTAGAATTAGGAAGAGGAAACAAGGCCCAGGCTACATAATTCATCATAAAATGGGGTATCGATGATAACTGGATGGATCATAGAAGAAATAGTTCTTAGGTGTAGATAAAGTTATTATAGTAGATTTCTTACTGTTTCTAGGAAGCAATATCCATGTGGCATGATTAATGGTACAATTACTAGTACAAGTTGAAGTTTGAAGTTAGTATTTACTAGTTACTAGTTAATAAAGTCTAAAATTTGAAAACAATATGTTTTAGCCCTTCAAAATCCATATTCAAATAGTAAAATTGTTTTAGGGCTGTTTATTTGGTATTTGGTATTGGTCTTTTGTTCAAAAACATTACATATTGCACAGCTTTTAAAAAAAGAAGAAAAAAAAAAAGGGTTCAAACTGGCTCACGATTCGAACCCAGCAATCCGATTTGAATTGGCAAACATTAAAGCCCACTTCCTCACTAGGTTGCCTCTCTTTTCCATCCAAGTCATATGAACTGAAATAGAGATTTGGCAATGGTTTCCCTCGTAATATCTAGTATGATGTGGATTGTCATCATCTCCACGTCAAAGTCGTATGGGCCTGTACTTTTTCTCCTCACCTTCTTCGTGAGATCCAACTCCAGTAATGCACCCTACTTTATTGTAAGCTGACCTATGACCTTGTCGAAAAACAAAAGACTTGAGTGATCAGTAGTCTAGAAAGGACTTATTGAAATAGATGTCACATTGGTAAGTGTTGAAAATCGAGAATGTATCAAAGCTTTGTCGATGAGAAACTATGACTTTATAAAAGAGGAATTCTTAGGATCCAATTATGAATTGAACTCCAACCTAGGATGGACTAGCTGACTAGAAGGCCAATGTTGCTTAGTTGCCCGTTCCGGAACGATGCCCAAAAAAAAAATACGTTTTCTTACAAAGGATTTAATTCATATAAAATGCAGCTAATTAACTGAAAAACAGAAAATTAACTACAATAAATAGATTTACTAAAGAACAAACAATTAACTACAATAATTTGATATTAACTAGGAGTGTTGGGAATGGAGTAAAATTAACCTGAGAACTCATGTCAATAAGAACACCTACGGTGCTTGGCTAAATTTTGCATTCAAAATACGATCTGACCCACTACCATAAATTTATCAACAAAACCATGAAATTATTTAAAAACCATGAAACATACTCCACCTCCTCTAAAGAGCATAACTGGCAAACGCTCCTTATGTCAAGCCCAATAAAATGAGTCCAGTAGTAGTTGGGTTCAACCCCAAGCTGTCGCCCCCAAGTACGGTCGAGATATGCCCGATATAAGATGCGCCTGATATACTGATGAGTACCCGAGGGGAGCTCTGTAATGGAGATACCAAATGACTCAAGGAGGAAATGGGATGCCTGAGAGAACCACGATTATAAAAGAGGAATTCTTAGGATCCAATTATGAATTGAACTCCAACCTAGGATGGACTAGCTGACTAGAAGGCCAATGTTGCTTAGTTGCCCGTTCCGGAACGATGCCCAAAAAAAAAATACGTTTTCTTACAAAGGATTTAATTCATATAAAATGCAGCTAATTAACTGAAAAACAGAAAATTAACTACAATAAATAGATTTACTAAAGAACAAACAATTAACTACAATAATTTGATATTAACTAGGAGTGTTGGGAATGGAGTAAAATTAACCTGAGAACTCATGTCAATAAGAACACCTACGGTGCTTGGCTAAATTTTGCATTCAAAATACGATCTGACCCACTACCATAAATTTATCAACAAAACCATGAAATTATTTAAAAACCATGAAACATACTCCACCTCCTCTAAAGAGCATAACTGGCAAACGCTCCTTATGTCAAGCTCAATAAAATGAGTCCAGTAGTAGTTGGGTTCAACCCCAAGCTGTCGCCCCCAAGTACGGTCGAGATATGCCCGATATAAGATGCGCCTGATATACTGATGAGTACCCGAGGGGAGCTCTGTAATGGAGATACCAAATGACTCAAGGAGGAAATGGGATGCCTGAGAGAACCACGATAGTCGATAACCCTGAAAGTGTGAGGAAACAAGTGCTGTCTGTGTATATCTCATATCCTCATCGGGCAGAGCCTGGATTCTCTGAATGTATGTGATAAGCTGGAACGCGACATATATCTGAATGGGTGGAACGGCAAACTCTGCAAGAAGGATCTCATGTGGAACCGAGGGCTTCACCCGAATCATACGAGCTAACATGATCGTGAAATGCTGACCCAATGTGATGAAGGGAGGCCGGTGCACCATGTCTCTGTTGCATACATGGCAGTGGGGGTGACAATAGTATCAAAAAGTCTACACTTACTACGAGCATCTCTGATGAGCTTCCTGAAACAGAATCGCTCAAGCTGAACAAGAGAGGAATGCCCCTTCCCAAGTCGGGTGGTGGCAGCCTGCCGCATGCTGAAGGTAGGACCAGAAAAGAGTATCCCCAAATAGGTATAAGAGGAAACTACCTCTAAGGCCTGTCCATCTAGGATGAGCTCCTGGCGTTGCATGAAGGCTCAAGAAGTGGTGAAGACCATAACCTTGGTCTTCGCAGTGTTCACCCCCAACCCCCATCTGGTACAAAATCCCTGTAAACAATCCAGCTGCCTCTGCAAACCCTCTCTGGTCGGGGATACTGGTACTACATCATCCGCATAAAGGAGAATAGCAATCAGAATGGTGCCAAGTCTACAGCCACCCCCGCCACACTGTGAGATGACTCGCTCTAACTCATTAATATACAATGAAACGTAACGGAACTGGAGAATAATCATCATTTAATGAGAGCAGGGTTTAGGGAAGAGCCATAAATGTAAGCAAAAAGCATCCATAAAATAGTCATGCGTTGGCCGTACATCCGATACAAAAAGAAACATGTCATGTCTAATAAACTAGTACTATGAAAATAAATCCTATGGTGAGACGTCATCTGAGGCTAAGACGGGACTCTCTATAATGTCTGGTGAGGGGGCCACGAGCCGCCCAGATCTGCCTCTGCCTCTGCCTCTGCCTCATGCCCTAGCTAGATCCAACACCTGACCCTCGAGGTCTGCCCCTACCCCTACCCCTAGGTATCGGTGGGGCGGTAGTGGTACTGGGGGCACATGCTCCTGGCTCCTGATCAAACCGCACATACAGATCGGCTAGACTGGGCCTATTGCTAGATCTGCCAGTACCCCTGGCTCGTACACTCCCTCCGTGCTCAACATGGTCTCCAGTAGGCAGTCCAATGTCTCGTCATCTGGCTTTGCCTGGGTCTCTGCATCTGGATCGACATAGGCCTAGGAGGGGTAGGGGAAATGTGTGTGAAGTCAAAGCCCGCTGCTACCTCCTCCTGCCCATGGTCTACATCCTCCGATGTGTGCACATGCTGATCCTCCTACACGTCGAGGACACAATGTCAGTACATCCACAAAGCCAACACATTCAAAGAACACATAAGCAAAACAAGAACTTGATGTGTAATTACAACTTGAACCAAAGATTTTCAGGCATAGTAGACTCTGTTAGGGGTGTGTCGTCGAGAGCATCATGGTCGGCTGCAACTGTCCTGTTGGGGGCCCTGGGGGCCTGTCTAGTAACTCGTCTGTGCCGGACCGCATGCATTGTCTGTGACAACCTGCGCCACATGAGCGGGGCCAACATGCTGTATGGCTCCATCAATCTGCTCAAATATATAGCGAGCGTCCTAGATGGCACCCCCACGAGAGGAGTCAACTGCCTTCCAGAACATGGTGCCCATGCAACTGGAAATCAAGATGTTGACGACTGACCTACTCCGCATGTCAGTCCATCCATCTGCCATGATGGAGCAACCAAAAACCTCCCAGCCTGATCTAAGCTGTTGCAACTGTGTATCAACATGGTCGTATGATGCCCTAAGGTGTGTGGTGCGAAGGGCCTCAGTGGTCGGGGGCCTAAAGGCAGGGGTGCATGCAGCTACAGCAGCAACGACATCTCTGAATAGGTGGGTATCTGCTAGGCCATAGAACATGTCTTCCAATGCCCTCTCAGCTACCTCATCATTGCCCTGTCGAAAGGACTGACGAATGGTGCTCTGAGGTAGGGTGGAGCGTGAGGTGGATCTGCTTCGAGGTGGACGAGGTGCCCGGGGTGGTGCTCGGTCATCGGCAACAGGCTCTGCGTCTGACGAAAGTGGGACATTACCAGTAGATGAGGGCACGGCTGGAGGTGGCCCTGATGTGCTAGGCCTGTCAGCTGCAGAAGATGTGGAAGGTCTATCATGTGTAGCAGAAGTGGAAGGTCTCTCGGGATACCCCGATCTGGTGGGAGGTGTGGTGGATGTGATAGGAGGTGTCGTAGATGTGGATGGTCGGCTAGTGGAACCAAATGCAGCAGTTTCTGCCTGCCTCATCCTTTCAAGAATGCCCGCGGGAGTGACTAGTGGCTCATGACTAGAGGAGGGGCCCCGAATTACAACTGGTGCAACAATAGGTGTGGGAGCTATAGGAACTGCAGTGCCTGGTCTCAATCATACGATGCCGCTCCGCCTCTGGAACCATGGGGCAACCTCGTATGCCAACTGTGGCCCCCTCTGATGAACCGACAAGGTGAGCCCTCACTCTGGTGAGTGTGCTGGAGTAATCAGGACTGGCACAACGGACATTTCCAGCGCTTAGCACTAGTTCCCCCATACCTACCATCCTCATCCTGTAAAAGTTGCACCTCATCCCAATATGACAGCCTATGCATGATGAACCCTAAACTAGAAAATAAAAAAATCCCAAAAAAAAAAAAAATCGCAAACTCTAAATCTTGACAACCACAAGCAACTTGACCACGAAACTCGAAAAACAAAACAGAAAACAACAAACATTGAACCTTGCAAATTTTCCAAAATCCTAAAAAAATGTCTAAAAAAAACCCTAACTCTAGCCTACGCAGTGGGATTCCCAAATATCTACAAGAACTTGAGAAAAGAAACAACGAACGGGTTCACACGCTTGTATACATACTGAAAGAAACTAAACGCACAAACAAGTATCCAAATCTGATGCCTACAGCCCATTCTATGCCCATCAAATTAGAAAACTTAAGAAAAAAAAGATGTTGAAAAAACTTACGAAATGGGATCTGAAAAACGAAACTATGACCATAGGCGCACTTTCCCTGCTCGCTAACTGTGAAATGCAGAATGCGCGGGCCAGCAGGGTTTTTACTTTTTTTTTTAACTTAAAAAATATTGTTCCGACCTAGTACGTTCTGGAACGTACGGAACGATCGGAACGGAACGTTCCGACCCATTTTGGTTGGAACGGGCTTCTAAGCTATGTTGATTGGTGAGGCTAGGCATCTAGGCCAAGCTAGGTTGCATACTTTTCAGGTTGTAACTTAGTGAGCCTATTTAGCAAGCCATCAAAGGTGTGAGTTAAAGATAACAAGTGTAGGCATGGCCACTAGTATATGGGGTTTTGGACCAAGACCATCACTAGCTGGCAAGCATTGAGGTGGTTAAGTTTTCATATCACTTTGTTGTGGCCATTAGCTATCACTATAGGATAGGCTGATCGGACAAATAGAAATCCGTTAAGGGCTTGATCAACCCACTGACTATCGTGTGACTCAAGAACTGTGGACACGAGTAGTGGATTTAAATAGCAGGGTATGGTAGGCCAAATGTAATTTTCTTTATCTTTCTTTAAGTTTTGATACAATAGGAGCACTGCACAACTCAAAACTCTTTAATACTAATTATGATCTTTTTTCATCCAACTCTAGATTCTCAACAATGTGAGTTTTGCAACAAATATCTTACATGTAAGCATCTTCACATTGAATAGAAAATGGTAGTTTGAGTTCTAAATGTAGTATTAAAAAACGTGGAAGTCCCAATTGCTACTTGAAACCGGTAGTGATGAACTCTTCAACAAGAAGCCTTCACAAGTCCATGCTTGGAGGTTGGGAGGTTTGCCTGAAAGGTTGCATGATTTTGTTGCCATAAATATATCTAACATACGACTTTAACATCATCCAGTTTCAAGTTTGTATATCAGCAGGGGAACATAATTTAGAGCCAAAGTTCAAGAAAGAAGTGCTACTGAACTGAACACTTGAACTTAGCTTCCAGTTTAGTTCTTTTACTTATCACTAGGCTTTAATTTGAGGTAACATACATTGTTCCTGAAAAGAATTTAACGAACATCTTGCACTCCCCAAAATGGTCAAATCCTCACAGGCTGCTCATGAAGGCACTTTACAGTACTGCACATGAATATGTCTAGTTTGTAGGACTTTGAAGCCTAGTCTACATTATTAACACTAAGCGATGTCTCTGATTTATTTGAGCTTTTAAAGTCCCCTATTTTATGTTGGGTAGTATCGTAAACTTAACATCAATGTAGACATACTTTGAAGTCTCAATCAAATTTTTGAATGTTCTGTATAAGCAATGCTCAGAGCTGCTTACATGTGTGGGAGAGAACCCAATTTTGAGCTTTCAGAGGAGGAAAAGCAAGAACTTCAGTCTGTTCAGTGGGAAGAATTTCTTGCCCTTACTCGCAAGGAGATTGCAAATAAAAGTGAGTAGCCTGAGCTATTAACAATTCTTCACTTCTTTTAGATTTAAATTCCTCATTCATTAGGAAGTTGAAATATTCTCACTTTTGTGTTTTTTGGATTGTGAGAACATCTCAGCAAGTATGCTTTTTGCTAGACTAACTTATTTGTATACTAATGTTGGTTAGATATGCAGTTTGTCTTGTGACAAGGGTTGAATTTTCTTAATCTGATGAGTATGTCAATAATTTATTGAGGAGAAGTGGAGCTGAAAAAAACATGTTTCCAAAGAAAAAAAGGCTAGGGAAACCTGTTTTTCCATATTTTTGTTTTGGGGGCATGAACATGTGAAAACTTTGTATAACATCAGCCAAAGTACCACATCATCTGCAAAAAGTAGTATTCTTATGGCATAATGCATAAGCTTGGCACCTCTACCTCCTGTTGTTACCATTCTTCAAGCTTAACTATCCAAATTGCAAAAAGAGTCGGGGAATTTGGCTTACCCCGATGCTGTTTGAAAACTGACACCTATTTTCAGATGTGAACCTGAGCCTTTACCGATGTCCCAGTAAATGTCTTCAATCCTTTTGGCAACACAATTTTTTCCTGCTTCACTGATGAGTTCTTCCTTGAGACCATATCAAAGGCTTTGTCTAAATCCACAAAATAAAAGAACTTCTGTTTCCTCACGCCAATTGATAATTCATTGATGAGACATGGTTCATTATTTTCCCACCATCCATTAAATTAATCCACTACGATCGTAAGTAACATGATCAAGAGGTGTCCATCAGATCCAAAACTGCAATACACCCTGTTCCATCTCAATATGTTACTCCTGTTTCATGACTTGTTCCATCTCAATATGTTAGTCCTATGTCATTAGTGATTACTTTTACATTTACTTGAGCAATACTTGCACCTCCAACTACATTCTTTCGACAGTACGCATAAATCATCATCACTCCCACAGGCAGTTTTATTATCACTTTGAAAGTTAACAGCCTCATGGATTTGAGTTCAGGTGCAGTACCAGTTTTGAGGCCACCATACCGTCTGTCCAAGTATGAACAATTGGAAGTCCAGTGTTAAATATTTGACCTTTTTCAATGATGAGTATTGAACCTAGCCAGAGCTATTTTGGTGCACCAATGTTGCTTGTTGATAAAAAGGATTGGCACCAAGCGGCTTTGCATTGACCATACAAAGCTCATATACCTACTATCATGAATCAATATTAAATCAGTCAAATGGAAGATCTACTGAACAGATTCATATAGCCTCCTTTTTCCCTAAAATCAATCTATGTTCATGATGTTTCACAGGTATTAGTATCAATGATGCATAAAAAATAGCAAAAGGCATTCACATAGCGATCTCCACCTAAGAAACTGTATGAATATCAATGGCGCAAATGACCAGCCTTAGTGGCTATTTATAGTGGAAAAACCCTACCTCCATATGGATTTGGAGGGAACCTCCTTATTGATTTGGAGGGAAAGTGAAATTCAAAAATCAGGGCCAAAAAAGAAAATCACGTAAAATAGTATTTCTAGGCCCGTCACGTGTAAATATAAACTGCGTGTCCACTAATACTGTCAAAAGTAGAGAAGTATGGACTATAATGTGTGTCCATACCACTCCCCCCTTCTAAAACATTGCCTTCAATGTGGGCTTTAAAATTTTAACTAATAGAGCTACTTTAGTACCGCTGTATAGTTATGAATGGAGCCACAATTGATCTAGAGCTAAGCTATGAAAACATCACATAAGCAAGACTTAACCCTAGCTAAGCTATGAAAGCATCACATAAGCAAGACTTAACCCTAGAAAGCAAGAAAGAGAGAGAATAAGGAGACTACAGAGAGATCAATATCATCAGCTGAGTAACAAATGACACAGATTCCTTACTTATAGCCTAGAGGAAGCCCTAAAAGAAAGCTTCCAGTGGCTAGGGTGTATGATAAAAGACATCAATAGGCTCCCCTGTGGGCTCCTCAACAGGATGACCATCCCACTGGACCAAAAACTGAATCTGTCGGCAACGTCGACTATGGTGAAGGCGAACTTGGTGAATGGCAGCTGGTGATATAGGTGCCCCAAGAAAAGATAGCAACATCGGAAGACCAGCACCAAGGACTAGGAACATAAGCAGGATGGCAAGCACGCTGTAATAGCATGGAAAAGCAAGCGATATGCTAGGAAACATGGAGCATAAAGAGATCATCCTGACAAAGGATAGCTAGAATAGAGAAATGTGCACCAGCATGGTCAAAAGCCCAAGGTATCCATAAGGCCCATGAATGAGAAGTAGCAGTGGCACACGGTACCCTCAAGGCCCATATCATTACAAGTCAAGAAGGAAGTGGAACATCAAATAGACAAAGGCAACCCTGATGCTGAAGTTCCCAAGAGAGTACCTAAATGGTACTTATCAGTCACAGATGATGCAAAGAAGGGAGATACTCCCGAATCTAGTGAGCAGAGAGAGCTTAGAAGATCAAGTAGAAATCAAAAACCTCCTGCAAGATTAGAGATGAGTCTAACCTTAATGGGTTCTGTGCTCAAGGCTCAAGAACCAAAAACTTTTGGTGAAGCAAAGGAGCACAAGGAGTGGCGTACAACTATGGAAACAGAAATGGAAGTCATATCGAAAAATAGGACGTGGAATTTGGTTGAGCTACCTGATGGTAAGACGCCTATCACTTGCAAATGGATTTATAAGATCAAATATGGAGCAGATGGGCAACTCAACAAGTACAAAGCACGGTTGGTTGTGAGAGGATTTGAGCAACGAGAAGGTATTGATTTTGAGGAAACCTTCGCACCCATAGCTAAGATGGTAACTATACGTTCTATCATTGCTATTTCTGTTTTTTATGGTTGGAAGATCCAGCAAATGGATGTTAAATTTGCTTTTTTCAATGGAGTGCTGGATGAAGAGGTGTACTTAGTACAAGCTCAAGGATTTGTTGAGCCAAGGAGAGAACATCTTGTTTGTAAGTTCAACAAAGCTATTTATGGATTGAAGCAATCACCACGGGTGTGGTACTCTTGCATTGATGAACACTTCAAGTGAAGGGGAATGGTAAAGAGTGATGCTGATCCTAATCTTTACATTCTAAGGCAAGATTCAGATATAGTGTTCATTGTATTGTACATGGATGATTTGATTATTACAGGAAATAATGAGAGCTTAATTTATGAAATCAAATCAGATCTTTCCAATGCTTTTGACATGAGTGATCTAGGATTGATGCACTATTGTCTTGGCATTGAAGTATGGCAAAAGGAAGATGTGGTCTTTCTTACGCAAAGCAAATATGCACGAGATTTGCTTTATAAGTTCAAGATGCAAGATTGTAAGTCTTTGAGTGCACCTATGGATGTTAACACGAAGCTTACTGCATATGATGAATTTGAGAAAGTGGATGTTTATTTGTATAGACAGCTGGTGGGTAGTTTGATTTATTTGACACACATAACCTGATATTTCTTATGATGTTGGTGTTGGTAGTCAATTTATGCAAGATTTTAGTCAAGCACACTAGAAATTTGCTAAACGTATTCTCAGATACATTCGAGGGACATTGAATTTCGGTTTGAAGTATGATCAGCCTGACGTGCCAATGTTGGCAGGTAATATTGATGACAGAAGATCTACCAGTGGTCATACATTCGGCTATGGTACAGCTGCAGTTTCATGGAGTAGCAAAAAGCAATCTACAGTAGCTTTATCCTCAACAGAAGCTGAATATCGAATGCATAAGCAGACCTAAGGGCCATTTTATTCATATACTAGCCTTGGGTCCTATTTGGTCATATTTTTAGGACTTGGTTACGTTGATTTGGAGTAGGGGTCCTCCTATTGGGAAGGCGCACTATTTTCCCTCCAAATCCTATTCCCTCCCTTTTTTGAATCCTCTATTTGATTCAGGGAGCGGGTATATATAGGGCAGCATTGTATTCCTTTATTCAATTTATGATGATTGCTCCTCTTTAGCCTCCTTAAGCATTCTCTCTTCTTGCTTTCTAGCTTAAGTCCTGCTTTCTAGCATAGCTAGTGAATCTTAGCTCGTAACTACGGAGGACATTGGACCTTGTCAAACAAAGATTTTGTTGGCCAAAGATGAAAGGTCATGTCAACGCATATGTTGAAGGTTGTGAACAATGCCAGTTTAACAAGGCAAAAAGGCTCAATAACTTTTATTCTAAGTTCTTCAGATCACCCAAAATCCAATGGGCAGACAGAACGTATCAAATGGACTATGGAGGATATCCTTCAAGCATATGTTTCTCGTAGACAGTTTGGTTGGAAAAAGTATCTCCTAATAGTTGAGTTCACGCACAATAGTGCGATACATTCTGCCACTGGATTCAATCCTTTTAAGCTGATGTATGGCTTTCAACCATGTTCACTAGTTTCTGTTGGACTCAAAGGTCTCAAGGTACAAGTTGCATTTGATTTTTTGCAAGATATACAAGAAATGCTATAGGTGGCCAAAGAAAGCGCTCATGATAGAGCTCAATTCTATGCTAACTGCGGTTGCTCACCTTGAGAATTTGAGGTCGAAACTTAGGTATATCTTAAAATCCTAAAAGATTCTAAGGTACTACGAACTAGTAAATGCTATAAGCTTTCTCCTCATTATAGCAGTCCATATAAGGTTGTAAAAAAAATCAATTGGGTCGCTTATCAACTAGATTTTCAAGTAGGAGTTGGAGTTCATCCTAAATTCCACGTTAGGTATTTGAAAGAATGACTTAGTAAAAGGGATAACCTGATTCTAGAAGGTGTGACTAGTTGGGATGGAGGATCTGACTACCTTTGTCCAATTGTGCCAGAAAAGGTTGTCGCATCGACTAGTTGAGAAATCGGATAGTTTCTGAATTTTTGATACACTAGAAAGTTAAATCAGATGATGAGGACACATGGGAGAGGGAAGACTACTTTTGACTGAATTTCCCTTGTTTGCTCTCTTTAGGAGGAGGCTCTTAAAGGGGGAGGGAATGTTACGTACCCATAAGGGAATGTAAAAGACTACTTGAGATGACAGTCTCGTTATACGGGACAGGGCACTAGTCTCTGGAGCTACAGGTCATCTGGGTGCCATGTGTCAATGTTCTATTGGGGCAAGGTAACACAATGTTATTGACTCGCGACGGTGTGCTCAATTGACACGTGTGTTGATGGTTATGATGTGACCATGTTGGTGGAGATGTCATGACTTGTAGTATGTATATAGAGGTGGATCTTCATGAGTGAGGGATATTCTCACGTGGATAATAAAGAGCTCTTCCCATGTGATTAGGCCCAAACGTAATCTTGCTAAGAGATGGAGGTATGCAAGGATTGAAGCCAGCGTAGGGTGTTGTGGAACATTGAAGCCTAGGGGATACCTTAGCATGCTTGATGGTGGTCTATAGCTCCAGTGCATGGGTGAGATGGTAGTATCTCTACGGATGGGCGGTTTCATAGCATTGTCACCTGATTATCCTTACGTAGATCGGCTTTGTCTTTGTTACAAGATTCCCAAAAAATTCCAATGTGGATTCATTGGATCACAAGGAATAGAGCTAGTATTGAGTATAATTATCTTTTTGCCCAAGACTAGTAGTCCATGAATATAAACCCAGCTACAATCTTTCAAGCACAACAAAGTGTGGACACATGCTTCTTTGGATCCAACTGGCTTTAGATGCAGAACATGCCCGAAACACAATACTTCCTACTAACAAAGGTCACAATGGAAAGAGCCCTTGAAGTGATTCATGACACCCATAGAGGAATTCAATAGGGTGGCCTGCACATGGGTAGTCGATCACCAACATGTTGGCTTTGTAGTTTATGGTGTTGTGTGTAACAACATGAACCACATTGACATGCCAACCTCCTCTTTCATAGCTTGGTGTTAATGAGCTCAATGTCCTATGTTGGCTCCACCATGCGATGCATCCACAACTTTGAAGAATATGGTGCGCTGCAACAAGATACCAAAATATATCGGTGTTGGGCCTCCATCGGATGTCAGTCTACAACAATGAAACACCCATACACATCCCAAGTGCCAACTAGCTCCAACTCTCTAATGAGGTATTACATATCCCTCCATAAGTAAGTAGTGCATACTGGATCCATCGTGGAAAATACATCGCATGATGCACACTTGGTCATCATCTTTTTGAAAATGGCAATGTTAGCCCAAGCAATGAGAGGTTGCAAGTGTAAAAGGACTGGCAAATAAAACATGTGGCATGTCCTTTTCCACATACATAGAGTGTTATGCCCCATGTCTTCGCTTGCTCTACCATGCAAAACAAGTTGCTTGGTCTCACTCTAGGTCCATATTGTGTGGGAGACATTTGTCCCTCCACTTGTACTTGTAGACTCAGTGCAAGTAAATCTTAATAAGATATTGACTAAAGATAAGAATTGAACCCACATTGTGAGAAATTTGCCATTCTTATCTTAACTTTAAAACCAATAGTGCTAATAGAGTGTGAAACCTCACCAGGTGTTGTCAGTTCCATTGTATTCCCATGCAAGAAATGCCATTCTGAGCATTTTGAGGTTATCTCTCTCTCTCTCTCTCTCTCTCTCTCTCTCTCTCTCTCTCTCTCTCTCTCTCTCTCTCTCTCTCTCTCTCTCTGTGCGTGGACTATCACATAGCCTTAGGTTCATCAAGTCAAAGTCTCATCCCATTAGCTACATATAGAGATAGATCGTGTCTATGGGACAACTCGGGAAGACAGAATTTGCCATCTATGCACTACATGAGAGGCGGAGACTGAGGAGCACTTTGTTTTTCGGTGCCTATGAGATTAGAGGGAGGTACTACTATCTCTTTCGTGATCACCCAGTTAAGTTTTGTTCCTTGATTTCATATGAGGATTCACAATGTGTATCCTTGATGATATTGGAGATGCTTTATCTACAAAGAGCTATATGTCATGATACTTACCCTAGTAAGAAGGACACTCGGCTCCACATTGCTTCCTCCTTTCTAGATGACATCCCAAGACTTCCATTGAGTCAGAATTGAAGGATGAGACAACCACTCCCTTTAGATACTGTGATCAAAGGCTACACCATTCGCACCGACCCACATTCTCTAGAGCTCCACACCATGCCTCATGGACACTCATACATCGACATCTTCCACAATAACATGGGACTACATCATCATCATCTTCATCAACATCATCATCCACCGACCCAACCATCATGACCATCTTCGCTCATGTGTCTAGGTACACTATCTTATACATCTACTATATCTTCTGTGTGTAGTTGATGCATGATTTCTACGTTTGTAATGAAGCTAGATGTGCTCTCCAAATTTGCTAAACTAAAGATCAAAGGGCATAATTAGGCCTTTGTGATCTGATTTTTTCACATGTACTATAAATTTTAAATATTGATATAAGATCTTTTAGAGACATAATCAATAAGTTGTTTTGATTTCAAGAATATGCTATTTTGATTCTCCTTGCTTGCATGTACCAATCATCCCAAAATCTCTCTCTCTCTCTCTCTCTCTCTCTCTCTCTCTCTCTCTCTCTCTCTCTCTCTCTCTCTCTCTCTCTCTCTAGAAATCTTTTTTAATGTCTTTGAGACATCATAAGTGTGTTTTACCAATATGGAGTGTAGATACATCTTTGCTAAAACTATTAAAGAATAACTAATTACCAACAGTAAGAACCACTAATGGATGAAACTCTAACTAAGAGATCGTTAGAGGAGCTCACAAAAAGAGAGAGCTCCAGTTCAAAAAGGATGTGAAGAATAATCATAATGTTGTGTTCTCTAGGAGTTTTTTATTGATTCAGCGAGTCAAATTGGTCTTTTGGCCATTATTTTTTATGCATGCTTTTAAACTTTTACTTGTGAATCTACTCTTGTAGAGATGCAAAACAAGCTCGAAGCTCAAATGAAACGAAAGCAAGCAGCTACCATCAATGGACATGTCATTTGATTCTCCTATTCCTTTTGAGATGCATTAGATTCAACTTGGCCACATCAACTCTTGTGACAAAGTCTTCTATTTTGTAATAATGCAATTTTATCAGATTAATTCCTGGTTATTCTATGAAGTTAATATATTGCACATTGTTATATTTGTCATTTGTTTAACATAGCATTATTGGTTAAGATTGCAACTAACATTAAAAGAGTGGAAGTTTACCATAATCATCAATGCAAGTGATTTTGGGCCCTCCTCCCAATCTATAAACATTCTTATAACATACTTTGTTGAAGGCTTTGGTTAATGTGCAAGCATGTCAAGGTGATATGACTAATTATAGCTATTGAAAAACTAATTCTTAAACTTAACAATTCGTTCAATTATGTTTGAAATGTTAATTCTAAAGAAGAAGAAAAAAAAGAACTAAGTGGCTTTGTAATTTTTATAAGCCAAAAACAACTAGCGTCGTACATGGCATCTCTTAGACTTGTGGCAAGCAAAAACTTGATATAAGTTGGCACAAGCATGATGAAATTGATGCAACTAGATTGGGGTTTACATATGGGGAAACCCTCCAAACGTGCATCATTTTTGTGATTAAAGGCAATATGCTACTATGCTCTTTCCAGCAGATTTTGGTCATGAATGCAAAACAAATTCTTGTCTGTAATATAATGCTTGTACGAGTGACACTAAATTATCTATGTTAGAAATTATGACTTACAAGCCAATGCTTGGAGATGATAGAAATGAAAACAGTAAGGTTTCATTCTTTCCATGTTCCTCCTTTTCACTCTTCAAATCCTCCTATTTCATCTACCACTCTTGTGCCTCCTTTGGGTTTTGTTCAAGTCTAAATGATTGGTGTTGCATATACCGAATGTTAGCAAGTTGTACTATATATCAATCTAAATCGCATCTTCTTCTATTGTTGGTCGACTCATAATAAGTGGAAGAACTATTGAGAGCAGCTTGTTATTTAGGGCAATGTTGAAAGACCATTCCTAGTGGTTTATACGAAGTCCATGACAACAAGAGGAAGTTGCAATCCTAGAAGACCACAGGTTACTATCGTAAAGGAAAAGATGAGGTACCTAGCAATGATTGATGAAGTTAATGAACCACTAAGAAAGGTGGTAGAACTCGATTTAACTTCCCTCTCTAAGGCATGCAGCTTGCCAACACCACTGCCAAACTCTAATGAAAATATTGTTGATACATCCACAACAGTGAAATTGGTCATATGCTTGAAGATCCTCGAGGTCTAGCCCTTTTGCATCAAGAAAAATTTGGAACTAAGGAGCTCAAACAATTTTTCAATAACATCGACCATGCAAAAGACAAGACTTCCAAGTCCCCACTTCTCATATTGGGACAAGTTGATTTCAATGGAGGATGACAAGGTGGCTAGAACTTTAAGTTTTCACAACATTCACATGGGAAGTGGGAATAAATAGAGGTTTACTGTGATATAAAATATATATTCATTAAAAAGACATTGAAAAAATGTGACTTTCAAAGGCCTCATGCAGCATTTTTAGAACAAAAGAGGTTCTCTATGACTTCAAGTTTCCACAACTCTCACATGGGAAGTGGGAATAAATAGAGGTTGAGTTTAATAAACAACATATTTATTTAAAAGAAGTTAATGGAGAGATGCACCTTCCATCAACAACGTCTATTAGCTAGAATCTATCGATTATCTAGCTCTAGATTATAGGCTACTCGTAGGGATGGAATGTGGAATTCCACAAGCATGATGGCTTCTTGGCCATATACTAGCTGGAAAGGGGTTAAACCTATGGCTCTCCTGGGGGTAGTGCGATATGCCCATAGAGCGGTGTGAAGTTTTAGTTCTCAATCGGATCGACTGGACTCGACGTTTTTGGTGAGAACACCACATAAGATTTTATTTGTGGATTTTGTCTGGCCATTGCATCGTGGATAATACGGGGAACTTTCGCGATGGACCACAAAGAATTTCGAAAGCAGATCTGCTATGACAGAGTTAAGGAAATGTGTACTCCTATCGCTTATAAGTTCTAGAGGACATCTTAAAACGAACGATAACCTGTTCATAGTGAAATTTTGTGGTAGAACGAGCGTCAGCATTGCGAACAGCTCTAGCTTCAGCCCATTTGGTACAGTAATCTGTAGCTACTACGATATATCTGGATTGAGTGTTCCTAGCAGCGGGACTAATTGGTCCAACATAATCAATTTCTCATTTCTGGAAGGCTTGATCAATCGTGACAGGGTGTAAAGGCATAAAGTCGGTTTTCTAAAACTTTTTGTTCTTTGACAAACATCACAGGCCTTTACATAGGTGTGGGTATCCTTATAGAGGGTTGGCCACCAAAATCTTGCTAAGAGGATTTTCCTGGCAGTTGTTTCGGAAGAAAAATGACCAGCTCCAATACCTTCATGGGTTAGGGATATAGCTGAGGTTATTTCACCTTCAATAAGACAACGTCGGATAATTCCATCTAATCCTTGCTTGTAAAGTTGTCCTGCAATCAACGTATAAGGTGTTGTTTTGAGGATCAACACACGTTGTTCGGGTTTAGATAAGGATGGATCCATCTGCCATGAAGTTAAATATTCAATAATATCATTTGCCCAAACAAGGGTATCATCAGATCAGGAATACAATCAGTCTTTTTCTATGCAACCACAAGATTTATTCTTTTTCTGAAATTTTGATGCACAATCATATCCGATAGAATTCGCCTAGACCTTTTTTTACTGTGTATGATTCATTTATCAAATTCGCGAATTCCATTACAGAATTAGACCTTTCAGAAATAGAAAAAATCAACTTTTTCTCATCAGATCCTCACTGACAAAATTCGTAGATAATTCGCTGAGCCTCAAAATTAGTTGCACGATTTCTCTGTCACATCCGTGAATTCTGATTATGCCCATTTTTGTACTGTTAGACAATTCCACTCATTTTTGTACAAAAAATCACTTACAGGAACTTGTATGACCCTCAAACCATTGCCTCGAAATTCGCGAACCTTACTAACTGTTAGCAGTTATACAAACATAGTGAAAAATATAAAAAAGAAATAAAACTCCGTGGCATGTGTTTTGTAAGCCCACGTATGAGTATTTGCCAATAAACTTCTACTATGGCATGTGTTTTATAAGTCCATGGGTATAAGCTTAAATAATAAAATAACTTAAACTTAGGATTAGAACTTAGACTTAAGAAACTTAAGCTTAGAAAGATTCTAAGTTATCTTAAGTCCCAAGTTAAAAACTTTTAAAGTTCTAAGTTAGAAGTTTTTAGAGGCCTTAGAATGGCTAGTTTGGAACTAATCCCATAAACTAGTGGATGCTTATGGAGGGCCCTCCTTGCTATAAGAGGAGAGGTGTTTTTCATATACACAATACTTTTGAGATTATGCTAAATTGCTGTCTATTTTGGAGATATCTTGCTATTTCACTTACGTTTCCTTTGGAAAGGTGCATAGCTTGAGGGAAGGTGCTCGGGCCTCCTCTTGCCTCCTTTTCATAGGTTTCTATTGTGGCATGCGTTTTATTGCTTGACATTTATTTAGCCGCAATTTATATTTCCAATTCCCTTTGGGTGTTAGATTAGAATTAGTGTAAAGATCTTGCTAGTTGGGTACCGCCTTAGCAAGATCATGTTATTTTGTTATTCTTGGCTAGTTGGAAAGCCTTAGCCAAGTTTAGTTATTTCCATTCCGAGCACCAATTGTGAGAAGCCTTGGTGCTCCTTTTCATTTATGTTTTCATTTTACAATTATAAGCTTTGTAGATCTTAGAAGGTGGACGACCGGTCTACCACTATACTACGCATGAACCCTTTATTAGACCTAGCCACTTAGCGGGGTAGAATTACTTCCAACATTGGCGTCGTTGCCACTTTTAAAAAATTTTCTACTTAGCTTTCTTGTTCGCATTTCTAACGTGCTTGTGTGTATGCTTGACTGATTTTTTTTTTTCACACTCCAGCACAAGACTTCTCTTCAGGTCCTAAACGAGCTGCTGAGAGCCGGAGGGAAGCAACAAAAGTGTCAACTTGGGCATTTTCTCTTAAAGAAGTGACCTAAGTGACAATTTTTTTCAACCAATCAGGTATATCAGAATTCGCCTAGTTGTCTGCAGCCATAACAGACACTGATCTTTCATCCTATCACCTCCACAAATTTTGACCCTGCTCAGATTTTCTAAAAACACCCTGATATACTATCAGAATCCTTCGTTTTCCAACCAAATCTTAATTTTACAAATCATCGGCGTCACTGAGGCTAGATCTATCAAAGGTTAGTCCTTCAGCAGTCTCGCAAATTCTATCTCAAAGATTTTACCCTCCACAACAGCCCATGCCACGACCAGGGGGTGTACGAACCACGACCAATTGCACCAAATCAGTACCAACCATATCAACAGTTTGTCGTTAACCAACCCGCTCTAGAACCAGTTGTGCACCTCATTGATCCCAACACCATTGATCCAGTCACTTATTATGTGGATGATACTACTCAACCAACATACTCCTCTGAGCAAGTTGTATATTATCCGTATGATCCTAATGCTCCAGCGGTTGACCCTAATGCCCAAACCTATGAAACTAACCAAGCTGTGTTTGCCACGGGGCACAGAGGACAATTTTTGGGAGAAGTTACGGTTTCCTGTCAAAAAAAGTCTGTACATAAGCCTCAACCTCCTCTCCACGAGTTCATTCTAGAATTTTGCTCAAGAGTTAATGCTGAAATTTTCAAAAAATTTCAAAATTTTCAGAACAGTCTAGAATCATTGCTACCATGGCCTCCCGCGACACCTCACTCTCACTCCATCGTTGTAAGGCTCCTAAGCCTTACTCGGGCAATATATTCTTGATCTCCATCAATAATTATGCTGAAACACTTGTCCTAGCCAAGGATATTCTCACTAACCTTGGTTTTGATCTGACGTATTTCCAAGATCAGCAGAGCGAGAGTTTGGTCCGAGCAGCCTACTCCACTTATTCTGACGAGTTCCAGTCATTTCGGATCACGTCTAAGGTCGATAGTGACGGAAAAACAATTGCCCATACCAACGACGGCATTGTCATTCGTCTCATCAAAGATCCGAAACTCAGGGCAACATCAGAGATCCTCGTGGCCATGGTTGAAGTTCACATCGCCAAAATAGATCGCATTCCACTTAGCAATCTATTTTCATTAACCTCACCATAGATGATACCACTCGCAATTACAAGTGGGCAGAGAAAGTGTCCGCCAAATTGTGTGTGGCCCTGAAAACTAGAAAAGCCACTACCAAATGTGGATAGCTCCTCCACATGTTGGTCACAAAGCAACTAGGACAACGAACGGTCACGACTATCACAGAGCTCAAAGACATCTATCCTAGTACCAGAAAGCCCACCCCACAACTATCAGCCGAACATGTTTCACATGCACCACCAACAAAGAAGCAGAAGGGTAAGGCCATGAGCACGGAAGACAAAATCTCCTCTAATATTTTATCCAGTGATATAGGGGCAGAGTATGTTGATCTAGAGAGAGCTTGAAATCCTCTTCTCAAGTCCCAAAGGAGGTTTTGGCATAGCAGGAGGCCCTACTCCAACAAGCCCAACAACAAAGACAAGTGGTAGCTGCAGCAGTTAGCTCTTTGGATGTTAGCACTTCCGGTTCTAGTTCAGTAGGCATGGTTTTGTCCACTCAGGTAACTGTAGTCGTTCCAATATCATTATCTACTAACACACAACTCTCCTTCCACCATTACCCCCACCATTTACTACCACATCCACCCCTTCATTCACACTTAACATGGTTGATTCCATTATCCCACGAAAGCCCTCACCTGTACATTCTTCCACCCTACTTGACTCTACAGTCAATGTAGACAATTTTGCATTACACTTATTAACGCAAACCACATCCACCACCATAACAACTAATCCACTTCTACGTCTCCACACACATTTAGTCACCACCACATTCACCACCCCTAATACCACAATCACCTCCACCTATCATACCTCAATCACCTCCTCCTACATTTTCTCACACTCCAACATCTCTCCCAATTCCAGATTTTCTTCCATTCAATCCCATGCCATATCCCAATTACACACGCACACTCCCTAATATTGGCCCTTGGGAGCAAATGCAAAAGCAGCACGTTCCACTATGAAGGAACAGGTTGATTTCCAAGATTTCGCTCCTCCAGCTATTTCCGAGGGAACTCAAATCCCAGTGGTGGCATATCAACAATTGGCACAAAAGTTGAAGGCCATGACGGAACAACATACCAAAATGCAACAATCACTTCCCTCGAGGCCCTCAACCAACATATCGCCACCCTGGAGGAAAAGCTAAAGGCGGCCACGAAATCGGCACCTTTCGTCCATGTAGAGCACGAACAGTTTCACGATTTTGGGCATCATTATGATGGATCTGATGGCGGAGATGGGGTAGGTGTTATGTCCATGACCAGTAAGTAGGATTCAGTATACTCCTAGTCTGGGATACACGGGTACTCCAATAAATCAAGTTGTTAGTTATGCCACGTCATACTGGATGTGACCCGAAAGTAACTAATATCCTTGTGAGGCCAGAACACATAAATGGAGTTTAGACAAGGTATGAGACAATGTATATGGATACACGGTACTCCAGTAAATCAAGTTGTTAGTTATGCCACATCATACTAGATGTGATCCGAAAGTAACTAATATTCTTGTGAGGCCCAGAACACACTAAATGGAGTTTAGACAAGGTATGAGACAGTGTATCAGCATGGACCAACTATTCATAGAATTGCTATTGATAACTCTACACATGCATACTATGAAAGTCAGACTAAGGATAATGATTTTCTCGGTTATTATTGAAAGTTAAAGGAACTGTAATTCTTTTCCTGTTTAGAGAGTTTCTAAGGATAGAAACAGTTTAAGAAGGGAAGAATGTTATGTCCATGACCAGTAAGTAGGATTCAGTATACTCCTAGTCTTGGATACACGATACTCTAGTAAATCAAGCTGTTAGTTATGCCACGTCATACTGGATGTGATCCGAAAGTAACTAATATCCTTGTGAGGCCCAGAAACACTAAATGGAGTTTAGACAAGGTATGAGACAGTGTATACTTTAGTAAATCAAACTGTTAGTTATGCCACGTCATACTGGATGTGACCCGAAAGTAACTAATATCCTTGTGAGGCCCAGAACACACTAAATGGAGTTTAGACAAGGTATGAGACAATGTATGCATGGACCAACTATTCATAGAATTGCTATTGATAACTCTACACTCAGACTAAAGATAATGATTTTCTCGGTTATTATTGAAAGTTAAAGGAGCTGTAATTCTTTTCTGTTTAGAGAGTTTCTAAGGATAGAAACAATTTAAGGAGGGAAGAATGTTATGTCTTTCCCTTCATTCAACACCAATTTTCTCCTGAAGCCCAACGCATTGTTGAATTCAATCATTCACCACATCTCTTCCCTCAACCAGATCCACAAGAGGAACATACCTTAGCAGCTGAAGCACCCACAATAAGGCATAGGATCACTCCGAATGCGCCTAACAAGGATTTGCTTACCTCTCAAGAGTTTGCAAAGAAGTATCAGACCAAGGAGCGAGGCGACTAAATTCTTCCAAATCTTGATAACTGCAAAACCCATAAGGAAGCCATCAAACTTCTTGATCCACAACCACTATGGCGCCACCAATTGTTTTTACAAAGGAAAATCTCCATGGCACGGTATTTCGAAACACCTGCCTACATGTGCACCAATCCATATTATTATCCAATAGCGCGTCGAGAACCGTTTCCTGCCACAAAAGTAAAGAATAAGATTTATTCGCCCACGCTCACAGGTGTAAATACTGGCAACCCAGAGAGAGAAGGTATCTCTTCCCATGCTTGTACACTATTTATAACAAGTCTGTTCCCTATTTGGATGTCCTTCTCCAATCTTATCAACAATAGGAAACTTCTTGATCTAAAACCCTACTCACAATATAGACTAGATTCAATGTTCCAAACATTCAAATTTGAATCTTCCCAAACTCGACTTACTACATTTTCCACACTTTCCAAAAGTGGTAATTCAAATGAACTTAGACTAAAATAACTTCATAATGTTTATCTCTAAGTATGAAATGCATATTGGCCTAAATTGCCAAATGAGCTAAACATGACTAAACTAGTTGATATTTTTCACAGGTTGTATGTTGACAAGTAAATCAATTGAATCCATGTTGATGATAATAGAAGTTCATGTATTAGAGTCTAAAATTGCAGAGGGCTTGATGATGGACATGCACAGATTCTTAGATGACATTATAGTCCAAGGTGCTTGTGATTTTGCTGGATAAGCAGGAAAGCATATGGTACAATTTTCAAACTTATGAAAGAAGCATTTAAGCAAGTTTGTAGAAAGAAGGTTTTTCTTCCAAGGTCTTATCATTTGAAGCACGAGAGATATAACTTTTTCACAACATTCTTTACCAATCCATACAGGAGCATGAGCATCTGGTCATTACAGGGAATGGAGAAAGCACATTGGCAAGCACGAGCAACATTCCATCAAAACACTCAACATGGGGGACTAATGAAAAAAAAACCTACATTATTCAATTTTTTCAATGGTTCTATAGAAGAGTTCAAATTAGATGGTTCACCAAATCTTCATATTATGACAAGTTTAGAAAGCTTTCAAATTCATAGAGCAAGAGAGAAGCTCATAATAGCCACAACAAAGAACTTTGTAATAATATTGACTATATAAACTGAGAATACAAGTTCTCATTCATTGTCATCATATTTTGTATCCTCTCTAATTGTTGTATTATCATGGAGAAACTCTCTGCTTGAATATGCATCTAAGAGATGTGCATTGTCCTTGTTTCCACTAAGTTCTATATATGCAACATACAATGAATAATGAGAGCTCCTTAAAGGAACATTTTTTCTAAAAATTCTAAAATGTTTAAAACATAACTTCTTTTACCAAAAATGATATTATTTGCTATGTTTGTCATAACAAATCTATTGGCCTTCTAAATAATAAGACAAGGCCTTCATAGCCATTATAAGTCTCTCTCCAACTGGATTGAAGTTGGAATGAGCAAGACAGATCTCATTCTTCTTAAAATGCCCAAGGTAGTGGCCTAGTCCACTATCCTTGTGGAATGAAGTGATGTGATGTATGAAGCCTCCTCAATGGACACCAAAATCATCTATAACAATCGCCCTTTGCATAAGAAAACAAGAGATATCAAGTTATTAAATTCATAAAGGACAGCAAATTCATTTCATTCATAAATCAACTTACACATTCTTCATCATCTACTACAATCAAATCCAGATGATCTATATTGTGACCTCCAATTGAAGACAAATCATCTATAAATTCCATTAGAGATGGACGAGGAAAATCTAAATGAGCTTAAAAGCCAACAATTTCTTCCTCAATAGGAACACTTCATCCATGTTCCAAAACATTTGAAAAGATCCTACTAAGACAGTCTTCACCTATAAGAAGGCCTTCATCATCATCGTAATCAATGTCTAGCACCACGTCCTCAATTTCAAAATCTATTAGATCGGAGAACTCAACAATGGTGTCGGACAATAGACATAGGACCTCATCCTCTCAATAGTAAAAAAAGTTATAACGTTCTGTAGTGATTATAGGAATCCCTATGCTTGTCTACATCAAAAAAATCATTGTTCTTCTTAGGGATGTCGATCAGGAAGTGACTGATATTGTGATGCCACGAAAATGTTAAATATTGAATATCAACATAAATATGGCATGATATACTCGAAAATAAAGATATGAGCTGGTTAAGTATAAATCATGAAGAGGCCTAAGTCATTTTTCGGGAATATATCTCCTAAGTACTTGCCTTGTAATTAAGGAAAAGACATTGCCTTGGATAACCTTTATTAGGTCGTCCATACGAAACGACTAGATACGAAAAGACATGTTAAACTAGAGTAACTTTAACTCATAGTTAAGTATACCTCCTATGGTATAGTTGAACGTATTTTCAGTCTAATTGTTAACTAGACCCTTTCACGAGAGCGATGCACCTATTGTTTAAGAGGTGTGTTTGTTCGACCCGTAGAACATATATAGATCTCACACTTCAGTCTCAATCATCGAGAGAGAAGAGTTTATGCTTAAGTAAGAGATTGAAGAAGTGAATAGATTTTTGTGAGTTATTCTCTCTTGTCTTCTTTAACCATTAAGTTGGGCTTTAGTTGTTGAGTACTTCTGTCTAGAAACAAATAGTTCGCGAACGCGATTAATTAATTGTATCGAACAATTTCGATTCTCTGTTGACACCTTAATCAGCCAGAGTGTAGTCCTGCTGTACTACTCTGATAACATCTCATCTGTAGAACGCGCTTCCTTCAATTCGATAGAGACCAGATTGTTGTTCTGAATTTATTAACCTTACCCATCCCAAACATAAGTAATACTAGTTACTTTTTAATGTCTGTCGACAACCAGAATAACACTCGAAACCACTTGTCAAAATAACTTTCTAACGTTGTCCTCTGTGTGAACGACATTATTTACTATAAAGTCTATATTAACCCTGTTGGTATAGTACGACATATACCAATTTTTGGCGCCGTTGCCGGGGACAGTTTAGGAAAGTTATGAGAAATCTGAAAAATCTATCTCCATCTCTAGTGTATGTCAGATAGAGAATCCATATTAGAACGATATTGTAAGCTTAGAGAGGAATTTTTACGAAGACAAAGTGAAAGTACTAGTTGAAGAAATCTAGACGAAATCACTGTCCAGTTACTTGAACTCCTAATTAGCTTTGGTATGGAGGGTCCTGCTACACGTTTCACTTCCATCTCTAAAATTAAATACGATTATTTTAAAGGGACTTCTTCCAATGATGCAGATAGCTATGTCTCACAATTCGAGTCAATCGCTAATGCGAATAATGAGGGAACTGACGTAGACAAACTACGAATGTTTCACACGTGTGAACCAGGCCACAATATTTTTATTTACTGTATTTTTTCAGTATGATGAAGTGTCAAACTTCATACCCTTCAAAATGAGACCATTTTGATGTATTTTGGTCATATAAGCCATTTTTAGCTATTTTTCCTATATAGGGAATATCTAGGGTCAAGTACCTTCTAGAGAGAGGAGAGAGAGTCATCTTCCTCATCCATAAATAGTAGGGAAGTCGTGGAGAACAGGTTGGAGAAACCTTTTGTATGCTTCATTGAGATCAATAGATCATTGTCATTGTTTCTTCCTCCATTGAGAGCATTGTTGTATGTATTGTCTTCAAGCTATTGTGTATGATCTTAGGTGCTTTCCAAAAGTGGTAGGCTGATGTATTATGGACTGTATAATGCTATTTTGGGCCGCACTTGATGTTTATGGAAGTTTCCATTTGTGATAAATGCTTTTTGATCAAGTTCTTTGCATTCTAGGTAGCATAGAATGTGTTGCCAATTCCTAGCTTATGTAGTTTGGAGTGCAAGCATTCAAGCCAATGATCTTGGAGTTTAGATCCACTTAGGATCTGTATTTTTCACATGGTATCAGAGCTGGTTGGCTTCTATTTACAGTAAGTATTCCATTTTTGGTGATATTTGGATGTTTGATCAAGTTCTAGCATGATTTTGCATTGCTTTGTTGATCAAATCTTACTAACCTTTGTTTTGTGAGTTGAACTTGTGGATCAAAAGCATATTTCAGGTCTATTGAAGATCAGAGGCTGAAAAGAAACTATTTTGGATCAGATCATAACACCTAATCATTTGTGATTGTGAGGCTTGTGCATATTCAATACTAACAATGTTCTTTTCAATCCTATTGTTGACAATCTCCATTCTTGGATGAACACTCTCCTTAAGTGGATGAAACTTCTCCTTAAGTGGATGACAAATGCTCTTTTGAGTTAGTTGTAATTCTTCTAAAGGCTGAGCAAAGCTCCCATTTGGATGAAAGATCCCCTTTTTTTGGTGAACATATTGTAAGCTCCATTGTGAAGAGCATATTGTAAAGATTGTCATCAATTTTGGCATAAATTTTGGTGTACTTTGTTGAGCATGTAAGTAACTCTCCTTATGTAATTTGATTGGAGCATTTGCTGGAAGGTGTTAACCATTATGCAAGTGTGTTTTCAGGTTCTTAACAGGTTGAGGAACATTCTCATGTGAAGTGATCTTAGATCTACATCTAAACACCAAGATTTGACAAGATAGTGAAGCTAGTCTTGTGATTCACTAAGTGTGCTCATTCATTCACCTCTAAATCTTGTATTTATCACTTGCTGGAGTTTATAAACTTTTAGAAGTGTGGTTTACATGTGGTTTTACAGGTTGAATCAATATCTTAGTGTGTTGATCATATGTTGATCAAGTTTGTTCATTACTAGGTAATCTTGGCATCCTAGTTTTGGGTATTTTCTAAGAATGCAAGTAACTCTTCACACCATAACTTGATTTGGTCACTTGCTGGAAAGCTTGAGAGCTTAAGCAAGAGTGTGTTCAGGTTGGTTTGATTTTGTAATCCATTCTTAGTGTGTGCAAAGTGTTGCATGTGTTTCAATCTTCCTTTCTATGCTTGGAAACCATCTAGGTTCAAGATAGAAGTGTTTTAGAGTCCTAAATCTTCATAGATCTCTTTATCTATCATTTGTTGAGAGAAAAGTGAGTGCTGAGTGCTAAGTGCTTTAGGACAGAACCTAAAAGTTGAAGAAACATTAGAATCATGGCTTCCAATGGTGGGATCATGCTAGAGTCTAGTGAAAGGTTGAGTTCATCAAACTACTCTACTTGGAAAGTGAGGATGGAGTCCTTACTTGAGTTGAATGAACTCATGGACATAGTTGCAGAAATTGAAGAGAGACCTCTCACACTTCAAGAGCAACAAAGGTTTGATAAGAAGGCCAAAAGGGCTCTTCATATCATTAAAATGAATGTTACAAATGAACTTCTCAAGGAAGTTGGAAAGTGTCAAAGTGCAAGTGAGGCATGGAATGCCTTAAAGAAGCTCTTTGAATCAAAGTCCACATCTAGGGTATTGACCCTAAGGAGACAAATATTTTCTAGTAGGCAAAGAGAGGGTGAAAGTGCTCATGCATTTATCTTGAGAGTTAAGTCCCTAAGTGATGATTTAGCATGCATTGATGAGAACATAAAAGATGGTGAAATAGTCCAAGTTATGTTGAATGGTTTGCTAAATGAACATGCTAACCTTGTGCAAAGTTTTGCCATTCAAAGAGTCTTGCCAAGTGTGGTTGACTTGCAAGAAATCTTATTGGCTGAAGAACATAGGTTGCAATCAAAGCTTGATGGTGCATCCTTGCAAGGTGGAGGTGAAGAGGCTTTCTTCACAAAAGGCAAATTCAAGGGCAAAGGTAAAGGCAAAGGGAAATGGTCCAAAGGTGGTAACTTTGATCATGATGATCACTCTTCCTCTTCCTCTTCTACTAAAAACAATAAGTCAAAGTTCAAGTGCTTTTATTGTGGGATAAAAGGTCATTTTGCAAATGAATGTTATAAGAAGAAAAGAGAGCAAGGAGAGAGGCAAGGAAATCTTACAATAGATGAGGAAGAACATAACACATGTGAATCACTTGTTATGACTTCAAGTTTGTTAGCCAACATAGATGATAATGATCCTTGGTGGATTGATAGTGGAGCCTCATCTCACATGACAAGACATAAGGAATACTTTACATTCTTATTGTCTTATGAGGGAGAAGGTAACATCATCTACACTGCAAATGATGGTCAATGTGACATCAAAGGCATAGGCACTATTCCTATTTCCCTTTCAACAAATAGGAAAGCAAATCTTGAAAATGTTTTGTACATTCCTTCAATCACTAAGAATTTGCTTAGTGTAAGTCAAATGATTGACAAAGGACTTGATGTGGAGTTCATTGGAGATGCATGTTTGATAAGTAAATGTGGATCCTTGATTGCTCAAGGTAGGAGGCATGGTAAACTTTTCAAGCTTGATGCATGTGTGATCTCTAATCATGAAGGATGTATGGCTAGGGAGCAATTGACAAACCAAGAAGTTTGGCACAAGAGGTTGGGCCATCCCAACTTCAAATCTTTGGAGGTAATGGCAAAGAAAGAGCTTGTTCTTGGTCTCCCTAAAAGTCTTGTTGCAAACAATAGTGTTTGTGAACATTGTGCTTTGTCCAAATCTCATAGACTTGCTTATTCTAGATCTACTTCTAGATCTAAAGAAGCTTTTCAACTTGTGCATTCTGATATTCATTCTTCTAGTACAACTAGCAATGGTGGGGCAAAGATGTATGCAACTTTCATTGATGACTTTAGTAGGTATACTTGGATCTATCTTCTTAAAAGTAAGGATGAAGTGTTTGCTGCATTTGTCAAGTTCAAGAATGAAATGGAAAACCAATTCAATACAAAGATCAAATGCTTAAGATCTGATAATGGAGGGGAATACACCTCAAATAGGTTCAAAGACTTTTGTATAGCACATGGGATTAAGAGGGAGATGTCTAGTCCTAGGACTCCACAACAGAATGGAGTGGCCGAGAGGAAGAATAGAACCCTTTGTGAATGTGCCAAGGCACTGAGACTACATGCTAATCTTGCTAAGTCTTTTTGGGGGGAAGCTTTAGCATGTGCTAACTATCTATGTAATAGATGGACAAGTGCTTCCTTGGATGGTAAAACTCCTCATGAGGTTCTTTATGGTAGAAGGCCGAGTGTCAAGCATTGTAGGATCTTTGGATGTACATGTTTTGTCAATATCACACTTGATGATAGAACTAAAGAAGATCCTTCATCAAAGAAGAGTGTGTTTGTTGGCTATAGTGAAGTAAGCAAGGCTTACAAAGTGTACATTCCTTCTACAAAGAAAGTTGTCATAAGTAGGGATGTCATCTTTCATGAAGAGAATGTTTCCAATGTTGTTGATGTTGATGTTGATGTGCCTACTAATCATCATGATGTGCAAGATGTCTTGGATGAAGATGGAGATGCCACTCCAAAGCAAACTTCAAGGAAGACTCAAAGGCAAAGGGCTAAGCCATCAAGGCTAACCTATGATGAAAAAGGAAAGCAAGTGGTGGACAACTCTAACTTTGCTTTTCTTATCTCTTTTGATGAACCAACTTGTGTAGGTGAAGCAATTCAAAAGAAGGAATGGATCCAAGCCATGGATCATGAGCATCAAGCACTCATCAAAAGCAACACATGGAGGTTGGTAAAGCTTCCAAAGGACAAGAACGCAATTGGTTGTAAGTGGATCTTCAAGATCAAGACAAATCAAGATGGATCAATCAACAAGTACAAGGCAAGGTTGGTGGCAAAGGGGTATGCTCAAGAATATGGTATTGACTATGATGAGACCTTTGCACCCGTGGCAAAGATGGTAACTATTCGAATCCTAATCTCTCTTGCAACTCTTTATGATTGGGACATGTGGCAAATGGATGTTACTAATGCCTTCTTGAATGGTGATCTTGAAGAAGATATTTACATGGAGCAACCCGAGGGCTATGTTTCACATGATGAGCCTAATCATGTGTGCTATCTCCAAAAGAGTTTGTATGGGCTAAAGCAAGCACCAAGGAGTTGGTATGCTAAGCTCAATTCCTTCTTACTTTCTCAAAACTTTGTTATGAGTGAGTATGATCATTCTCTCTACTTTAGATTGAATGAAAATGATATCACTTTACTTTTGATCTATGTTGATGACATTATCTTAAGTGGTGGTAACAATCTAGATATAGATGAAATCAAGATGGCACTCAAAAGAGAGTTTGAAATTCAAGATCTTGGTAAACTTCATTATATCTTAGGAATAGAGATTATTAGAACTTCTAAATCTACATTCATATGTCAAGAAAAGTATGTTAACTCTATTCTAAAAAGGTTTCATATGGAAGATTGTAAAGTTGTTTCTACTCCTATGGAATCAAATGTAAAGCTAACTACAAGAAGTAATGAAAGATCCTTCAAGGACATTACTCTCTATAGAAAGCTAATAGGATCTCTTATATGGTTAACCATCACAAGACCTGATCTAAGCTTTGTGGTTGGTAAACTAAGTCAATTTATGCAAGATCCTAGTGAGGCTCATTGGAAGCTAGGAAAGAGAGTACTTAGATACATCTCGGGATCTAGAGATTTTGGCATCTTGTATGGAGGTACTACACCTAACCTTTGTGGATTTTCAGATTCAGATTTTGCAGGTGATCAAATGGATAGGAAGTCAACAAGTGCCTTTGCAATCTATCTTGGAGATGGAGTGGTCTCATGGCTATCAAAGAAGCAACCAACTATCTCTCTATCTTCCACCGAAGCCGAGTACAAGGCATTAACAACATGCACCAAGGAGATTCTTTGGATCAAGAGGATGTTATTGGATCTTCACTTGCTGGAACCAGAGAAGACTCCAATCATACTTTGTGATAACCTTTCAGCCCAAAGCTTGGCAAGCAATCCTGTTTTTCATGCAAGGAGCAAGCACATTGAGATTGCTCACCATTTTGTGAGAGATCAAGTCATTGCCAAAGAGGTGGAGCTTCAACATGTCTCTTCAAAGGAGTGTGTGACTGATATCTTCACCAAACCATTGGGAAAGGACCTATATTTAATGCATAGATCTAATCTTGGAATGTGCTCAAAGACTATGTTGAAACTAGCATCCAATGTTGAAGAGGGAGTGTGAAAATTGTCAACATTTCCTAGCTAGTTTGAGGCCTAAATTGGCTAAAATTGTAAATAGTTTTGGTTCTGGAGTTTCACACGTGTGAACCAGGCCACAATGTTTTTATTTACTGTATTTTTTCAGTATGATGAAGTGTCAAACTTCATACCCTTCAAAATGAGACCATTTTGATGTATTTTGGTCATATAAGCCATTTTTAGCTATTTTTCCTATATAGGGAATATCTAGGGTCAAGTACCTTCTAGAGAGAGGAGAGAGAGTCATCTTCCTCATCCATAAATAGTAGGGAAGTCGTGGAGAACAGGTTGGAGAAACCTTTTGTATGCTTCATTGAGATCAATAGATCATTGTCATTGTTTCTTCCTCCATTGAGAGCATTGTTGTATGTATTGTCTTCAAGCTATTGTGTATGATCTTAGGTGCTTTCCAAAAGTGGTAGGCTGATGTATTATGGACTGTATAATGCTATTTTGGGCCGCACTTGATGTTTATGGAAGTTTCCATTTGTGATAAATGCTTTTTGATCAAGTTCTTTGCATTCTAGGTAGCATAGAATGTGTTGCCAATTCCTAGCTTATGTAGTTTGGAGTGCAAGCATTCAAGCCAATGATCTTGGAGTTTAGATCCACTTAGGATCTGTATTTTTCACATGTAGGAACCTGGTACTTGTTGAAGGATGCGTTTCCGAACCAGTTCAGAGATATTGGTTACAAATCTAGAATTCTCGGTCGTCTGAACAATGTTCAAAAGAAGAGTAAAGAATCTCTTCGTAAATATACACGAAAAGTTAAAAATCTCATAGGAAAACTAACCGGTGTATATCCCGTGGATATGCCGATCGAATGGTTTTTGGCTGGTTTACCACCAAAGATTGATCGGTATTGCAGACAAGGGGACATGACCTCCTTAGCAGCAATAATAGCTAGTGCCAAAAATTTTGAGACCTCAAAACTAGCACGAAAGCGACGATCGACGAAGAAATCTCGAAAGTCGAAGACTGATTCTAGTGACAACAATGACGATTCAGATTCTGATTCAAGTACCAGTTCTTCAAGCTCGGAATATAAAAACAGCAATTCATCAGAATCAGAAGCTGACAAAGGAGAGAGAAAGAATAAACAATGAGCTAAACAAAAGGACGACTCGAAAGTTTTCGAGGATAAGTCATCAACTTCTAAAGTTGAAAAGCTTTGGAATAGTAATATGGCTGACCTTAATAAAAAGTTTAATGAGTTGAAAGTGCAGATCTCTAAAGTTGCAGATAAAAGCCAAAAGCGTATTCTTCTAGTTCAGGAATGTGGTTTACGAAATGTGGAACTTCTGGACACACTAAGGAAGACTGCACTACTGTGAATGTCAAATACATTGAAGATCCTGCCCAGGAGGTACTTTTTATTTTTCAAAAATAATGCAACTACTAACTATGTACAGGGTACTATAGCATCAGCCCAGCAGGATAGACCCAAGTTCGCACCAGGAAGACACAATCCTTCTGAATTTGTTGGACCAGCGAGGTCTCAAACCGCGACTAAACCAGTTTCGAGCAACTGCTACAACTGTGGAGAGTCGGGACATTTTTTTCCTGAGTGTCTCCAACCACGAAAGCCGATTGGTTATGTACCCTTATGCTCGAATTGCAGAGAGCCTGGCCACAAGTATCCTGACTGCCCTCAGCCACAAAGGGCCACGACCCAAATATCAGTATATAGCAACACCAGCTGCTGCAGACATGAAAGCGAAAGCTGCGACTGATGTTGTTGTGCAGAGAATTAACGTTATTGAAGGAAAACTGGCAAAGAGAGAAGATCAGTCCTGGCCAAGTGACGTGGAGGAATTATTCAAAGTCACAACGAGAAGCAAAAGCTCCTCAAAACCTGATCAAAAATCTTCGACAAGACGCAGAAAATCCTCGAAGAAGAAATCCTCTAGCAAAACAACGAACAAATCTACGACTAAAGAAGATCTCAAAGATGACCCTGACTATGACCGCGATGTTGCGAAGCAATTTGCAAAAGATATCTCGGCAGAAGCAAAGGAAATCAACAACGCTGAACTTCAGATAGCTGTTGTAGAGAAGGTGGTCACTTTCGAGGAAGAGGACAAAGAAATCGCGAAAACGAAATTGTCTAGTGCTGTTATCGATAAACCAACCTCGAAATCGAAGACGAAAGAATATGACATTGTGACTGATATTGGATCCCTTCGTCCAAACATTACTTTTGAGCAGCTGTTGGCCGATAACACTTATTACAGAAAGCAACTGAAAGGCCTTTCTGTGCCCAAAAAGAAGAAAAATGTTTCTCTGCCAGATGTTGGTGTTTTGTCTATCGATTTAGGTGATCTCAGTGCACCTGAGATTCATATTAACATTGCGGGATGCCTGATCGAAAAAGTGCCAATTGACTTTGGTTCCAGTGTGAATATAATAACAGAAGACACAGATCATGCTTTCGGACTGATTGACATTCAACCGACACAATGAAACATCAAGTTAGTTGATTCGACACGACAAAAACCTGTTGGAGAACTGAAGGATGTCACTGTCTACATTCAAGCCAGCCATTCACAATGAATTTCATTGTTATCAAACCACTTGGTTTGTTATCCTATTATGTGCTTATTGGACGACCTTGGCTTTATCAATCAAACGCAAGTGTACATTGGAAATTCAGAGAGTTGAGATTTCAAACTGGTGAGACCAATAACCGAGGTAAGCTAGCAACTATTGCGCATGCAACGGATTGGGATCAGAAACTACCATCAGTTCTTTGGGCTTATCGCAACACAGAGAAAATCACAACAAAACAGACATCACATTTTCTTACGTATGGTATGCATCCTATTTTGCCAATTGAATTTGAGGTGAAAACCTTTCGTATTCAAGCTCAATGACCAGATGCATAATGTATAAACGAAAGGTTGACTAATATTGAAGAACTAGATGAAGCTCGAGAGACTTCACAAAAACTAACGGAGGAAATCCAGGAACAAAGAAAGAAGAAATATGATAGTCATATAAAAAAATGTGATCTTAAAGCTGATGATTATGCGCTGATATATGACAGTCGCCATCAAAAGTTCCCTGAAAAACTCCATATGCGATGGCTTGGACCGGATAAAGTCATAGAGGTGTTTGACAATGGTTCTGTGCAACTTCAATCACTTGAAGGTGAACTATTACCTACACGTATTAACGGGTCCATATCTTTTCTAAAAAATTTCACGACTTTTCTTTGATCTTTTCTAGAAATTTTTTAGAAATTTTCGAGACTTCTCAATCTTTCAATATCATTTTAAAAGTATTTTTGAGAACTTTTCGAGAATTTTTTGCGACACTAAATTTGTTAATTAAATTTTCGTAAATCATTTTCGAGAATTTTTCTAGAATCTTTTTTAGCATTTTCTCCAGTTTTTCGAGAAATTTTCTAGTATGTTGCTAAAATTTTCGAGAAATTTTCGAGAGTTTCTGTATCATTTTTTAAGATCCTTCGAGATTCGCAAAACTTTCTAGAATCTTTCTAGCATATTTTCGAAAATCTTTCGAGAATTTCTCGAGATACTTTTTGTATCCCTCCATTAAAGGTGATGGCCACGTGATCATCATTATTCACACGTGTGTACGCTCACATATATTGTTTCTTCTTAATTTATTTCTTTTCTTTTCACAAACGGTCTTCCGTCGTTAAAGATCGATCTGGCAAATTATAGTTTCAAACATTGAGCCATGCACGTCCTCCATAAATGGAAGTCACAGATGTCAAGTCACCATGCCACGTCATCATCCCTTCCACACCGCTTTCGCTTATTAGAGTTATTTTTCATTTTTCTTATTTCCACTTTCTGTCTGCGAGTTTATGTTTTCCTGCGCTCATTCTCTTTGCGATCAAAGCACTCTTTTGCAATCTATTGTGATTCAATTTGCTATCATCAAACATTCGACCAATGGCTTCTGGATCAAGTTCTAGCTCTAATATCATCTAGAAAGCACGTGTAGGAATTCGTCTGGCATCCATCCAGTCTTGTTTGGATCGATGCAGGTTGGGTGATTTGAAAGTGGACCCCTCCATCATCCTCTCTAAAGTCAGTACTGAGTTTGTGAACTCTATCCATTCAATTTCGAAGGAGGAATTCAAAGTTCATGTACAAGGCAAATTCCTCACCATCTCTGAAGATCTGTTCTGCACAGCCCTCAAGTCACCATTGGATGGGAAGTTGGTTGCGACAAATAAAAATTCGGTGGATGAAACTGCCCCCTTCCTAAGCAACTACTTCGTACCCACGAAGGGGTACAAAATCTCTATGATCCGAGATGCAACATTCAAACTGTTTTGTAAATACGCAAACCAAGCAATATTTTTGACGGATGTGGATGCGACAATTTCAGTTCAAAATTTTGGTTACATATTGGATGCGCTTGCGGGTAATCCAGTGTGCTTCGGTGTTATCACATACAAAGCTTTTTTGCGCTGGTTCAAACATCAAAAGTTTTCTGGAGTCGGAGCCCATGTTTCTCGCTTGTGCGCTCATTTTCAAATTTTGACTGAGCAAGAGAAAATATTGTTGATGGAAAGGATGTTGGCTCCCAAGCCAATTGATCTTTCCAGTCTCATTTTCGTACCTATTTCGGTTACATACGATGCTGCACCAGCAGTTGAAGTAGCAGCCACCACTACTATGGAGAGTGAAGTTGTGGCAATGGATACCGATGTTGTTGCTGCTGCTGATTCTTCAAAGCCAGCATCTGCTTCCACATCTCAGAAGCAGCAGAGTGCATCCACCTCTGAGGATGACGCAACCCAGTCCGACACATCAGACAAAGGACGAACAGCTGTTGAAGGCGACACTGGAGCACCTATGACAGATGAAGAAGAACCAGACGACCAACCCCAGTGGTTTCGATCCATAACAGAGAAAGCCAAAAATCTAGTGGCTGAAGTATATGAGTTTGACAAGTACCACCGACAACTCACGATGCAGCTTATCACCTTAGAGAGAAAATCTCTAGACTCTTTGAAGGAGTCCTTCGAGAAGATCGATTCGCTCGAATCAGACAACACGAAGCTGATCGAACAAACTCGTTCTCTCGAAACACAGCTTCAGATTCTAATAAAGGAAGCTGACCGCTCGAGGATGCGAAGGCTCTTGTCGAGGAAGAGTTGGCTAAGCTGAAGGAGCTCTCGAGTGATGTCACCCCATCTTGCAACGGGCCCGATGCACAGAATCTTAAGCAACAATTCGAAGATCAGAAGCTGCCTGTTGAGTTGCAAACTCGGGACTTGGCAACTGCATCTACATAGCCAGAGCAAATGCGGCGAAATCAGTCGAAGGTATGTGTTGACAGATTTCGTGCATTTGCTGAACGCTTCTGGAAATGGTGTCCACATGCTTTTAATATTGAATTGCAATGGCGTGTGGATTACATAATGCTACCAGGCGTAGTAGGCATCGCCTTCGACAAATGGAAGCAACCTTGGGAGAAGGACGACTTTCTCTGGTTATGGGCCCAGCTCTCTATCGAGCAGAAAGGATGTCTCTGTTGGGGCATAATCCAGGGTAAGTTCCAAGTCGCACCTTTCGGATCAGCAGAGTTATACATAGGCTCTTCGGCTATGTATGCTCTTGAATATATTCGAATCAAAGAACTTCAATTTTTGTGGAACGAAGATAATAAGCGACATTTTTGGAAGCGAAAGTCACAGTTTCAGTTGTACAAACCACAAGCTGTTGCGGATTTAGGCGCATTCGACGATGTAGGTTTGTTGATTAATATAAATATGGCTTATCCGGAATTGTTCAATCTTTATGTGGATTGGGAGTGAAACCTTGAAGAATATTTTGCGGAGATTCGACATAATCTGCAAGATAGAAGGAAGTCATTCCGTTATAAGTAGTTCTGTACACATACATTTTGGCAGTTTGGTACCTTTGCGGTGAAGACATTATTTTTTGTTCAGAATCTTTATGTTAAAATCAATTTTATTAGATTTTCAGCTCGTTACTGTAAAGAAATCACTCTACGTAGTGATTCAGACGAATACCAAGTTAACTCAGGAGCTGTTCGATGGAACATTACTCCCGGTTAAGTTAGAAGAATTCGGCAACTTACCAGTTGGCCGCTACACAAAATCAAAAGAAGACTTGATCTTGATCGAAGCTCAACAAAACTTGGAGCTTGTTCAGAAATTATATGAAGAATTGAATCGTTCATGGATATTCATTCATGCCTTTGTCGTGGTGATGTTTCTATGGGATGCTGAATTTTTGAAGTTTAAAGATGTTTTGAAGTTTGATTCCAGTTTTCATCAACAATTCAAAGATCAACTCAAAACAACCTATTCAATTAAAGAAACAACAAGACACATATTCTCTAAGATGAAGAAATATCTAACAGACGAAATACACGAAGGAATATCTTTTCGCCTCAACGAAAATCTGACGAACAAGAATGTTTCTCGAATAATCCTCGAAATGAAGATGATATGTTCACGAGGGTGTTTCACATTGAGGAAGGGGATATGTGATGCCACGAAAATATTAAATATTGAATATCAACATAAATATGGCATGATATACTCGAAAATGAAGATATGAGCTGGTTAAGTATAAATCATGAAGAGGCCTAAGTCATTTTTCGGGATTAAGGGCAAGACCTTTAAAAGGAAAAGACATTCCCTTGGATAACCTTTATTAGGTCGTCCATACGAAACGACTAGATACGAAAAGACATGTTAAAGTAGAGTAACTTTAACTCATAGTTAAGTATACCTCCTATGGTATAGTTGAACGTATTTTCATTCTCATTGTTAACTAGACCCTTTCGTGGGAGCGACGCACCTATTCTTTAAGAGGTGTGTCTGTTCGACCCACAGAACATATATAGATCTCACATTTCAGTCTCGATCATCGAGAGAGAAGAGTTTATGCTTATGTAAGAGATTGAAGAAGTGAATAGAGTTCTGTGAGTTATTCTCTCTTATCTTTGTTCTCCGCACTGTTGAGTGTGAGTGATCTTGAGTCTGCTAACAATCTCTAACGCATTTCATGAATTACTCTCTGATCAGATAGATGCTCTAGTGCATTACAGTCGTTTGTTGTGTATTCGTAAAGCATGCTCTAAAGAACTGTCTTAAAACCATCTTATTCGTCCGTCGCGAATACTTTCTTTTCGTCTGAAGAATTGAGTCTTTGTTCTGTTTTCCTTATTGGCATTGACATAAGTTTCTAACGTGTTCTAAAACTCTTCGTGTTCTTTAACTATTAAGTTGGGCTTTAGTTGTTGAGGACTTTTGTCTAGAAACAAATTGTTCGCGAACGCGATTAATTAATTGTCTGCACAATCGCAAATACATCGAACAATTCTCGATTCTCTGTTGACACCTTAATCAGCCAGAGTGTAGTACTGTTGTACTACTCTGATAACATCTCATCTGTAGAACGCGCCAGATTGTTGTTCTGAATTTATTAACCTTACCCATCCCAAACATAAGTAATATCGGTTACTTTTTAATGTCTGTCGACAACCAAAATAACACTCGAAACCACTTGTCATAAATTGTACCAAAAACATAACTTTCTAACGTTGTCCTCTATGGGAACGACATTATTTACTATAAAATTTATATTAACCATGTTGGTATAGTACGACAGATATCTATTCTAGAAACTTGATGAATGGAGGAGGAGGGATTCATAGATTCAAAGGTTGATGTCTCAACCTCTTCCGAGATCTGAACTATAAAAAAAAAAAACACAAACCTTGTGTGATATTCAAGAAATTTACATCTTTACTTACATATATTAGAAGATGTAGAAATCTTAAACTACTCAAATGGTGAGCGCACATCATGTCTAGTCTCTACCTGTGAAGAGAAAAGGAATGTAAAAGGTCACTAAAATACATGAAAAAAACTGGACTTTGTGAAATGACTACAATAGTAACTATATCTCTGAATCTAACATAATGGTCATAGAAAACCTCAGCGCTCTATCGTGTAGTCTCAAATACATACAAAAATGGACAAAATAGCAACCTGAAGTAGCGTGGAGAGGAGGCCACGGGCCAGCGTGCGCCCTCATTGGAGAAGGTGAAATGGTGCATAGAAGGGTTTGGCGGCCGGTCGAGAGGTTGTTGACTATCGAAGGATCGTCAACTATCAAAGAATCTGACACTCACGAGTGGTGACTCTTTGGCATTTCTTTGACTTATTTGGTTGACTTTGTGTAGTGTCGAGCCTATCTCGAACTTGCGTGTTTCTGTAGGTTCTTCATCTACAACAGGTTTTTGAGTAGATAACTAGGCATGGGACTCTGTCGTGGATACCTGAAAGGAATAACTAGTAACATAGACTCATAATTTGCCTCGACCAAAGATGTTATTTTCGTTGACGAGCACCCCTCTCATAGTTATGTTACACTTTCTCTTTTTGTTAATGCTATATCTGGTAATGCACTTGTTTGGCCAAGTGTTTGGGCTCAAGTTGTTGGAAAAATTATGCTCACATGACCAGAGACAGTGGTTGGAAGATTATGCTCACATGGCTAGAGTGGAGCTCTAGAGACAGTGGTTGGAAGCTCAATCCACATATTAGGAGACCATATTTGTCTTGACATGCTACAAGTTCGGACTCTCAAGAGTCTTTTGACTTAGATACCATTTTCATAGGAGTTATCCTCCAAAAAGGGGCGCATTGACAACGACCTCCGTTTGCTTTCCTTCGGGTTTGAAGTTTGATGCCTCTTCGCTTTCCTTTTTTGATCTTCTATGTCTCACAATTGAATTCAAACTTTTGACCTCAAGTGGAGGAAAGTGGCACATATTGGGTACACCACTAAGTGGGTAGCCTCTTTCGTGTTGGTAAGGTCCTCCATTTCTTTCTTTTAGGTCTAAACTTTGTCTCAAGCCTGTCTCATTGGGAAGAACTAAAAAGCATTTGGGAGTTTCTGTGAACAATTTCACAACATAAAGTGAGTTTAGGTTCTGCATTGACTTTTAAACAACCATTATTGAAAGAGCTTTGAAAGCCAATATCTTTTGAGAACGAATTGGTACTTTTTTTTTCCTTTGAAAAAGAATCTCAATTTATAGAACAAACCGTGGACAACATTTATTGAAGAGTCAATATTTGAGCAAAAGAGAGATTTAGTGTTAAGTAGCTTGGCTGGTGGACCTATAGTGTTTATTATGGGCATAGAATTGATCTTAGTGCAAAGTAACTAATGATGGGAAATTTCTTAAAACGAATGACATGTTGAAAAAGAATTTGTCTTTTGTAGTGGGTAAGACTTGCAATCGTGGTCACACCAGATAGAGTCAACTCGTGAGATTTGGATGCTATGTTGTTGACATGTAGGAGCCATGTGTTGCACGACGTTTAGGCTAGGCCGATGTTTGGATTTAGTGTACATTATGCATAAAAAATGCTACTACTTATTTGTCTCCAATACAACCTAGAAAATAATCCCAAAAAACATAAAATTCATGCAAAAATCATGAGAGTTTTATCAGTGGTTATTCGATCAAATTCAATGGAAAATTCTCACTCAATGGATAGGATAACTGAATGATCCTCCTCCAAAAAGTTGTGAGATGGAAAAGACTAAAAGCCTTCTATCCACTCCCTTGACTCATGTGAGGCCACGAAGGTGATATGCCGAAAAGAAAAATGTTAAAAGATAATTGAAGGCCTCTTGGTCTCCAAGGGGAGGCTACTGGGACCAATAAACATAATTTGATAGGCTAGGCTCGGGCAATAGTAAGCTGCCACGTTAGCTAGCGCGTGGCCGGCATGTTCCCTGCCGGCCGGCGGGCACCGTTTTAGGGTCTGCCAGTTTTCCTTATATTTTACGTGCATACGAGGAAGTCAATCTCGCAATTATGGCGCCAGCGCCGGCGGCACTTTGCCGGCCGGGCGCGGGGCCCTCGCGCCGCATGCCATACCCACTTGCGTCCTGGACGCAATTACACCTAGATGATATTCACCGTTGGATATGTGCAATACGATTGAGATCTCGCCACGTGGAGACACAGTCTAATCGATAGTGTCCACGTGGTATTATGACGCGTGGCGGGCATCCAAGTGGCCCAAGGAGAAGATATCGCGTGCTTCTAAGTAGTATCTTCGTCGGGGCCTGTGCCCCTGTGCCCCACGTGACGTCTGACACGTTCCTTTCAGAAATATTTGGCATGCTGGGCTGACACCTGTCCGTCGCAAAGGTGTCCACGTTCTCTATCCGGTCAACTAAGCACCGACACGTGTCAATACCGTACACTCTGTCCCTTGGTATCCGCGATCAATCCCATGATCTGCCTTCATTTTCCTTCTGTTGTCGCCAGGCTTGGCAGTTTGGCAGCCTTCAATGCACGTCAAAGCCCTTCAAAAAAAAGGGCACACTATCAGTTGAGAGGAAAGCTGAAAGTTTGCCCTTCTATTTGAAAAGCATATTTGAAAAGTCAAAGTCTCTACAGGGTAAAATTTGTCACTTGAAAGTAAAACGAAAAAAATAACCCTTCAATTTGAAGGGCGAATTTGATAAGTCAAATTTATACAAGGTCAAAATCTGCTAGTTGAAAGTAAAAACTTGAAAAGCTGGCCTTCTATTTGAAAGGCAAATGTGGCAACTCAAATTTCAACAAGGTCAAAATTTGTCAGTTGAAGTAAAAGCTCATGAGATAGCCCTTCAAGGCTTCAATCTGAAAGCCCTAGTGAAAAGTCAAACTCAATGAAAGGTCCAGAAATTGTAATTTTACTTCTTAAATACATTATATTTGGGGAAGAGCAGCATTTCTCTATTAAAAAGCTGAAATCTTTTTACATTTTTTAATTGAAAAAAGTAACCTTGAAACGTACAAGTCATTTGAAAGTTACAAATCTGAAAGCCCATCAATTTGAAAGGTAGCATGCACCTCAATTTCCAAAGCCTACACCATTCTCTCTCTTTCTTCCATCCTCAGCTGAAAGTGAGAGCTCCCTTCCTTCCCAGCCCACCTCACCCTTTCTCCAAGTTTCGATCTTTATTCCTTTCCAGGCTCTTCTGTGACGTCCTTTTCAATTTGTCATCTTCAAAATTCTAGCTTGACATCTGTTTTTCCATGCTGTGTGGACTCTAGTGTCTATGATCTATCTATCCATTTCTAGGTAGGTGTTCGGTCTTGGCTTTGCTGCTGCAGTGGCCCAGCAGCAGCAGGAGCGGCAGGCAGCAGCTGGCCCTTGGGTAAGGTGGAAGATGCAGGCCCATTTGGACGAAAGCTCTAGCACAATCGCCTCAGTTGTGCACCTTTTGCTTCTTTGTAAGGGCATTTCTCAGAAAAGATAAGTTGATTCAGGAATTTTCGCCTGCTTGCTGCTGTTGCCTTATGCACAGGGTTGTCTCTGCCGAGAGGATTGTCCTTTCTTGGAAGCTGGGTTGATTTTTTCAACTAATCTTGTCAGATTTGCCCCTTTCAGAGCTTGGATCTGTTGGGTGTATCAACAATCCAATTGCTTGTGTCTTCTGGTTAGTTGGAGTTATGTACTTTTGAGTTCCAGGCGGATCTGAAATCTGGATAGAGATTATGAATTTGTTTGTCTGTCTAAAGAGACCCTGAACACCACGATCTTCCATGCCTGGGTCTAACACACATTCACATTTACAATTTCTATGGAAGTGAAGCAACTTATTAGTTGTGTAGTTATTTGAGAAACATTGAGACATAATTTTGTAATTGGAATAATTGCCAGAGGCATGGTATTTTTGTGAACTGTTTGTGATCATTATCTGTACATAGCTTTATGGATGGAAATGAGCTCTTTAATAATTGTTGCGAGTGCGTTTTGACCCACCTGTTTTGCATTCCTGAGCCATCTTTATATCCTCTGTTCCCATCTGTAGGTGCTCTGAGTGGATACGTTTTGGAAGTTGGCTGGAGGAGTTTTGTAAGGATTGAATGACCTTCAGCCGTCGTGGGTTGGATCAGCTAATTTCGTAAAGAAGACAGGTTGATGGTAAAGCCACCCAAAGGGGATCCCTGCAGTCCTCGTTTGTATCCGATTTGGAGCAGCTTGACTTATCTGGTATGCTATTTGTGAATCCGCAGTCCTGTAAAAAGACTACTTCAATCCTAGAAAGTCTGAAAAGATGGGGATCCAGTCTTAGGCTCTAACTCCCCTGTATCGCATCTCTCTAGATGCATGTATCCGTGTATTTGTTTAGACATGTTTGGAATTTTATTCGATCATAGCAGGGGAGGCTCAGCTTGTGTTTTCCTGCCACTGGGCACACTTCTCTGTCTGCATAAGAAATAGAAGTGTGGGTTTGTCTTTCTTTACAGGAGTGGGCGTTTTTGTTTTCTGGATTTATGGATCTACTGCTGCTAGTGGATACAGCAACTGGATTGCAGGGAAAACCAGACAGGAAACTCTGTTAAAAGCAGCAGTCAAGAGACCTGTCATCAGAACCTGTTCAACCCTCTAGCTGCTCTTGTGCAGTGGTTAATTCCTGCAAACTCTCTATTCTTGGCCAGGAGTTTGGTTAAAGCTTTCACCAACACGTCCCACGCCCTCCTAGCTCCTCACCTCTTGGACAGTCACTGAAGTACTTCTTTCTCAGACTCATACCCAGGCTACTTTTCATAACGGCATTCCCTAAGCTCGCCAGCATCATTTCTCGTAATCTCATCCCTTATCCCAGGCATTTAGAGGAGCAAATGTGAATGAAATTATGAACTTTAACCAGATGGTAACTTTCGGTAAGGGGGGTGGTAGTGTGCATTTTCCTCCCGAAATGTTGCAGGGATTAGAGGAATCAATGGATCTACTGAAAGACAGCTCCTCGGAAAGTCCTCAGGCAGGACAAGCTTCTTCACAAGGGTTCATGAATGTACTAGCGCTTCTTCAGCAGAATATAGAGCACCTGCAGACGCTTGTTCGCCTCATAGGTCAGGGAGGCCAATTTAATGCAGCTACACAACAGCCACAGATGAAAGCAGCTGCAGGAATGGCAACAGTCATCACGCAGCTGATAGCAGTAGCTGCAGGGTTGCTTCCACAAGTACATCAACAATCACCACAACCAATGTTCAGTTTTCCAGTTAATCACCTCAGTGGAGAAGCTACGTCAGGCATGGATTTTTTCCAGCAGAACTGCTCCGAAAATTCGCTTGCGTCGGCATTAGGAGTGTTTGCTGGCAACAACCCTTTCGGCTCCCATGTAGGTGAAGAAAAACAGAGTGCTATGGGTATGGGCTGTACTGTTGGAGGAACTGGACTAGATGGATCTATAGAACTTGCTGAGCATTTATTAGGCACACATGGTAGCAGCGACGTTCCAAGAAATTATGTTGGAGTAGACTTGGGGTTACATTCTTGCACTGATCTTACTGGGAACATCAGTTCAAGGAGATGCAATTCAGCAATGACTAATGAAAATTCTTTCATGCTGACTAATTCACTGGAGATAAATGGATCTTTGGAAGATCAGGAGCCTGGAAATGGTTTTAGGGATGATGAGGATGAAGGGGAAGCAGAAAATTTACCCCCTGGATCTTACGAGTTGATTGAATTGGATGCCATGGAGATTCTTGCAGAGCATACTCACTTTTGTGAGATTTGTGGGAAGGGCTTCAAGAGGGATGCAAACTTGAGAATGCACATGAGGGGCCATGGAGATGAGTACAAGACTGCCGCAGCTCTGGCAAAGCCTGACAAGTTTTTGCAAGACCCATCACTTAGAAGGCCAAGAAGATATTCCTGTCCATACCTAGGTTGCAAGAGGAATAAGAAGCATAAGAAATTCCTGCCTCTCAAGACAATGCTATGTGTGAAAAATCATTATAGGCGGAGTCATTGCCCAAAGATGCTCACTTGTAACAAGTGCAAGGTGAAGAAATTTTCTGTGGTGGCAGATCTGAAGACTCATGAGAAGCACTGTGGCAGGGAAAAGTGGCAATGTTCCTGTGGCACCACATTCTCAAGGAAAGACAAATTGTTCGGACATGTGGGCCTGTTTGTTGGCCACACACCAGCCACTCCTCTTTATGAAACTGAGTCACCTGGAAATGGGGAAAAGGATAACAATGAAATGGGATTTATCTGTGGAAATATGACTGCCAATGGTCCCAGGAGAATTTCTGGAAAGGGAACGATAGCTGGTTTTGGTGGAGGGGATGGATTCGGGTTTGGAGCTGGACAGGATTCAGTGGTTGGTTCTGAGGTGAAACCAGAAATTTCTCCTGCAAGGATCCTTGGAGATGGAGATAGCTGTGCAATAGATGGAGGAGCAAACTTACAGCTAAGGGATTCAAGCAAATTAGGGCTCACGTTGTCTGAAAGTGAAAGTGCCATATCAGGAAGACAACTCTCCACTTTGTCATCATTTCAGCAAGCAGGTGTCTCACTCTTGACAGGTCCTTCCAATTTTCATGGCTTATTTGGAAGCAACTATTTACAGGCTCATAATGGGCCTAAACAGAGCACAAACAATCTTGACTAGCCCAGGAGAGTACGTTGAAGCCAAGAAACTGCAGAATTCTGATTTGTTACTGAAGTTTTAAAATCAGATATACTCGAATTGCTATCTTGGCAGAAGAGCAAGATCTTCCAGCTTTTCAAGCACATTCAATTTTATTTCCTACCGCGGAATCCAATCCTGCCGAAGATCAATGTCAAAAGCATTCCAGGATCTCCACATCCTGGCAAAAATCTACCAACATATGGAAGGCGGTCCTTTCATATTCTTTCCTACTTGAAACCATTCTGACCTGCCTCTGTGTCAGTACTTGCAGTGGAATAGCATATCTTTTGTGTACTGCAATTTCATTACTTAAACTTTATGCTATGGTTGATAGATATATCAAGGTTGAAGAACTTTACAGCTCTCAGCTGTTGAGCTTGGTTCTCTTTGAGTGGCAGCTTCTTTCAATTCTCTTAGCACATGGCTGACTGCAGCCCATTTTAGAAAAATGCTTCTTTAGCTTCTGATCTGGTAGTGACCAGAGAGTAGATTCACATTGTGTACATTTTCTGCAAGATTCATATTTGCATGTTACTACAGGTCTATTTATCTGGGATTTGGAATTTGAAGCTAATTCAGCTTCCATGTGTGTTCAATTATAGAACTGGACCTGCTGTAATAAGTGTCCTGTAGGTGAAGACTTCCTCTCACTGACGTCTAGAGTTTGAATTTACTTACCCCAGACAAGCAAAAAATCTATAGAACTCCTTTCATCACCTTGAGATTTGGAGCTAGATTTCTACTTAGGTGGACATCACCTCCAAGAAAGTGATCATGATGGCCCATGCCTCTCTTCCAAAGAAGTTCTGGGCAGAAGCTATTATTACAGCTACCTACTTGCAGAATCGATCCATCACTAAGGCCAATCAAGCTGTAAAGTAGATTAATCTTTGTTCAGCAACGTTGATTAAAAGGTCAATACATAAATAGACTTACTTAGATTGATAAAGTTCCATCAGTGATCAAAGACAGTTCCTACAGAACAAGTGTAAGGATGTGACTGACAAATTCAAGCAACCCGAGCAATGAAGATTGGATGGATGCTTGGATGAGACATGCCTACATGCAATGAGAATGACTAGTTTTTGTAAGAGCAAATATATTGAACTATAGCAAAGAAATTTAAACTCTACCCTAGAAGTAGATACAACCACAGTAAAAGGCTTTTTACTTACTAGTCTTTTCATTAGGGGATTCCAAACAACGAACAGGATTGGCTTAGTTGGTTAGCTTGGCATCTAGTGTTTCTTTGGTCCCAAGTTCAAGCCCCCCATGGAAACAAAGATGCATTTCATGGATTCCATAGGCAGTCACTCCCAAAACCCTTCAAGCCATTTAACAAGGCTGGTTAGCTTTGCATCCAAAGTTTCTTTGGTCCCAGGTTTTATCAAGCCCCCCTTGGAAACTAAGATGCAAAACCCTTCAAGCCAAGAAGTTATTTTTGTGCATAGAACCCAAATTGAATAGCCATCCAAGTGGTGCCTCGACTCATCTATTGAATCATATAGATACATTAGTTTGTAGTATTAAGCAATCAAAAATATTTCAAGTATGAGAGATTTATATCTTAAGATGCATTCAACTCTTCTTTCTTGTCTTCACTTACACTTGTTTGTTGACATCTCAATCTAGTTAATGAAGGGAAACAAACCAAATGCGATTTGTTTTCTAGTCATTGTAGGCTTTATGGTGGTTGAAGGCATTGTTGTTTTGGTAAGAGATTTTGGTCTTGCCAAATGTAGTGCTCTTGTAAGGGCCTACAAGCTAGAATTGCTCTAGGTAGGTTTAAGTTGAGCACCTTGATTTTGAGGATACAAATTTATGAGTATTCCAAATTCAGGCACTCATGGAAATCCTTGTGAATGTGAGCCACAATTAAAAGTCATGTATACATTTTTTTCTCTTGTATGTCCTCGTTTGTGTAGCAAATTGTAGTCTCAAACTCCAGTGCCTCAAGTAAAGCAAAAGGAAGAACTAACCAATGCACCACTTGTTAGACAGCCATGAGTGTAGTTATGGAATAAACACTCGCTAGTCCCTTGTGGCACATTTGTATTTTATCACACGTCAGTCAATGATGTTTTTCTTTTTTTTATGGCTTGCTAATAATCTTACATCTTCGAACATGATTAGTTAGATTCAAGCGAAATTTATGTTGAAAACTACTCGAACTTCTTGGGGTATTTGAGAGTGGGTTGAGCTAAGGAATGATTAGCATCAATTAGCTTATGCTTGTCCTCCAATAATTCTTTGAAATTTACAGCAGATTATGATATATAATATGTTTATTTTACCTTTAAACTATGGATCTTTGAAAAAAAAAACTTAAATCAAATTCTTGGCAAGTTGGATTCGATTACTTCCACCTTATTTCGCTCTTTTTTTTCTACTTTCTTCATTTTGCGCATGTAAATTTTTCATCCATGCATCTATCTTATCATTTACTTCCTTTTTGGAACATGGATCCTACTATCTCGTCAACTTTGTGAACTTAGTCATGTTTGCCTTGCTTTTGATATCTCTTGGGTGTAAATAGTGCTCTCAATAATATTCTAATCACGTATCTTCATGATCCAAGTTCTGTAGATCTCTAAACAATGTAGTTGTTAAAATGGTTTATTGAATATACCAATTATCTCGATGCATATATAAAGTTCACAATCAATCAGAACAAAAAGATATGCGAAGTCCAACAAAATTGCTTCCTTGATTCAATACAATCTAAACACTCTAAGAAGTGAGATTGTACAAATTCCCACAAATGAATTTCATAAGTTTATTTGTAGGGTGCTATGTAGCTAGGAACATTAATTCAAAAATAAAATGTGTCATAGAGCCAATTTTGGATGTTTGGGCTTTGTTACATACAAAATATTTGTTCACTTGAAAATAATTTCATGTGAACTCGTAGTTTCTCATACACATTCATCTCTTACAAAATTCTCCAATTGCAATAGTTTTGACATCTCACCTATTTACTTACACATACGATTGTTAGGCTTAAAAATCATTAAATTCATGTATTGTACAACTACATAATGCGTATGATTATTTGCTTTGTACATCTTCGTGGTTGCACATGCTTCTCTTAGGGCATCTCTACAATATTATGATGTGGAAAAGGATGAGATAGATTATTTGAAGAAAGGTTGTGAGGACACATAATAAGTTTTGAAAATGTTTGCCCATTATGTGATTGTCAATTGGAGGAAAAAAAAACATATTTTGGTATGAATTGCTGCTAAGCATCTATATTTTCACAATCTTATTCCAGTATATTGTACATGCCACACCGTATTTAAATTACTTAAAAAACAATTTTGATGGTTGTCATCCTATGTTAGGGAGAGTCTTGTTATAAGTGGACTAAACATTACTTTTAAGGAATATCTGTTCTCATACACTTTTTTAAAGATAATATTCCTACAATGATAGTTGTTCTTCGGAAAGTTATTTTTGACCTTTAGGATACATGCCAAAGGTTTCTTTTGTAAATTAAATGTTCAAGTTCTGAATGCCTCACTAAGCTAGCATTTTCATTTTACTAAAATGTGATTTGATCATATAAACTAAGTCTTTGATGCCAAGGTACTACGAGCATGGAGTGTCTTAGTATCTTTATGAACATATGTGCTACAAATTCGGTACGTGTCAAGGTTGTACGCAATAGTATCCAATATGGAATATTTGAAATGTAGATTTTGCATTTTATAGCATCACTATTCATCTTTATATGTACATCATAGGCTCAACATATCATCGTTTGTAATGTTATAGTTGATTGATGACTGAATTAAAGATTCTAAATTGCATAATTATTCACAATTAAATGAAATATCATCTACCAAATCTACAAAATGCATGAAAAAGATATATTAACTTTTATTTTTTCTACTCAACCAATATACTATCATGACATACACAATGCGAGCTACATGTCCATAAAAGTAAATATAATGTGAAAGGACAATAATGCAAAGGTGTCAACTTCTATATATTTCTCGAGTAATACAAGATTAAAAAAGTCTTTACTATAGCAACTTATGGAAAAAACATGTGCACATCTTGAACATTGCAAGGACATGGTGGACTAGTTTCATATATGGTGAATACTCTTCTAAATGTTTGCATCTGGATATGGTCAAAGTGTCATATCAATCAAGTACAAATAATACTTTTCAAGGTTGAAAACTTTCCACACAATTTGTTTTCAATATTTGTCGTAAGCGCAACTAGCCACGGTAAAAAAGTGTTTATGATCATTAGATGTTTCAAGTACTAGACATCAAAACTTTAAAAACTTGTCATGCTAAAAAAGCACAATGATATACAATGAGAAAGCTATATTGCATATTGGACAACCTTTGAAAATTTGATTGAAATTGAATAAAAAATATGCACAGACAAAAATAATACCCATTTATGAATTATGTAAAGCTCTAATGAAAGTAAAACTACTCATTTTGAAAAGGATAGAGAAGGTAGAGCCCATCTAAAAGCTCTCTTCCTTATTATTAGCTTGTGAATACTTGAAAATTGTTGGAACATGGTGTAATTGTTGCAAAATGTATCATTGACATATTTATCGCAACATTGTGTTCAAATGTTTATTTGCTCAAAGGACAAATACTACATCATAAAGAAAATTTACAAGTCCTCATTATAAAATAGGAAAAACACATAATCTTGAATTGGAGGCCACCCATGTACACAATTCAAATAAAATTTAACAATTCTAAACAAAAAAGTACAACACATGGAGACTGCTACATGAGTAACCAAGGGCTCAACATGACCGGTATGATGTTAGTTGATGACCTGCCCCTGACGTGTCGATGCAGTATCTCATCACCCAAAAAAGGATACCACACTATCTCAAAGCATTTTTGATAAGTCAAAGTTTTAGCAAATTCACTCTAATACCAAGGGTCCAATGACATCAAATTGAGAGAGAAACTAATTTAGATTAATGTTTGTTCTTTAGTAGAAATGAGGACAAATATAGATTGGGAGTTCATTAGCTTAATGTTAAAATTTCTCGAGTCAAGAAAGGAGGCTAAAAGCAAAATGACAAGCATCAAGTTAGGGTGGGGAGAAGGGGAAGTGACGATGGCGGAGATGATAATGGACTCTTTCACCCTTACCACAGCAAAGTTATCCATAGCGGCAACAACAAATAGAGGGAGAGTAGTGATGGCAATGATTGTAATGCATTTTCCATATCTAAAATGGTTGTACTTTCATTCCTTCAAAGGTTGTACAGCTAAAGAAAAATCCCTTTTCGACAATACTCTAGTATGTAGTTGATGCTTCCCTCTAGTTCAATCACCCAGCTGCTATTCTCAGGATTGATTTGGATAAAGCCTTTGACCACATCAAGTGAGATTTCATTTACGCTTGTTGCCAACATTTTTTTCTTCTCCCTTTCTCATTGTTCTTTTTCAATTTCAATGAACCTCTCATTAATCGTCTCCTTTGCCAATCTCTTCTCCTTGCTTTCATCCATTCACCTCAAACATTATCCCTATGGTCCCCCACCTTTTTGTTGATGATATTGTCTGCATTTCAGAGCTTCATGAAACTTTTGTCTCTCTTCTAGTTGATGAATTATCTCGGTTCTATTCTTTTTCTAGTTTTAGTACTAAATTCAAGAAGTCTAATACCATCATTCTCTCGCATAATGATCCTTCGTCCTAGTGTTGTTCTCTTAAGTCAGCATCCTCCAACATGGCACTACATGTTCAAGTACTTGGGTTCTCTTGAAGCTTCTCTTTGCAATCATGATAGATTTAACTGGATTTTCTTTAGAGTCATTGTCAAGATTCAACTCTAAAACTCTTATGATCTTTATTTCCCTACTCATATCATTGTTTTAGATCATATAATTTTCTCTTATTTCACTCACTCCCTTCTCTTTGGTCTCTTTCCTCCCTCCTATCTTCAATAGTCAAATTTTTTTGAAAGTTCCTTTGAATTAATGGCCCGTCATTCCTTAATTGTGGGACATTTGTATTGACCCTTCAAACTTGATGCCTTTGATTGACTTGACCCTTCTAATTCTTCTCTTTGGATCCACTCTAATTTCCCATTGTCTCAATCCTAGGCTTTGCTCTTGGCATCTGATCTCCCTATTGTCTCATGTTCTTCTAAATGTTTTGGATATTTCTTTCTACTCAACTTTACTCACACTCAATGTCTCACTACTAGATTTTTGCCTCTTTTTTTTAATGCTACTTATAGAGTTTTGCTCTCCATGAGAGATCTCACTAATTGGGATGGTAGTAACGTTGTTTTCTCCCTTGAGCCCTTTGGTTTTCAAAGATCATCACCTTGGACCTCAAACCCTTAGCTGCCGTTGAATCTACAATTTTTTTGAAACATCTCTCCTAAAAGCATTACCTCTTCATGTCACATCAAGGAATTTGTGTACTCCTCTTGTCTTGCTTGTCTAAAATAGATCTCAATCTCTCGATTCTTGAATCTAGCTTTTATTCTGTGCCTTTTCTCGTTGTGACTAGCTTGTAAGAAGAACGGTAAGCTTTCTCATTCTTCTATCTACATCTGTACCAAAGAATGCAACTCTATTTTCTCATGGTTTGATTCCAAATGCCTTACTAGTGACTTTGGAGCACTTGCAAGGTGTTTGATTGCTATAATGCAAGAATAGAGGTCAATTGCTTATAATTGGGTTGTATGGGATTCTAGAAGGAATATTCTCTCCCAAATGGAGATTACATATACTTGTGGAACTCGCCCATCTCCCTATCGGATTTTTTGATTCAAGAAACCAGGATCCCCTCCTCTCTTGTATTCATACACCATGGCTTGGAGGTGAAGTGGTTAGGGTATTGACTAGCCATTTCATGTTGGTTGGGTGGCTTGGCTCCATAAGTTTCCTTTTGGTTACATGCAACAAGATCTAGGTAATTCTTCATGTGGTGATCCTGACAATGGTATCAAAGCACCCTCCTACTGCAATTTTTATCAATTACACCTCACACATGTGAAGACTAGGTGGCAGGGTGACATGGCAAGTGTCTTCATAACTTCCTCTCCCTCTGTATTGTGCTTTACAATGACCAAATTGGAGTCCTGTAGCAAAAGTTATCACAGTCGGAAGTTTGGTAATTTTTAAAGTAATTTGAAAATTTTCTGAAATGTTCTGATTGCATGCTTTTCCAGTGTTGAAAATATTTGGATGAACCTATATGCATGTTTGGATGCATGATACAAGGTGGTACAATAGGTTGATCAAAGTAATTTCATGCTTGAATACAATTTTATATAAAAGTAGTCAGAAAGCAAATTTCCCAGTTACTAGGTATTTTACGTAAAAAAATTTAGATTTTTTTAGAAATAACTACATGTCATGTCTAATGCATGCCAGATGGAATCCTTTTGAAATGGGATGGCAACTGTGAAACTGCCAAGTCGATGCTTTAAATCGATTTTCACAGTTTTGGTCCATAGTTAACGGAATTTGAAAGTCCTAGTTACGTAAAATTTCGAAAGAACCGTGGATGTTTTGGATTGTTCCAATTCCTTGATTTTTGGTCAAACAGAAATGGCTTATAAAGTGAATGACCTTACTGAGATGAAATCAGTCAGTTTTATAAGGTCACAATACCTTTTACTTTCAGTTGAAGATTTTGAAACTTGTCAACTAAGGTCAATATTTTTTGTTTTGTGTGATCAATAAAGACTAAGAATAACACAAATTTTGTTAGAATGGTTTCCTTGTCGAATCTGGGGCTGAAAGCCTAAACCACATTTGAGAAGGGAGGAAGGAGATGAAGCCTGAGGTGTAGAGAATTGGTTGACTGAGTCGGTCAGTTTTGTTAATCTACTTTGCATTTCGGAAGTATATATGTGATAACAAGTGAGAATACAATTGGGAATTTAGCTTTGGAATTATATTTTTAAACTGCCTCTAGAAATTTGGATCCCTTTTTCTAGTGTTCATTTGAAATTTCGAGGAATCAAAGATTCTAAGGGAAGAGATAATGGCAGTCGGATTATAATTCATTTATGGAACCATCTCGTTTGCAATTAGATTTGGATTAAATCCTTGGGGTTTGCAAACGAAAGTAGATAAAATGTATTCCATACGGGAGTCTAATAATTTAAATTCTTTTTTAGATATTATAGAGTGGTTTTTTATAATGACAGAGACAACCAAGAGAACTTCTAACTTTTGAAAGAATGAAATTCTTTTTACCGATTCTAAAATGGATATTGGTTATCTATTTCAGTATTGTTTTTAGTTATATTGAGATTCTTAATATTTCTTTTGGTTCAGTGAATACACTTGCGACATTTCATCAGTACTTGAACAATACATTTTGTTCATGACTGGGTCAATGTAGAGTGGTATTCTTAGGTGATGTGTTCATCTACAATGTAATGCTTAAGGAGCATGAGGGAATTCAATGGCTAGAAGTATCTCCTGGAATTGGTTGTGAATTTGATCCTATACTTGGGTATAGGATAGCCTGGTAGTCTTTTTGACTTTTTGGTAAACAGATCTAGAAGCAGAGAATTCTTGGAGGGAAAATTGGTGGTATGGGACATTCGTGATTTCAAAGGGAATTTCGTGTGCGAGAGTGATCTGTAGACCGATGGTTATTTTAATGGTAATACTAACAGAGAAATCCATTGATTATTTGGTTTAGGGTACTTTGGGAGATTATGAGATATAGATCCGGATCCAAATGGTATCTCGTTATTTACAAAATCTGGAGACCCTTAAATCTATTTCTCTTTTATTTGAACCTCTACTTTTTAGAAATTTCTTAAATACGAGACAGTTGGATTGAGATTCATATAACTCGTTCCAGTGTGGAATTATGTATTGAAGGACTGATTATGATTATATGAAATTATACTTCAATACAGTTGTGAATATGGCTCAAAATCTATTGACGTTTTTAATTGATTCAATGGAATTTATACTTCCTAGACCCAAATGTTTATCTCTATTTGATAATTGATTATTGAGAGGTAATATCTCTATCACTCAGATAAGATATTTTATGATTTTGGAGAAAGTCCAACTTGTAATAGTATTGCATTCTCATTACTGACTTTTCAAATCTTTAACATCTTATACGTTATCTCTTGAGGATCTTTTTTGAGGGAAATTGGGAATTTCTTTTAAAAGACAGAGATGAAGAGATAGGAATAAGACTTTCAAGGGGATCAGCAGTTGCATAGATGTCTGTGAAAAATCCAGTATGTGTGCAAAGGTTGAACTATTCTAGTGAAATAGAGTAACTCTCTAGGGATTGTTGCATATAATCTGAAACTAGAGGAGTTTTGGGTGTATTGAGCTGTGAGTTATTCATGATGAAGAATAGTAGTGGTAAAGATTTAGTTTAGGTTCCGTTGATCAGTTTTACCAAGTATCATTTTGTTGTGGATTGGATCAGTGGGAATAAAACTTTAATCTTAACCTTATGTATAAAGATGTTTGTATAGGTCAACCTAATCTTGGTTGAATACTAAGATCTGATGTAGGTTGATTCGATGAAGAAATTTTGTTATTGCAAGTTTGATGGTTGGAAAACTTGAGGTTGTGAAATTATTCACTTCAAAAATTTCCCAGATATGTTATTTACTCATGAGAGATAGAGTTCTTTTGTAGCTGAGTTGCAAGATTCTTGGTGAGTTATGTGAGTAACATATGCGGATTAAGTCAGAATCTGCCAGTTTATGTATAGGAACATAGTTGGATATGTTGGTTATTATAGCCTATGTTTATGTATAGGAACATAGTTGGATATGTTGGTTATGTACATCCTAATCTTGTGGATCTACTATGTGTTTCCTAGGTAGTAACAATTATTTGTAGGCAACTCCTTCTGTGGAAAACGTAAATTATTAACTTAATGAGGATTTAGACGAGATTCTAAATGTGGTGTTGTGTCGGGATATATGAATTCGACACCTAGACATTTGAGATTTTCGAATCATTTTTGTAGAGGGTGGCCTAGGCATCCCTAAATCTCTCCTTAAGAACAAATTCTTGTACTCCGGTGCCTGTCCTCCTCTTCCCTACCCACAACATTGGTGCCCCCTTCCCCTCTCCTTCATGTCTCTTGTTGTTGTTGTTCCTCCACTACCCTTTCTTGCCCCCACCTTTGATAAGCTACTTATTGGCGCTTTCCGTTTGAAGGGACACTTTGTCCTCAGAAACCTCATCTCTGCCCTCTTCGATCTCTTCTCCATTTTCCGTTGGTTTGTTTGAGGCTTCTCTTCCCATTGATGAACCTATCTAGACCTCTTCCCTTTTTCCTATTGATACTCCTTCCTGTGTTTTGTCTCACCTGAGGTTGTCCTCGACTTTGGTCGGTAAGGGCCTCAAGACTCTTCACTAGCTTGTGCATGTTCCCCCTTGCCAACTCATGTCTGATGTCCATCTATCTACTAATGATTGTTCTGTAGTTGACCTCACCTTCTTTTTTGCCCTTGGCTTCCACCTTGTAGTTGATACTTCTTCACCTCTCATTGGCTGGGAGCTTGCTCTTGAAGTTTCTCTCCTCAATTACCATGTCGTTCACCTTAGGCACTATCATGCCCTTTTTCTTGCTTTAACTCCCGATGATCATTGTCTGACTCTCCTGTGCGCTGGCACAAAAGATTCGCTATTGTTCATTCCATCCCTATTGGAAAACTTTGCTACTTGGCCTATTGCATCCTCTCTAAGTGTTACGTCCACGTTTTGTATGAGGGATTCAAAATAGTCCTTGACTTGGGTATTATAAAATTTCTTTATAATAATCGAGGTGACCAAGAGTCCTTTTAACTTCTGTAATGTATTGCCATTCTTCTTGCCGATTCTGAAATGGATCTTGGATATCTAGTACAATGTTGGTTTGGAATTTATAAGTTCTTAATGCTTTCTTTTGGCTAATAAATATACTTGTATTATTTCAACAGTCTATGAACAAATTCTTCGACAATACTTGGGCCAATGCAAAGTGGTATTCTTTGCTAAGATTTTCATCTACAATGAAATGTTTAAGAAGCAAGAGAGAATTTTTGGATTAAGAAATATCTCTTGGAATTGGTTGTAGATCAAATCCTATATTTAGATATAAGGGTAGCTAGTTAATCTTTTTTATTTCTCTGGTAAACAAATCTTTGAAGTAGAGAGAACCTTCTTGGAGGGAAAGTTGGTGGTATGGAACATCAATGATTCCAAAGGAAATTTCTTGTGTGAGAGTGATCTGTAGACCAATGGTTAGTGATTACTGTAATGGCTATGCTAACAGGTGAATCCATTGGTTATTTGTTTTAGGGTATTTTAAAAAATTGTGAGATATAGATCCAGATTCCAAATGATATCCTATTATTTACAAATCTGAAAGCCCTTAAAAAAATTTCTCCTTTATTTGAACCCATACTTTTTAGAAATTTCGTGAATGCAAGACTGTTGGATTAAGATTCATATAATTCCTTCCAGTGGTGAACTATGTTCAGAAAGACTACCCATTGTTACATGGAATTTTATTTCCATATGAATGTGAATACAGCTTTGAATCTATTGAAATTTTTTAATTGATTCAGATTCAATGAAGGAATGACTGAATTCATGGAATTTAGACTTCATGAATCCAAATGATTCTCTAATCATAGTTGATTATTGATAAGTGGCATTTATGTTACTCAGCATAAGATCTGAGAAAAAGTCCGGATTGTAATAGTGCGAGACACTCATTATTGAATTTCTTTTATGATCTTTGAATATTTTATATATCGTCTCCTGAGGAACTTCTAGTTAAATTAGCAATAATCGTGTAATTTTTTTACGACTACTTTCTAAATTTGATGGTAACACGTTTTACCTACTTTCTAAGTTCGATGGTAACATGTTTTACCTAGTTCCAAAGTTATCGGACAAGTCTTTTACAAGCCCGTGTTGAGTACTTAAGTTATTTTCTTTGTACTTAATAAGTAGTTAGTGTGAACATACACTTCGTTGTGAGCAATCTTGTTCTTCTTGTCTCAAAGTACTTGATGTTGTATTGTGGTGATTGTATTGATGGATCCTTTAAGATTTGTTAACTTGGTATCAAAGCACGGGATTGTGATCACCTGACAAGGAAAAAAGTTGGAATCAAATTCACGATGATTTAAGCTAACGGAAAAGCTTTTCGGAAGCTGTGGGTAGCACAAAATCGAGTATGTGGAGATTCTAAGAATTGTTCAGGACTATGAAAAGAATCAGAGACATGGAATTGTCACTTGAATCAAACGGTAGCTAAATAGAAGCTTGAAATTCTAAAGAAGAAGTTGGAAAGCGTTTGTAGTCGCAACTTGCTCGGTTCTTCACTGATTTGCAAACAGTTTGAAACTGCGAATCACTGGCAGTACGGCGACCTTAGGAAAGTGAGCACTGGCAAGAAGAAGTCCTCTAAAATCCTGAGAAATGACAAAGAATGCTGATTTTCAGTCAAAAACCAAGAACTTTCTCTACAAGTGATAGTTTCTTGTGCTGTAAAGCGTTGAGCAGAGGCGCCCTGCCAGAAGGAAAATTAATTCCCGCGGTCGTGACCAGCCGCAGAGGGAAAAGGGAGCTGGGTCGTGTTTGGTAGTGCGGCCAAGAAGCTCAAAAACCCATCACCAGAGTGTGTGAAGGAGGAGGCACCCGCGCAGAGAACTATGAAGATCGACGATTAAGATCGCATTGAGTAAAGAGCAATCTGGACCGTAGAAAGGGGCTGCACCATTGGATAATGAGTGAAGAGGCACCATGAAAAATTGAAGGGACATTTTGAAAACTCTTCATTAAACATTTTCAATGTGAACTAAAAGTTGGGTCCAAATTCATTGAAGGCCAAAGTTTTTTCATTTTTTAAGAAACTGTTCAAAATTTTTAAAGAGCCCCTATTTGCATGTCCCTTGGTCTTTTTTGACCAAACAAAGGGTTATAGCCTCCAAACGAAGGGCACCCTAACTGTACCTACAAGTACGATAAGTTAAAACAGAGCGATTAATGTGGAGAAAGTTTTGGAGAATGCCAAATGTGACTTCAAGAATATTCTTCCATTTCGATTCTTAACCATTATGAGTTCCAAATTCTACAATCAACCAAGTGATTAAAGACCATTATAACATTTGTCTTTAACAAATAATAAACTTTATACAATCACCTAGAACCACATCTAGAGATTATAAAGTTTTGCTGAATTCCAACTGAATTCAGTGGTTATCCTTGACATTAGTTAGACTCTGTCCATCCAATGTATGTATATGAGCTCACTGGGATATAGTCAATAACTTAGGATATTTCTCCTTCAAGAAATATTCTGTATCAAGAATCTTCTATATTCTATGCACAGTTCTCGTAAATGAATTCAAATGACTCACTAATCATGTGACTTATAAGCAATATAGATCAAAATAGACAGTTCCCAGTGAATTCTCTTCACACTGCTTATTTATCCAATTAACTTCTAATCAAGAGTAATCCAAATACTCAAGTTAGTTGTGAATGATTCAAAAATCTTAAATGTCTAGGTGCAGATCTCAATTATACATGTATAACACCACATTTAGATCTTCTTCCAAATCATAAATAAGTTAATGAATTATCCTTTCCACAGAAAGAGACATTAACCTGAAGTAACTATTCCACACATTACTTGTTCATATGTCTATGTACTCTGACTAGTTTAAGTATACGATATAAACTCAATACATAGGAAACACATAGTAGATCCACAAGATTAAGATGTACATAAGCAACTTATCCAACTATGTTCCTATACATAAACATAAGTTATAACTGACAGATATCCACAATTTGCATATGTTACTCACATAATTCACTGAGAATCTTGCAACTTAGCTACCAAAGAACTCTATTTCTCATGAGTAAATAACATATCTGGGAAATCTTTGAAGTGAATAACTCCACATCACAAGTTTTCCAACCATCTAACTCTTATTAATAAAATTCCTTCTACCAATTAGCCTACAACAGATCTTAGCGTACAAACCAAGATTAGGCTAACTTATACAAACATCTTTGGACATAGTTTTAAGACTAAAACTTTATTCCACTGATCCAATCCATATCAAAATGATACTTAGTAACAATCAGTGAATCTTAATTTAATCTTTACCACTACTTCCCATATTAATGAATATCTCATAGCTCAATAACCCCAAAACTCCTCTAGTTCCATATTACTCAAAATAATCACTTAGAGAGTTTGTCTATTTCAAACTGGATAGTTCTACCATTGCACACATACAAGATTTTTTTTCCAAAATCAATGCAACTGGCTGATTCCTCAAGAGACTTATTCCTATCTTTTCTTCCCTCCTTTTTCGATTTAAAAGTTCCCAGGAGACAACGTATAAGATATCAAAGATTCAAAAAAGTCAATAATGAGTATCCAATACTATTACAAACAGGACTTTTTCCTCATAATCGTAGAATATCTTATCCCGAATGATAGAATTATTTTCTCTCAATAATCAACTGTCAAATAGAGACTAACGTTAGGGATCAGTTCCGAGCCATATTCAAAATTCTTATATGGAAGTATAATTTCATATAATTATAACAGTCCTTCATAATAGAGTTCTACACTGGAAAGAATAATATGAATCTCAATCCAATTGTCATGTATTTTTAAAGCTCTAAAGAGTAGAGGTTTAATTAAACAAAGAAACAGATTTAAGGGCTTCCATATTTTGCAATTAATGGGATATCATTAAGGGATCGATCTATATCTCATAATTTCCAAAATACCCTTAACAAAAACCAATGGACTCTGTTAGTATTACCATTACAGCAATCCCTAACCATTGGTCTTTCTACAAAAGATATCCCCTTTAGAATCATTGATGTCCCATATCACCAGCTTTTCCTCCAAGAATCCTCTGCATCCAGATCTTTTCGCCCAAAAAGTCAAAAAAGACGATTTGGCTATCCTACACCCACATATAGGATCAAATTCACAACCAATTCCAGGAGATAATCCTAACAATTGAAATCTCTCATGCTTCTTTAGTGTTACTCAAAGAATACCATTTCATATTGTACCCAACATGGACAAACATAATGTATCATTCAAATACAATAGAATGTATCCTAACCCAAAAGAAACAAAGATTCCAACAAAAATCGAATATCATACTGTCCTAGATATCCAATATCTATTCCAGAATCGGTACAAAGAACCTTAATTCTTTTAACAAGTTTGAACTCTCTTGGTCGTTACTATCATTATAGAGAAATACTCTATAACTGACTGAAAAGAATCCAATTTACTAGGCTCCTGTATGGAACACCTTCTATCTGCATTACTTTGCAAGATCCAAATCCAATTGCAAAATAGAGATGGTCCCATAAATGGATTATCAGTCTTGCCACTGCTTTTCCCTTAGAATCCTCGAATTCTCGATATTTTAATTCACACTGGAGAAAAGGAATCCAAATTCCCAGAGGCAGTCTTCTTAAATAATTCTCAATTTTATTCTCACTTGCAATTAGTTATACTTCAGGAATTGAATGTAAATTAAATAATTGGATCACTAAGACCAGCAATTATCTACATTCCCCCCCTTCCAAAAATGGTTTAAGTTAACAAAACCCCAAATTTGTACTAGGAAAAAGTTCAATTTGATATCACTAACTTTAGCACTATCACCCTGACAGTTTTGATTTGTTCATTAAGTGCCGCACTTAACCCCTAGCAAATCCCCTTATAGACCAACATTGAACTATTCTACTAGATTTACATTATTCTTGGTCCTTATTGATCTCCAGAACAAGAAATGCTCCTTAATTGACAGATTCACAAAATCTTTAACTAAAAGTGACGGTTACAGTGATCTTAACAATCGACTGATTTCAACTCAGTAAGATCATTCACTTTATAAGTCATTTTAGTTTGATCAATAACCAAAGAATTGGAACAAATCAAAAATGTCCATGGTTTCTTCAAATTTTACGTAAACTGGGATTTTCAAATTCCATTCAATATGGACCTAAACTGTGAGAATCGACCAAACATCGACTTGACAGTTTCACAATTACCATCTCATATTGGAAGGATTCTGAAACATCCAACATGCATCCTACGTGACATGCAGTGATTTCAAAAAAAAATCAATTTTTATGTAAATTGAAAGAGACTGGAAAATTAGCATTGGATTCACAAAATCAGTTTGAAATGGACCAACTGTGAAAATCAATTAAAATGATCAATTTAACAAATTCACAGGCACTGTCACATATCAAATTCGACATGCACTGATTTTTTCGATAAAAACAAAAAAAAAAACCCGTAGTTAGCCTAGCCACTTGGAAATCTGCTTTTTGAACTAGAATTGAAAAAAATAGCTTCATGCAAGAAATCTTCTGATCAATCTATTGATTATGCATGCAACATGCATCCATGCATGCATGCAGGTCTATCCATACATTTTCATCAACAGACAAGCACTACACTGAATTACAAGTATGCATGCATCAAAACATTTCGAAAATTTTGCAAATTTTAGTTCAAAAATTGTCAAATTCTCTACAGGACACCAAATTGGTCGCTATAAAGCACAGTACTGAGGGAGAGTGGGTCTACAAGGCACTTGCCACATCACCCTGCACCCCTGGCTTCACACGTGCGAGCAATAAATGCATGAAAAACATGTAGGAGGGCGCACTTTTGTGGAGAGGAATCTTCAAAAAACACATCCCAGCCCAAAAAGCCTTGGATCGGATTTTACAAGCACTCTACTAAGGTTCTTTAGAGAGGCATAGAAGCTTCTAACAGTCCAGCAAGCAATCATAAGTTCAGTTCATGCAAAAATTGTATTTTGGCCTCCTTCAACAAGCAAAACTTCAACATGATGGTGTCTAATGCTCACCTATCCAAATTGGATGCATGATGGCTCAAAACAAACGCAATCCATCATATTTTAACAAGAAACAACAGGTTTAGACCCCCAATTAAGAGATATTCATGCTAAAAAATCATCAAAAATAGACTAATTTTTGGTGTTTTGATCTCCCTAATGATGTCTAATCCCATCCAAACTTCATGACAGCTCAGGGACAGCTTCATTACATCTCTCACACCAAGTCTTGGCTGAGAATTTTGAGATCTACCCCAAAATTAGTCCAAAAAACATCAAAAAACCTTGTTTTTTGACCAATTTTGACCAAACCACAAAGTCGTGCAATCAAATCAAAATCCCTGTAAATCCATTGCATGCAAGCACCAAATGTTCTGATTCTAGTCAAACATGGTTTCTATAGCCCATTTATGGTCCAAAAACCCCAATTTTTGGTCCAAATCACTATCTAACCAACCTCTTGACTATTCCAACATCATGCAATCATTAGATCCAATCAATAATGACTGTAAAATAGCAAGTACAATCTAGAAAATGTACTACAGCAGTACCTATGATCAATTTCAAGCAAAAAACTTCAATTCTAGGTGAAAAATCCACTAAAACCATCAAAAAACCTTTGATTTCCAACAAAAACTATGGAGAAATCTCATAATTATGATATTTAGACTGAAAGTACACCAAATTCAGAGAAGCCACCTACTTGGAGATCAATTCCACCTTCTGAAAGTAACATGAAAGGAGAAATCCACAAAAACTGAGAAAATACAAGAAGTAGCTCCACCTTCTGATTGATGCAAATCCATAGCTCTGATACCACTATAAGGATCACCAAATGGAGATCTGAGTAGATCATGTTGCAAAACAACCAAAAGGACATCTGTGGAGCAAAACCACTCATCCAAACCTAGATCCCTCCTGGAGTTTTCTCCTGGACCTCGCCCCCAAGCCATAGTGAAGAATCCAAGAGAGAGGAGGAGAAACAGGCTCAAGAAACTGAATTTCCAATAGGAGGATGGGCGAGTTTCCAATGGACATATTCTCCTCATGAGAGAATGAATATTCTCCCTAGGATTCCCATGCAACCTATATTGAGCTGTTGATCTCCTATTCTTGCAATAAAGCAGTCATTCACTATGCATGTGCTCCTATGTCCAATTATAGGTCTGGGCCCTCATATGATTATTAATTACTTTACAGGCCAAGCTGGAATGACGAGGCATAACTAATAACCATATACACTTGGAGTGACCGGCTATCCACGTTTGGAATTATTCCGATTCCCTTACACAGGGCATGGACGTAACAAAAGGTGACTTCCAACAACACTCAACTTGTCAAGGATCATGCTATGGCCGAGGAGGAGCTTCATGAAGATGAAGACCAAGAGGAACATACTCAAAGTCCCAGGGTGCCAAATAGATCAACAAGGACAAGGACTGAGCCATCAAGGCTCACTTATAGTGACAAAGGGGAGCAAAGGGAAGATTCTCAACTACTCAACTCTTGTACTTTCTTGACTACTATGCTTGATGAACCAACTAGTTTTGAGGAAGCAAATAAGTCTCAATATTGGAGGAAAGCTATGCAAGTAGAGTTTGATGCATTAATGGAAAATCAAACTTGGAAGCTTGTTGATCTACCTTATGGATAGAAGCCTCTTACTTGTAAATAGATATATAGATTGAAATATAATCAAGATGGTTCCATTCATAAGTATAAAGCTAGACTTGTAGCAAAAGGTTTTTTGCAAGTCAAAGGCATGGATTATGATGAAACCTTTGCACTTGTTTCAAAGCTAGTAACCATTAGGTTAATCATATGTCTTGCTACTTCTTTCAAATGGGAGCTCTTCCAACTTGATGTGACAAATGCTTTCTTGAATGGATTCTTGGAAGAGGAAATCTACATGTGCCAACCTGAGGGCTTCATCAAAGATGGAGGAGAAGACAAGGTGTGTTTCTTGAAGAAGAGTCTTTATGGACCCAAGCAAGCACCAAGAGCATGGTACTCTAGGTTGCATTCCTATCTTATTTCCATTGGATTTGTTGTAAGTTCTTATGAACCATCATTGTACTACAAATGTAATCATGGAAAGACCATTATCTTAGTTTTATATGTTGATGACATTATACTCACAGGAAATGATCTCGATGGCATCAAAAATGTAAAAATTTCCTTGTCTAGTGAATTTAAGACAGTAGATCTAGGACTTCTAAAAGTTATACTTGGAATAGAAGTCATTAGAAGTACTGATTTTACTTTCATATGTCAATCTAAGTATGCTAGACCAATCTTAGCAAAAGTTGGCATGATTGATTGTAAAGGAGTTGATACTCCCATGGAACTAAGTGTAAAAGTTTCTAAGGAAAGTGATGAAGCATCCTTTGAGGACATCACTACCTATAGAATGCTTATTGGCTCCTTGATATACTTAACCATCACTAGACCTGATCTTAGTTTTTGTGTTGGCAAATTGAGTCAATACATGCAAAATCCACTAATATGTCATTGGAAAGGTGCAAAAAGGGTGTTAAGGTACATCTCGGCTACAAAAGACTATGGCGTAGTTTATAAAGGACTAATATTTGTTTGAGAGCATACTCGAACTCAAGTTTGGCAGGTGACAAGATGAATAGAAGATCCATAAGTGCATTTGCTACATTCTTATGTGGAGGAGTCATATGTTGGCTTTCCAAAAAGCAAGATACCATCTCTCTTTCATCAACAGAATCCAAGTATAAAGCTATGACGACAACAACAAAGGAGATTCTTTGGCTTAAAAGGCTTTTGAAGGAGCTTCATGTGATCAAGGATGGAGACATTCCATGCATATATTGTGACAATCAAGCAGCTCAACAACTTGCAAACAATCCAATCTTCCATGCTTGAACAAAGCACATTAAGATTTCACATCATTTCATGAGGGAGGAAGTGCAAGCAAAAGAGATCAAGCTTATTCATGTTTAATCATCAGATTGCATTGCTGATATACTCACCAAGGCATTTCCCAAAGATCCATTTGTAAAATTAAGATTGGCTCTTGGATTTATAGATAGATCTATGCTAGATTTACCAAGCTAGATTTTTGAGGAGGAGTGTGAAAAATGCAAAAGTTATGCTTGGTCAAGGCCAAATCTATGTATATAGGATGATTACACATGTGTGGAGCCTGTTCCCACATATGTACTTGTCATTTACCATAATCATATAGGTTGTACATTTGATTTAATTTAAGTTCTAGTGGCTAAAAGGCCAAAATCTAGTTTTCTAGTCATATGACACATGACATCAATCTATTGATTGCATGAGCCACATCATTAGATTAGGTGTCACATCCCATGTGTAGAGGTTTGCTCGCATGTGTGGAAAAGGCTGAAGTAGGCGAGTTTTGACTTCTAGAAGATATATGAGTAGTTTCCCATATAGTAGGAAAATGGACCAAAAGTGCTCAAAATAGAAAGTTTGATCCAAGTGTCAATTTTGCATGATGATTCATTATATGACAAAACATCCTCACATGTGTGAGATCTGATGCATGATCAGTACCATGAGCTCCAAGAAATGTATATATAGAGGCATATTTGGCCATAATCAACATGAAACACTAATCTTGATTTTGAAAGCAATTTTGTGTCAATCTCTCCATTCGTCTTCAATTGTTTTGATTGATTTGAGTTTCTATCATAGTGTAACTTGTTTTCAAGCAAGAGTTCGTACTCTGACAGGTTTTCACACGTGTGGAACCAGCAAGTACATTTACCTTCATTAATGATTGTTCTTGTTAGATAAACAACCAAGCTTTGTTTGTCAAAAAAATTTGTTCAATTTCTCTTGTAAAAGAAAATATATGAGACTTGCACCAGGCTCAAAATTACTGAACATGTGGCCTAGCATCATCATTATCAAATATACCTACTGTCAATCAGACAAAGGCTAGCTTTGCCATATTTGTCAAAAATAGCCAGATAAGTGATTTTTTATCCAAAATAGCATTGAAAGAACCCTCATTGAGTCAACCTTTGTCTAAGGAACCTTTACCAGTACTATTTTTTAGTTTTGATCTATCATATCTAGCTACTGCCAAAATTTAGAAAGATTTTGCCATTGATTTTGAGAAATTCATATTTTTATAGTGTTGATTGCTTGATCAAGATCTTTCCAAAATCAAAACATGATTATTGTTAAGTGATAAAATTTTATAGATCTGACCAGTGATAGGATTAGGTGAAAAATCTAGATCCAATCTCATTCTTATTGTTCATCTGAAGTGATTTGGAAGAATCGCATTCTATTGGGACATCCATGGTTACGAGTTGCACAAGTTATTCATAACTGAAGAGCAGGAAAGATTACGTTTGAGAATCATGAACGTGTAGTTAAAGTTGATCCATTAACATGGACAATTAAGCTAGTAGTCCAGACAGAGGATGATGATTCATCGACAACAAAGCATACTTGTGAATGACCAATAAAAGCTTTGGGAATCCATTATGACTCTCAAACAGATAATATCAACTATAATCAAGCTCTTGCAACTATGGATTGTACAACAGAATACATGTGTCAACGAGATAACAATTCAGAGTTGAGCGACATTCCTATGGTTGTGATCGTACTTTGGATATGCCTATTACCTTCTCAGTCAACATGATGAATGTGGCATGGATATTGATTTGATTCCAAATCCTATTGAATATGAACTTATTCATGTCAGTCATGTTTTATCTTATGACAAAAATGCTGAACTTATTGATGAACAGATTCTAAATCATATGTATCCTACGAGGTTTGGAGTTCGTAATACTCCTGATGAACCAATGATACAATCCCAAGAATGTATCAAGGGAATGGTATGCTTGATTACTGAAGGAGAAATTCCTTTCAAATCCTTGTATGTCCAAGCAAACCAAATATTTAATCAACAACTTTCTTAATGCATTGAATTGGTCTGATGTAAGCTGTGAACCAACTTGCACAATCTTTTCAACCTCCTGGTTCAACAAGATTCATAGGTTGTGGTCCGTCATAAACTTCTTGTGTTTCTGGCACTTGATCTTCAGGTTTGCGATGAGCTTTAGGTAACATGATTACAACATCATCTTCTTTGTAGTTTTATGGAGAATTGTCCTTGAAGGCTAATTTGTAATGCTTTTTTGGAGCTTTTTCTTGTGTAGATCAAATCTTTGGTAGATTTGAATTTTCCAGCAAGTGTATTTTCATTTTAGGATTTATAAATGATGAAATTAATAATGCATGCTGGTTCTTTCCAATGATTTATGATTCTAGGCTATGTTTTGGTCAAAATTGCTTGGTTTTTCATGCTTTTGGACACCAAATAGATAGTAAGAACCAAAATCCAGCAAGATCAGATTATGTAAATTGGTTTGCATGTGTTAGAAAAAAAGTTGTATGTCATGAATTTCCACTTTATTGTGTTAAAAAATCAGAAAATAGCCAAAAATCATATTTTTGCTTGTTTTTTCATATAAAGTTGGATAGTAGGTGGCTGTAAAACACCACATAGAGCTTGTAAAGAGGTGGAGCAAAGTCTTTTGAAGCTTTCCTTGAAGTTATAACCAAGAATTCCAGCAATTGGACTTGTAGGAAGTCAAAAAATGCTCAAAAAATGATCATTTTTTGTTATTTTGGGGGATGAATATCTCCAAATCCATAAGAATATCATTTTGGAACTATTTACAACATGATTAGCATTCCTTTTTACCTTCCCAGCAAGCTATCAGACCTGTAAAATGATGGCCGGTGGCTTATGCACCATCTCCATCAAGTTTGAAGCTATTTTGACTTCTACAAATCAAGAAATTTTCGTTCTCAACCTACACTGCATCTTAGGATTAGTATGAATGCTTCATGGAAGTCCAATTGATTGCTTAAGACTGTTGGTAGCATCAATTTTGGGCTAGGATGGGTGTTTGCACGTTCTTACATGATTTTGTCTTGTGGAAATGCGCCCTACTACAAATTTTATGACACTCGGATCTCGCATGTGTGAAGCCTAGGTGGCATGCTGATATGGCAACCATCTTGGTCACTTGGTCTCCCTCTGTATTGAGCTTTACAGCACCCAATTTGGTGTCCTGTAGCCAAAGTTATGATCATTTGAAATTTTGCACTTTTGTGAGTAAAATTGACAAAATTTGGAATTATTCTGATTGCATGCCAGTCATTTTCCTAATTTGTAGTACTGTGCTTGCAGGGATTAGTTGCATGCTGATTCTTAAAGTGATTTTGACATGCATGGGGGATTTACAATCGATTTGAGTGGTCATACGCATGTGCTCTAACAATCGATTCACAAATCAGTGTTAATGGCTGACAAATTTCGTAAAACCGAAGTTTACGTAAAAAATTCCGTAATGACGTTTGTGACTAATGTAGTGTGCTTTGCATGCCAATTGGACATTGGGTTAGTAACATTAGTAGTACAAGGTCCAAACTTGACTTTTATTTACATATGATTTTACATGGTTACAACTTGGGAATTTCACCCAAGTGCAATCTTCCTAAGGAAGAGCCAAGGTATATGTCCATCTTGTTTTTGCATAATGTCCATCAATTCCTAGGCCCTTTTTTCTAGAGGTTGCCCATCCTCAATCATGGTCTTATTTTCTAGAGGTTGCTCATCATCAATCATGGTGGAAAAAGTCACTAGGGTGGTCAGACTCTAGGCCTTATCCTGTTCTTTATAGACTCCTTTGAACCTTCATTATAGACTTAGTAATAAGTCTTCTTTATAGACTCTTCTGAGCCTTCTTTATAGACTTTATCAAAAAGCCTTCTGTATACTGTCTTTAAGCTTAGAAAGCTTCTTGTTTCAATTCTGGTTCTTCTGGCACTTTCTCGAGTAACCTGCATGTACCCTCAAAGAGAGGTCAGTCCTTAAACCCAGACTCTGATTCTTTAGGTACTTTTGTGAGTACCTGCACATCACTTCAAAGAAAGGTCAGTGTTCATAATACCATCAAACATAGTTCATAGAAAATTCCTAATTCTACAGGTGTCAATGTCTGTTACTCAATTCATTAAAGTAATAAATTCATACAATATCCTAAAAGAATATTGATCAATAATAATTCTATATCATCAAAGTCTATCTGGGCTTTGAAGCTGAGAAAGTCTTAATTACTTTGGGGCAATTTGCCTCTACAAATTACACCCCTCCAATGCATAAAGCATTGTCCTCAACGAAAATTTCTCAACTAAGAGTCTTAAATCTTTTAAATTTTTTTTGGATATTCTTGGAAGAATTTTTCTTCCATTCATCTTGCATCCATAATCGGATGCTTCCTAAACTTTAGGAGATATCATGTTTATGTTTATTTCTTTCCTTCAGATTTGATCTTATATGTAAAAGCAGCTTTGGGTGAAGAGTCTTTTCAGTTCTTTGATCTACCTCATATTTCTTAATCTATGAATTCAGAATTAGCTTACGGAATCTATCTTGGGTAGATCCAATCATTTCATTTTCATCCTGGATTTTAGATTGCTCAAATCTATTTCAACTAAGGTACCAAGAAGACGTAACGACATTAATAAATGTTTAAAATTGATTATTGTAGAAAAAAAAAGTCTGAAACCATTTCATTTTTGTCATATATCTGGGCTGAATATCAGAATATCAAAAATCTTCTACTAGTATGTGAAATTGTACTAGTTTAATCTTTTGAATATAATTCAGCATAGGATTTAACTGGAAATAAATATAGTTTTTTTTTTATTAATTCCTATTATTACGATTTTTCTAGTAAAGTTGGACTGTTTTTTCTTTTTATTGAAGTTTGACATTACTCCGTTAATATTGACAAAACCAATCCAAACACAGAATATGAAATTACATAAATGAAAATCTCACCAATAGGATTTCAGTAATTCTTGAACCGTATCTTGTCAGATTTATTGTCTAGATAAAGAATGATATTGCCACTCATTCAACCTGGTCATTTCATATTGTTTGACGATTTTAATCAAATTTAACGAGTATCTTGCACAAAAGTTCACTTGACTGATTTCTAGCAATCAACATTGATTAGAAAACTATTAGACAACTAACTAATTTTCAAATTCTAACCAAATTAAAATTCAACCAAAAAAGAAAAAAATTCAAAACTCTCAATCTGGGAGTTTTCAAAAGTTTAAAAAAAATGACAGCACAATAAAAAATGTCGACAATTCATTGCAATTTCTTCTGTCAATTTTAATGTATCTATCATTGGAAAATAATTTAGATTTAGTGAAATTACTGTGACAAATTCTGACTAATAAATTCAGTTCAATCAATTTACTAATCTAAACCAATTCCATAGATAAAAAAAAAATGACCAAATTTTGATGTTTTCAGAAAACTCAATTTTATTTTATTTTACATAATTCGAAAATTCTGACGAAAATACTGTTAATACAAAAGGCAATCGAAATCGAAAAAATCTAAACACTGTCCGATTTTTAATGTTACTAACCCAATGTCAAATTGGCATGCAAAGCACACTACATCAGTTACAAACGTCATTATGAATTTTTTTACGTAAACTTTAGTTTTACGGAGTTTGTCAGCCATTAAGACTGATTTGTGATCCAACTGTTAGAGCACATACGTATGATCACTCAAATCGATTGTAAATCCCTCATGCGTGTCAGATCACTCTGAGAATTAGCATGCAACCAATCCCTGCAAGCATAGTACTACAAATTAGGGAAATGACTGACATGCAATCAGAACAATTTCAAATTCTGTCAATTTTATTCACAAAACTACAAAACTTCAGATGATCATAACTTTGGCTACATGACACCAAATTGGGTGCTGTAAGCTCAGTACAAGAGGGAGACCAAGTAACAAGATGCTTGCTACATTAGCCTGCACCTAGGCTTCACAGGTGCGAGATCATAGTGTCAGAAAATAGAGAGAGAGAAAGAGAGAGAGAGAGAGAGAGAGAGAGAGAGAGAGAGAGAGAGAGAGAGAGAGAGAGAGAGAGAGAGAGAGAGAGAGAGAGTATGGGCGCACTTTTACAAGAAAAAATCATGCAAAAATATGCAAACACCCATTCTAGCCCAAAATTGATGCTACCAATAGTCTTAAACAACCAATTAGACTTCCATGAAGCATTCATACATACCTAAGATGCAGTATAGACTGAGAACAAAGATTTCTTGATTTGTAGAAGTCAAAATAGCTTCAAACTTGATGGAGATGGTGCATAAGCCACCGGCCATCTATTCACAGGTCTGATAGCTTGGTGGGAAGGTAAAAAGGAATGCTAATCATGCTGTAAAAAATTCCAGAATGATTTCCTTATCGATTTGGAGAGATCCATCCCCCAAAAATCACCAAAAATGGTTCTTTTTGAAAATTTTTTTTGACTTCCTACAAGTTCAATTGTTGGAATTCTTGGTTCTTACTTCAGGGAAAGCTTCAATAGACTTTGGTACACCTCTTTACAAGCTCTACATGGTGTTTTACAGCCACCTACTATCCAACTTTATGAAAAAACAAGTAAAAATGATGATTTTTGGCTATTTTTTGATTTTTTTCATCACAATAAATTGGAAATTCATGACATACAACTCTTTCTCTAACACATGCAAACCAATTTACAGAATTGTAATCATCTAATTGGTCTGATCTTGTTAGATTTTTGTTTTTACTATCTATTTTGTGCCAAAAAGCATGAAAAACCAAACAATTTTGACCAAAATATACCTTAGAATCATAAATTATTGGAAAGAACTGACATGCATCATTAATTTCATCATTAATGGACCCTAAAACGAAAGTAAACTTGCTGGAAAATTCAGATCTACCAAAGATTTGATCTACACAAGAAAAAACTCCAAAAAAGCATCATAAATTGGCCTTCAAGGACAATTCTCCATAAAACCACAAAAAATCCCAAGAATAATGGATCTTAGCAACATGCAAATTGAGATCGGGATGGTACACCCACTTGCAACCTTGATATCCACCTTGGAAGAGAATTCCCATGGATCCACCCCTTCTCCATGTTCTCCAATCTTCGTAAGCCTTGCTCTGATACCACTATAAGGGAAGCTCCCTAAGATCCTGCATACAAGACAAAACACAATGGAAAACACACTATGGAGCAACCACCCAACCAAGTACAAGCAACCAATCAACTCTAGAATCTTCACCCCCAAGACAAGGAATAAGAAGCATGAAGGTAGAGTGAAACCCTGACAATGAATCAATGACCATAATGAGGAGTAGGACGAGTTTGGCCTCAATATATAGAGCCAAAGCAACCTGGGCACATAGCCATGCATAGCCCTAAGTTCCCTATTCATGGATTGGTGAGAATTTTTCAAACCAATCACGTTTTTCGGTCATATGCCTTGTGGCGCCTAAGTCTATGAACCATCTCGCACCATCATCAACTTGGGATGCCAATGCCGATGAGAAAATACTTGTCTCGTCATCTTTTCCATCATCTTTGGCAATGTTTCCTTGTTGAGTCACTTTTCTCGCCTTTATGTCTGCTTTCTTCTTATAACACTCGCGTGCCAAATGACCCGGTTTGTGGTGACACCGCGTAGAAGATGTCTTCGCTAGGTGTCACCTCAGACATCTGGGAATCCCATCTATTCAACAGTGGCAAAGGAATCCCATCTATCACTAGTTGTCATCAGCGAGTATGATAATGTTTGGATCCCAGTCTCGACTCGTCTTTTGTTGCATTTAATTTTAATTTCCTAGTAAGAACACGCAGAAATGAAGACAATAGTTGAATAGAGGACTTACTTGTTACGGTTGAGGAAATAGACAAGCATCGGTCCGTTTATGCCTCCGCTCAGCTTTTGCTTAAAAACCCAAGCATCAAAGTTACGTGGACTATTTTTGTGTGAAGAGGGTGCAGCCTCCATTACAGCTGTAGTGGAGCGCAGCTAGAGCATCTATAGCAGCCATGAAACAGTTGTTTCCAGCATGATGGTGGGCATGAAGGTGAAACGACAACATGTGGCTGTAGTGTAGCCATGAAGTTGCATGAAGCCATGGAGAGATGGGGCCCTGAGGATTATAGATCAAGCCTTTTGTTGCACTACCTAAACTTTCGATCTCATACACATGTATACACTATCTCATACACATGCATACACTGTCTCATACCTTGTCTAAACTCCATTTAATGTGTTCTGGACCTCACAAGGATATTAGTTACTTAACGGTCACGTCTAGTATGACGTGGCATAACTAACAGCTTGATTTACTGGAGTACTGTGTATCCAAGACTAGAAGTATATTGAATCCTACTTACTGGTCATGGACATAACAATGGCTAGACACGGTGCTTTCCACCTCCTCGGTTGTTACCCGACTAATATTAGGGATGCCTTGTGCATCCCCAAGAGCACGTGTCGAGAGCTCACCCGTGCCGACGGAAGAAGTCGCACGCGAGCATTTTGCAATTCAATTTCAAGCGATCGGGGAGACGAATCCTTTGCAGACGACTTAAATATGGGACGAGGTATTGTAAGTGGCAGAGTAGCCTTGCTGTTACAATCCACTGAGATTCAACCTTGTGTCCACTCGAATTTTTAAAATGACTCGAATTTTTAGACGGACTCGATTTTTTGGAAAGACTCGAATTTTTTCAATGACTCAAATTTTTCCTTTGTCTCAAATTTTTCCAAAATGACTCAAATTTTGAACGACTCGAATTTTTGAAAGACACCAATTTTTGAGACTCGAATGTTTGAGACTCGATGTTTTGGAATGACTTGATTTTTTATGGAAAGACTCGAATTTTTTGAATGACTCAAAATTTTCAATTGATAAGGATTTTTCCAATGACTCAAATTCTTTAAACGACTCGAATTCTTTAACCAAATTTGAATTTTTAGAATGACTTGAATTTATGGAGAGACTCGACTTTTTGGAAAGACTCAAATTTTTTCAATGTCTCGATTTTTTCCATTATGATTCAAATTTTTGGAACGACTTGATTTTTTATGAAAAGACTCAAAATTTTCAATGACTCGAATTTTGAATGACTCGAATTTTTCAAATGACTCAAATTCTTTAAACGACACGATTTTTTTGGAAAGACTCAAATTTTTTCTAGTGACCCGAATTTTTTGAACGACTAGATTTTGTTAGAAATGTTAGATTTCTTATGCTCTAACTTAAACAAATCGTTCAAGTAATGAACATCCTGAAAATTCGAAGGCCGACAACATATTTTTGGGCCTTCACATTTTTTTCCTTGAGATTTCTTGTGCCTTAGAAATCATTTTAGGTCACCTTCTCCTTCTTCGCCTTTTTCGCACTAGCAAAAAATGCGACACACTGGCCAAGCGACCAGAATGCCTTAGAAATCATTTTTAAGACACCTTTTCCTTTTTCGCTGTCTTTAATCTAAGACACCTTCGCCTTCTTCTCTACCTTCAATGTAAGGCACTTTTTGGATTTTTCGCCTTTTTCGTCTTCTTCGCTGTCTTGAATCTAAGGGCACCTTAGGAATTTACATACCTTTAGTGTAAGGGCACCTTCAGGAGTTACAAACCTTCAGTCTAAGGGCACCTTCGGGTTTTTTCGGCTTTTTCGAGTTTTTGCTACATTGGCTGATCGACGTCGCCAACTTACCAGCAACCCTAAAACAATTGGACAACCAAATATCCCAAATGCGGTTGGCGGTTGCCAACTTTGTACATATGCAAAGGCTAGCATAAATAGCATTAAAGACTTGTAAGATATTTTTTTTCGACACTTGTAAATCTATATATTAGAAGATTCAAGCTATGTAAGTGTTAATTGAATTTCTCTTTCAATCATAGTTTTTATTTGTAACCAGCGTTATCACACTCAGCAAGCTAAAGTTATTACTTCAAGTTATTGTACTCACTATTGATATTTTATCAGAGTGCAATTTTTGTCTCACTAATGTGTCGTTCATTTGCACATTCTGTATGAATTCTTCTACTTGGATAATCCTACTGCTAACTATTGCATTTCCGTTCCTACACGCCGCTCAATGCTCGAGCTTCTGCTGCCGCTCACGCCCACACGTGATTTTACGACATAATATCAAAGTGGGCATTTCATAATCTGCATTTCTACTACGGATTATCATTCTTGTTTCTATCAAGACGTCTTTCTAGAAAACTTGCAGCCAATAGTATTCCGATAGTCGTTGTTTCTACCAACGAACTCGTTCAACACGAATGGATTCATCATATAGTTCATCTCTCATTGACAAACTCGATGGAGATAACTACTATATGTGGAAATTCAAGATGAAGGTTTACTTCTAGCCAAAGAATTGTGGGACATCATTGATAGCACAGAGCTCAAACCAGAAGGTGATGCAGTTGTCATCACCAACTAGAGACTGAGAGATGGCAAAGCATTTGCCATGATCACTCTCAACATCAAGGACACTCAGATCAGTCACATACATGCTGCTCAGATGACTAAAAATGCTTGGGACATCCTGGCAACTCTTTATGATATTAGAGATGTTACTTCCAAGCTTCATCTAAGGAAGAAATTCTTCACCCTCAAAATGTCTGATGCAGATAGTTTCTCAAGTCACTTCAACACCTTCAAGAATCTTATGGAGTATATGACTGCAACCGGTTCAGTCATAGAAGATTTCGATGCACTCATGACTCTATTATCGAGTCTATCTAAATCCTACAAAAATTGGATAATGGCAATTTCTCCCTAGGAGCACCTCACTCTATCAAGAGTAATATCACTCCTCCTACAAGAGGAAATCAGAAGATCATCATCCTCTTCAGGCTCAAGATCGGATCCTCAAACTCTGTATTCAAAAAATCAGAAGTTTAGATCCAAGAGATCTACAAAGTCAGGCTCTACTGACAAGAAGAGCAACATGCAGTCTGGACCAGTTTATGATTCAGGATCGAATTGAAGCTCTTCATCATTCCAACCAGCGCAGAAACTTTTCTACAGATACTGTAAGAGGACTAGCCACGAAATCAAGGACTACCAAACTTTGAAGTACAACAACGAAAAGAAGAAGCAGTTCCAACAACAAGCACATAATGCTACAGCCAATCACTCGAATCAGCAACAACAAGAAGATAAAGCAGCTTTCATGACCAAAGTCAGAGAACAACAAGATATCAATTCTTGATATCTAGACTCCAGAGCAACTCAACACATGACTCGCCATCGCGACTGGTTCAAAGCTACAAGTCATTCACCCACTCTCGAGTTGTGCAACTTGGAGACAATTCATCACATTCAATCGAAGGTGAAGGAACAATCATAGTAGAATTCAAAAGAGGTGAAGTCAAGTTGCTGTCCAACGTTCTCCATGTTCCAAATCTGACCAAGAATCTGCTCTCAGTTAGCAGAATCACCGATTTAGGTCAGAGGGTTGAATTCCATATAGAAGACTGTACAATTCTTGACAAATCCTGGAAGGTTCTAGCCTACGGAAGAAGAAGTGGCTATCTGTACAAACTCAGTCATTGCTATTCTTCTAACAGTCAAGCTCTTCACACAGCCACTTCTGAATCAACTGATATGCTGTGGCATTTCAGACTTGGCCATCTTAACTACAACAATATTCATCAAATGTCAGCTCAGAGTCTAGTACAGGACCTGCCTTCAGTCAACAAGCCAACTTCTCCATGCAAAAGCTGTATTATCGGCAAGCATGCAAGGAGTCACTTTAGCTCAGACTCAGCTCACACATCCAAGGGCTTGCTTGACCTTGTACATAGCGACATTTGTGGCCCAATGCAGACTGCTTCCACAGGGGGAGCTCTCTATTTTCTAACCTTCATCGACGACTTCTCTTGAAAGATTGCAACCTACTATCTGAAGAACAAATCCAAAGCATTCAAGTTCTTCATGCAGTTCAAGGCGTCTGCAGAGAACCATACCCAGAGGAAGATCAAGGCTCTACGCACAGATGGAGGAGGAGAGTACATCTTCATAGATTTCAAGGAGTTCTGCAAGGCCACCAACGAGATACTTCAACAATGCACAACCAACTACTCACCTCAGTCCAATGGTGTAGTTGAGCGAAAGAACCGGACACTCATCGAAAGTGCCAAAAGCATGATGGCCCATGCCTCACTTCCAAAAAAATTCTGGGCAGAAGCTGTTACTACAGCCGCCTATTTACAGAATCGATCATTACCAAAGCCCTGAATGGCAAGACACCTCATGAGGTGTGGATAAGATTAAAATCATCACTCAAACATATTCGAGTGTCTGGATGCATCGTTTTCACTCAGATCCCTGAGGATCTATGAAGAAAGCTACATGACAAGAGCAGAAAAATTATTTTCATCGGCTATTCCCCAAATCACAAGGCATACAAGCTCTACAATGTGGATACCGAGAAGGTAGTCACCAGTAGAGATGTCATTTTCGTGGAAGTCCAGTTCATCGACCACAAAGGAAAAGTTGCTGATAATTCCGACTCACGGATCGAGCAACCAGTCAATTCTGATCTAGAGATTCAACTGCAGAATCTCGACGCTGACTCAGATGATGAGTCCGAACCTCAATGAGTCAACCCACATCAGAGGACCGAAGTTCAACCTAGAAGGTCGAACAGGTCCAGACAGCCTCCATCCAGATTTATGGATGATCCGATCTGCTACTTCGCAGGAACCAAACACAGTTGTTGAGACGATGCCTAGTCCTGACGCTGACCAGTGGAAAACAAAAATGGACACCGAATTCGATTCTCTTATGGAGAATCAAACATGGACACTCACTGAGCTGCCAAAGGACCGGAAGCCAATTCCATGCAAAGTATGACACTGAAGGAAGGCTAAATCGTTACAAGACCAGGCTAGTCGCCAAAGGCTTTTCCCAGATTTCAGATCTGGATTATTCAGAAACCTTCAGTCCAGTCGTCAAAACATGCGTCGATCCGCCTACTCCTCTACTTTGTAGCCGCGACAGACTTTGAAGTCCACTAGATGGATGTCCAAACTGCTTTCCTCAATGGAACCATCGAAGAGGAAATCTACATGACACAGCCAAAGGGATACAAACTCAACGAAAAATAACAACACCTTGTATGCAAAATCCACAAGGCGCTCTACGGGCTGAAACAGTCACTCGGAGCCTGGTTCCAGAAGATCAACGCATTTTTGATAGAGAATGGTTTCATTCCAAACTCAACAGACTCGAATATCTATTTCAAGGCTGTATCAGATTACTTAATCATCATCACTCTCTATGTAGATGATACACTCTTATTCAGTGATAATCTGAATCTGATAAAGGATACAAAATGCATGCTAGCCCAGGAATACAAGATGACTGACATGGATCTAGCCCACTATTGTCTCAGAATCGAAATTCAACAAAATTGACCCAACAGGCCGATCTTTATCAGTCATCAACAATATCTCAACAACGTGTTGGAAAAGTGTGGAATGACCAACTACAAACTCAATCACTTTCCACTCGACCCTGGACTAAAGCTATTAAAGGAACAGTCTCCTCAAACTGAGGTAGAAAAGGAGGAGATGAAGCGCTACCCGTTTCAATCCATCATCGACTCACTAATATATGCAATGATCTGCACGCGACCAGACCTTGCATATTCGGTCAGTACACTCAGCCAGTTCCCGTCAAATCCAGGCGTAGCTCATTGGAAAGCGCTAACAAAGGTCATAAAATACATCCAAGCAACGACAACTCTCAGCATCTGCTACGGAGGCAGCCAAACTGCCAACATCCTTGAAGCCTATACAGATGCGGATTGGGCAGGAGATGTCGACACCAGAAAATCAACTTCTAGATTTGTATTCTTATACAACCAAGGCCCAATCTCATCGAACAGTCGGAAGCAGACCTCAGTTGCATTATCATCAACAGAATCCGAATACATAGCTGTCACAAATGCAACCAAAGAGACGATCTGGCTCAGGCAACTGCTTGTAGACCTCAATCTTACACAAACACTTCCTACAACAATCTATTGTGACAATCAAAGCACAATAGCGCTTTCTCTCAATCTGAGATTTCACTCTCGAAGCAAACATATAGAAATCAGGTATCATTATCTTAGAGAGAAAGTGCACAATAAGAAAGTAGAATTGATTTTCTACAAGAATTATTACATGGCAGCAGATTACTTCACAAAGACTCTATCAAAGGAGCAACATCTCAGATTTAACGATATGTTAAATCTGAAGATCAAAGTTTTTCAGGATCCACATTAAGGGGGAGTGTTAGATTTCTTATGCTCGTCCTTAAACAAATCGTTCAAGTAATGAGCATCCTGAAAAACCGAAGGCCGACAACATATTTTCGGGCCTTCACAATTTTTCCCTTGAGATTTCTTGTGCCTTAAAAATCATTTTAAGACACCTTCTCTTTTTTCGCCTTTTTCGCACTAGCGAAAAATGCGACACACTGGCCAAAAGGCCAGAATGCCTTAGAAATCATTTTTAAGACACCTTCTCCTTTTTCGTCTTTTTCGCTATCTTTAATCTAAAGCACCTTCGAATTCGTCTTTTTTTCTGCCTTCAGTGTTTTTCGCCTTCTTCGTTGTCTTGAATCTAAGGGTGCCTAAGGGATTTACATACCATTAGTGTAAGGGCACCTTCAGGAGTTACAAACCTTCAGTCTAAGGGCACCTTCGACTTTTTCGTGTTTTTGCTACATTGGCTGACCGACGTCGCCAACTTATCAACAACCCTAAAACAACTAGACAACCAAATATCCCAAAGGCTTGTAAATAGCATTAAAGGCTTGTAAGATATTTTTTCTCGACACTTGTAAATCTATATATTAGCTGATTCAAGCTATGTAAGTGTTAATTGAATTAATTGAATTTCTCTTTCAATTTAAATTTTTATCTGAAGCCAACGTTATCACGCTCAGCAAGCTGAAGTTATTTTCAAGCTATTGTACTCATTGTTGATATTTTATCAGAGTGCAATTTTTGTCTCACTATTGCATCATTCATTTGCGCATTATGTATGAATTCTTCTACTTGAATAATCCTATTGCTAACTATTGCATTGCTGTTCCTACACGCCACTCAATCCTCGAGCTTCCGCTGCCGCTCACGCCCACACGCGATCTTACGACAAGAAAGACTCAAATTTTTTCAATGGATCGAATTTTTTCAAAATAGCGAATTTTTCAATGACTCAAATTTTTCTTAAGACTCGAATGTTTTTAACAACTCGAATTTTTCCAAAGTATCAAAATTTTCGAAAGATTCGAATTTTTTCAAAGACTCGAATTTTTTCGAAGACTCGAATTATTTTGAGAAGACTCGAATTTTTTGAGACTCGATTTTTTTTTCTAGGAAAGACTCGAATTTTTGAAATGACTCGATTTTGTTTTTCCAAAAGATCGAATTTTTCCAAATACTCGAATTTTTTCAAAGTCTCGAATTGTTTCAAAAGATCGAACTGTCAACTCGAATTTTTCCGAAGGATCGAAGGACTCTTTGTACTATCAAGTCAAATTTTTCCAAAGACTCGATTATTTTTTTCCAAAGACTTGAATTTTATGAAGGCTAGAATTTTTCCGAAGGCTTGAATCTTTCAAGGGCTCGAATTTTTCTAAAAACTCAAATTTTTTAAAAGACTCGAATGTTAGATATACGAGATGCGAGATGTGCGAGATCCACCATCATCCAAATCATCGGCCGTCATTTAGATCGGCCTCCACTGCCCGTCAACTCTTTACTAGTATATAATAGATAAATAATATATACATCTTTCCTTTTCTTTTCCTGTTCGAATTGCACTCTCTCTCTCTCTCAACTTACATTATTGCTATTTTTTATACCAATCCTAGAAACCCTAGCCCTAAAAAACCCCAAACCCTAAAAATCTAAATTTTAAAAAATCTTTTATTTCTCTCTTTCCCTCCGCTCTCACGGCTCTTTGTGGTGCTCCCAACATCACCCTCTCTCTCTCTCTCTCGCTCTCTCTCTACCCCCTCTCTCTTCTCTCTCACTCGCCATATGTCCCTCTCACTAACGTGCCCGTCCTTCTTCATTTGCGTCATCCTCTCTCTCTCTCTCTACCTCATCTTTATCTTCTCTGAATTGCCATCTCTCTCTCTCACTAACCTGCTCCTCATTCGCGTCCTCCTGGTAACGCTTGCCGAATTCTTGCATCACGCCATGCTCCTTGCGCCTCGCCTACGCATTGAGCATCAACGTTTGGTGTGGGAATCAACTTCGACATAGCCACTGCCTCCGCTCTGCTCAACATCCTGAAGTGAGCTAACACGATTCTACTACTCTATGCCACAATCACAGCTTATGCTATGAAGATCCCAGACACCGAACCATTAGTGCTCTCTCTCTCAATCGAACTCTCTAACCATTAGCGCTCTCTCTCTCAATGGAACTCTCTGGATCCATCGCTAGCCCGCTCTCTCGAAAATTCCTAGCGCGCTCTCTCTAGAAATTTCCAAAGGCACACGTTATCTCCCTAAAATGCACGTGTTTGCCCTCTAAAATGCATGTATTTGCCCTTCAATCGCACTCAACTGCCCATCAACGACGTCTAGGGCAAACGTGGATCAATATAAATTTGCAAAGTGCACTGCACACATTCTCTCTCTCTCTCTCTCGTCATTCATCGAATTGCAGCAAATCTGGGGTATGTATGCTCTCTCCCTCGCCTTGATCAATCGCTTCCCTCGCACTGCTCTTGTACACGCGCCTCGGTGGCGTTGATGAATGGATGGATGGACAGATGCTTTGTGAATGCATATCTGTTTGACATGCTGAACGCAGCTTCTGCTTCTGGATTTCATTTTTAGGGTTGGGATATTTTGTATGTTGTAAGAGTCTCACAGGTTTCAGTCATTCCTTTGAAACCTCGCATTTCAGAAATCTGCTTCAGACCCCTTCTACCGCACAGATTGGTGGAAGAGGGGCGCTTATCCGTCAGAGCCTAAGTTTTTGCGTGGGATTTTCTTCGGCCAATTACTAACCTTTGCCGGAATATCATCACAACTATCGTCCATGTCTGTTGCTGATGAATACCGATGCTTTGTCGGGGGCCTGTCATGGAACATCACCGATAGAGGTTTGGAGGATGAGTTTCGGAAGTTTGGAAAAATATTAGATGCTAAGGTTTGTTTTAAAGTGTTTTTTGAGTATTTAAGGATGATCTAGTGTTGTTTCATTACAATTTTTTAGTGGTTGTTGTGAGTTGAACGTCTCCTCCCTTTAATCAAGCATTTGGAGTTCTTGACTTTGGTATTTTGTGGTGGTTAAACTTTTCTTCTATCGTTGATGCTTGATGCTTTCTTAGCTAGTTTCCTTCAAGCAGGTTAAGATGCTTCATTGATAGAACTGTATGTTTATCACGGTATCAGAACAGGATGTTTAGCTTGTGATTTGTGAAACTCAGGAACCTTTTAGATCATTTTTTCAGATTTATGACTCAGGAGTTTACTAGAAAGTGAGTGCACTTTCTGTAGAGTAGTCAGTTCTCAGAACAAGAAGCATAGTTGGATAGCAGGTGACAAGAGGAGCACACCCCCTACAACCCTACCAAAATTTTTGGATTTTGAGAAATTTTCCAAAAGTTGAAGAAATACTGTGTGGCAAATACAACAATGTAAGCAATTGGGTACTAGTTAAGTGCAATAACAGCCTAGTTTCCTGAAGCACCTTAGTTCTTGAGTGTTATTAATAAAATTCTTCTCTTTGATTGAAGAATCAATCGTGGCTGGCCTAAGTGAGAGTCTACTTACTAGTCAAGTAGATATGATGGAACCTTAGAAGCCCGTTCCGACCAAAATGGGTCAGAATGTTCCTGGTCGGAACGAGTGAATGTAGCAGCAGAAGCCACAAAAATGTGTAGCAGCCATCCCGGTTTATAGCAGCCCACGATTTCTGCTGATGGCTGACGGAACGGGCAACTAAACTTTAGTTTCCAGATTAAACAAATTTGTAGCAGCCCACGACTTCTACTGATGGCTGATGTAGCTCTTCCACCCAGAAATGGGATGCATGCAATATAAATTTCAGAAATGGGATGCATGCAATATGAAAGTTCTTCGGGATCATTCCAATCTATGGTGGATCATGAGCTACTGATCAGACACATGTAAAAGACAAAATTAAACAAGTGTTGCGGTGCCATTGACCATCATGCGTTGGCTTGTAGAATTGAATATTGATTTCTTTGTAGAAATAGAGATAATTATTCCATTGGTAGATAGTTAAACTGGAACCAAATTAATCTGACTCAAAGCTAGATTTACTCAGGCAGAGAATGAGCTAGATTCTTCATATGGTTTAGAACTTTAGATCATTCTGAATTCTAAGGTTGAGAGCTCAGGATATGGTTTTTTTTTTCCTTTGTATAAAATCGTATTTTTTTTTTGAGGGTCTCGTTCTGGAACGGGCAACTAAGGATGGAACCAATTACGTGGTGTGGAATTTCAAGATGCAAAATATTCTCGTGGATAGAGAATGTTGGGACGTAGTCGCACGGCTTGAGCCTATTCCACATTCTAAGCCTACATTGAAAGATTATATCAAGAGTGGATTAAAGGCACATTGGATCATCAACCTTTCTGTGAATAATTGGAAGATTCTACTCTATTCATGTATACGGTTGTATATGTTTTAACCATTTTGTACATGGTCACATGTATTTGAGGCTCATGCTCTAGTAGGTTACATTCTAAGCCAACCAGAAAGATTATGATAATCTAAAAAGGACGATGTTGAGCTAACAATTCTAATAAATAAGCTTGTTATTATTGGAGTCTTCATTTTGATGTGAAATACATACGTTTGTGATCACAAGATCATTACGCATGTTTTTTACATCAGGGTACCAAATAAGCTTTTTAGTCATCACAATTATTATGAATGGAGAACAAAATTGAGAAAATGTCTCTCAAATTTATGGTGAAAAGAGTTAGAATTAAAGTTAGAATCACTGTGTTACTGTACTGTGGGTCCTATCAGTGGATAAGGATCAGTTGGCCTCGCCATGAGGCAAGTCGACGGGACACGCGTCCCGCCAACGGCAACCTGGGTCATGCATGGGTTGCCTGAGTGAACAACTATATGTACAGTGTAATTTCATTTTGAGAAATACAGTTGCTATGTGAGCTTGCTGAGGAGAGTGATTTTCTGTCTGTGTTATTGTGTAGCATGATCCGTGTTCCTGTGCAAAGCAAATTCTAAATTGGTATCAGAGCAGTACAGGGAGTGTACACAGTACAGTGTCGCCGTTGAAGAGAGCTTCGGGAGAACTGTCTTCTGAGAGTTCGGGGTTTTACGGCGGGTTGAAGACGGAAAGAGAAGCACTGGTGCAGGGTTTCTAATTTATAGAGGCTTGCTAAGCTCAGCAGAGGGATTATTAGCTTGTGCATAGCATCAGACAGGGAAAAATTTGGTGAAAAATTGACAATTCGAAGCCAGCTGAAAATTGAAACCGGACTTGGGGTTACGGTTTTTATACATAACTGGTGATTTATTCGCTGTTTGTGCACCGTTTTGGATGCCGTAAGGACAGGAAGGAAGCTAATCACATTGTGAATGAGCCATGGAGAGATTCTGAGGTTTGTGTTAGAGATTTGTCTCCAGACAGTTAACCTAGCAAATTTGCGGTAAAAAGGTGAAAAAGCCACTTTGTCAAGTTGAGCTAAAATCACCGTTTCTCCACGGAATTTCTTGACTGAACACTCTACAGTCATGGATTCAGTAGGGCGACCCTGCTCCAGGCCTCAGATCGTGTTCAAAACGATCTACAAGAGAGCTTGATCCAACATTTTTCAAGGAAGAAGGCGCGGCCGCAGGCAGGGAAGTCGCGGGCTGTTCGCGCGCCCAACGCAACACTCAGCTTAGTGTATCGAAGACCATAGCGTCTGCAAGAGTTTAGTTCGATGCCCAGATGTACTTTGAACCTGTGGATGAGGTGTCAAATGAATCAACGGTCCAACATCTGTGATGGGAGAGAAATGTGAACCACAAGATTTGGTTCAGCCATTGGATGAGCTTTAAACAGGGTCCTGAAGAATTGAAGTGCATTCTGGCCTTCAACTTCATTAAAAATTTTCATACTAAAAGTTGAGTTGGGTCCCTCACAAGTGAAGAGTGAAGTTTCTTCAAAGTGAAGAAACAGTTCAAAAGCTAGAAAAGTCCCTATTTTCGGGTTCTTTGCCCGTTTTGACCCAAACGAAAGGTTATAACCTCCAAACGAAGGGACCCTGGACTGTACCTGCAAGTACGGTACAGCAAAACAGAGCGGTTGCAGCGGAGAAAGTGTTCAGAGTACGCCAAAAGTAGTTTCACCATTCCACTGGGCGCGTTGTTGGGAGTTGACGACTAAGTGCATTTCGGAAGGCGACGCCGATTTGGCTTTCAAATTGGTGGAAAAGCGGCGAGTGGCCTGGTAAGAAAAAAAGTGCAGGTCATTATTTTCAACTTCTGACATCACTGTTGGCCTTGACATACTGTTCTTAGCCTAAGGCAGAAGTTTTAAGCAGTTTTGCGATGGCAAACATGGGAGAGTCCATTTTGAGTGAAAGTAGCAAATTGGACGGGATTTCCAACTATGCAGTGTGGAAATTCAAAATGAAAAACATACTGATGGAGAAAGATGTGTGGGAAGTCGTCACAGGTGATGAGAGAAGGCCGCCAAATGAAGCAGACATCAAAGTGTTCGACAAAAAGATGAGGAAAGCTTTGACCTTCATTAACTTGTCAGTGAAGGATCACATCATTACCCACATTTGTGATGCTATTACACACCCAGACAGGCATGGGATGTGCTAAAGGAGCAGTTCGAGACGTCAAATCCGTCAAGAATCATGTTTCTGAAGTCAAAGTTGAATAGTGCCCGCATGGAGCAAGGAGAGCACATTCAGACGTACATGACCAGAATCAAGACAATGAGAGATGAACTGCATTCTATTGGAGAGCACATACGTGATGTGGAGCTGGTGCATAATGCATTATGCGGCATTGCAGAACCCTATCAGATGTTTGTGAGCGGAATAGCATCTTTGACGAGCTCACAAGAATCTTGATGCAGGAAGAGCAACGACGAGAAATGGTGAAAGTTAGACGTCAAAATACTGATGATCAGGCACTTGCAACACGCCAAAAACAAGGCAAAGGCAAGGGCAAGAAGAAGACTAAACAGCAATTTGCCAAGTCTCAGGAGGATGAGGGATCTTCCAGCAAAACTAAAAAGAAAGGCAAGTGCTTCCATTGTGGTAAAAAGGGCCACTGGAAGAGTGAATGTCGCAAATTCCTAGCGGAACAAGGCAAGGGGAAACCAAAACAAGCAGGTAACCTTGTCGATGAAGGTGAGATTGAAGACTCTAGCATCTTCATATCTGCATTGTTATCTAATCAAGATGATCAAGCATGGTATATTGACTCAGGAGCCACAAGACACATGACAGGTAACAAGAACTGGTTCAGTAGTTTGAAGGCATTGGATAATGGGACATCTGTTTCACAAGCAAATGGTGAAGTGTGCATGATCAAGGGGATAGTTCAATCCAACTGCCTGATGACAAAAGCAGGATGATCAGGGAGGTACTTTACGTACCAGGTTTGAAGAAAAATCTACTTTCTGTTGGAGTCATTACTGATCAAAAGTTGAAAGTAGAATTCGCCCATGATCGTTGCTTTGTGAAGGATGTGAACCAAAAGTTCAAAGTTATTGCGAATGGAATAAGAGAGCCCAATACAAAATTGTACAGGTTGAATGCTACAATCAAGGGGCAACATGGACTTGTATCATCCGTTCCTTCGCAAACTGAGTTGTGGCACAAGAGGCTTGGTCACTTGAACTTGGGAAGCCTCAGTTTGATGAGAAAATTGGAGATGGTAACAGGACTGCCTACAATAGAAGATCACTTGAAATCGATGTGCGAATCTTGTATATATGGGAAGCAGCATCGAGAGAAGTTCAATAAAGGGGGTGTTGCAAGAGCAAAGAACATCCTGGATTTAATCCACACAGATTTATGCGGGCCCATGAGGACCATGTCCTTAGGAAAAGCCTTCTATTTCATGACCTTTATTGATGATATGTCACGTAAGACGTGGATCTACTTCTTGAAGAAGAAATCAGATGCTTTTGATAACTTCAAGAACTTCAAAAACTTGGTCGAAAATCAGACAGGTAAGAAGATCAAAGTCCTAAGATTAGATAGTGGAGGTGAGTATAAGTCTAATGACTTCAATGATCTCTGTGATCAATGTGGGATTAAAAGACAATTTACGCAAGCTCATACTCCTGCTCTCAATGGTGTAGCTGAGCGCAAAAATGGTACGATTGTGGAAAGTGCTAGATCTATGCTAGCTGAGATGAAATTACCAAAAGATTTTTGGTCAGAAGCATGTGGCACGGTAGTCTATCTTCAAAATAGAAGTCCTACCATTGCCATACCAAAAATAACACCTGAGGAAGCATTCACAAAGAAGAAGCCAAAGGTGAACCACTTGCGAATCTTTGGATGTAAGGCCTTTGTACATATTCCTAAGGAAGAAAGACGTAAACTTGATTTAAAAGCTATCAAGTGCATATTCCTAGGATATGATGATCGCGTGAAGGGCTATAGATGTTTTGATCCAGTCGAAAACAAAATCCATATAAGCCGAGATGTTATCTTTGATGAATCCAAGATGTATGAAAACGAAGATGCTGAGAAGATAGACACATCCAGTAGGAAAAATGGTATAGTGAGGATACCACCTGATGATGATCCATTCATTGACCTTCCGAGTGATGACCATGAGGATACATCTCAAGATACTACTACTCAACCTCATGAAACAGGTTGGAGAGGTAGGGACAAACCTTTTGGTGCAAGAAGGATTGAAATTGCAGGTGACAAACGCAAGGAGAAGGATGTACCGTGGGATACATTTTCACCAGGAAGCCGATCACCTGATAGAAAGCTCCCTAAGTGGTTTGAGAGATTGATGGAGAGCCGCGATATAGATGACTTTCCAGGATCATCTAACCAGGGAGAGCTACGAAGATCAACAAGAGAGAAGATACTACCTGAAAGGTATGAAGCAAATTATGCTCTGCTATCCAACATTATTCAAAGCAAAGAACCTTTGACTTATGGTGAAGGGAAGGATGATGACATTTGGATCAAGGCCATGGGAGAGGAGATGGAGTCAATTGCTAAGCATAGGACATGGGACTTAGTAGAACCACCAGTTGGCAAGAAACCCATTGGTTGCAAATGGGTATACAGAACTAAGTACCATGCAGATGGAAGCATAGCAAAGCACAAAGCAAGATTGGTAATCAAAGGGTACGCACAAAATAAAGGCATTGACTATGAGGAGACCTTTGCGTCGGTGTGTAAGTGGAATACTCTACGTCTACTTATTGCTTTAACTTCACATTTTGGTTGGCCTTTGCATCAGATGGATGTGAAATCTGCTTTTCTAAATGGTGAGTTAGAAGAAGAAGTGTTCATGGATCAACCTGAAGGCTTTGTAACGAAAGGACATGAAAATAAAGTATGTCACTTGAAGAAAGCGCTTTATGGTCTTAAACAAGCACCACGTGCGTGGTATAGCAGGATTGATGCCTACTTTCGTTCAAAAGGGATGGTGAGAACACATTCTGATCCAAATCTATATGTCTTATGCTTTGATGGTATGGTTGCTTTGATTGCTCTTTATGTTGATGACTTGATTATTACGGGAAATAATCAAGAGATGATAGACATAATCAAGAAAGACCTCATGAAACAATTTGAGATGACGGATCTCAGCCTGATGCATTACTGCCTTGGAGTAGAAGTGTGGCAAAAAGGACATGAAGTGGGTTTAACACAAGTGAAATATGTCAAAGAGTTGCTGCACAGGTTTAGGTTGCAGGATTGCAAACCAGTAAACACATCTATTGAACCAGGTAAAAAGCTTTCTAAGCTTGATGAATCACAGTCATTTGATGCTACGCTATATAGACAGTTAGTAGGGAGCTTGATTTACCTTACCACAACTAGACTAGATATATGCTATGCTGTTGGCATTGTAAGTCAGTTTATGGCAGCACCTACGGAAACGCATTGGAAAGCAGCTAAACGCATTTTGCGTTATGTGAAAGGCACATCAGAGTATGGCTTGATTTACAGGAAGCATGATGGTTTACCTGAGTTGTGTGGCTATGTTGATGCGGACTGGGGAGGTGACTATGATGATCGTAGATCCACCACAGGATATATATTCCAGTTTTATGGTAATTGCTTATCCTGGTCTAGTAAGAAGCAAAGTACAATTGCTCTTTCCACCACAGAAGCAGAGTATAAGGCAATGTGTAGTGCTGCACAAGAAGCTATATGGTTGAGACAAATCTTGGAAGAGATTGGCATAAAGCAGAAAAATCCCACAACTTTACATAGCGACAGTCAGAGTGGCATTTAGCTAGCAAAAAATCCAGTGTTCCATGCGAGAACTAAACACATTGAGATCCAATATCACTTTATACGTGAAAGGCTGCTAAGTCGTGAAATTCATGTTGTTCATTGTAGCACAGAAGAACAATTAGCTGATATTTTCACTAAGCCACTTACTGGAGAAAAGTTTGATAAGTTTAGATCAAAACTTTCTGTATTTAAAGTTTGTTGACTTTAAAACTATGTATATGACTGTATTAAAAGTGACTCTACTTTAAGGGAGAGAGTTAGAATTAAAGTTAGAATCACTGTGTTATTGTAATGTGGGTCCTATCAGTGGATAAGGATCAGTTGGCCTCGCCACGAGGCAAGTCGACGAGACACGCGTCCCGCCAACGGCAACCTGGGTCATGCATGGGTTGCCTGAGTGAACAACTATATGTACAGTGTAATTTCATTTTGAGAAATACAGTTGCTATGTGAGCTTGCTGAGGAGAGTGATTTTCTGTCTGTGTTACTGTGTAGCATGATCTGTGTTCCTGTGCAAAGCAAATTCTAAGTAAAAGGAGTAATTTGACCCACATAACTCACAACTATAGAGTAGCATTAGTTGAATGAACCGCATATACCAACTTTAAGCAATAGTCATAGCCTTTCTTTAATACTTGGCAATAGGAATACAAGTCACTATTTCCAGACCAAAAAAGCTGGTGGCAAATACTTAGTAAAGAATCTATATGAGCTGAAGTCTTGACAAGCTTTGTAAAAAGATAGCAAAAAAAAAGAGAGAGAGAATGTTTTAGTCTTAACTAGCTTGTCACGCTCGAAGAGGGATATTGTAGGGCCGTGACTGTAGGCGGATAGAGGCGGGAATTTTTTTTCAATTGGTCACAATTGTGGCGAATTCAAGGAGAGCCCAAGCAAGGACAAAGGTTGGTTGAAGCGTCAACTTGTCAAGGGACACTACTAAAAAAAGATTCTAATTGTGGAAGATTCTTCCACCTTGTGCATTGTAATGATGTGGTTAAAATGAGGTTATGTAGAAGAATTGGATTCTTCAAGTTGATGTAATGTAGCTAGAGCACTGCGATGAGGGCACGTACACTAGTAGACTACGTGGGAAGAAGAGCGGATGCAAGTAGTGTTTCCACTTGGTTCAGAATCGACTTTTCTGAATCATGAGAATCAGCATGAATCGTGGTTTTGAACTGGGCCCGTCCCGAAAGAATCGACAATTTTTTTTTTGCATTTTTTTTGATGTAATGCTAGAAAACATGTCAAGTGATATCAAATGTTTCTAAATCTTTATAAATACTAGATTGCTACTGGATACATGCATTTGAAAGTTCGCTGTTGCTTGTAAAAAGTTGAAGCTTGAAAGTTGAAACTAAATTAGTGTTCACAACTTCACTGTTCATAGAGAATAAAATTAGAATCATGATACTCCAGTCTCCCATCAATGATTACACATCAATTATTAGTGAGTAGCCTATACATAAGTAACTACAGTGTAGGTAGTAATTACTAAGTTGTAAGTAGTGAGTAGTTACTAGTAAGCTAAGTACGTTGGATAAAGGTTTGAACTTTGAATTGAACTTTAAAAGTTATAGCTTACATTGAAAAGCAAAATTAAATAACATTCAAGCGTACAATGAAGTTATGAACTATAGAGTGAAAACTGAACAGCAGGTATCAAACTATGCACACGTCACAAATAATACATTTGATATCAAAATGAGTTGCACAGTGAACAATTAATGGCAAATATTGAATCTAGAGTCATGACTCATGAGTCAACTGTAGTCTACTGTCTGTCATAATAATGTACTAGTAGAATCAAGGTAAACCGTGAAATTTCGAGTCTTCGTCCTAGATTCTAGAATCTAGACTATGAACTATAATATAAATCTAGGTGACCCTCCTCCTGGTCCTCCTAGTTGGGGGGTCACGGGTGGCATCGTAACCTCTTGCACATGCTCCTCGTCGTCCTCGTCGTCCTCCTCCTCCTCCTCATCATCATCATCATCCCCAACCTCTGAGGCCTCATCAAAAGATGATCCCTGACTCTGGTACTCGCTCTCCTCAGTCTCCTTGGTAGAGCCGTTGAAGTTGCCCTCTAAATGCTTCCTCGAGTCACAGGTCCTGCACATAAAGATTTGTAGCTATTAGAAAGTACCCGTTGATGATTGCCCAAAATTGAACTTTGAAGACTCAAGACCCAGGAGGTGACCAATTAAGGCTCAAGCCTACCTAGTACCCGATCGTGCAACAGACTCGAAATGCAAGAGGGCATATATATCCTCCTCCTCCTCTAACCTAGGTCGTAAATTTGGGCCCTTGGCGATGTCGATCTCGTCAGGTTTACCTAAAGTTTAAACAACTCACTTTTCCGCGACTAGTCAATTCCTTTGCGTCACATGTCACACAAATTCACAAATTACAAATGGTTCATGAATTATCAAAGTTGAAACTAGTCAACTTTCAACTTTCAAGACTTCAAGATTTGAAGTAGATAAGTTTCAACACTAAGCACTCAAGTTCAAGTTCAAGTAGTTCAAGCTCAAGCCTCAAATACAAAGTTAAGTAAACACCTGCATGTGTTCTTTGGCCTCCATCATATTATCTAGAAGGCATAGGTTTGATTGCACAAACACTAGTGTTTCTAATTGCTTTGTGGAGAGCCTATTTCTCTTCTTGGTGTATATGAGGGAGTAGATGCTCCAGTTTCTCTCACAAGCTGCTGCGGTGCAGTCCTGCGAGAGGACTCTCAATGAAATGCGTTGTAGCCTAGCTGTGCAAGCTCCATACTTGTCCCACCAAGAAACTGGCCTCAAGTGGCCGACCGTATCCTGTGTCACGGCCCTTTGATATGTGAGGCAGTCTTTCTGAAAAATCATGAGCGCATTGTTGCAGGTTTGCTGCTCTGCAATGTCTGGTACGACCCTCTGGAAGGAGGTATTCAAACCATCCATCTTCAAGCTCATGGTCACAGAACTGCTCTGGACCAGATTTCTTCCATAAAGGATGCAGCACATGGGCAACTGCATGTAAAGGCCTATGAAACTAGTTCCATATGCTCTCCCACTTGGCCTTTACCTCTTGAGCTCTGCAGATTAAAAAATGAATGTCATCGATTCAGATTGAGAAGGTTCCAACTTCAAACTTGAGAATAGTCTCTAGATTTGTAAAATGGAAATGAAAGAAATTAGAATTTAGAAGGGCCAAGGGGTTATAGCATATACCTGGCAAAACTCAACTAAGTGCACCGATCGAGCTGCTCACCCAACCTATCCATAAACTCGTAGAGAAGGCCCATGGTGGACCCCTCTCTATCTGTGAGTCGTAGAACACTGTGGAGTGGCTGCTACCCAGCAACAATCGATTTTGCCTTGTCCCAAAAGTTCGATGACAAAACGATGTTCTCAAGTCTCCTAGATAGAGACTCAGTTGATTTGCTCCACTTTACCCATAGAGTAGAAACAACCATTTGTTTGAGGGTGTGGTGTACCTTTAGGAGCCGCTCCAAGATTATAAATATGAATGCAAACCTAAACACATTGCACAATTTAAATTTCACAAATTTTGAACAATCATCAATGCATCAAAGTTCAAACGTCAAAGCAAATGCCAAGAAGATAAGGCTTAAGCTGCTAATTTCTAAAGTGTAAGCCTTAAAATCCAAACCCATGTTCTAGAATCTAGCATTGAGAATGGGACATCTATCACCAAGAATCAAGATTCAAAGTTTAGACCTCATGGGAGCCGGTCTAAGGATCTCCAAATTCTTGAAATCTCTATAAATTGTGAGGACCTTTGGTTTCTTGGTTTACAAACCTCACCAAGAACCGTGCAGTATCAAGGACGTCTTTCCCCCAAGGAAGAGATGGACAAAAGCAAGACGTGTATGAGTCTTGACGAAAAGCAAAGACAAACTGGACTCTAGTTACAACTTACTAGGTCCAAAGAGTAGATTACTCACCTGTAACATAGAACAAATTGCAACGAGCATTGAGACTAGCATCAGAGATTCAAGTTTTAATCGAGCAACGACTCATGAGCATCAAAAACTAAAATTATTAATAGTCTAATTACCAATGAGCAACATTGAAATCCAACAAATGTCATGAAGTCTATACTCACCTGAAACAATGGTGCCAGGTGCCGATGTGTCAATGGCTCTCAAGAACATGGTGCCCACACATGAAGACACTAGAATATTAATGATATGTCACCTCCTGGTGTCACTCCAACCATCAGTCATGATGGTGCACCCGAATTGTTTCCATGATTCACGAACGGGCTCCAATTCTTTGGTTACATCTTGAACCTCCCTCATCAAATGTGTGGTGCGTAGGGACTCCATGCTAGGTCCACAATGTGCTGCCCCTATTGCAGCAACACTCTTTATCATATCCCCCCAAGCAGGAGTCTTCGGTAGATGGATGGGGAGGTCACAACGGTAGAAGAGTCTTTTGATGGCCACATTTGCCCTATGCTTGTTGTCACCCTGAAATAACTGCACATAATACTCTCTACCAGTAACACCTCTCTGTGGGGGTCTAGAAGTAGAGGGGCCAACTACATCTACATGTGGTGTAGATGTGCCGGCCTCTGGCTGTCTCATCCTGACCCGAGGTGGATGCATGATGCCTAGCAGCTGATCCTATTGCATGCAACAAAAGAAATCGAAATATTGCAAAATTTAGTGTTTAAAAGCAAAAGTTTAAAGAATTAGATAACAAGTGTATGATGCTCACCTACAGTGACCGCCGGAGGAATAATCTCCTCTGAATCGCTCCTGGTCTTACAATCATGCTCGATAGCCCTGGAGGTGCTTGTGGGCATGCTCCGATCTCATAGCCACACAAAGGAGGTGTGTTTGAACACGCACTGGACCGCCTGTGTAGCTCACACGACAATAATTTCACGTCCACCGATTTGTGCCTGAGCTATCGTATCCCGCTGCAACTGTGACATGATCCCATATAGGATCTCTATGTCTCACCATGACTGACTCTCAACTCCTAACTCTCAATGTTTCAGGGGCTCGTTCCATACGTCGTTTTGAAACGCGTTTGAAATGACTGGTTCTGGTTCGAAACAGGATTTTTTTTAGGGTTTTTTTTTTTGGAATGTGTTTTTGAGGGTTTACACATGTCATAGACAGTCCGGTAACAAGTAGATACATCCAATTTCATGAGAATGCTCTAGAGAATGCAATTCAAGAGGAGAAGCTGTAGTATCAGTATGTGGTCACTGCCAACTGGTCACGACTCACTTGACACTTTCCTCAGTCAATTATTGATATTGTCACCATTCATCATACATATTACAGTCTCAATTTTCAAACATCCAGGAACTTCCAAAAGTTGTAAACAGTAAAGTTACAAACTAATAACTACTATCTATAGAGCTTTCAACTTTCAACTTACTACTTACTATTAGTACTTACAAGTTACTAGTTAGTACCTACAAGTTTGAAGGTACAAGTTACAACTTACAAACTACAAATTACAATGCACTGACCACTAACTTGGAAGTAACTTCAAGTTGGCACTAAGTTCAAACTTCTAAGTAGTAAGTAGTAAGTTCTAACTAGTATTAAGTAACTACTAACAATTTTGAATTTACAAATCAGATCTTAGTGAATCACAAATTACAATTTAAGAGTCAAAAGTTTAAACTTTAAAGTTTAAAGTAAAAGCCTTGCACGACCTCTACATTTTGTTCTTTGTAGTGATACTGATATGACAACTTCAAATGATGTTGTAAAATATGCATGCAGCATTCCAACTATTTTATGCATCAAAACTTAGGAAAAACCTTCAAAAAAACCATTATTTTTTGACAATTTTCTGGGTTTTTCACTATGTTCTAACACATAACACCCTCATACAACTACTTACTGATCATTAGTAACTCAAAAAAACCTATACTATTGTTTTTATTTCGCCAAATAGTAGCTCTTACTACTCGTTTCTAGTATAAAACAAATTATTTCTGACTAAAACATAGCCTAGAACCCTAATGGAAGGTACACCTACTGAAAATTTGGAACTACAGTAGAGTATGAGAGATTAAAACAAAACTAACAAAAATTATCATAAATTGGCTAAAATCTTTCTTCATATCTAGAGCTAAGAGCCCTCAGCCTAGAGTATGCCACTAATAACTATCATCTATGATCTATGCTGAGCAGTGAGTGCCCCCCCCCCCCCCCCCCCGCCCCATGCCCATCCAGGCTCTAGCCTCTAGCTGCCCGCCTCGGACGCTGTCGTTGTGGAGGCACTGGCATGTCCTCAGGCTCAATGTCATCCTCCGTATCATCAGAGTCACCCTCATCCTCCTCATCCGATCCCTCACCCTCAGTGGCTGATTCCTCATCTGAGTCAGAGCTAGAGGGACTCTTAGAGGTGTCTGAGACTACTGCATGGCTCGGGCCCTCTCGTGTTACTAGTTACGCAGCAGGCTTTAGGTAATAAGTTAGTGAGAGAGCTCAGGGAACAGTCACTAATTACTCATTAGTAATCAAAGTTAAAAGTTATAGAATAAACTTTTAAGTTTTAGCTTTGGATCAAATTTCAAATTTTCAATCAATGTCATTGATCAAACAAGATTCAAGAATCACCTGTGCTTGAAGTAGTAGCAGGAGAGTCGTCCCCAATCCCGGCAATCCTTAGTGACTCTGGGGCCTGAGTGCAAACGACGATCTCATATCCTCGAAGATGTAAAAGATGTGCCCTGATTCGAACGGGGCCACTTCCATAAGTGTTCCCGCAATACTTGCAAGTCCACTTCTTCGTGCCTGATGTGCCATAACCTGAATTAAGGGTGACGTGGTCCCATAAGGGATCCCGTTGTCTGGGCATTGCTAATAGCTTTCTAGTGTCAACAAAACAATAACTGTATTAAATTCAGACTTCAAATTAAGAACTAATCCTAAATTCTAATTTCCAAAACGGTAAACCTATGCTCTAAGTTCTAACCTTAATCTATCCCTATTCTCTCTCTCTCTAGACTCTCTCTCTCAATCTCACACACACACACGTCACGACAGTCTCAAGACACACACCACACAGTGCACACACACAAACACACAAACACAAACACAGTTTAACACACACCACCACGCACACAAACACACAAACACACCACCACACTCAAAGTTGAAAGTTCACACACGTGTCACACAAACACACACACACACACACACACACACACTCCCTCTACTTCACAATGCACACAAACACAAACACTCCCTCTCTTTCACACACACACACAAACACTCCCTCTCTTTCACACACACATCACACACACACAAACACACAAACACTCCCTCTCTTTCACACACACACACACTCAATCTCTCTCTCTCTCTCTCTCTCTCTCTCTCTCTCTCTCTCTCTCTCGGGTTTTTCTAACGTGCCAAAAAGTGAAAACACTCACCTCTCGGGCCCCCGCTGTATCACAAAACAATTTGCAATTTTTCAACAGTCGTTTCGAACAACGAAACGCCATTTCGAAACAGGGTCATTTCGTACGTTCCATTTCGAACCCGTTTCAGCGTTCGAAACGTGTTTCGATGAAACACTGCTAACTCTAAAGTGTCAACTGTAAATTGATCAATATAAGTAGTCAAATCACTAGTATGGCGAAGGCTACGGAACAGATAAGGTTGGCGAACCAACCACTGTGGGTCAATCATAGCCATACGAAGAACATGACGAAAAGTAGGCCATATATGTAACCCCTCACGAGTAGGCTCAGAGCGAGAGACACGCCACCAAGTCTGAGCTCGACCATCTAAATGTAATGCAGCCAACTGCACTTTCTGGGTGTCAGTCTTGTAGGAATCCAGAATCAAGACTATTCATTAACACAAAGTATTCTCAAAGAGGAGAGAGATAATTAGATGACCCTCTTGTAGAAAGTTGTGGACAACCATTATGAACAATAGATTGCTTAACAAAAGTGTGTCTCATACAAATGAATGGCTACATATAAGTTGTCCAAGATGGCTATCTACCTTCACGACTGTTGGTTGTCCAATAACTTGACTAATGGCTATCTAGTTACCCTAAGTTACATAAAATAATTAAGTACCCCAAATAACACTTAATTCACATGTATAGGCCCCTAGTGGACCCACGAGTCCCTACAAGTTAGTTTCATACTAACTTGGGCCTAAAATATAAATGACCATGGTTACACAGATCTCGACCTTTTGGGTCATAGTAACCTATGGCTTCTACATCATTTACATTTATTATTCTAACACCCTCCTTAAATGAAAATGACATGTATTCACTAAGTAAGAAAATCAGCATGTTGCTTTAAATTTAAAGCTTCACAAAGAGCTTTAAATCGAACTCTAGGCAATGCCTTAGTGAACACATCTGCAATATTATCCTCCGTGGGACAATATTCAAGCGCGATGTCGCCATTATGAAGCTTCTCCCGAACAAAGTGATAGTGGATCTCGATATGCTTTGTTCTTGCATGAAATACTAGATTTCGTGCAATGGCAATAGCACTTTGACTATCCGTAAATAGGAGAGTAGCTGAGGGCTGGCCATGCTTCATATCAACAAGTAATTGTCTCAGCCATATACACTCCGTAGTGGCTGAAAACGTTGCTCTATATTTTGCTTCACTTGAGGATGTAGCAACGGTGGGCTGCTTCTTGCTTAACCAAGAAACTACAGAATTTCCAATGAAAAAGCAATGGCCACTAGTAGAGCGTCTAATGTCTTGATCTCCACCCCAATCCGAGTCACAAAAACCAGCCAAACATGCATCATCACTAGAAGGATAAAACAGACCAAGTGTTTTACTTCCTTGAAGATATCGAGATCCTCTTCAATGCTTTCCAATGTGATGTCAACGGTAGTGTAGTATCAAATGGTTCACCACCACTTTGATTACTTAACTTCAGGCCCGTCTCAATTGGTGTAGAACCGGCTTGCAATCTTCCATTTTGAAACGCTTCAAAGTCTGCTTAATGTACCGTTGTTGGGTAATGAAGATTCCAGCCTTTCCTTGCAAAAACTCAAGACCAAGGTAGAAATGCAATTGGCCTAAATCTGATGTATCATAAACTGAAGCAAGATCGGATTTTAATGCTGCAATATATTGTTCATTACTACCCGTAATGATAATATCATCAACATATAGCAAAATGATGATGATAAACTCAGATGTATGCATGACATAAAGCGTAGATTCACTAGGACCGTTAGAAAACCCACGATCACAAAAGTATGAGTGTATCTTTTGATACCACATCCTTGGGGCTTGTTTTAGTCCATAGAGAGCCTTCTTGAGAAGACACACTTTGTCTTCTTGACCTGCAACCAAAACCAGCAGGTTGCTAAAGGTAAACTTCCTCATTAAGATCACCATTGAGGAAGGCTGTCTTTATGTCAAGTTGGTGCATACGCCAACCATGATGGGCAGCCAAAGCAGTGACTATCCTTACAGTAATTATTCGTGCGGTAGGTGCAAAAGTTTCCTCATAATCAATGCCCTCCTTTTGCGCATAACCTTTGGCAACAAGTCTTGCCTTGTACCTTTCAACAATACCATCAGACTTGTACTTGATCTTATAAACCCATTTACAGCACGAAGATCCTTGATCTTCATTAAGTGATTTGAAAGCGTATCACCCTCTTGCATCTTCAATGTTGAGAGCTGATTACGTAGAAAAAGCACTTTTGCCGTATTCTTCACTTGGAACATCTTGGCAAGTACTTCCCAAGCACTCTTGGAAGTCTTGCATGGTCGAATGTGAGGTAGGATTGATCTCTTCACGGATAGTGCTATGACCGAATGTGCTTGTGCATCACGTCGATCCCACTTCTTTTGTTCTTCGGAAGACACCTCCACATATTTGAAGAAGTAGCTCTTGACGGTGTAGTAGGTGCCAAACTAGGTGGCCTCTCTTCATCACCACTTACAACTTCAAACAAACCTTTAGCAATAAGGAGGTTTTTGATCATGTAGCACCACAAGGAGAAATTAGTTCCATCCAACCTATCTTCATTGAACAAAGAGCCTATAGATTCAGGTTCTTTAGCCATTTCTGAAAATTCAGCTAATAGTAGATGGGAACAACAGATTCCAGGCCAAAATCTACTAAAAAATCAGCAAGATCAAAGCTGAATTAATGAGCACTATACATTGCAATACACCACATGCAATAGCTCATTCACAAGAAGATATAGGTGGCTGTATTCTGCTGAAATTTCCCGTTAGACGAACCAGAATAAGTAGTAAGCTGGATGCGATCACACAAGCAAAATGGGGCTCATGATTACTTGAAATAGGGGAAGTAAATCTCGGTGGTGCGGAGAGAAATCCAGGTGGTGGTACAAAAGACTCGAAAGGATACCCATAGGGACTAGCGCTATATGAAGGGAGACCAAACGTACTACCAAAAGCACCTCCTGAAGATGGAGATGGAGCAGGAGCAGGCGTACTCAAAATAGAAAATAAAGGTGCTTTACCAGGATGATGAAGAATGTCTGCGGGGGTAATATCCCCTTGTGGTAAATTAGTCTCAAGGCTAGAAAGAACATGATCGATACGATTCTCAAGATGATCCATGCGGGCATCAATACGGGTAAAACGATCATCTAAAGAGCTCTGCAGTGGGTCTTCTGATGAGGAACCTGAGGGAGAGGACGTTTGTCGTCACCCCAACTTAGTCGAACTTCCAAAATCACCAAAAAAATGGCACAAAAATAGCCAATCAAGATGGATAATAATAAAAAAATAAGGGGCTGAGAAAGTAGAATAATGGACAACAATCGCAAGGCCAATAAGTAGAAGGGTTTTAACAAAATGGAAAAAGTTAAGGAGGGGTGAGGCAGCAAAATGACAAATATGAGAGGGAAATAGGGAGCTGGAAAAGAGCAATATGTGAGCAAAAAGACAACAAGTAGGTGCAAAAGAGGAAATGCAAATGAGTGCAAGCAATACTTGGGTGGGTGCTGATCCATCGTCCAATCAGTAGTGCCAACAAAGAGAGGTAAAAGATGAAGATATGACATAATAGATGCACCAACCAGCCACCAATCCGAATCCTCAACTTGCGCCAAATAAGCTGAAAAAAGTGCTGAAAGAGGGCACTAGACAGCTGACAAATAATCAACAAAATGAGCAGCAAGTCGATGGAGAAATCCATCGAGAATGGTGAGATAATAGGGCGTTGGGCAGCAACTACCAAGATCCACAATATACTGAAAAAAAATAGGCTGGAAAAGATGCTGAAGTAAGGCGCCGATCAGCCTCCAATCAATAGCCGAAATGGACAGCGAGGTGGTGAAGAGAACCGCTGAAAATGAGATGGTAGTAGGGCGCTGGGCAGCAGCTACCGAATCTGAAAAATGATGAGTAAAATAGGTGGAAATAATGGTGATGTGGGGCGTTGGACAGCCTCCAATCAATATAAAAAGCAAATTGGTGACAAAAAGTGTCGAAAATAATGAGGTAGTAGGGTGCTGGACAACAGCTACCAAATCTGCAAAAACAATGAAAATCTGCCGAAAAGATCGACGAAAGTGATGGGTAGTAGGGCGTCGGACAGCCACCACCAATCTACAAAAATGACGGAGAAAATCGATGGAAGTGATGGGTGGTAGGGCGCTGGACAGCCACCACCAAACCTGCAGGAAAGTGCCCTGATACCAAGTTACAAGCTAAGATTCACTAGCTATGCTAGAAAGCAGGACTTAAGCTAGAAAGCAAGAAGATAGAATGCTTAAGGAGGCTAAAGAGGAGCAATCGTCATAAACTGAATAAAGGAATACAATTCTGTCCTACATATACCCTCTCCTTGAATCAAATAGAGGATTCAAAAAAAGGGAGGCAATAGGATTTGGAGGGAAAATAGTGCACCTTCCCAATAGGAGGACCCTCCCCCCACTCCAAATCAGCGTGACCAAGTCTTGAAAATATGACCAAATAGGGCCCAAGGCCAGTATATGAATAAAAAGGGCCCTTAGGCCTGCTTATGTATAATAACGAATAAAAGAATGGATGCGGCGAATGTAATGAGCCAAGTCCATAACTGTTCTGCTGTCCGGAACGCTCGTTCCGGATTGCTGTTGCAGCGGAATGCGATCCACTGTCGTGAATGTTTCAACAATCTAACAGTAAGCTACTTATAATTTGAATTCCTCATAAAGTGTACAGTTTTAAACTGCTATGTTAGTATGGAGATTCATCTATCAGATTCACATTTTGTCGAATAGTAAACTTCAATAGGCAAAAAACTCTGAACCATATTATTATATTCAATCCTAGTTGCTCTGCTTGAATTTTCAATTCCATCTTGAATCCATTATAATAGATTCAAATAACTGAGAACTTGTGAAGCACTTATTTTTATTGATTGTTAAATTTCCACTGATGATACTTAAAATGTCCTTTGGGGTTACATCTTTGAAAGTGTTATTCAATTTCTTCTAGAAAAGGAAATTTGCTGCTATGAATTCTCCATTAAAAAAGCTTACATCTCTATCATCAAAACTAGCAAATGAGGACTAATCAAAGGGTGTCTAGTCTCCAGTTAGAGACTCTGTCTCTCTCGTTAGGATTGCATGCCGTTTCCTTCATAGACATGGAGTTGGGTCTTTGACCCTGCAAGTTGCAACTATGGCCTAGTTACAATAATATGGTCCAAATTCAATTATCAAGGCCTCAAGCAACAAATGGAAAAGTCAGCAAACACTAATTGTGTGTGTCACAGTAGCACTTGAAACTCCAAAAACCAAGGAAGCAAATGAATTCCCGTCCGATATGCATAAGCTAGCAATTTTTCCAGCTTATCGGATGGTCAAAACTGTGACCTTGTAATCATATGGTTAGGGGCTCAAAATAGTAGTTAGTGAGGCTGAGAATGGCAATCCAACCTAATGTTTGTAACTATTTCTATGCTCAACTGATTTAAGATTTGCTCCACCAAAGTGCGATATGTAGGTACCGTTTTGCACAATTAGATGGTTGTTTCACCATCCACAGAACCCAAAATGTTTGCACCTGGAATTAAATTCAATTTTTTCAATCCAGTTCGCAAATAAAATGAAGATGTGACAACTTCTAATAGCTGTGATGCATAATACTACCATTTCTTATTGGCCTTTTGGTTGAAAATTGTTGGCATTGTCCCCATATTTTAAATTAACTTCTTGAACTAGCTTTGGATTAGTTCTGTTTTGCCTATGTTTGACTTCACTTATAGCGATGTTTAAGTAGTTCACCTTTGCCGAATTAGATGTTTTGGTGACTTTAAATGTTGAAAGAGTCAAATTAGGGTTGAATAGAGATAGCAATGCCTTCCTCCAGAGACATCTGAAAGTTAATGTTATAATGTTGATGTTAATCACATAAAACGTGCTTTTCCCTTTCATTTATAAGCATCCATGATGTATTCTCAATATCCATCTATCTACAATGATTTTTTTTTCTTCTTGATATCAGAGCCAATATTCAGCACTTTTCACTATATATGACGTTTTGCAGATGTTTGTTTGTATGTACAGAACAAATATGCTTTTATTACAAAGTAGATGGTCAGTCTGTCTTTAATGTTACACTCCTTTCAGTTAATTTTTGGTCTTCATACCCTATGGGGTTAAAAAGGGTCTTCATCAATCATTGAACCTGCAGGTGATGGTGAACAGGGATACTGGTCGCTCGAGAGGCTTTGGATTTGTGACATTTGCTGACGAAGATGCTCTAGATGAAGCTATTGATCGATTGCATGGGAAGGAGCTAGATGGTCGGCTCATTTCTGTAACCATAGCTAAACCCAAGGCTGAAGGGGAGGTTGGAGATCGTGACTATGGTAGTGGCTACAGGAGAGATGGGGGTAAAGGAAATACAAGTGGAAGTGATTGCTTTAAATGTGGAAGGCCCGGCCATTGGGCAAGAGATTGCTCTAGTGGTAGAAGCCATGTTTCATCTCGCGACAGATACACTGGCAGTCGGAGCGACCGATACTCGGACCATGAAAAGGACCGAGACAATCACCATGGAAAAAGTAGTAGCGGACGCAGAAGTGACCGTGATGACTATTATGAATATAATGGAGATCGAAACAGCAGCGGAGATGGGAGGTCAAGTAGATACATTGATCGTGAAGCTAGGCGAGGGAGTGAACGCTACAGTAATGGCAGCTTCAGAGATAGACCAGGTCCGTATGACCGGCCAAGTCGTGACACAGGACGTCGATCTTCATATGATCGTAACTGAGTTACTAAAAGCAGCAAAAGATGGGTTAAGAGCTGGTTTTCACAGTTTATCAACGTATGCCATGTTTGGATTACATAATATAGAAGTTAAGAGTCAGTCATATTGAAGGTTGTAAGCCAAATGCCCATCAATCTGTTAGCATCATGTTTTACTGCTCGATCTTCCAGTTCAGTTGGCAAGAGCTTGTGATTCACCGAAACGACACATTATGCTTTTGGATTTGCTAAATTACTTGGAGGTCAGTTGCACGTGCACGTGCAGCAGTCAACTTTGAGTATGCTTGTCTGGATGAGCACAGCCTGTATTTTCTCGGGTGACACTTGTTATACACTGAAAGGCTTTGTTTGGCTTGTATACAATCTCCAGAAGCTGGAATTATGTGAGCTGTGCCATTGGTTCAGAAATCCCCCAAAGTCAGATTGTAGTCAACTGTACTTGACATGCACAGTAGCTTCCTTTTCAGTTGCATATGTAGTATGTTCCTGTGTTGGAGCAGTTTGGAAGTACGTCTCCATAATCCTTCTTCAATCTTTTGTTGTTTATATTGTTTTTAAAGTTTTCAAAGGTGCATCTTGTTCGAGTTTCTAACATTTGTGAAGTTCTTTCTGGCTTGTGAAATCACCGATTTTGATATCTCAATTAAGATCAAGCATTAGAGGTTGTGTTATTAAGAGGTGGCTTAGAGGATGGCATAGATTTGTATATGTGTGCGGCAATTACAGTAATTTTGAAAAAATGTTCATTTTCACCCTTGGCTATTATTTTATTAGATGCTCATTTACAGATGTCATATAGATTTGAGTGACTACAATAAAGTTTTGGAGGTAAAGAAGCAAAGCAAGTCATTTATGTTGAGCTCCTCCTCTGAATACTGAACCTTTCAAAAAAATTTCTTCTTTTGTCCTTATCAAGGCCAATTTGTTAGCCTCATTAGTTTTGTCTGACAACAGCATTTTTAAGTCATGTACAATGAATGGACATACCTAGTCGGTTTTCATGCTCTTGCAGAATCAGAGAGCACTGTACCAACTGAGCATTGATATGGCTTTCATGAAATTGGTCGGCACCTTCTATGGGATTTGCTTCATGAGGTAAATGCTGGAAATATACATTTGGGTTCAATAAACAGCAACAGCATGAAAGCATTTGGGGTTTTTCGACATAAAGAAGGTAAGTTGCACTTTGGTATGTTCTCTCTTCGTAATGTAACAATGAGTTTTATTTATCTTTTGCATTGTAGGTTTGAAGCCATCCATTAGTATAGCAACACACACTCAGGGTGTTTATAGACTCAAACGAGTAGACCTTAGCATGCATATAGCTCTCATAGACAACAGGTGCTTGAATACTACAATTTGAATACTCTTTGGTTCAAAGTGAAAGTTTAACATTTACTATATTTCTGTAGCATTTCTGTCGAGCATTATGATCTTGGACTAACCAGAGGATATTTCTCAGTAGCATCACAGGTCGAGATAGATTGGTTATGCTATTTGAACTCTTGTATGTTGTATATTACTTTTATTTTGACATCCAGTTCTCTTAAAAGATGAAGTTGTAATAAACTTCTAACTTGCAATTCTTTCTGCTACATTTTGTTACACTCAATTATGTGAATGGCTCATTTGGAAGCCACCTGGTTTTAGAAAGTCATAATCTGGAAATGTTATGGTCGGTGCTCTAGTCATGCAAACTTGATTTGCATGTGCAAGTTTGTCTGTCAAACATGGAAGGACTCACATTTATGCAATAGTTAATGTATTGCTATCTTTTCTGTCAGAGGATGGGAAGCGAATAATGGCACTGCAAATTTTTCCTTGTTCATTCGACACTCTTTTATTAATAGTCGAGCAATATTCGTGGATGTTCTACTTTTGTTTGTTTAATAGATGAATGAACTTGACCCCCATGCAGACTTGTGCATCAATCGCGTTTTTCACAAAGTTGATGGGGGTAGAGAATCCAAGCAGTGTTGGGTTTAAGTTCCTCTATAGCTACGCTCAAAACAGTCTTGAACCATAATATATATTTGAGTGAGTGCTGGAGATGAAATACTGTTCCATGAACACCTGAGGTTTACCAATCATATGGTTGTACAAAGTCGAACCTGATTTCTACAGAGAGAACAATTTGAATTGGGGCTCTTTCTGAAGGAAAACCTTGTTTTGAATGGTGAACGGCATCTTATATACAAATCAACTGGAGTGATGGCGCTAAGGGCAAATGGAGTTGGGCATTTTTAATTCATTTTTTAAGACCTGGAATACTGAAGAACAAGGACACATTTGGATCAGATTGCACGAAGGCCTTGAGTATTAAGTATGAACAGCTGGACCATTTTGGTTTGGAAATAGCCGCGTGGCGTCCAATATTAGAGTTCTGTTGATCAGCTTCTAGACTTCTATTCACCACTCAATTATGTAGAGCCTATGCAAGAAAAGGCCAAAATACTATAATTGTGAACTTTGACTATTGTATGCATATAGATACTCGTGAGTGTATACCCAATTTCCAGGGTTACATTCTTATTGACCAATGAACAAAAGATTCCAGTTAGCAAGTTGCGACAAAGTATGGTATAGGATGTCAATCTAGGAGTTGGTTGACTTGAAGAAATAAGTCTGTCTGTTCGTTCAAAAAGGTAGGACTTGTTCAAGTTCCTCTCTTGGTATCCTTGATATACTGGACATGGCACTCTGCATCATGGGTGCTATGCATGCGACTACAAAAATATATATTATTGTTTCTCTAAGTACAAAAGTGATGTTTCATTGCTCTAGTCCAAATACATGATATTTTTATCATCCATGTATATGATGCTATGGTTTTGCAAACGCTCAAGGGTAGCTACATATATTGGCTAAATCTATTCGAGATCTTAAGTTGATGGGCCAAGGACATGAAGTATGAGTCACGTGTGAAGAAAGACAACTTATCTTTGTCAACATGTAAATCGCATGTGGTTTCAAGAGGTATATTCTAAAAATTGAGGTTTAGCATTATAAATATTTTTGATGAGTACATTATTTATACATACATATATGGTTGGGCATCATCAACTCTTAGCACTCGTTGTTTTTAGCATATTTTTGTGCGAATGTGCACACAAATATGCTGAAAACCCATGCTCGCACAAAAATATGCTAAAACTAATGCTCACTTTTTGGAGAATAACTAGAGATCGATATGTCAAAATCTAATTCTATTAATTTGTTGTGAAAGTAGTCTTTTTAATGCATAAAGTTAAAAGGATGGTGAAGAAAAATCTATTTGGACTTACCTTGAAGGGCTTTCATTAGTAGAAGGTAACAAATATGTTTGTGCTATTATTTTGTGCAAGTGCATTCATGCAGTGAAATTATGTTGAATATGGACATATAACAACAAAGTGTCAATTGTAAAGTTGCAAGGAGTCAACAAAAACACCTTGTAATTAGTTTCAATATTACAATCTTGATATTTATGCAACTAAACTCTTAAATTTACTATTTTGTTAATCAAACAAATTCAAAAGTTTGAGATATTTTCCCATTTATTGAGATGACCAACTTCCATTTAATGGTGGATTGACGAGGTCAAAGGCACTCCATGTTTGATGACCAACTTCTATTCAATGGTGGATCTCAAAATTGACAAGGTCCAAGGGCATTCAATAATTACATGTCACATTGAAAATGTGTTCTGAAATTAGTTTATTTCCATTTCAAAACATGTTATAAGAACCTGTCATTTCTATGTGATAATGTAATATGGTATTGCAACAATTATCTACATCATCGTTAACTAAAATAAAGCCAATAAATGGTTGGATAGAGTGCATGCCATCAAACATTCCCCTCATCCAAAGGTTGTCCCATAGATTGAAAATATCAACAATTGACAAAAATTGAAAATAGTTAAGAGAGCAAAGAACAAATCTCTCTCTCTCTCTCTCTCTCTCTCTCTCTCTCTCTCTCTCTCTCTCTCTCTCTCTCTCTCTCTCTCTCTCTCTCTCTCTCTTCACTATAATGAAATTAAAATTGGTCAAATTGTATAACATGGGAGAATAGTATTGCCAACATTTGCCACTACGATCATATGGTCCTTGCATGTGTTAATGAATACTTCTATTCATTTCTCCCACTAGTTCACTTATCAAATAATTTCAACATTACCAACTCCACCATTTATGAATCTCATTTAGAATTCAATTGTGTGTTCACTCTCATGCATTACAAGAGAGCTCAAGCAACTTTCAAAATACATGCTCATGCATTCAAAAGAAACATTCTAGTAATAGCACGTGTAACTATATGATAAGTGCATATTTCATAAAAAGAAGTGCTTATCGCTACATAATGTAGATATCAAAAAACAAAATTATAAAAGCCACCTTATCCATATTCAAATTTCCAATTGACACATTGTTGTTGTACGTCCATATTCATTGGATTAATTATAAAAGCCACCTTATCCATTCGAGTCAATAGACAATCTAATCAAGACTTTTGTCAAAAGATTCAATTTTTTTTTGAAGTACATGTTTTTACTATGCATATGTATAGATTGCCTTCAATATTTGGCTAGTTCAAAGCAATGTTTGGCCTTGCCTTGCGAAGTCAATATTGGAGTTTGTGAAAAAGTCAACGCTGAAGGACACTATGTGGTGGTGATCTAACTTGAACCTCGGTTGAGAGCTATACTAATATGCATTTGTTCCGTTAAAAAAATTTCTGACGAAGGCATGCAACAATGCATGATCCATAAAAATTCCAAAAAGGGCATGCAAACAATGCATGATCCATAAGGCCAAGCAGACTCTATTTTGAGCCTGTTACCATTGGATATTTTTTTCAAAATTATTAAGATTTTGCCACGTGGAGAAGATTAGCCATATGAAAGCTTACATGTTGTATAATGACACGTGGTTGGCGTCCAAGTGGTCGACCATAACTTGTGCAATGTTTTTAAGGCCCTTGGCTTGGGCATGAATAGTGAATGCTTTCTCTCTGCTTTCTTGACAGAAGACAAAAGACAAAAGATGGCAATTGCGATGATCGAGAGCACTTTGATGAGATAAATTGACATTCATCAGAGATTGATAGCAAGTGGAAGATCACAAGGTGAGAATTAAATTAAATTGAGAGATTATTATCATTTTTTGATGTTCTACCCTATCAGATAGAGTGATGGTAACAATGTAAGCGATTGGAAAAAACAATAGTTGAACCTTTTGTAGATCTATGTTTAATTAAGTTTAAGAATGATTTGTGCCAGTGCTTGTCTTGTGAAATAACACAATGGTGTGTGTGTGTGTGTGTGTGTGTGTGTGTGTGTGTGTGTGTGTGTGTGTGTGTGTGTGTGTGTGTGTGTGTGTGTGTGTGTGTGTGTAGATATACTTGAAATAGAAGGATGAAGATGAGTGTACAATCGTCTCTTTGCTACCCTCTCGAGTCCATCCAAACCTTTGTAATGATTAAAAAACTAGATCCATTAAGCATTTGTCTTCTTGTAAATGTGATTTCCAACAAGCTTTGAATATGAAAACTCGTGTTTTTTGTTCGATGATTGATTCTTCATGCAGAGAGAGAGAGAGAGAGAGAGAGAGAGAGAGAGAGAGAGAGAGAGAGAGAGAGAGAGAGAGAGAGAGAGAGAGAGAGAGAGAGAGATGTGTGATGGGGCACATGTTCACGTATGGTAGTTGTTATGCACTTGAACTTCATGTCAAGGCAAAGAATTTGAAAGGCATACATTCACTTTATGAAGGGTGTGATGTTGTTGTAGCATTCATTTGAATCATGGGCCATCTTTGTTAGTTGTAATTAAGAGCATTATGAGGCCTAAAGCGTTCAAAACATATTTTGGGTGACTTCACAAGTTTTGTAAAACACCTTCCTTTGCACATAAAGTTTATATTGAGAGTGGTAACTTCACATGGAGTTTGGGGTAAGGCCAAAAAGCCCAAATCCTTTACTTTGATTGGTGGAGCCACTCCATAATTTGACGAGAAAGTTTCACAATTGGCCTTAAATTGACCTTTTCTATATTGGTTCCTTTCCAAGGTTGCATCTTGACGGGTGTGTGTCGTCAAAGGCACTTTTAGGATTTATTTACACTTAAATATGGCCGTCACATATCACATGCCCTTTTCCTTTCAGACTGCCAGAATGATGTCCAAGTCCCAACTGTGGTCGTCAATAAGAAAAGATGGATAGGTTGAAACATACAGAGGCTTGCTACCTTGGCCTTCAGAGTTTTATTTTCATGCACTGATCACTTCAGATTGAAGTTTTAATCACTTTCAAATTGAAGGCTTCCATATTTCAATGCCTTCAAAAGGTTGATCTTGTCCCCCCGATTGAAAGGTTTAGAAAAGCAGTAGCCTTTATTTGTTATATATTTCCAGGCTATTTGTGGCCTTGCCTTTGGGCATGTTAAGGATGATTAGAGAATGTTTCAGCTAATTTACAGACTAAAACAAATGTTCCTGTGGTTCTCTATTGGTATGTATTATCAGGCTTTAGTCAGGCTGTTCATCAATTTTTTTATTATCAAAGTTAATCAATTACAAGCCTCTGTCAGACTTCAACAATCTGTCTCAGTGAACCAGAATTGGAATCATGATCTCAACATGGTCTGTCACAGCCCAGTAGCCTTTCCACTATGAAGCCACATCATGCAATCATGATTTGCAGCCACAACTAATTCATCTTTATGGGCCCAAATTCTCTAGCACTAACTTTGAAGTATTGAATAAATATGACTACCTTTATACTATTGAATGCAAAAAAGGTGAATTGTTTATATCAAATTACAGATTGCGAATAGTGCTGCTTCGGTAAGAATTACCTTTTGAGAAAATGCTCCTTGAGTAGCAGTATGCATGTGATGTTGCTCATAAAAAGTGTTATTTTATGATTTTCTTTGCTTAGATAAGTTCAGCCCAAGCTAATTTTGGCCTTGTAGGCTAAGTTTGTCTTCCTATCTAGAGCTTGTCAAAACTAGATAAAGTGTGATAGGCCATTGTTGAGATCTTCATTTTACCTATTAGTTATTACATTTGTAGATTTTTTTTTTAGCCTGAAAATTTTATTGATTAGTTAAATTTAAGTTCATGGGCTCTATTCTACTATTATACTGCCTTCATTGAAGTGTTATGGGTTTTTATTAGGTCTCCTTGGAAAACATTTATGGGCACTACTACTATCATACCATCTTACTACTACTACTATCATACTTGTAGTTTGACGTTGTATTGGTGGTCATTACATTCGCTTTTGGCACACCATCTTCACAAATAAGATGCACGTTGCAGCTAACTAAATAAACCGATAAAAACATGCCAAAATAAGCCAACGAAAGGAGGCAAGAGGAGGCCCGAGCACCTTCCCTCAAGCTATGCACCTTCCAATGGGAACACAAAGAAATAGAATGATAATCTCAATGGAGAGCAATGTGCATAATCTTAGAGTGTTGTTTACAATGCAAATACCTCTCCTTTTATGGCAAGGAGGGTCTTCCATAAGTATCTACTAACTTATGGGACTAATATGTTTCTAGCCTTTCTAGAACTTCTAACTTATGATTTAGAACTTCAAAGTTTCTTAACTTCGAAAAACTTAAGATAAAAAATTTCTAAGTTTAAGTTTCCTAAGTCTAAGTTCTAAATCTAAGTTTAAGCTATTTTATCATTATTTAAGCTTCTACTCATGGGCTTACAAAGCACATGCCATGGTTGAAGTTTATTGACAAATACTCATACGTGGACTTACAAAACACATGCCATGGGGTTTTATTGCTTTCTTTTTATTTTCTCTATGTTAGCACAGTTGCTAACATTATCCCTCTCCTTATTGGATTGGTGATCCCACACCAATCGACGCCTTTTCGTCCTAGATCTTTTGTGCTTCTTGGAGGCGAGACTGTTGCTGTCGGGAGTGGTAGATTGTCGTGCCGATGCCCTCCATCATTTGCCACCGTAATTTGTTCAGGAAGGGCATGGGTTTGTAATAATGAAAAGCCTTTTCGACTTGTACATTCAGATATTCATGGATTTACTACAATTAGCAATAGTGGAGCTAAGATGTATGTAACATTCATTGATGATTTTAATAGATTTTGTTGGATCTATCTACTAAAGAGCAAGGATGAAGTGTATGATGTCTTTATCAGTTTCAAGAATGCAAGGGAGAACCAATTTTCCACAAAGATAAAGTGCTTAAGGAGTGACAATGGTGGTGAGTACATATCTACCAAGTTCAAGGCCTTTTGTGATGAGCATGGGATCAAGAGGGAGTATACAACATCAAGGACTCCACAAAAAAATGGAGTGGCTGAAAGGAAGAATAGGAATTTATGTGAAAGTGATAAAGCTATGAGGTTAAGTGCTAATCTTGACAAACCATTTTGGGATCAAGCTTTGTTGTGTGCCAATTTCTTGTGCAATAGGTGGCCGAGTGCTATTTTGGATGGAAGGACACCTTTTGAGATGCTATTCAAGAGGAGGCCGAGTGTCAACTTTCTAAGAACCTTTGGATGCACATGCTATGTCAACATTACTCTTGATTATAGGACCAAGGAGGATTCATCTTCAAGATAGTGAGGTGAGTAAAGCCTACAAGGTTTACATTTCTTCTACTAACAAAGTGATTATTGGTAGAGATGTCATCCTTGATGAGGAGAACATTCCAAAAGTGTCTTCAAGCATGATTGATGGTAGTGTGGATGGATCTAACATACTTGATGTTGAGAAAAAGGATCTTACTTTGGATGGTGATGATAATGGACCTTCATCAAGTCAAAGGCCAAGGAGAGCATCTAAGGGAACAACATGTACCTTCAAGGCTCACATATGATCAAAGGGTAAGAAAGTAGTTTCTGAAAATTATGTTGCTTTCCTAACCTCTTTGGATGAACCTACAAGTGTAGATCAAGCAAGGAAAGAAGAGGAATGGATCCAAGCAGTGGATCTTGAGCATCAAGCTCTTATGAAGAATGGAACATGGAGATTGGTGGAGTTGCCTAAGGACAAGAAAGCTATTGGATGCAAATGGATCTTCAAGGTGAAGACAAACCAAGATGGATCCATCAACAAGTACAAGACAAGGTTGGTGGCAAAAGGATATGCTCAACAACAAGGGATTCACTATGATGAGACCTTTGCACCCGTGGCAAAGATGGTAAGTATTTGAGTCATCATTTCACTTGCTACACTTTATGGATGGGATTTATGGCAAATGGACATTTCAAATGCATTCTTGAATGGTGATCTTGAGGAGGAAGTGTACATGGAGCAGCCCGAGAGCTACATTTCATCAACAAAGCCAAATCATGTGTGTCTACTACAAAAAAGTTTGTATGGCCTTAAGCAAGCACCAACGAGTTGGTATGCTAAGCTTAACAGTTTTTTGCTCTCTCAAGGCTTTATTATGAGTGAGTATGATCATTCACTTTATTATAGGTTTGCTGAAAATGATGTTACCATCTTGCTAATCTATGTGGATGATATCATCTTGAGTGGTGGAGACAATCAAGATGTGGAGGATATCAAGAATGCTCTTAAGAAGGAGTTTGAAGTGCATGATCTTGGTAATTTTCATTACATTTTGGGAATAGAAGTCATTAGATCTTCTCAATATACTTTCATTTGTCAAGAGAAGTATGCTAATTCTATTCTAGAAAGATTTCATATGGTAGATGCAAAAGCTAGTGATACACCTATGGAGTCTCATGTAAAGCTAACTATAAGAGGTAATGAAAGATCCTTCGAGGACATTACTCTCTATAGGAAGCTATTTGGTTCACTTGTCTATCTAACCATTACTAGCCATCCTCACTTTCCACAATGAGTAGTTACTTGAGGTAAGCCTATCATTGGCTTCCAACATGACTCCAATTGAGGTTGCCATGTAGCAATGACTTGAGCTTCTTTTTCAACCCGTTTCAATGCACAAAAAGTACTAATTTGAACAACAACAAATGCTTTCAAAAGAAATCACCAAGATTTGAAACTATCTAAAAAATTCTCTTCTAGCACTTATACCAGGCAAATCAACACATAGAATCATGGAATCTTGATCAACCTATGATCTATCCTCAATCTAATGACTTTGGCCACTTCCTAAGATTGAAACACACTCAAATGAAGTCTAGCAATCTCACTATCTAGAGATCCAATCAAAATTAGGGTTTTGACAAAATCACAAAAGATTGACTATTCCAAATCTATATGCAAATGCTGAAATTTTGATTTGCAATCTATTAGCCGCCACTAAGGCTGATCTAATGATCCAAAAATTGGCCAAATCCAGTATGTGAAATCAAAAATCAGAATTGATCAAGTTATAAATCTATTTAGGGTTTTGATCTACAAAAGATCCGATCTACAAATAAAAAATTCCCTTTGGAATCACTAGTGTCCCATACCACCAGTTTTCCCTACAAGAATTCTCTGCTTCTAGATCTGTTTACCAAAAAGTTCAAAAGACTATCTGGCTATCCTATACCCAAATATAGGATCAAATTCACAACCAATTCTAGGAGATACTTCTAGTCATTGAATTCTCTCATGTTCCTTGAGTGTTTCTTTGTAGATCAACACATCATATAAGATTACCACTACATTGACCCAGGTAAGGATGAAATGTATCGTTCAAATATTGTTGAAATGCGATAAGTGTATTCACTGAACCAAAAGGAACATTAAGCATTTGAATATAACTGAAAATAATATTGTAATAGATATCCAATATCATTTCAGAAGCAGGAAAAATGAATTTCATTCTTTCAAAAGTTAGAAGTTCTCTTGGTTGTCTCAGTTAGTATAAAGAAACATTCTAATGCCTGGAAAAAAAATCCAAATGACTAGATTCCTGTAGAGAACACATTCCAACTACTTTTCATTTGCAAATCCTAGGGATTTAATTCAAATCCAATTGCAACACAAAGATAGTTCCATAAATGGATTATTATCTGACTGCAATTATCTCTTCCCTTAGAATCTTTGTTTCCTCAGAATTTTAAATGAGCACTAGGGAATGGATCCCAAATTTTCAAAGACAGTTAAAAAACAATTTGAAAGCTGAATTCCCAATTGTACTCTCACTTGCTATCACTTATACTTTAGGAATCGAAAGTAAAATAAAGTAAATGGATCACTTGGTCGACTCTAGTACCAGTGGTCGTACTTGTGTGCGTTGAATCCATATTGCCTGCTATAAAAAAAAAAATGCTAACTTTTGAAATACAGCTCGGATTGAGACGATTATAGTGTCATTAGAAAGCCCTCAACACGAGCTTTTCAACGACACCCAACATGACCATGTTCCGACTACGGTTAAAAAAATAGTCACAGTCAAAGTTTTTGGCGGTCAGTCAACAGTCAACCTAATATCGGTTGAATGCATGGTTGACCAGCTGACCGCACATTCAACTGATATTAGGTTGGCCATTGACTGACCGCCAAAAACTTTGACTGTGATCTTTTTAATCGTAACTCGGAACTGGGTCATGTTGGGTGTCGTTGAAAAGCTCTCGTCGAGGGCTTTCTAATGGCACTATAATCGTCTCAATCCGAGCTGTATTTCAAAAGTTGACATTTTTTTTATAGCAGACAATATCGATTCAGCTCGCACAAGTATGACCACTGGTACTCTAATTGGCTGTCCGCACGTTGAAACGATATTAGTACAAATACATGCAATATCGATTCAACGCGCAGATGTATGACTTCTCGGGATCTTTTTGGGCTTTCGCCCGTTGAACCGATATTAGTACGGTCGTTCAAAAGTTACAGAGTTTTCATGTAATCTGTACTAATATCAGTTCAACGCACAAAATCCCAAAAAGGTCTCGAGAGGTCATACATCTGCGCGCCGAATCGATATTGCATGCATCGGTACTAATATTGTTTCAACGCGCGAACAACCAGTTAGAGTACCAAAGGTTGTACTTGTGCTCGCTGAATCGATATTGTCTATTGTCCATACATATCAAATCAACATGTGAACAACCAAGTCAAGCACTAGGTGTCGTACATGTGCGCGCTGAACCGATATCCAGGCGTGAAATTCGAACGTAACCTGAACATAAAGTTTTTTTTATGGTCATGTTTGTGCTTATGTAGAGCGGAGCATCAGAAATGATTGCCCTCGTGAGTTTCTGCGAACGTATTGTATCTCTAGGTACAGAATTCGGCGATCGTTAGGCTTTAATGATAGACCATTCATTATTTTGGCACGGGACCAAGATGTCATATTAGTATTGGTGGGCGTTTACAGCCCTTGATTGTATGACAAATGTATGGATGTTATTACAAGCACGCTTAACTAATTAATGCCTAAAGTTGCTTGAAGTTAGAGCTTGTTTTAACCACAGTAGTTAGAATGCGGGCATTACTAGAAACTCGAAAAACAACAACCAAATGGTACCGGTTTTCATTCTCTCTCTACGTCACCTCTCTCTAAAGTCAAACTTCTTAAAGGGCCCATTTTTAGCCCATATTTCCCCTAATGGTAACTCGGATTTTCAAATTCCGTTCGATATGGATCAAAACTATGAAAATCGATTAAAAAGCATCAACTAAGCAGTTTCACAGTTGCCATCCCATTTTGAAAGGATTTTGAAACATCCGACATGCATTAGACATGACTTGCAGGGATTTCAAAAAGTCAAAAGAAATTGCGTGAAATGCCTAGTAACTGGGAAACCTGCTTTTCAGTTCGCTTTTTATAAAATTGTATTCAACCATGAAAGTACACTGATCAACCTATTGTAACACCTTGTATCATGCATCCAAACATGCATACAGGTTCATCCAAACATTTTTAATACTAGAAAAGCACTCTACAGTTCCACATGCATGCGTGCATGCAATAAGAACATTTTGAAAAAAATTTAAATTTTACTCTAAAAATTACCAAACTTCTGACGGCCATAACTTTTGCTACATGACTCCGATTTGGTCGCTGTAAAGCATAGTACAAAGGGAGAGGAGGTTAACAGGACACTTGCCACATCACCCTGCCACCTAGGCTTCACACCTATGATCAGTAAATGACTGAAATTTCAGTAGGAGGGTGCACTTTTTCCAAGGGAGATCATCAAAAATTCATATCCAACCCATCCAATCAGAGGTTACAAGCACTCTTATAAGGTTCATTAGAGAGGCATAGAGGCTTCCAAAAGGTCCAGCAAGCAATCATAAGCTCATCAAAGCATAACACAAGAAAATTACCTTAGGTTGGATAAACACATTTCATATAATGAAATACTTATTGGTTGAAAGTTAACAAGATACACAAACACACAAGTGTTATTTAAAATGCAAAACATCAAAATATTGTCTTATTTGTTGATTCCGTTCTCCAAAACCTCTGATGAAAAAAAAAAACATTGATATTGACACCATTACAAGAACATAAAGATGATGCAAAAATTGCATTTATGGAGTCCTTCATCAAGCAAAACTTCAAGATATTGGTGGCTAAGCCTCCCAACTCCAAATTGGGTGCATGATGGCTCAAAGCAGGGGCAATCCAATATATATTTCAGCTTGTAAAAATATGCAACAAGTTAAGGCCACCATTTGAGAGTTATTCAAGTTCAAAAAACCACAAAAATACACTATTTTTTGACTTTTTGATACCCTTAATGGTGTCTAGTCCCAACCAAACTTCATGAAAGCCTTAGGAAAGCATCATTACACCTCTGAAAACATGCATGCAAAATATTAGATGAATATCACCAAAAACATTGAAAAAACCACCAAGAAACCATGTTTTTTGACCATTTTTCAACCATTTTTGAAATTTTTTGTACCCACATGCAAGTGCAATTAGGCCAGACCTACTGTAATTCAATTACATGCACGCACTAAAAGTTTTGATTTCAGCCAATAATGGTTCATATAGCCCATTTCTAGCCAAAAATCACTAGATTTTGACCAAAAATCACTATCTTTGACCATAACCATGGCATGCAATCATTAGAATCAATCATAATGACTGGAAAACTGCAAGTACAAATCTGAAAAACGTTCATGAACAATAGCTTTTATGAATTTCAAGACAAAACATGGAATACTAGTTCAAACATCGCAAAAACCTATCAAAAATCCATAAATTTCCATCATTTTCTATGAAAAATGATCATTAGGCTAAAAATAAACCAAAATCAGAAAGCCACTTACCTGGAGGTCAATTCCACCACTCGGAAGTAAAACACAAGGAGGAAATACCAAAAAGCTGAGAAAAAACAAAAAGAAACTCCACCTTTTGATCGATTCAAAGCCTTGCTCTGATACCACTGTAATGATCGCCCAGTGAAGATCTATCTAGATCTTGTTGCATGCAACCAAAAGGACACCTGTGAAGCCAAACCATCCAACCAATAGGAAACGGATAGTCAAATCCCTATCTACTTCACCCCCGAACTATGGTGATTGAATGCAAGAGAGGAGAGGATCATGGCTCTTGAAAACAAGAATTTGGAATGAGGAGTAGGACGAGTTCCACCAGATTCTATAAATATCCAAAATATAGAGAATATTCTCTCCAGGATCCCTACAATTTTATCAAAAGTAATTGACCTCTTATTCTTGCATAATATCAAGCAAACACCATGCAAGTGCTCCATAAGTTTAATTATAGATCTGGGCCATCATAAAATTATTAATTACATTATTGGCCAAGTCCGGAATGACGTGGCGTAAGCAACAACCTTATACACCGGAGTACCAGCTATCCATGTCAGGAATTATTCCGAATCCCACATATTGGGCATGGACGTAACACTACACATGTGGCAACATGGACTCACACGTGTGGGACCCACCTATGTACAATCTACATGGTTTTGATCAAGCTAGATTTGCCAATTTTTGGCAATTTCTCACACTCCTCAAATTTAGCTTGACCTATCTACAACTCTCTTTGCTTGATGAATGAATACTTTAGAAGTGTCTTAAGAAATCCAACTACAAACAAAGAACTTTTGAGACTCCAATAAAGAATGATGTCATGAAGGATCTTTCACCACCTCTTAAAGGATCCCTTACATGATGTTCGATTATTGTGTCTATGTAAATGTAGCACACTTCATAACTAAACACCATTCCATGGCCAAGACATAAATTTCAAGGCATTTTGTGCACTTGATGATACATCAATTAAATTATTAAGTGCATGAATGATGTTGCCAAAGACAACTTGCCTTGCTTGATTCATATGATTGAGGCTTGATGGCTCCAAATCCAATTCTAGATTAGAATCTTGTATCATCTTCATGAAAGAAGAGATAATTAACATATAAAGCAAGAATGAATTCTGATCCATTATTAAACATAATCAGAAGAACTGGATCATGTTCTCTCAAAATGGATTTAAGAGAGTAAAGACGGATTTTGAGTTAGTATGCCAAGAACTTGGTTCTACCTCCATGATCTTGATGATTTTATTTTGTAGAAAGCTAGACCACTATCATCAAGTACATTGATTTACAATATATGAGAATGCTCTGTGATGAGCGTGGCGGTTCCGTAAGAAGCTTGCTTGCTATAAGAGACTCTTTTAATGTGGCCTGTTCATGTCATGCTTTCACTTGGCTGAATGGGTCACCCGTTCTCTCCAGCATCTAATTCCTCAAAAATCAACAAACCTGCTCACCCGTTATTCGACCCATGCTATTGAAAAACATCACCATGGCTAGGTGAACGGATCACATGGGAAGAGGCACTAACTCTTTGTACTTGGTGCAAAATATCATGGAAAGAAAATAAATCACCAAAGTATTTTGAAAAAGTACGGAATAACAAAAGGTTGTTCTGCAATATTTTTACAAATGAGAATGGTTAGTACTCAACTTCCAGAAGATACACCTTATTTCAAACTTAACCCAATGCTAAGCTTATTGCATCTTGCATGCCGAAAAGAAAGTATTCATGACAGACGAATAAGATAGTTTTAAGACAGTTCTTTAGAGCATGCTTTACGGATACACAGCAAACGACTGTAATGCACTAAAGAGTCTGTCTGATCAGAGAGTAATTCATGTAATGCATTAGAGATTATTAGCAAACTCAAGATCGCTTACACTCAGTAGTGTGGAGAACAAAGATAAGAGAGAATAACTCACAGAACTCTATTCACTTCTTCAATCTCTTACATATGCATAAACTCTTCTCTCTCGATGCTCGAGACTGAAGTGTGAGATCAATATATGTTCTATGGGGCGAACAAACACACCTCTAAAACAACAGGTGAGTCACTCCCGTGAAAGGGTCTAGTTAACAATTAGACCTAAAATACGTTCAATTATACCATAAAAGGTACACTTAACTACGAGTTAAAGTTACTCTAATTTTTAAAAGAAGCTCAAGAGAGCTATGGATTTATTCTTCATTTTTTGAACTATCCTTTCCTTCTTACGAACCATTGAGTCAAAGGACTGCTAGTGTTCATGCAGATTATGGACTCCATGCTACATGCCAAACTATGCTCATTTTTTGTTATCTCGCGACACTTATTTAACTTTCAGTATTCCTATATTATTACCACTTGAACGTTGACAATCCTTGCTTGCAAATGGTATGTCACTCCTATGTCAAGCTTCGTCTGCAGCTTGCTTTTGCTTGTGAATGGTATCGTTGCTCCTTTGTTGAAGCTTTAGCTGTAGCTGGCTTGCCATCAATGTAACAAAAAATGGAATTCCTTGTGATCCAGTGGCATTCAGTTACACTTACTGTACTCGAGATAGCACGTAAACATTGAAACACGGACAATATATAACTTTTGTCCAAGGTTGATTGTGACCTCCCAATACAGTAAATCTCCAATCTTTGGAAGCAAAATGCTGTAAGAGAAACTACATACTTTGAAAACTAGGCTGTTCAAAATATACTATAAGTATTTGAAACTAACACATTCGATGCTGAAATCCTTGCTTCATACTGCAGAATTTGCCACTCTATTTCTTGTTTGAACATGTAACAGAGAGAATTAAAGAGCATAAATAAGGCTCAAGCCCTCGTCTACAATTTACTAGTAGACAACGTCAAATTGATATGAGGTCTGGTGTTCCTATATCATGTAGTAACAGTGAACACAAAAAAATCTTTTATTCATCAGATCATGCAACAAACAATGACGTTGCAAGTCTCCGACCCATTTAACCGCCACAACATAGTGTGACGCTAATGGAAATTCTGAGTTGGTCGACCTTGCAAAACGGTTTTAGATTGTGTCAAAATGGTGAAAATACTCTCCATGCTCATCCTAATGACAAAAAAATACACACCAGTTACCAGTATGATTACATGGCCCATACTGTGTGAGATATCCGAAAAGAAATCAAATACTAAAAAAGAACTTCTATTAAAGAGGCCAAAAACTCCTGGCATATTTTCAGAGACTTGTAGCTCAGTTGGCCAGACGCCTTACCTCTTGAAGTTTCTAGAATAGCCTATCTGTATAAGAGGAAAGTATTTGAGAAAGATGAATTGATTCGAAGAATAGGTTACAAAAACTGCCATATAGGAAAACTTACCAGATACTGTCACATAGTAATCAAACTAACCAGCTAACATCATCCAAGTAAAGAAGTAGTCAGAATCAGCCTCCCGATTCAATGACGCCACAACACTTGAGGAATTGTATTATAAGGGTTAATTTTGAAGTTCACAGTCACTTCTAACTACCAAATGTCTGCTTTCAGAGGATTTTTTATTGTCATTTAGTGGTGTTGTCACTATCAAGTAGTATCAACTCGAGATAGGAAAGATCATCCCTGTTGTCGTTATGATAACTCATGCACTCAGCTGTTCAAAACCCTCTGCCTTGAATTGCCAGCACATGGTTGTCATATATGTATAACAGAATATCATCATACAGCCTGTTTCCTGTTAAAACTTCAATAGCTGATTGAATTCAGTGTGAACATATATGACTACCAGGGAGTACTTTAACTCTGTCCGTCAAATGTAAATGCCTGGAGTTTCCTCAAATTTGTGATAGCATGTATCATACATTACCAAACATGCATTATTTAAATCTTCCACAATGTTTTCAAATGTCCTTTTAGTAGTGACCAATGCGGACAGCGCCAGTCAAAGGCATTATCTGGCTGACAGACAACACAAAGGGACTTGTAGCTCTGAACAATAAAAAAAGGAACACCATTTTTTTTAATACAAAAAATGTGTGGCAAACCAGACACCAGGTACTATCTAAAAGTGACTCCTGCACGAGCTGCTTAACTGCTTGTGATGTTATGCTTTCAAAGTAAATGGTCTGTATTACGCTTCAAAATCTTGTTCTGGAAGGATGAATCAAAAATTAGGAAAATTTTCCTTGGCTTATTGGCATGAAATGTCTAGTGTACAGAAATTAGATTGCAGCAGAAGTTCAGCATGGAACCAAACATTCTGGTACAATTAAACAATAGCACTCAGAGTACAGAATCTCCTTAGACCAGTGAAACCAGTCCTGAATGTTCGATTATAGATGCACACTACCATCAATACTCTCAAAATAGCTGTCACATCTTGTTTCCGTGCAGAGCCTTACACCATTTCTGGTGCAGGATTTGGGAGTTGGACTCCAACCATATGTGCTGGAATATCACGGCCACTTCTGTGTTGCAACCGTTGATGTAAAGTTTCTGCAATTTGATCCGCGAATTCTGCATCCCATTTGCTTATCAAAGAGGGATCAACGGCGTAACATATATAGATGGAAGTTATTGCACTCTCTACAACGACCAGGCTCATACCGACCTGACAAAAATTCCAGGTTAGCAGCAGCAAGCTCTGTTCAGTTTAGTGATAGACCAAAACCTGGTACTGATTTGACTGAACATGCATTACAGTGAGCTGCCTCTAAACAAATCAAACACCTGATCCAATTATAGTGGAAGCACCAAGCCTATTTGTATATCCTACTACCATTTATTCCTTAGAAGAAGATAAACAATTTGGATAGCTTGGTCAAAGTGGCCCAATGTGTTTAAATAAGAATCTGAAGTGCCATAACTGGGTGATATAAAGAGCCTTGAAGATACAATGAGATGCATGAGGTTCGAGCACTGAACATATAGCACAACTAAACATGCAGCCAATGAATGTGCAACTGAATATCATCATTGACCACAAGAAGGATAAATCATGTTTCTATAACATACAAGTTTGCCTGCAGCTGGTTATGACTTACAAGTAGCCATCATCCAGAATTTGCAGGGCGTAAGTAGAATTTCAAGCCTAATATTCTATTACAAATTATTTGAAAGAACTGATATTAACTTACCAATATCATTCCAAGAATCATTGATGTAGAGCCCACCATAACAAAGCGATCTCTTCTTTTGAACCAGGTCCATATCCCCACACAACTTCCGGTCACAAGTCCTCCCAGTATAACTGCCATAAGTAAGACAGCTCCAGATAGATCATAAGCTACCAAAGCCTCAATACCAGTAGATTGAAAAAGCTCCCATGCATCACGGGCAGAACAATTGAAAGACTTTCCATATACTGCCACCTGAAACATCATCCACCAGCTTCAACCCGAGTCCAACCACAAAGTCCTAGAACATCAACTTCATCATGCATAGAGTGGACCAAATGCTATGACAACTCTACTCAGATCGTCAGCACCCTTCATAAAAACCAGTGTGAAGAATATTATATTTATGATGTGTCCCTGAAGTGCAAGTCAAGAACAGTTCCCACATGTACAGCATCCTGAGCATGATTTTAACTATGGAGTACCAGAAGCTAACTGCTATACCTTCAATGTAGTATTTTACATGTATTGTGAATACAACTGATCTCTTAGTGGCTTGTCAGAATGTTCAAATTTATAAGAGAAATTTGCTCTGAGAGTAACACAATCAAGTATGGCCCTAATAAAGTAATTGAGAAACGTAGACAAACCAGTACAGTATGAAATTGAAAGATTACATAATCCGCCACAATGCCATGTGCATCCATAGCATCATTTCATTCTATCTGAAGGCACACTGGGAATCAACTTGACCAAATAGCACAGCGATAAGTGCAAGTGCCCACAAGGGTCATCCTCAATCATACTGCCACTAAAAGATCTAGAATTGATCTTTCAACTTGGACCTGTTGCAGAGGTGAAACTAAAATGTTCATTGGCCCTAACAAGTCATCTTTATTATCCCAAAGAGAGCTCCAAAAAATTATGACATTGACTTCAGTCTTGGGGCCACTAGTGTGAGCTTGGCATGAAGCGTTGCACACATTAGCATGGAGAGCTAGAACTAGGGCCAGATTTGGAGCATGACTCGTTCACAAATTTTGCTTCACACATCTCTCTTCATATTTTGCTGTGATTCGGTACATCCCATCATTGTAAAAAGACCATGTTGTTTTGGTAAGGCAAGCTTTTTCTACGAGTGCTATCTTCGGCTCCTAGGCAAAGAGCTCCAAGAACCATCATGGCCCAAACTCGAGACCCAGAGCTACATCGACTTTTATAGCTAAGTGAGAGGCTCAAAGACTCAATCTCACCATATCTAACATGCTAGCTCATCGACAAGTTGACATACATCTAGACTACTTATGAAAACTTGGGAGTGTCACCCAAATGAGTCTTTTGGACTACAAGAGAAGCACTTTGGGGCATGAATCCCCCCTCCCCCTCCCCACCCATGTACTTGTTGAAGAAAGCATTTTGGTTTATTTTTTTGTGTGCGGGAGTAATGCCAATCTACATACAACCTCCGGTATCTCAGTTCAAAGGCTTTTCATCTTGTTTTGGTTTGAGAGTAGTTCCCATCATTTTCATCGACAATGGCCTTTGCTAATCTTTTGGTTTTGGAACACTTCGTCAAACTCAAACTTAAAAACATCTAGCAAAAACTATTGCAGCAACTGACAAACAACACATCAATATTAGATGTTATGACATACTTGATGTGTACGTTTCAGTCTTATGTATGGCATCAATAACGCGCTCTCTCTCTCTCTCTCTCTCTCTCTCTCTCTCTCTCTCTCAGTGAACAAACTATGTCATCTTTAACACATCATGCTCCTTTGAGCTTCATAAAGTTGTGAAGGCCAACTAATTGCTTTCTACAGGAATGCCAAACTAGCCTAGCCTTCGCAAGTATTCATTTTTTGCAAAGTCAACTTGGAGACTTCATGACAAATTTCAGTTACTGTAGCTCATTTTGGAACCATGAACACTGTTCTTAAGGAGATTTTGAGCAAAATGAAATATCATGTTCGTACAATTTGTACATGAGGATTTTCTAGTACATATATGTGATGCTTAAGAGCTGAAAATATTCTATCATACTAATTGATGGCCACAACATAATTGATGGGTTCAATTATATCCTGAAGAACTAGGACAATCAACAAACTTAAAATCAATTATAAGCCAGCCAAAATTGTCTTTCTTCTTAATAGAGCCACAAATTTCCTCATAGCATCTTTGTACATCTAACATTATCAAACTTCATTGTGAAGCATAAATCAACACTACTAACCTCCACATAAGCATACTTGTTGAAAAAGCGGACCAGAGTCTCCACGAGGTTAAAGAGAAAGTCCACGCAGCACAATAAACACTCATTATTTCCAATTCTTGATCTCAAACCTCGAATCTGCAGGAAAAAAATATTTTACCGATCGCTCCAAAAAGTTCAAGTAGTAAAGTTTTTGCATTACACCCACCTCAAATCTAAGACTCTCTTTGTTGTAGCTCTTAGCTGATGCTAATTTTCAATAATATACACATGAATACTATGACCCACCCCGTAACCATAAATTTGAATAGCAGTGAAAAGCACAGACCGCCCAACGCAATGTTCGTATAGCAGCAGTGAACAGAGAACCATAGCAGATGCTACCAAGTGATGTACTGATTGCATGTCGAAGTGATCTTAAAAGTGGACGTGATGGCATTGGAGGTGCATCTTGGCCATTATGTGCAAGAACTAGCACAATAACTCCAGCAATAGTAACATGGACCAAATTACATAAAATAGCACCAGTCCAGAACAGGCTGATTGAGAACACCTGTTTGCAGCCTAGTTAGATCTTAAAAAATGCGTGATAGGCCTAATGCTATCTGACCACAAATATTCACATACAGGCTACCATATATATGAGCAAAAGTGCATCTTAATGGTTTGAAGTAGTAATGAAAAATCAAATAGACTGCAATATGTGAAGGCCATCTTAACAAGCCCCAACCTATCGGATAGACTGCAATATGTGAAGGCCATCTTAACAAGGCCCAACCTATCGGATTATCCATTTATACAAGGCTATGTTCAAACCCCTTTCCACCAACTTCACAAACTTCAATTGACCAATTGAACAGAGTATCAACTTTGCAAGGCACTACAAGTAGTTTTATGAATATAGAGATTCTCTTTGCCACATGTACAATAGAACATTCATAATGTCAAAAAGGCTTACCAAAAGCAGCCACCATCGACCTCCATCGCCAATGCCAGATGCAACCACTCCCGAAACTCCAAATGACCATAATGTGATCCACAAAAGCAGAAGAGCACTAAAAATATATGAAACCCTTGAAGCTGCTCGAATTTCCCAAACCATTTTCACTGCCTTTTGCATGACCAAAATTGTAAATGGCAGCCTACAAGCAGTAAGAACTCTATATGTAAGAAAAAGGAGCTTGCTTTTTATTGAAGCACTTTCTTCAGAACGCATAAGCGAAAATGCAACTCCAACACTACATTTGAAGACAAATCTACGGAAACAATTGACTTTGCAAGTGATCTTTTGAACACAACATGCATCACAATCAGTCCAAAAAAAATCTGATTTACCTTCAAAAGTGCGCATGATTTCTTGGATATAGATCTTTCTTGCATATAGATCCACAATAGGCCTACCTCAAATAGTCTTCAAAGAAAGAAACTGATATTAAGATAACTAAGTCATAAGAAGAAATAAACAAAAGTGTCATGACTAGAACTTTCAGCTACATACAATTTCTTTCATTAAGCAATCTTCTGTCAGGAGAAAACAACAAATAATGATGCATTTTTTTTTATTATATCCAACAACCAAAGTACCCCACGGCAGAGGTACCGTACCAAGTGCCGTGGTACGGCACCTGATTTTTTTTCTTTTTTTTTTGTTTTTAATACCAAAAATGACAAAGAATTAAAAAAAAAAAAAAAAACAGGTGCCGTGGGTGCATAGAACCCACGATTCCCAAAACCGTGGGTCCTGGGAACCGTGGGAGGAACCGTACCACGGTTCGTGAACCGTGGAAGCGGATGGTGGACCCGGATGCGCATCCGGACGTGCGTCCGCGTCCAGATGCGGACGCCTCAAGAGTGCGTCCGGGGGTGGACGTGTCCGGCATTTTCCAAAAATTAAAAAAAAAAAAAAAAAATACAGGCCCCTCCCCTCACTGTCCCACATCCCCAAAACGAAATAAAAACAGTTTTCCTCCCCCTACACACCCGCCCCCAATTAATTATCAGAGGGTGTTTGGCACCCCCTCCTATTAAAAAAAAGGGAAAAGGTACCCAAAAAAATTTGCAACAAACCTAACCACTGCCCATGCCTCCCATAACTGAGATACCACAGAATTGGGCATGAAAGAGCAAACAATTTACATTTTTTGAGTCCAAAGAATATTGTCTCATGCTCTAGCTATCTCTGTCTCTCTGACGGATCTATATATATTATTATATAAATACTGGTCAATGATATCCCACAGACTCGTCGTCCCGGTCAGTGCATTATTTTGTTGCTTTGCCTCCTGGCTGGCCCGAAGGACCCTTTCCCGGACCATGGCCAGTTGTTCTGCGGTGAAGTTAATTCCAATCCGCTGTGTTTCCTCGCCCTCACCAGCGGGGGTAGGGGGGAGCAGGTTCGAGAGTCGCAGGGCACGTGGCTGCAGCTCCGGTAGTCGTGCCATTATCTCTCGTTGGCGCTCGTGAAATTTTGCTTCTTGCTTTCGATGTCGTTCGTTGTGCCGGCGGACATCTTCCAGGAGCTTCTCTATCTGCACACAAAGAAGACCGTCAAGCCAAATCCCACGATGGAAATAAATTGTGAAAAACAGAAAAGAAGCCTATATTGTGAACGAACAGGTACAGGGCAAACACTCACATCAGTTGGTGTGCGCCCTGCCATCTCCCACTGGATTCTTCTACCCTCTCTCTCTCTCTCGATCTCTCTCTCTCTCTCTCTCTCTCTCTCTCTCTCTCTCTCTCTCTTTGTCTCTATCTCTCTCTCTCTGTGTCCCTCCCTCCCTATCCCCTAAACCCTAAACCCTAAACCATCTCTCTCTCTCTCTCTCTCTCTCTCTCTCTCTCTCTCTCTCTCTCTCTCTCTCTCTCTCTCTCTCTCTCTCTTGCGTGCGCACGTTTTAGGGTTTAGGGGCCAAACTTTTTCTTTTTCTTTTTTTGAAAAAAAAAAATCCGTCCGAGTCCCGAACGCGTTTTGGGACCCGGACGTGCCAGCTGGACGTGTCCAGCGTCCAAAAAATAAAATAAAAATGGACGCGTTCGACCCCGCGTCCGAGGGTCGAACGCGTCCGGGTCCGGGCGCAGGACGCGGATGCCAAAAGGCCGCGTCCGCCCCGGACCCTCATGTCTGAACCGTGGTACGGTTCATCTAATTAATTAATTAACTAATTTTTTTCCCCCAAAAAACCGAGGATGCTCATTGTTTGGTCCTCATTTCACATTTGTTGTGGTAGAGATTGAGAGAGAGGGCGCTTTGGTTTGAGAGAGAGGCTGCTCAGATTGATGAGAGAGAATAGGGCAGGGTACAGAGAGGCTGTAGTGGCCTTTGTAGAGAGAGACAATTAGGGTTTAGTTGTAGGTGTGCTTTTCTTGTCAACAAACAGGTTTTTTAGCATTCCCTCATGTAAATAGGCCTATTTTAAGGGTCTAGGGATTTCGGATCTTGGGACAGTGACTATACTAGCCTATCTAAAGAGAGAAGGTTAGGGTTTAGGGTTTAGGTTTATTTTTGGAGCAAAACAAATAGGTTTTTTTGCAAATGGAGGGCCTTTTCTAGAGGTTTAGGGGTTTAGCTTGATAGGGTTTAGGGTTGGCATTCCCAAGTTCATTGCATTGCGTGGGAGCGCACATGCACTTATCCAGGACTGGTTTCCTCTGACCGAACGGTAACTCATTTGTCTTTTCTTGCACTTCTTCCGTACTTTCTGTTTCCTATACCGTCTCACACCATGCCTGTTGGAGAAATGCCTGAGCTATGGGGTGAGGTAGACCAAGACCCCGAGTTCATTAGGTTTGGCATTTGATCTGGGACGCGTGGATGGACCTGTAGGTTTTGTCATGCTCGTTTTGTCAACACTCTCACTAGGCTGAAAGGCCAACTCCTTGGCTGTCAAGGGTGATGGCAAACGCTTAGGCTCCCTCCCTTGCCCACACATGCTTGCTCAGGAGCGTTGTAGGCTCACTGACATATATGGAGCACGATTGACACAAGCTGGTATGTCACTAGATCCTGATGTATATGCAGTAGTGTCATCCACCCCACGGGATCCACTAGCTCCTTGTCCACCACCACCTCGTCCTCCCCCACCTCCTGTTCTTACTCCCCCGCAGCCTGATGCACATCCACCCCTCGTTCCTCAGCCCACTACACCACATCCTACCGCACCACCACAGCCCACTGCACCACGTCCCGCCCCTCCTCCTGCTACATCTATTCCAGAGGGTGCATTTCCACAACGTCCTCCTGCAGTGACTCAGATGACTCGCCCAGTGCAAACATTCCGATTTCTTCGCTCTGAGTCGACACCGAATGGTCTGTCAGGACACCCAGGACATACCATCCACTTTCCCCACACATCAGGATGATTTGGACTCTGATGGTGAGGATGGTGATGATAGACAGCATGGTGAGGCTGGTTCTTCTGGAGCTTCTTCACCACCATCTCAACAGCCCCAGTATCCCCCACAGCCGCAGCATCCCCCTCAGCCACCTCAGGCCCAGTTTCCCCCCCAGCCTCGGCACCCCCCTGCCACTGACATACCTCCTCCTGCTCCTCGTAGGGGTGCTTACCGCACTAGGGCATCCTCCAGTAGATCGTCTCGCAGCTCCCAGTATAGACATCAGTCCATGGGGGAGTCTTTTCAGCCCCATCTCGAGGCAGAGGCCCAGCATGATCTGTGAGCTGAACCTGCCATTTGCCATTGCTGACACGGAGCCCTTCAAGAGGGCTATAGCCACAGTTGCTACTGCAGGTCCACGCTTCAGGCCACCCTTGGCTGAGGTTGTCCGTACCACCCACCTTACATCTAGGGTGGAGGAGCTCACCACACAGATGATGCCTCTTAGGAAGGCCTGGGAGAGTTATGGGTGCTTGATCATGTCCGATGGCTAGAGTGACAGTGTTGTCGGCCAGTGATCAACATACTGGTGTCTTGTTGCATGGGCACTATGTTTTATTGGGCCATTGATGCTAGTAGAGGTGGTGGGGTCATTGACGGACAATTTATGTTCGATATCATCAATGAGGTTATAGAGGAGGTTGGCCCTGCCAACGTAGTGCAGGTTCTCACCGACAACGCAAGTGATTGCGTGCACATTTCTCACTTGCTACAACAGCAGTACCCTGCTATTGTATGGACCCCATGTGCTGCACATAGCATTGATCTTATACTGGGGGATATTGGCCTGGCTGCAGGATAGCTGATGTGGCCTTTGCCGTGGTGACACTGGTTGTCATGCACAGGCTTATTAGAGTCAAACATCAGCTCAGACACATGGTCACTAGTGTTGCATTTAGGGAGTTGCCTTTCTCTAATAGGCCTTATGGTTTGAGATTTTTGAGGATTGTATTTGACGATGATTTTTGGCATCAGGCTGAGAGCATTACATCTGTGATGAGTCCGTTCTACCATGTTCTATAGTTAGTTGACAGTGAGGGCAACACTATGGGCCTTATCTACGAGTTCATGGACAGGATTGGACAGCTTCTACAGCAGCATTTTTTCTCCGAGGACAGGTATGGTACTTGATGGTCATTTCAGTCATTTGTTGTTAATAAGTTTGTTGTCATCTTCGCATCTTTGGACATGTCATTAACTACGTGAAACAGGATGGTGGTGTTGCGGGACATCTGGGAGCGCAGGTGGAATTGGTTCCATAGGCCGATTCACGTTGTTGCCCACTTGTTGCACCCCATGTGGCTATCTGAGCGGCAGGCATCAGACATGGAGCTAGGTTTGGATTGGTTGAGATACTTGGATGGAGCCGCCAGACACTTCACTGACATAGATGCTGTTGAGACACAGTACATTGCCTTCAAAACGCAGGTTGGTGTGTTTGGCCGTCATGCGGCGCTGAATTCCAGCAGGCGGGAGAAAGCGGTGACTTGGTGGAACCTCTATGGTTCTGCATGCCCAGCTCTACAAAAGCTGGCCTTGCAAGTGCTATCACAAGTATTTCTTTACCCACCAACTTCTATGTGATTAAAGATGGGTGTTAAATGGATGAAATCAAGTAATGCGCTTTTTTGAATTTCATGAGTGTCAATAGGATTGTTCCTCCAGTGTATGCGAGCGCAACTGGAGCACATTTTCATTGATTCACACGAAAAGGCGTAGTTGCCTTTCTATTGCACAGATGGCACGGCTGGTTTTTTGCAACACCAATGCAAGGTTGGGTCACAGATTTGCATCTATTGTGGACCCTCTAGAGGTGTTGCCCTCGGATTGTTTACTAGGCGGACCATGGCTGAGGCACAGCTTGAGGCAGACCTAGACTATGGCCTGGAGGATGATCGATTACAGAGGATGATGGCAGGGATGTATGAGCCAAATCTACCAGAGCAGGATGTGTATCAACCTTATCCACTACCAGAGGATATACAGCATGAGAGAGAGACAGTGGATGCAGCACATGTTGGGGATGTTGACCATATGGCACAGGACGCTTTTGCAGGGGATACAGCAGAGGGTGGAGAGGCCTGTGCCACAGTGGGAGGGATTGATGGTGTGCAGGATTCATAGGCCCCTACAGATGTTCATGATGATGATGCAAATCAGACCCGCCGTGTTCGCCAGAGGACCATGTCAGACCTCCTTCGGTATGGACAGGGTGAGGATGACATTGATGATCTAGGGTGGCTCTCACCACATGCACGTACTCAGCCACATCCACACCATCAGCTGGTACACATACTACTGCCACTCATACGACTGCTACTCATACAACTCCCAGGCATACAGCGTCGACACATACGGTACCTCCTGCTCAGCCACCCACTCCGATTGTTGCATCTACTTATACAACTGCCCCCCACATTCCACCACCGGCACCTGCACGTAGCCTCCCTGGGCCACCTTGTCATGTTACACCAGCTTTTCCAATTGGTGTACAGCCTCGGCCTCCTCTTACAACAGCTGCACCACGGCCTACTCCTGCCATGCCAAAGTCCACTCATAGACCCCTTCTTCCAGCAGGTTACTATCCACGAGGAGTTGTCCCTGCCCAGCCTGCAGTACAGCCATATTCATACACTCCACCTACATTTAGGGTGCCTGCATCTCATGCCACACCCATTCCTGCATCAGCGATACCTCCTACTACATCTGCTTCCACAGCACCAGCTCGGAGGCGTCCAAGAAGGCCTCCAGGATCTGGCAGGGGGTCTTCCCAGAGAGGCAGAGGTTCTAGTCAGACAGTGGCACGTAGACAGAGAGGGAGGCCGCATGGCTCTGGCAGAGGTGCATCTCGCATCACTTTGTCAGGGACACAAATTGAGGGAGAGGTTTTACATGACTTCAGTCAGGCTGTAACAGAGGAGGATGAGTTGGATGATTTTGATGATCCGGATGCCACATAGGCATCTTTAGGACATGTTGTAGATGTTGTCATTTATGTTCCATTCATATTGTGTTTTTTGAGGTTAGACCCCAACCGTATGTGGCGGGCTCTATATGATGAGATTATATACATAGCATCTCACTTGTTTTCCAGATGGATGGCTAATTGATGTGCATTATGTACACTGATGAAATGGTTTACTATGATAGCCTCCCCCTCTCTCTGTCTCCTTCTCTCTCTTAACAGTTTGGGTATTTTTTCAACTTTTTTGACCTTTTTTTGGGCTGTTTTTGGGGGTGGGTCGTTAAAAAAAAAAAGGTCATTAATTAATTTAAACTCCTTACAAATCTGCTTTTTTTGGCAATTTTTTAGCATTTTTTGGGCTATTTTTGGTGGTGGGAAAATTAAAAAAAAATTAATAATTAATTAATTAATTAACTGTACGGTTCACCACGGTTCCAGCTAAAATCTTCTGAGAACCGTACGGTTCACTGAACCATGGTGAACCGTACATGGTTCATTTATTCTATGCGTGGGTGCCGTGGAACTGAAGTGCCACGGCACCTGTACGGCACCTACGGAACCCGTGCCGTGGTACGGCACTTAGAACTTTGCCAACAACCCTTTTTCACTTATTTATGTTTTGAGTTCCAAAAGGGAATTAAATGTCTGAAATGCATCTATATCAAATGACAACTTTAATTTGAGGGCTTTGCTCTCCATTATGTGCTTGTAAAATTATTAAGAATCATAATTAACAAATTCAATTCGAGAGATCAACAATGATCTTGGGGGTCGAGCTTAAAACAAAATGCACATGCGGCCAAAAGTAAAAAAAATAGTATCAAACCAGCATTACCAACAAGCATTACTCATAGCTTCATTAATGCCCAAGCATAAATTGCAATCAAAATTGCAAGAGGGAATATTTTCTTGTGTAGAACTAATGCTAACTGAAGATTCAACAGCGTCCGGCAAGAACAATTAAGAATGAATAAAAAAGAGAAAAAAAATTAATATATTCATGACACATGTAAAGTCTAGGATGGTACGTGAAAACAGCAAAAAGGCAGCATCTGATCTTCAACCCTAGGGATTCCATGCACAGAGTATCAAACTATTAGATCCATCATGTATAGCTTCTACCAAATGTGGTGATACCCTGACTCAGCCACAACTGACAAGGAGTAGGGGCAGGTTGCATGCATAAGAATAGGTCCACATTAGCTTTCATACACTAGTACAAAGGCCAACTTGCTATGCTTCTATCATTGCTTTCGAGGTGAGGGGAAAACTCAGCTGTGATGAATACTAGCACTAAAGAGGAAAGCCATTCAAATAAAATTTCTCTTTCCTCATAGAAACATAAGAAATGTCAAACAGCTGAAGATAGGAAGTATTAGGACAAGATCTCAAATGAGAAGTGCATGTCCACAAATACAACAAAACAGAAAAGGAGATTCAGCCACAATGAAGGGTAGCACTAAAGATAAGCCAGTTGAATGAAGTCCAGATTGCCTTATAGAAACATAAGGAATACACATATCATCGCTTTAGCTTGCTTAAAAAAAACCAAACCTAGAAATTGTGGCTGGTAGGAAAGAGCACTGCTGAAGATAGCAAGTGCTAGCACACACGAGCTGGTCTCAACTTGGATGAAGGATCTCAAAAAAAATTTGCATCTCCAATAATAACCTAGAAATATACATTACATCAAGATCCTAATGTAAGCTAAGCATAGATCAATTTTCATTCTTCCATGGCCTTTGGCCTAACCTTGCTCGTTTGAAATTCTTTTCCCTTTTTTCTTCCTATTCCCACCAACAAAAAGGAAATCTCCACCTAAGGAGCCCATTGCTCTCACAAATATCCTAAGCCTAACACCAACTCGACGTGATGAGGTGTAGAAGGGAGATCATAATAACGTAGATATTAAAATCTTTGAAAGTCTAATGTGGCAGTAAAAAATCCTTGCAAAGTGGAATCTATGAAAGTAAGCACAAAGAGGCAGCTATTTATCTCAAAAGGTCTAGATCATTACCTAAACATAAGACCTCTCTCTCTCTCTCTCTCTCTCTCTCTCTCTCTCTCTCTCTCTCTCTCTCTCTCTCTCTCTCTCTCACAATAGGGATTTGGATCTTTCGAGCATGGGAGCAGCCTGAAGACCCACCCATCTTCATTGTGTTTTGGTGTGTGGAATTGTAATGGGATACATACCTCATCCTCGGAAGGGGATTTAATTGACTTCATAGATAGTGGTGCTATACTATTATTCACAGAGATGCATGAGAGTGCAGAGCGAGCTTTATCCTTATTTCCTAGTTTCCAGTGGGAATCGGTTTTCAGAGCAGAGACCATATCAGCAGGGGGTGTGGTTCCGATGGTGTGGCATGTTTATATAGAGATACTACTTAGAGAGTGCTTAAGGTGGTTCACAGAGATGATCATTCCTGATACATATGGATCAGACTCAGAGGGGAGCCCACGGTTTTGGACAGGGACATTCATATTGTAGTTTGTTATTTTCCAACGGGTACATCTTCTTTCTCAGACAGGGATGGCTCTCCATACATGGATTTTTCTGGAGATATCATTGGGTTTCTTGATAGAGGACATATTTTATTGGTGGGGGGGCTTTAATGCCAGGCCTAGATCACGTCAGACTTCATTCCATGATGTGGACCAGGATCCTTTATGTATCAGGGCATTAGACTTCGATGAGCTTGGGCTTTTGAGACATTCTGCAGATGAGGATGGGCCTATCACAGATTATGGAGAGTACTTTTTACAGTTAGGAGAAGCGCACGAGCTTGCCATTTTCAATGGCCTTGCCAGGTGGCCTTCTTCCAGTGACTTCACTTGTCATCCTCACAGCGGCGGCCATAGCGTGGTAGACTACCTCATTCGATCACCTTCTCTTCTTCCTCATATTACTGCTTTCACCATCACACATACTACTTTATCTGACCATTCATTTCTCTCTTTCCATTTAGGAACACAACCCACGGTCACTCATACTTCCCTCGTGCCCCAAGGTATCGCTTTGAGAACTCATACATTCCCACTTATCAGGCTTCATTAACCTCCCTTCTACAACATTCTCCACCATTAATAACAATCTAACTTCCTCACCAATGCCCTGCACACTGCAGCTTCCCTTTCTTTTCCATCCACAAAACCCAAAACAAAAACTAATACCTTCAAAAGCCCAAGTCAGCCTTGGTATGATGATGAAAGCCGCCAACTTCATAATCATCTTAAACATGCTTATGCCAACTCACTTCCGACTATTCGTGACATGAATCGTACTTATCGAAATACACTCCACCGTAAGAAGAAAGCCTACGATATCAAAGAGGGGAGAAGGTTTATTAACCTTCTCTTTAGTTCTTCTTATGGGGCCTTTTGGCGTGAATTCATCCCTCATGCTCCTTCTCCCACCCTGACCGACCTATATACTTGGGCAGATTATGCCAAATCTCTATATACTATTGACACCACTTCTCCCATCATCATCTCACCCCGTCCTTCGTCCTTCAACCTATTCACCCCCAACATGATATCTGAGTCCATTAAATACCTCAATAGTTGTCGTGCCCATATTGAAGACTTAGAGGTAGAACTTCTTATCCATGCGAAAGATATACTCTCTCCCATCCTTTCCGATCTTTTTAATCAAGCTGTGATTCAGGGCTTCCCCACCTCTTGGTGCACCAATGTCATACATCCCATTCACGAGGGAGGTGATCCCATGAGGCCATAAAAACTATCATAGTATTATGGTTGGACATATTATGGCAAAGGTTTATGGCTCAGTTCTTCATACTACAGTGAGTAGTGAAGCCGAGCTCAGACGCATTAAGGGCTACTTAAGCTGAAAAAGGGCTTATTGTATAAAGAAAAGAGTATTTTATCTTCTATAGACATAGATAGCGAGGTGCTAGCACTTCTATCGATTTTTGGTCTTCATTTTGATATAGAATGTTCTGTTTATTTGGGCCACTTAAAGAATCTTTATGGAACTAGAAAAACTTTTCATCGCTTTGCAGTTTGGAAAATTTTGAAAACATGGGCCTGATCGCCATTCAAGAATCTTACCTTAGTATCAAATATAAGCACCACATCCCAAGAAATGATTGTAAATGGCATAATCAAAGTCTTCTCTTCATTCTATAGGATCAAACACAGCGGAATATTCATGATGAAGATAACATAATGATGAAGACAAGATAATGATCAAGAAATCATAGGCAATGATCATCTTCTATTATGGTTCAATCACACTGTTATCCTTTGTCGTGCAGGCTACAATGCGATGTTGGGCTCTTCTCAATGATTCAGAGTTTTGGATCAATTTTTCTTATTTACTTGTAAGACTGGATGGATGAAAATGCCTTATATTTTCCTAATGTTTTTGAGGACAGGCAACCTAAATGGTGGAATGAGGTATTCTTTACGGGCCCAGCACATTAACTATCAAATCACAATACCGAAGTCCATCCATATATTCACCCAATCGAATGGAATCTTCGATTGTCCAATTTTTTACCCAAGATACTTCAAATGCTTAACCAACCTGAGGTTCCCTCCAGCCAAGTCTGGTAAACATCAGTGATTGTTGTGGGCCTTGCCAAATTTTGCAGTCACAAATAACAAACTGCTGAATCTATTAGTCAACTACCCAACAATCAATTAATTAAAATTTCTTCAGATAGCCTTTCTTGATGAAGAAGAGCCACTCGTAGATTCATGATGATCAGGGTCCTTCAGTTTGCAGATGGGGCTGTGTGTGGATTTGACAATTCTGAGAAAGTCCAAAGCATCTCCACAAATTAGTGATGAATGGTTAAGGGGTGCTTTGTGGCAAATCTATTGCAACTACTGTGATCTTTATACAAACTCGCTTCTGCTATGTCTTGTGGAAGACCTATAGATAGGAGGGTTTTTCGCTCAAAGAGGTTCATATTCTTGGTACCTCCTAACAGTAGCTCTGTCATTGTTGTGGTATCCAAATACAGAATAATACTCCTTGGACAAGTGCTTTGTTTATGCCCAAAAGAAGGTAAGCTTGCCGTCTTAAATAAAACTTGACTTTTTGAAATACCTTCCACAAATTATTCAAAACCCTAAGAGAGCCAAAAAAAAGATTAGGAAAGGAGGAAGAACAAAAGAGCCATGCCACTTTACAAATTAAGAATCATGCAACTCAAAAGTGATTTCATATGCCAGACAATAACAGAGAATAAGAAGGGGTGATAGTATCTGACTCGAGATTGGAGAAAGGAGGAAGAACAAAAGAGCCATGCCACTTCACAAATTAAGAATCATGCAACTCAAATGTGATTTTATATGCTAGACAGTAACAGAGAATAATGAGGAGTAACCGTATCCAACGAAACGATTGTGAACAAAAAATTTACAACCGTTTGATGTTATATGTATGCTTCCTCACAATGGGCACAAATATTTTTCCTGGTAAAGATCCTCATTAGAGCAAAAAGGATTTTCTCCCTAAATAATGCCAAACCTAATTAAGAAGAACCTTAGAAAAGTACAACATTTTGGTACAGTCTAAACTTCCATTCTACTTTCCCCAAGGTCCTATCTAACTGCAAAGCTGCATAAGTATCGTGGTAGACTTTAAGTGAAGGGCACTCTATTTACTGTCCACAGACTCCTCAAGTTTATTCACTTTTAACTTCCCAGAATTATCAGCTTTGACTAAAGCAAATTCCATTTATCTGTGTAAACTGCTCATGCTTAACAACAAGGCAAATTTTACTATTAGCTTACTAGCAGTACGTTTAAAATTGATAAAGCAGACTGATGGCAGGTTGCAGCCAAGGGATAGTCAATGAAATTTCTCAGTTAGGGTTACACAAAGACATTCATGAGAGAGTTAATATGAGACTGGTGCGAGTTTTTTATAGCATTTATAGAAGACAGATGGTAAACAACAATTTGAGATGTACCTGTCCATCACCGACAATGTGTATAAAAACTGAAGAAGTGCTCCAACTGCGAATGTTATACCCCAAAATATTTCATGACCTCTGAAACAGAAGACGCTTATCACAGCAAGGTAAGTCGTTATACTATAAACTGCAACTTTTATCACTTGCTTTGGCCGTGAGCAGATCAATGCTAGTGATACCCCACCAAGCAAAGCCCCAACACCACCTGCCACTGCATATATTGGCCAGAACTCTTCGGTTTGATATTCCTTAGTTGGTTGCGTGTACCTATTAAGGTTAAGTCTGTCCAATTTCCTGAATCTATTAAGTCCAAGAACAACGAGGACAAATCCCAGACCAAGTAAATGCACGATGAAGACTGCCAGCCAAAATAAGTCTCTCCATTTTCTAGGCGGTTCAGGAGTCCTGGCAAGAGGAGGGGGTGTAACACTTCCTTCACCAAAATCACTGAGAGGCCCATCCTGCAACATTTCAAATATGTCAAGAGGTTAACTTCAACATATACCCAGCAACATCTTTTTCCTCTTAGCAATACTTTTCAAAATTCTAATATTGGCTTTGTGAAATCATATCACACTCTTGTCTCAGTTAAATTCTAATACGCCTTTGATACTAAAAGTTGTTCTTATAACTATGTCGTCTCGTATAGTTGCTTCTCTGGGATTGATAAGCACAAAAATTGAAAATTGTGGCCCTTCAAGCCCAAAAAATGTACTAATAGGTGTTCACTCAAACTGATTGCTATGGATGACTCTACACCCACAATAAATGACTTCAAATGAAGTAGTTAGCTTAGGAATTCCTACTTAAAAAGTAAAGGCATTTACATTACACATGAACTGGAATTTGGAAATCTCTATGCATGGAATGGAAAAGTATGTCATTCGAAAAATGCATGTCCTTTAAAAAAACGCATCTCAGTTGAAAAAAGCAGCTCATTTGAGAAGAGGTCTTCACAAGGCATATGTTGTCCCTCAACAAAAATCAATAAGATTTAGGTCAACTAAAGCCTCAATTTAAGATCAATGCTTAAAGGAGTGCAGTTTAGCATGATAGTTATTCAGTTGAAGGCTACATGCGGGGAAATACTCAACAGTTCTAAGTCCTAAATTGTGCAGGGTTGGCAAAAACACTCATCACAATGTAGACTTTCTTAAAGCGAAAAGTTTAAGCCTTAGCAAAGAAGAAGATTCAAGGCATACACTCCAAGATCTTTCAATGAGCATTTAAATAGTAATGCTTCATATCAAAAAAAACTGAAAAGGAGGAGATTTTTATGTTTATCTTTAGCAGTTAATTCAGAACCAGTACTAACATTTTGCACAATGACAAAACTAACTTCATAGGTTTTGTTAAAATTTTCAAAGTTATCTCCATCTCCATGGAACATCAATTTGCACTATTGGGTATAAACAGATCGTCAAGACCTCCTAGTAAATCTAAGCTGCCAATAGAGAAAGGGGAGACTCGAATGTGTACATAAGGGAATCTTCTCAATGAAAGTGATACATGTTTGTTTAGTGATACAAGATCTGGTCAGCAAACTATCACGATCAATCGAGGTTGCTCTTTTGAAGGATTCTAAGAGTTTTTTGATTCAGATTCACCAAAGTACCATCATAAAATAATTGCATGTCTGTAAGAGCTAAATAACTAATTATCACTAATATGATAAGATCTTTTACTGTCCAAAAGCTGTGATTCTCACAACAACAAACACTAGGAATTCAGAAGGAAATGAATAAGCTCAAGTATTGATATGCCTATTACCAGGCAAACAATACATAAAGTCAAAACAGCTTTCCCCAATAAACAGCTTTCACGATTGGTGGTATTGAAGGTTGGCTAGATACCTGAAAGCTACTGCTGACGATTGATCCTTCATCGCCATCATCATCGTAAGTAGGGCGGTCTCGAATGCGAGGAAAATTTTCTGTCTCCACCAAGCAATGTATCTGCATATCCTCTTCCTATCATCCAATAACCTTGTGTCTTTCTGCATGCACTCATCTCCTGAATGACTGTCGAATAGAGTGCCTCACACTACAACAGCTTCTGATTTCAAATGTCGGGCATTCTAGGCTGGAAGTGTAATTCATCTAGTTTCACCTAGTAAGCATATGAATTGGACTCACGCAACTGCAAATCAATTTGAAATAACCGCTCCAGTAGCAAAATGATGTCCAACAACGAATATGAAGCACTTGCAGAAGGAAGGCGTTGTTCTGTAAGGAATGTTCAGCAGAGGTTGAAACGATACCGTTGAGGAAAGATTGAAGCGCTTACAATTTCAAGGAAAACTGGAACGTGGATAAGGTAATGTAAGGTGGCTGAAGAAAAATACAAATCTGATTCCGGAAAGATAAATATAATGAAACAACAACGTTCCAGGAAAGGGAACGTAACCGAGTTTCATAACCTATACATGAAGCATGAATGTTCCTAACAGAAAATCACGAACGTTCAGCCTTTATTCCTCAGTAACATATAGATTTACGATAAGCAAAATAGATTCCATGAGATAAACGCGAATCGAAACGGAACAGGAAAAACGATATCGCTTCCAGGCATGAACCTTTATATGAAGCTGATGCTCTTACATCCTCAGCGACAGAACATTCCTAGAAATAATGAAAGAAAGCGCTCCCGCCTCAAAGCTCGCGATGCTAGGCAAAGAAACTACGATCCTGGGAACAGAAAAATACGAGCCTAGGCACAGAATACACGAGCTTGCAGGTACATTAGGCCGCAACAAAAGGTCAAATGGCCGATTCGTTTCTGGAATATACAGGACAGGGCAAAGAAGAGCCGCACTGGCAAGCAAGGAAAGCGCCGGGTAGGTGAAGACGCCATTCTGGAAAGAAGACACCGTCAGCAGACAATTATAATTTAGTAAAGATAAGGAAGCTTTCCAAAGGATCCAGTTCAGCGCAAGCTTGCTACGTCAAAGCCATCGCCATCGCCAGAAATGCAACGATCGATCTTGAATTGTTGGATGGATCGGCGAGGCGGCATCGCTCAGAATTTTCTTCTGCGCTTAAACGAGAAATCGTCAAGATCGTGCTCGTCGATTTTTGCTCTTCCTTCGCGCAGCCATAGCATTGCAAGCTGCAATGCGAATGCAAGTCAAAGGCCTCTTTGCCTTTCATTGAAAGGCAAAAACAAGCACCGGCATGACCTCAAATCGAAGGGCAACCTTCCAAATTACCCTTCAGGCTTAGCACAGTGTCTTCTGTTTGAAAGGCTTAGCACAGTGTTGATTGAAAGGCAAACTTATAGACACAGACGGCCTCTTCTCTTTGAAAAGTCAAATTGTAAGAAGGTCTCAATTGGTGAGTATTAAAAATAACAACATGAGGGTCATTGGGAGGCCTCTGGCTCTAATGCCACAAGCATTTAAGCTTGTGCAGCCCCTTGCTGGATTTGCACATGTTGCATCAAGGAGAGGCCGGCAGGCGGCACCCAGCTACCGGCATGGCTGCGGTCCAGTGGGAAGGATGTGCCCAGGCCCTGCCGAAATGGACACGTGCTTGAGAAAAATCTCTCACGACGCCATTTTTCCTTGCCACCCACGTATCTCGGGCAGCCACATTTTTCGCTGGCACCCTGGGTGTCCCGGGCAGGCGGCGCACACCCTTCGCGGGCACCCATGTGTCCCAGGCAGCAACGCCACTTTTCCTGAGCACCGACACATGCTGCCATTTTTTCTTGTCCACCCGCACACACATGAGAGTGTAGGCCAGTTTCCAAGTTATATGGCTGGCTTGCTTACTTGAGAACTCCCGGGATTGATAACTAGATATTGTTTTAGGTTGCCCGACGACGTGGCACTCAAGGGAACTATTTTTAATATAAAAAAAGCAGCTCGCCAGAGGCAATTGGGACTCAGGAGGGCATTACATAGAGCCCTGGGAATCGAGTGGTGGAGGCCACAAGCTCCCTAGGATATATTTAACAAGTTAAATCGATAACAAGGTCCATATTGTGAATCTTTGTATTCAAATAGACAATCACAATGGTCATTGGGGTATTACCACATATAATCGGTGACTCGGGCAATTAAGTGGACGAGGGCACGAGTTGCCCGAGGACCGGATTACATGTAGTAACGGTCGGACCAGTGAAATATTATTGCATGTAATTTTGCATTTAGCAAAATTTTCAAGCAACAATCTCATACATTTATCTTTGGGCAAAACAAAATGGAGCCTATACATGCTAAAGTAAATTACACACTACCAAATGACCATTGGGAGTGCCATTAGCACATATAATCCGGAATACGAGCAACGAGTGACTCAATAATGTGGTAATGGCCCAAACAATGGACCATTACCAACCACTCTTGATTGCCTTTGGCATGATTTTTATGTTTTTTTTTGTACATAAAAAGTGAAATTAAATTTTCACACGAATTTTTTTGTTTCAATCTTTTATGTAATTTATTATGAAAAATGTTGGTCCAAAGTTCGACGTCCCTTTAAATCACAAGCGTCGCGAGCGAGGTACCAAAAAACGGGCCACTAGTTAATTCATTTGTTAACAAAAGGATTCTAATTTTTGAGGCCCTATATTTTGCAAAATAATATAGGACTCAAAGACCTAAAAATCAAGTCAATTAGATTAAACAATGAAAGGCTGAACTCTTTTCTTACATTTTCAGATTGAAAGGTGGCTTTGAAAGGATACATGTCACATGAGAGAAAAATTTAAAAACAGCCCGTCAATGCGAAAGGCGTGTATGCACGTCAAATCCCGGACCCTTGCTCTCCAGTGAAATCTTTTCGTTTTGTTTTTCTCGATCGGCCTCCCACAGGATACCTAAGCGGGCCCCGCCAGCCTTGTATCTTAATGGCACCCGGTGGTTCAGAGCCGTTGGATTCACTCATCCGCGTTTCCAGTTATCACGATCAGTCGTTCAAATCAGTCCAAGTGGCATGATGACGCGTGTCAAATATCTAAGTGAGCGGGCCTAAAGGAGGACGTTGTGCCATTATTCACGTCCAATCATAGACTGGTCTTAAAACTTTTTGGTGCATAATGTCAAACCTGACTTAATCAATCTACAGGGTACCTCATAACTACTTTTTTTTTTTTTTTTTTGTTTTTTCTGGGGCCTGGGCCTTGGCCCCTGGGTATGTCATCTTTTGTGCTGCTAGTTGGGACTTGGAAGTCTTGACCAAGGATAGGAAGGAAAGTACATTTTTGACATCTCTTGGGTTGAGCAAGTTCCAACCCAGAACTGGACAAACCTTGTAGGGTGAGCTGGGAGATAAAGTGGGCCAGTTCCTTAATGCATTCATAGTTTTCTTCTTATTATTTGGCAAGTGGCCTCGAAGCCTTCGTGTTCTTGGGCTCGACCCAACCTATTCCGCAGTGTACTGATATCGTTTGCGGTTTAGTTTTTTCTTTATCAAGCCAGAAGTGTAGCAAAAAATTTCTATGTTTTGAGTTGCTTTCTTTTTAGCTAGAAGAAGTAACCCTCACGGTGCCGATGTAAACACTATTTTTGGGAGGGTATTGAAATTTTTAGTATCAGTCGAGTCCTAGTATTACTCTTTTAAAAAAACTATACTTGTCAGGTATGAATATAAACATGTCTAATTATTGGTGCCCTTAAGACTTGGCGGCACCATTTGTATGGTGCTAATAGTGAGGTTTTGGAGTTGATAGTAACTTTAGCAAATGTTTTCATAAAGAAATATGAATGCTTGCCTTCACATGTGTGGGACGAGTGTTTGCAGAACATATAAAACCATTTGTTGAACCCTCTATAGATATCTCAAATCAAGTACTTTCCTTTGAACTTGTTGGCGAATATTTTTGTCCACTCACACGCGTGGCACGAGTGTTTGAAGTCGAACTAGTCTTAACTTAAGGAAAGGGAATAAGTCTTTGAAGTTATAAATTTTCCTCGAATAACTAAGTGAGAAGTGACTGCCTGTCCATTATAGAGTGGGATTCTAGTTAATCAGATAGTTGAGCAAATATGGAAATAAAAGTTGTAGTTGCTGACCACAATCAGTACTTGCAATTAAAAAGAATCAAAAGCTAGACCATGAGGTTACAAACCTTAGGAAAATGTTTGCAGAGTTTTTAGGTAGTCGGTAACCCTGTTAGAAACTGGTGAGAAGTAAGTGAATGCTTTTATGAAGATTCAGAAATGCTCGCCTTCACACGAATAGGGCGAGTGTTTGCAAATCTCAAAAAAAATGTTCGCCTAGACTTCTACAGGGAGCCCTCAACGAGGTCTATCTTTCTGACACATTGGCGAATGTTTTTAAGCACTCCTCAGTGTGAGGCGAGTGTTTGAAAATTGATCAACTTTACTTAACAGAAAACATATAGTCAAGTGTTTAACTCATCGGCCGGAATTGAAAAAAGAAAGATGAAGGCATCCCAGAAATACTCATCCCGTTGGGACACTTCAGACTAAAGATCCTGCACCTTTGTGGAAGCATCTGTCAACGCTTTGGAGAGGCTCTGGATATACTGAGTGAGGTCGTCCTCCTTTTGTTGCAACTTCGTGATCACCCAATGCACGTCTTGCTTGTGTTAATGAGCGATTATCAACTCATGCTGCAGCTTGTGATTTCCGCTCACAGTTGGGTCTTGTTGGTTGTCAGATGTAGTACCCAGCTAGGGAGCAGCCGATACGCTTGTGCTAATAGGGGCTTGTTGTGTAGTGGCCCCGACGACCTGTACTGTATTGTCGTCATTGTCCTCTATGAGCTTCTCCGGTGATTTCTGGCCATTAGGTGCGGTAGTGTCGGCACGATCTGGTGATGGTATGAATATTGTCTGCACAAATGCGTCATCAGGCAACAGTTTATCGCCCTCGGCAAGCTTTGATAGAGAAGTGAGGGGTGTGAGAAAAACAAAGTGGAGACAGGGAGAGAGGCAGTTTGTCCAAAAGAGAGAATGGGTGGAACAAAGGGGAACTGGAGGGTGGTGTGAAGGATGGAGGGAGAAGAAGGGGGAGATGTGCCCTGGCTTTTTGTGTGAGATTAATGACTTGCATCCAAGCCAGGGTGTCGGGAGACAACTATGAATCCGATGGATTGAACTGAAGAGGGACGATGGTGGAAGCAGGGGGGATGGACGAAGCGATAGCAATGGAAGGGGGTTGAACAAAAGAAATAGGAACGGAAACAGAAACAGTAATAGAGGGTTGTACAGAAGAGGAGGTGGTGGTGGTAGAAGTAGGAACAGTTAGTGGTTTGGTGGTGCGGCGTCTGGTAGTAGGTGGAGACAAAGAGGAGGAGGCAGTGCCACGCATTCGCTTGCTGGTTGTTGTGTCAGTGACTGTAGGATGGGCGGATGTGGATGCAATGGTGGGAGGGTACATGTTAGTATCAGGCACGGTGGGTGATAAGATGTTGAAATGGTGGACCTCGCGTACTTTCACCTCGAGAAGTGCACAGACAAAGTTACACACTAGGGGGCCTGATGTGATACGTTCACGAGAGTTTGGTTTGATGGATATTGTTAGTTCGTGGATGAGGAAAGTATGTTAATCGTATGGCACTACTGTGGGGCCAGGGAATCCCAAGAAGGACTCCACAATATGACTAAGCAGCCTGGACTAGATTTTGTCCTTGCGAAATGTTGAAACAACCAAAAAGTTGTTCAACAGATGCATGGCCGCCTGAATGACTGGGTCCGTGATAGCCTCTATCAGGTACATGTTGTTAGTTTGGATCAGAATTTCAGGTGCAGTCTGGATTACGAAAGGCTTTATCAGGGCTTTTGTCTGACGATGAGAGATTGGTTGGCGGTCACCGGACATAATACCGACAGTGACCATCGAGTCCGCGTTAATCCATACCTTGTACGTGGTACCTTGGTACAAGAAGTGAAAATACGACTTCGGCGCGTCCCAGGTGGCGTAAGCGTGAAGGGCGAGGCCCATGTTAATGTGAGAGCTGAAAAGCACTGGGTAAAAACCCATTGATTCAAGAAGAGGACCAGCCATCTGAAGCCATGGTTTGAGCAGGACGTCGGAAGGCAAGGGCCAAATTTGGGTGGTTGATGGTATTTCGCGCTGGATCACCTGCTTGCTACTAGAGTCGTCAGAAGATGAGGAGGCCATGTTAGTAGTGATAGTCAAAGTTGGTTACAAAGAAAAAGTGAGAAAAGTAAGAAAAATGGTGGGAATGGTAAAAGTGATAGAAACGAGAAAAATTGTGGAAAACAGGAATTGGATGGTAGTAACGGTAGTTCAAAGTGCAGATCTTGGTTCAAAATGTGTAGATGATGGCTGGTATGAAATTTGTCGCTTTCGGAGAACTTGGAAATTTTTTCGAAAATCGGGTAGACCTTCCCTAGGCAAAGTGACAAATAACTCAAATTTTGCTCTTATATAGTGGAATTTAGAGTGCGTATTAGGTGAAATCCACTTTCCCCTGCTCAGTTCCACCCAAATTTTTGCAAGGACCTTCTTCACAAAATTATAAAACCTCAGAGAAGTCTGCGAGAGTTCAAAAGGTGATTTGACTACCCTGCAAAGGTTCTGTGAGGGTTCAAACAGTCTACGAGGGTTCAATCCTCGCAGGAAGTGAATTCTCGCACAACTTGCTCCAGTGGTTGGATTTTCAAGATCAGACCATGTAGACATGCTAATTTCACTACTCTGATTCCATTTATGCCCCTTATGAAGGTTGGTTTGATGATCGTGATGCTCTGCAAAGGTTATTCTACTCCGTGGAACCCTCGCAAACACTAGAAAATGATGATTTTTTTATCAGTAACTCTCGCAGAGATTTTTGTAGATGCATCTGAGTCAGATCTAGTGACTGTCAAAGTTTCAAGAGCTAACTCCTAGGGGACCTCCAAAAATCATGAAAAAGTGCTCTTTTTGAGTGTTTTTTGATGAGATCTTGAGATTCTCTGATCCTTAACCCTTGCAAACTGGTAATCTGTTGCATCCATTTAGATCTGACTGTAGGTAATTCTTTGGAAGTTTTGATAGATATTTGGTAGCTGATCCATTAGTTTTGGTGAATTTTGCCCTTATTTTGCCACTGATTCCTGAGATCAAGGTATCTGATCTGCAAATTGGGGGGCTTTTTGGTGCAATCTTGATGATCGACTTTCTTCTTGGTCCTAATATTTGGACCTAGATCTCTCTTGGATCTTGTTGGATCTTCTCTGATCTTGCCAGATCTGGTTGAATCTTGGTGGATCTAGCTTGATCCATCTTGATCTTCCTGGTTGTGATGGCTTCTTAGATAAACTTTTCATAACATATCATCACCAACCTAGATCTGTCTCACTGAGGTGGCCAATACTTGTGCAACCGGCTATTGTTGATAGGTGTGTCGAAAGGCATCCCATCTAGCTTCTCCAAATTCATGGCTCCATGATTAAGAATCTCTTTGATCCGATAAAGACCTTCGCCTCTGAATTTTTAATTCCCTTTGATTGCCTTGGTTTTATACATAAGGACTAGATCTTCGGATCAAAGACCTTTTTTTTGTAACCTGTGATCGTGCCATGCTTTGCATCTCTCTTTGTCAGCTGCCAATGCATGTATAACTAGTAAGCGTGTTTCACGGAGCTTATGCAGTGCTTCGTTGCATAATTGTAGAGATTTGGACTCATCAAGACGTTGCGTTGTGGCAATTCTTAACGAGGGTACCAAAAATTCTACTGGCATTACAACATCCTGACCATAAACCAATTGAAATGGTATTTAGTCAGTGCTTCCCTTATATGTTGTCCTAAATGCCCTCAGAGCAGCATGTAACTTGTGTTCCCAATCCGATCTGCTAGCTTCAACTATTTTTGTGAGTAAGCTACACAGGATCTTAATGGATGACTCTACTTGCCCATTAACGCGAGGATAATAAGGCATACTGGTTCTATGGATCGCAAAGAATTCCTCCAGCAGGACCTTGATGGTCTCATTGATGAAATGTCTCCCGTGATCGCTGACTATCTCCACCGGGCACCCAAGCGCACAATGATGTTTTCATAGAGAAACTTGGCAGTGGTCCTAGCATCAGCTACTCTCATCGACCCACTTGGTGAGGTAGTCGGTGGCCACGATTATATATCGGGCTTGGGTACTTCTTGCTGTAGGGTGAATTGGACCAATATAATCCAATCCCCACTTTTCAAATGGTGCTTGGGCTAAGACCGAGTGTAGAAGGTTGTAATTCAATCTCATTGGTCTCCTCGCCCTCTGGCACACATCGCATTTCCTCAGGTATTCCTCCATATCCTTATGAATCGTTGGCCACCAACATCCTAATTGCAGGATCTTGCAGACTATAATGTCGGATGCAAAATGACCTCTACCCATGCCTTCATGTGAGAGCGAAATGATTTGGGTGGCCTCATGAGAAAGAATACATCACCGAAGGACCCCATCTGGTCCTCTTTGGTACAAATGGCCGGCAATCAGCTGATAACGTATAGCCTTCAAGATCAACTTCCATTGTTCTGCCTTTGGTAGTGATTTGTCCCGCATTAGATATTCAATTATTTCGGCGGCCCATTCCGGTACTGTGTCAACGTAAAACAAGGCAGCATGGGGTATCCCATCATCAGGTTGGGTTGCAGTTTCCTTTTCCTTGATCAACAACGCATGATCTGCCATGTAGTGTTGCTTTCCCTTGCGAACCACTATTCGAAAATCAAACTCCAACAACAGAAGTAACCATCTAGTGATTCTCCTTGTGTTGCAGGTTTTGTTAACAAGATAGAGCAAGGGCTGATGATTCGTATAAAAGACAAAGTGTGTGGCCATCTAAAAATGACAAAATTTCTTAACCGCATACATCATTGTCGGTGCTTCCCGCTCTGTGGTTGAATAATTCATTTCTATATCATTGAGCTTTCGGCTTGCAAATTGGATCGAGAAATCTTTTTTGTGTTGTCCCTGCTGGGTTAAGACTGCATACTTCGATGTGTCCGTATGCACATGAAACTCAATGGACCAATTGGGTGAAGAAACATTTTGTTTCTAATGCCAAAGCTTTGCTAGCTTTCAATTATGAACCTTTGACAAAAGGCGACACGACATGACACGACACGACACGACACGACACGCTATCAGTTGTGCCCCACGAATAGCCAAAAAAGAATGTGACACAAAATTGTTCGCGAACTATATACTTTCTGTTTGATGCATAATACAGTAAGTCTAATGCTAGTAAGCAAGACAAGACATCAGAAGATGAAAAATACAGAATATCAGTCCACCTGTGTGCGAGATAATTCTGCATAGGATCTGTAGATCCACAAGTCTGCTAGTAAGTGAGACTTGAATTCATGAGAGAACTATTTTTCTCTCATGCCAACGCACTGCGTGGATATGCATGCAAGAATAGAAAAAATCAATAGATAATTTTGTAGCTGTTGTGCACATTATTATTCTAGATGATTATATGATATTGTATGTGAATTCGTCTGTTACTAATCGCGTGTCTGATTCGCTTGTTCATTTTATTCCACACTTTGGTTTGATCTTGTTGAATGCTACATTAATCTGTTAACGTAGATCAGCAGTGTCTGACTACTCTCTGAAGGATTGTAGGAGTGATACAGCCGACAGTGACCAGCGATCACATCTGAATTCCTGACAAACTGATCTCATTCGCGAATCCTTTTGCTTTGTGATTCGCTTCGCTACAAGGGTAAATCAATTACAAAGCTCACCTAGGTTTCGTTTCGTTTCGTGTTGTTTCATTTCGTCTCGTCTCGGCTCATTACAGAGCTTGATTGATCTTGTTGCAAATTATTTTGCTTCATTTCGTTTCGTTTTTTTTTCGCGATCTGTGTGCTTCCAGCATGAATCAATGTCAAAGTGTTTGAGTTTCGCTTCGTTTTGTTTTGTTTCGTTTTCGTTTAAAATTCGTCTCGTTTCGTTTGGTTGTGTTACAGAGCCTGCTTGATCCAACTTGAACAGAAATAATTCGAGTGTCGCGAATCATTCGTGATTTAATTCTATCAGTTTGTCACTAGAGTTATAGCTAGAATTTTGCATTTTCTGAGTGCATTTTTCTACATATTTAGCATCAGTGGTCTCAGAGCCTACCTTGTCATAATTTGACATAGCCAAAGGGCAATCAGATCAAAGGGGCTATAACATTCAAACAATCAACCATCAACAAGCGCACATGACTTCAGACGCAATGGCTTCAATCAGCAGCATATAATCCAAGATCTGTACAGTTCTGGATTCTTCAGGATTTAACTTTCTAGCATGGAAAGTGAAGACCTCACTGATACTAAAGGGTGAAAGTTTATTCTCTAGGGTGGATGGCACAAAGGAGATGCCTACAACATCAGGCAAAGAGCTACACGAATGGAGGGAGAAAAATGACAAGGCAATAGCCTTGCTATCATCATCCATCGAGGATAGTCTCACACTTGACCTGACTACACTCTCCAAGGCAAAAAAGATGTGGGATACACTTCCAAAATCACGAAGTCAAATAATGATGTTGGAAGGTCAGCTAACAAATCTATAGTGGGATGGGAAAGACCTCACTTCTTTTGTAAGGAAGATGAAGGATCTAATTCTATCACTACACAATTTTGGAGCAGAAAGTGCAGTGTCAGCTGAGAAGCAACTCACTTACCTATTGAGAGCCTTACCTAGATCTTTCCAGACAACTAGAACCCTGCTCGCGAAAGATCCTACAATGACCCTCGAAAAGGCAATTGTCGAGATTTGAGAGGAAGTTGAGGCGAGAGAGCATCTTGATCACAAGGATGCTTCTGACCAAGCCCTCTACAACAACAAAGAAAAGACAAAGAAACAATTCAAGCCTAAGAGGGAGTTGAATCAAAGGCAGGATCGTGATCAACAAGCAGAGGGAACAAGCAAAGGCAAGTGGAAGAATAGAGGGAGGTCGAAACAGCAAGGTGGAGAAAAGAAGACTTGCATGAGATGCAGACGATATGGGCACACACTCGGTACATGCTGGCTCAATCCAAAAATTGAATGTATCCACTACCACAAGAAGGGTCATACAACCATGGATTGTTGCCTGAATCCAAGGAACAAATCAACACAGAACAGACAGGAAAACAGTAACAGTTCGTTCTATGTCGAGGAGCTAGAGAGCTCAAAAATGGGCGAAGAGAGATCGAACAGAAATTGTTCGACTGCCTACATTTGTGCAGACGTGTGTGCAGCGTCAACACCTGACACACAAGATGTGATCCTAGACTTAGGAGCTACCTCACACTTCGTCACATCAAGATGAATTATGTCTGATTTTTGAAGTGCTGATCCTTCAAGATTCATTGTTCTTGGAGATGGATCCAAACATCAAGTGAACGGTATTGGTTCACAGTGGCTCAACACGAATGGCAGAGACAGACAACTTGAAGATGTTCTGTTCGTGCCTACACTGCAGCAGGACTTGCTTTCTGTGGCAAGAATAGCTGATGCAGGGATGCGTGTGATGTTTTCTGATGAAGCATGCTGTTATGGCCATATTCGATTAAGGACCTGGAATAGTCCTAGTATATCGGCCCTCCAGTACTCGAGATTATTGGTCATGTCATGATTTAATTCCATGTCAAGGCCAGTTTGTGACTAATTACCTTGAGAGGACCCAGACACTCTAATTGAGACATATGGAGTATTGCATGTCTGTGTGACATATATAGGCAGGAGGACTGCATGAAGAGATGTGATCTATTTATAGTTGACCTGCATGGGAATTGCATGGTTACATGCACATGACTCTACTCTTTATATAATGAGGTAGGGATTCTCCCGTCGACATATTGGGTTTAGGTTACCAGGTTCTCCCTTCTCCTCTTGCTTCACATGGCATGGCTTGGGGGCTAGATCCAGGTTTGATCTAGGATTCGTTGGGGGTTTTTGGCTCCATAGTCTCTCTTATTGTGTTCTCCTATCTTCATCTTAGAGGAAATCCTTTAGGGTCTTTACATTGGTATCAGAGCCTGGCTAAGATGCGGTCTTGGATAGGTTGGAAGCAAGTCCTACATCGGATTGGAAGCACATGGAGTTATGTCCTGGATTGGTGTGCAGAACTCTCAAGGAGAAAATCGAGTTTTGGATCCTCTAATTCTGGTTTGAAGCATATTGGCAAGAGGAGTGGTAGAGTGCACTTCCACCGGATTATCTTTTTGTTAATATTGCCTCTAATTGGAGTAATTCAATTCTGATTTTTTTGTAGAACCTTGAGAGGATTTCTATTGATGTAGTATGATTTGTGGTTATGAATCCAGTAGCTTGTTTCCCATATCATTAAAGACAGATAAGAAGTAGAACTAGATGTTTGTTGATAGATTGAGTGTGTTCAATTTATCCTGAAGAACAAACTTTTGAAACTAGTAGCCATGATTTGCTATTTGCATGCTGAGGATATTAATCCTCCAGTGTTACATGCAAGTGTGGATTATTGATGGGAACTGCTGTCTTAACAACTCTCTAATGGTATGCTGAGGACAGAGACTTAATGCTGTAACTTTTCCCTGGAAGAAATCATTGATGTGTTTTTCTTTTGCTTTACTGCTGGTATACCTGTGCATGCTGGGGAATTCTCTTCCCTGTTGGTGGTTGTGATGTGTGATTAAAAGACTGTTACAACCTGTCACAAAATCATTCTTCTTACTCTTGACACAAATTCCAGTCTGGGAAGAGAGGGATTGATCTCTGGATTTTCCTCTGTTCCAGAATTATTGTTGAGATTATGAGAATGGTTGGACAGATCTCATCTCTTGGGAACTTGAGCGCTGCGAAATCGGATGAGTAAGGCAATAACTTTTTGCCTCTGTTAAACTCGTTGATATGCGCCCTTGTTTACTTCTTTTGGTTGCAGATCGATCTCATACGAGGGCTATGGAGCTCGTTGGCAACTTGTCTGTTGCTTCCATCGATTGGCCGTGCTGTGAGAAACTGGAGGCTGCAAAGAGGGAGGTTCGAGATCTGTGGAGGTGCCCGAACAGCCATCGCGTGTTTGCTTTTGGAGGCAGCAGACCTGATCGGATTCTTGTTGAAAAAACACCTACCTGTTTTGGTCAGCGGTTGAATCCCAGAGGATCGCTTCTGTTGTTGAGAGTTGCTGATGATACTTGCAGGGCTTTCCTTCCTTGAGATCACCTGCAGATTTGTGTTGAAAGATTGATTGCAGGACTCACCTGGTTGTGAGATCAGTTCGCTGTGAGATGATGATCTTCACACTGATAACCAGTGGAGTGCTGTTTTGATCGATCCAGTGGGGCATCATCCCAATATGTCGACAAAGGCAGTGTGAGGAAGGAGGGCATGCAATGAGCGACCGTGGAGGAGAAGGCGGCGACTTTGCTCTCGGGTTTAAGAAGTCCTTAAGTTGCATGAATCTTTTTGTGGCCTCTACCTTTTGCTAGGTAGTGAAGGTGCATGATAGAGAAATGAACTTTTTTTTTGGATGCTCCTTTATCTGTAAAGGTAATGTTTGTTGCATGCCATTGGCCCAATGTTCTGTGCATCTTTTTCACTAGTATAGTTGTTTCAAAGGAAGGTTTCTTGGGGAAGCTACCTAAGTCGACATTGATGTTGAAATTGTCGATTCTGCAGTCCAGTACCATGGAATGATTTGGAAAAATAATTTTTGTCTAGTTTGAATCCTAACTGACACTCTGTGAACTTAGTTCATGAACTTAGGATGGATGGCAAATTTTTTCAGTTTTTTTTTCAAAAAAATTATTGGCTTGTGCCCAGAATGGAAATTTTATTTCCAGGTACCGTATTCTTAATATTTTAACTCTGGAGTAAGTCCTCCCGGTGTAATAAGTTAAATATGGGATATAATTTTTTTTAATCCATATGATTTGAAGTGTAATAGAAAATACATAACTGATTTCATTTCCAGTAAAATTCTATGGTGAATTATATTCAAAAGATCAGACTAGTACTGTTTCACATACTAGTAGATGATTTTTGATGTATCAATTATTCAGCCTAGGTATAGGATAGAAATGAAGTTGTTTCTGACTTTTTTCCTAGAGTAGTTAATTTTTTGAACATTTACTAATGTCGTTACGTCTTCTTGATACCTTAGCTGAAGAATTTTTGGGGAACTGAAAATTCTAAGGAGGGAAGAAGAGTGGACATCAATGGTAGTAAGTGTGATCGAAAAATGTATTTCGTAATTAGGATTTTAGTAATCCTAGTAAATAAATTGCTTAATACCAGATATTAATTTCCTGGGTAGGATTCATTTAGTTGAATTCGTAACTAATATCTTTGTGACCATTGAGTTATCCGCAATTTTGGATGTCAATTGTGATGTTAGAAGTAGAATCTGATATATGGATTACATTGGATCTGTTAGTTGATAGAAGCTTGTCCCTAGAGTTGATGCTCTTGGATCCAGGGGGATTTGAAGCTTATCATTAACCAGAATGTAGTGTTGAACCATATTAATTCTTCTGTCTAAATCACAGAATCAGGTGTGGATTTGTGGTATCCATCTGATAGGCATACCAACCATCCAAATAAATGGATTTTCCAGTATTTGGGAATAAGACATATTATCCTATAGTGATTATAGGACAGCTAGAAGATCAGTGGATCTCTAGAATATCAGATAAGGGGCGGTTAAGGATTTCCTGGAAGGAAAAGTTGATGGTTTGGGACATTAGTAATTTTGGAAAGGAAATTCTAGGACTGTAAAGATCTGATGATCAATGGTGTATTTTAGTACCTAGTCGCGATATGGGAAAAAAGAAAACCATTTGATCAAATGTGGGGTATTTTGGAAAATTTTGAGGTTTAATCTAGATCCCAATGTGGCATCTCATTATTTACAAAATCAGAGGCCCTCAAATCTATTTTTCGCTTTCTTAATTAATCCTTTACTTCTTAGTCATTTCTCGAATATGAACATTAGAATGGTTATATGATTCTTTCCAGCATGAAGTTATTCTTCTAAAAGACTGCTATGTCATATAAATTACTACTTGTGTGAATAGACTTCGAATTCAGATAAATTCTAAGGTTAAAATGTTTTAATTTCTTAAACCATGGTATATCTCTGTTGCATAAATGGATTTCGATGGAATAGTAGTTTCTATCACTCAGAGTGAAAATATTTGAAAGAGAAGTCATGTGTGTAATAGGGTGAATCCTTTAGTTGGAAGCACTTATTACTGACTTTTCTTGGATATATCATCTTTCCAGTTAACTTTTTTGGAAATTTATAATTTCTTTAAAAGGAGAGGTGAAGTGGTGGGATAAAATTTTATTTGGGGATCTGTGGTTTGCATAGTTTTTGAAAAAGAACCAACTGTGGTATAGAAATGAGATGTGATCTGAAAGTAATTTTGGATAGATTCAGAGTAAGATACCTAATTGGAACTTTTTGAATAAGAGGAATTCTCTAGGGATTGTGTGGACAATCTGGAACTAGAACAAGTTTGATATTGAATCATTATCTATAAGTAGTAAAGTGAAAGGTCAAAGGTTACTAATTCCATTTTCATTGGAATAGAAGTAAGTTTGATCAGGATATAAGTCTGAGAGTTCTGTATTTGATCAACCTAATCTTAGTTTTAGTACTAGGATCAGAGAGGGGTTGATTTAGTGGAGGAATTATGTAATTAGAGGTAAGTTGGATTGGAAAATTGTTGAGAGAAAATGTTATTTGTCTCAGAGATTTTCCGGATATGTTATTTACTCATGAGAAATAGAAAATCTTTTGTAGCTGAGTTACAAGATCTCAGTGAGATATGTGAGTAACATATGTGGGTTCTGGAGGAATCTTCCAGATAAAAAATGTGTTTATGTACTGAATCATAGTGAGATTATTCACATATGTGCACGATTAATCTTGTATGAATCTACTGTGTATTCCTGGTTTCTAGAGTTATTTGGTGCACTTAACCTAGTCGATGAACATAAACATGTGATCAAGTATTGTTTTGACAGATACTTGCAGAGTTAACAGATCTTTGGATTGGAGATTTATGGATTAACTTATAAATGGTTTGGATGAGGATCTAAATGTGGTGTAGACATTTGAGATTTCTAAATCATTGGCAATTAACTTGAGTAGTTGATTACTCCAGGATGAAGTTCATTGGTAAAACGATCAATGTGATGTGGATTCACCACGAACTGATGGTTTTGAATTATATTGCTTGTAAGACGCATGATTAGTGAATCATTTGGGTTCATAAGTTAAAATTGTGTGCATTGGATATACAATATTCTTGGGATAAAGTATTTCTTAGTTAAGAAATAGACTCAGCTCATTAGTGAATGTATCCCAGAGAGTGATCATTTGGATAACAAATCACAATGAATCCAAGAATAAAATCTGAATTGATATTCAATAGAACTTTGGGTATCTAGATTTGATTCTAGATTGTAATCTAAAGTTTCGTGGTCGAAGATGATTGTCATCTTGGTATGCATTCAGTCTTTAATTGCCAGTGATTTCTAGACCTTGAATCTTGCACTTTAGTAAAGAATCATGTTTTGGAAGTATTCCTAAATCCAGTATTTTCTTAATAGAAAGACTTTGGAATGACTCTTACTTTTCCTGAGTTATGTTGGACATATACTCCAGTATCCTATAAATGATTAAGTATGGGTTTTGGATTCTAGAAAATTATGATTGACAAATCATACGAATCTAAATGTTTATGATTGACGGATCATAAATAGATACTTATCAGAGGATTATTTGAAATTGTGATAATTCTTAGGTGTGACGATTAAGTCTTGGTCTATTAATTGAGTAAGAATTCGAATCAATGTTTTGAATCTCTCTACTCCAGTATTTTAATTGAGAACCTATGAATCTCATAGATATTATTTATCTAGTGGATGCTATTCTGCTACAGTATATGGTCTTCAGATGCTTGAGTACAGTTCTTCGTTTGATTGGATCTCCAGTTATTATAGGAGATAGACAAGTTTATTAAGATGAATAAATGTTGTTTTCTGGCATTTGGTGCTAGAAACATGAGCATTTAACTCAAAAGAGTATCTGGGATACTCAGGGTTGAGTTCTAATCATTCTATATCTTAATGATTCTCCTAGAGATTTCAGTTGAATGAATTATCATATCTTAGATTTGGATTCTAAGGATAGTTGTACTTGGAAGCTTTTTATACATTGTTTGTCAGAGTTTGTGGATAATTTCAGACTGTAATTATTATTTATTTTCTTTAATTTTAATCTCCTAAGTTAGACAGGAGGACTGCATGAAGGGATGTGATCTATTTATAGTTGACCTACATGGGGATTGCATGGTTACATGCATATGACTCTACTCTCTATATAATGAGGTAGGGATTCTCCCGTCGACATATTGGGTTTAGGTTACCCTGTTCTCTCTTCTCCTCTTGCTTCACATGGCATGGCTTGGGGGCTAGATCCAGGTTTGATCTAGGATTGGTTGGGGGATTTGGCTCCATAGTCTCTCTTATTGTGTTCTCCTATCTTCATCTTAGAGGAAATCCTTCAAGGTCTTTACACATGCAATGTTATTGATGCCAGTACCAGTACCTTGATCACTCAAGGCAGAAGAAAAGGTAATCTATATCACCTGAAGGTACACCTGCCTATAGATCAAGTGCATCAAACTCATGATGATTCGTCAGACACTCTGTGGCACAGGAGACTATGCCACATGAATTCGATGGCACTTTACCAAGCAAGCCATCATGGAGCAATAATAAGGGTCAGCATCTCGAATGCGAACAATTCGACCACTTGTGATGCATGTTTGAAGGGTAAGATGTCTCGCACTCCATTTGTCAAAGACTCCCTCAAATCTAATCAATGGCACTCAATCTTGGTAGCTTATCCTAAGATTTCCACCAAAAAAATTATATCAAAAGCTCACAAATTGAATTTCTTTGGATCAAATGAATACCATGCATTAAATGCAGGTTCAGAGGTGCCCACACATGTGGACAATACGGATTTGGACCCCTACCAAGTTTGGGATCAAATCTCCTCACCAAAATCAAGATTCTAGCTTGCCCTCTCAATACTAGTTTTTAGCACCAAAACTTGCTAAAAATGGATTTGCATTAGATCAATGGCTTATGCTCTTGTACTTGGCTCTGATACCATGTGAAAGTAATGTACTTTAGGACCATAAATGGATCTACAAAAGATCCACAAGAGTGATTGGATGGTTGCTTAACAATCTATCAAAAAACTAGTCATCAAAAAGTTGATCTAGATTGGCAATTCGACAAACAACAAGCATTAACAATCAAAACCACTGATGAACATTGAAATCCGAGCCCACACGTGTGTACTACAAGCTGTAGTACGTAATTGAAGCTGATAAACAAGTAGAAATTGATTTGGTTTCATTTGGATCACAAAAACTCAATGTACATAGTGAACTAGCTTGAGATTGCCAATGAGCTCCAAAAATATTCTATCTTCTCACTATGGGAGCTTGGAATACATGGCAAAAGTGACTTCCTTTGTGAAGTTAGGTGGATTTTTAACATGTAATAAGGAAGTTAACTTGCCTCTCTTCCCCTAATTTGCAACCCTAGCCTAATTCCTAGAGTCATGCCTAGTAGGTGACTAGTTGGTCAATTTTTCACCTTAAGCTTAGGTGTAGGTCCTATAATCTAGAAATCACCACCAAAATGACATGACCAGACATAAAGAAATAAAACTCGAAGGAATTTTGAGTCTGCAGCTTGAAATCTTGTAGCTATGACTGAACTAAACGATTAATAATGAATAAATTGTTCAAAGATGGTGATTTAGGCTTTTGTCTCTCAAAGTATCATAAAAACAAATGTCTGTAGCTGGTTCTGTTCCGGTGGATTGGACGTTGTCGCTACAGCTCCTTGTAAGGCTTTCAGTTTCTGATCGAACTGTGCCGTAAGTTGTTCCATCTGCTATTTGTGTAGTTTTGTCATTTGTTCCAACAACAGTTCTGTGAACAAAGTGGAAGCATTTGATGATGTTGACGCTATCGAGGGAGTAGGAGTATGGGTGGTTGGATATTCGTCGTCTGATCCCTCATCCTCTTCCTTGATGGCATCTTCCATGGCTTCTTATAGAGTAGTGTACTGCTCCCGTCATTTTAGTTCTCTTTTGATGCTACGTGGTAACCTCGCAAGGAACCACATGATCACCACATGATCGGGAGTTAGGGCTGCACTACATTCGGATCATAGATGTTTGACCCGCTCAATATAATTCATGACCCTTTCTCTTTTTCCCATCTTGACTTTGTTGAGCAGGAGAAACGAGTCTTCTAGGAACTTTCTTGGTCTAAAGCACGTGATGAGAGCCGCTTTAACCACTTCCCAGGTGGATATTTCTTTCTCTGATAAGTTGAAAAACCAATCTTGAGCCACAGCTACTAGTGACATGGGGAACAACATCAACTTCTCTGCAGGTGTCTGTGATCGTCGTAGATTTCACAATCTTGCTCATAGATCTGAAGGAAGCGGATGGGATCTGATGATCCGTCGTATTTTGGTATCTCCATCTGAGGTGCCCTCCAGACTGCTTGCAAGGGAGCGATGGGTCGGGTTGACCCATTGGATCCATTGGCACTGGTTCTGGTTCTGTCTCTTGTTGCGCAGCTGCTAATCTGGAAAAGTGTGGTGCCTAATTTGCTATCATTCTTGCTATTGATTTTCCAGATCTCATATTCATCCGATAGTAGAGTCCAAGATAGTTGGATCTTGCTAGTACAGTGGGATGCAATCTGGATCTTATGAATCTGATCAATCTGACAAGCCGGTATTGAGATTAGGCCTCTTACGGTGGTTTTTCCTTGATAACTTTTTACTCCTTACACTGATTGTTCTGCAATTTTGATAGTAGCTAGATATGATGCAGATCTTTCCACTAATCTAGTCTGTGAGGGTTGGTTGTGCGAGGGTTCTTTGTTGGAAATTAAGCCCACAGTTGCCTCCTAGGTGAATGATAACTTAGACAGCCAATTACTCGAAGAACGTCTACAATGGGCTTCCGGTTGATCTCCAACAAAGGGTAACCAATCCTGTCATAATTTCAAACTTTAGATGTTAAGTTGAATAACTTGAAGTCATTGAAGACTTGGCCATCTTCAAGGATTTCCGCAAACTTGCATTTAGAACAAGTCTGCAGAAATACATTATTTTTAAGACAGTCTACAGAAATGAACTATGTTTGAGACAGCTTCCTGAAATGTTCGTGGCAGTCCAAAAGTTCAACTATTTTAAAAACACCCTCGACTTTTTTGCAAAATGTTTGTGACAATTTTGCGAGAGATCAAAAGTTCAAATAATTTTGAACACCTTCAACTTTGTTCACGAAAATTTTGCAAAGAGAGAGAAAATTCTCGAAGGTCATCCATTTTTCATGTTGCAATGTTTTTAAGGGCACCTTCGTCTTTTTAAGAGCACCTTCGTCTTTTTAAGAGCACTTTCACCTTTTTTGCAAAATCTCGAAGAGAGAGAAAAATGCCGAAGGTCCTCTACTTTGAACGAGAAACGTTCCCAGCCACTTCCCAAATTTGCGAAGTGAGAGAAAGCCGCTTCCCTTATAAAGCGAAGTGAGAGAATTTGCAACGCCCTCGTCCACGTCAACAATACTCTATGGGTTGACAGTATACACTATGTATAGTTGTCACAGAAGCCATATACTTCCAAGTACAACGACTTACCTAATTAGGTTAAAATCATCTATTGTAGTTAATACACGGATGACATCTATAAATAGATCATCCAAGCACAAATTGTTGGTTGCTCCATCCATGAGACGCATTATTTGAGCCTCCTAATTACGCCATCAATTTTTTTTGTTGTAATTGCTATTTTGTATTGTGCTTCAGTGTAATATAGCAACAACACGTTTTTATCTGTGTACAACGGAGATGAATGCCTGTCGTGATTGAATGCAGTTCCATTGCTGTTTGATCGCGCTTGTTTACTCACTCTGATCAGAACACGGATGTCTACAACTCCTCATTTTTTGATCAGATGATGGCTGTCTTTGACGCCTGAGGAACTTGCGATATCATACTGCTCTTCCATTTATTTCAGAACTATACTTCACATTGAATCTGATTTCAGTAGTACCACACACAAACCATCTCTAATATCTTCGGTGGACTGTACTCTTGTTTTTAGAGTATGAATTAATTTTTAAGATCTTGTTGGACAATCAGAACACATAAAGCTGTGATTATCTTTTAGCATAAGCTGTCTATTAGACTATTTTTGCACCTAGCAGCCGATTAGAATGAGAGAGCTGTTCCGCAATATTTATGCTTTCTTCTCCGTTCTCATTCTTCCTATCTCCCTTGCTCCATCAAATTGGTATCAGATCATAGCTCATATAAATTGAGAGATTAAGTTTGTTCTATTTGTATACTGTTATCATGTCTCATATAGGTAGCTCTTCATCTTTATCACTCAGTGAAGCTAGAGTCATTGACAAGTTCAATGGTTCTAACTTCTACATCTGAAAGTTAAAACTTAGAATGATGTTGATAGATAGAGATCTTAGGATTTAGAGCTAAGGGTTAAAGGTGAAGGGTTACAGGTTACGGGCCAAGGGCGAAGCACTAAGATGATGATGTCGTCATGACTTTGCTTTCTTCTCTTCCAAAGTCCTATGGGCACTTTGTGGTGATGATCTCCACACAACCGGACCTCACCCTTCAAAAGGTGATTGGTCATCTTCTTCAAGAAGAAATATGGAGAAAGACTAGCAACCTGTCCATCAAAGACAAATCCATGGCTCTATACACCAAGAAGAAAGACCAAGGGCAAGAATCAAGTGCAGCAGCAATAGCAGAAGCCTCACACTCAAGGTGAGCATGGTGGATCGTGCAAGAAGCTTTTCTGCAGATATTGCAAAAGAGCTAATCACAACATCAAGGAGTGTCGCATCAGGATCTACAACAAGACGAAGAAGTAATAACAACAGCAGCAGCCAGACTGTAAAAATTACAGCAAATAAGGATCCTAAAACACTTGAAATGATGAGGGAAACAATAGATTATGATTTCATAAGATTAGCACAAGTTGAACCATCAAAATCCATCAAAAATCTATGCTTGAACCTCACTAAATGGCCCAAATCCTTGAAGAAGGCTTCACACGTGTGAAAGTACGGCCTCCCACAGTCTGAGTACTGTACACCAGACCTACATTCAATCCTATAATCATTAGTAATCACAAGTACTCAAACAATTATGAACATAGAGAGCAATTGCACCATTATGAGAGAAAAATCATGAAATTGCTTGATTGATTTTGGTGAGATATCATCACCTATATATACATGATCCATCACAGTTTTGGGTAGGTATGAGTAGCCCTAAACCTATCCCTAATGCTAATTTTGGTGGATCTTTCATCCCTACCAAGTTAGGGTTGGAATCTTGGAGATCCCTCAACAATGCAAAAATTACCAAAAATAGCTCCTATTTTTTCTCCCTTGTATCTAAGCATAATTTGGACTCATTCCAAAGGTTCTAACACTTAGGTCTACTTGAGAACATCCTTATGAATGGAATCCTATGCTATTTGGCACGTGTGACAAGCCACATCATGACCATCTAACTATTTACAAGTCATATGACCAAAACTAGTCAAGCTAGAATTGTGAATTTTTAACACAGACTCCTCCAACGCGACCGAATTCAAGGAGCAGGATACATATTTGTTAATGGCTTACAACAACAGCAAATACTGTGATAGATGGTACCTAGACAATGGCACTACCCAACACATGACCTCTTGCAAGGAATGGTTTACGGAGTACACAGCTTACAGCAGAGACCAATTTATCTACCTCGAAGATTCTAGCACCATACGCGTGGAAGGCAAAGGAGCAGTGAAGATCAACTTCAACAACGATCTGTCCATTTGTGTTCCTAACGTCCTTCATATTCCTTAGTTGTCAAAGAACATGTTATCAGTCTCTAAGATAACTGATGAGGGCTACATTGTTACCTTCTCATATGAAGAGTGTACAATACTCGAGGAAGATACTACTCTGACTACATGCACTAGAGTCGAAAATCTTTACGTACTCTCTAATTCAGTTGCATTAGCTAGTATCTCTAATGAAAATGTAAGCGACAGCGCAGTTCTGTTGCATAGTCGATTTGGACACGTGAATACAAGATCACTTTCTTATATGTGTTGTAATAATTTAGTTAATGGACTGAATTTTCCTTCTTCATTAGATAGGAAATCTTTCTCTTGTGAATCATGCATCTATGGGAAACACTCTAGAAGCAAGTTTCCAAAATCATATTCTATAAAAAAAAATCATGTATTGGATCTTGTACATAGCAATCTTTGTGGTCCAATGCCAGCTCCGTCATTAGGAGATGCAATCTATTTTATCACTTTCATAGATGATTATTCTAGATGGTCTACAGTCATGCTCATTAAGCACAAATTTGAAGCCTTTGAATGCTTCAAGAGATTCAAGGCCATGGTTGAGACACACACATCTACAAAAGTGAAGGCACTCTGAATTGATGGTGGTGACGAATACATCTCTAACGAGATGTTCGACTACATGGCTGAACATGGTATTAGAAGACAGTTCACCAATTTCTATTCACCTCAACAGAACGGGATTGCAGAAAGGAAGAATCGAACTCTTCTCAACTCAGCTAGATCCATGCTACATCAAGCACACCTACCTATGAATTTCTAGGTAGAAGCTACTGCCACATCACCCTCAGTTCAATGCTACCACTATTATGTGTGACAACATGAGCTCTATTTCACTGTCACTGAAGCCCAGATTTTATGGCAAATCCAAGCACATAGAAATCCAGTATCATTTCATTCGAGAAAAAGTTTTCTCAGGGCAAGTGATCCTTCAATACTGCTCCACAACAAAAATGGTCACAGACATCTTCACCAAAGCACTTCCCAAGATCAAGCACCAGAAGTCCTTCAACATGCTGAATCTAACAAAGATACCAAGGCACCAACCATGACCTTAAGGGGGACTGTTGGAAATTAAGCCCACATTTGTCTCCTTGGTGAATGATAACTTAGACAGCCAATGACTTGAAGAACGTCTACAATAGGCTTCCGGATGATCTCCAACAAAGGGTAACCAATCATGTCTTAATTTCAAAGTTTAGATGTTAAGTTTAATAACTTGAAGTCATTGAAGACTTGGCCATCTTCAAAGATTTTTGAAAACTTCCATTTAGAACAAGTCTGCATAAATACATTACTTTTGAGACAGTCTACAGAAATGAACTATGTTCGAGACAGCTTCGTGAAATGTTCGCGACAATTTTGCGACAGTCCAAAACTTCAACTATTTTAAAAACACCCTTGACTTTTTAGCGACATGTTCGTGACAATTTCGCGGCAGTTCAAAAGTTCAAAGAATTTTTAACACCTTCAACTTTGTTCGCAAAAAGTTCGCGAAGAGAGAGAAAATTTTCGAAGGTCATCCATTTTTCATGTTGAACCGTTTTTAAGGGCACCTTCATCTTTTTAAGGACACCTTTGCCTTTTTAAGGGCACCTTCGCCTTTTTTGCATAATCTCAAAGAGAGAGAAAAATGCTGAAGGTCATCTACTTTGAACGAGGAACATTTTCAGTCACTTCTCAAATTTCTGAAGTGAGAGAAAGCTATTTTCCTTATAAAGCGAAGTAAGAGAATTTGCAACGCCCTCGTCCACGTCAACATTCCCTATGGGTTGACAGTATAGACTATGTACAGTTGTCACAGAAGCCATATACTTCCAAGTACAATGGCTTACCTAATTAGGTTAAAATTATTTATTGTAGTTAATACACGGATGAAAACTATAAATAGATCATCCAAGCACAGATTGTTGGTTGCTCCGTCCATGAGACACATTATTGAGCCTCACAATTACGCCGTCAATTTTTTGTTGTAATTGCTATTTTGTATTGTGCTTCAGTGTAATATAACAACAACACATTTTTATCTGTGTACAACGTAGATGAATGCTTGTTGTGATTGAATGCACTTTCATTGTTGTTTGATCACGCTTGTTTACTCACTCTGATCAGAGCACGGACATCTACAACTCCTCAGTTTATGATCAGACGATGACTATCTTTGATGCTTGAGAGACTCGCGATATCATACTGCTCTTCCATTTATTTCAGAACTATACTTCACATTGAATCTGATTTTAGTAGTACCACAAACTAATCTCTTCGGTGGACTGTACTCTTGTTTTTAGAGTATGAATCAATTTTTAAGATCATGTTGGGCAATCAGAATATATAAAGTTGTGATTATCTTTTAGCATAAGTTGTCTATTAGACTATTTTTGCACCCAGCAGCCGATTAGAATGGGAGAGTTGTTCCACAATATTTTTGCTCTCTTCTCCATTCTCATTCTTCCTATCCCCCTTGCCCCATCATTCTTTAGTTGTTTTGCAGTAAAAAAACCTTGATATTTCTCAGATCATTGGGAAGTAACTCTCGCAAGGATCACAAGAGCTGAATATGACCTGGATCTAACTTTGGAATTCTCTACGAGGGTTAACTCTCGTAATAAGTGAAAAAATCACTATTTGTGAGGGTTAAGAACTACTAAATTGGCTTTATCTTTTCCAACAATCAGTACTAACTCTCGCAAGCTTCACCACTAATGGAAATTAACATTCTAAATTGATTGGAGTGGTCTGCGAGAGTTATCTTTGGAAGGATTTGCTGGATCTTCACTTTGTAGTGATTTTTTTGCACTTAAATCCAATTTTTTGCTCACTGGAATCAAACTAACTCTCGCAGACTCTTTTGTGCCCTGGTCTCAATGAGATGGAACTTCAAAATTCTTTGCGAGGGTTATTGACCATGGAAAAATTTTAGTGTCTGCGAGGGTTCTTTGGTATTTTCTCATCTTTTTTTCACTTGGAACCTTTGCACTGGCACTTGCACTGGGAACTAACTCTCGCAAACTTCTCTGTGTCCTGGTCTCACTGAGATGGAACTTCAGAGAGCTTTGTGAGAGTTCTTATGAAAATTTGAAATTTTTTGGTTTTTTACAAGGTTTTTTTGAATTTTTATGGTTTTTTCTCTAATTTTTGCAATCTGCTTGGAACTAACTCTCGCAGGCTTTTATGCAGATCTGGGATAGTACCCTAGAGCTGCTGTCAGTTGTGCGAGGGTTATCTCTCACTGGTTTTAAAGAAAACAAAATCTGATGGGAAATTTGGCTCTCTTTCCCTCCAAAATGCAGATTCGTGTGTATTTTGGATTTTTTTAGATTTTGGTTTGGATGTCAAGCCCTTAGAGGTTGTTCAGGGCCTTCTATACCCTCTCACACCTCCTCCGCTAGCTGGGAACAGTCCAAAACACAAGAAAATACAGAAAACTAACTCTTCCTAACCCAAAATCCACCTAAAACTACTCTAAAAAGCAAGAAATAACTAAAATGCAGCTATACTAGTTAGTGAGAACCTATTCCCAGCAACGGCGCCACTGTAGGGTCGAAGATCTCTCATCGTAGTAGCCCTCCCGCCTATCAACAAGGGTTAGAACACTGGATAGGTACCTAACTATGTAAAATTGTTACTTTTCAATAGTTCTCTACTTTTCCACTAACTCTATCTCCACTAACACTACTCACTACACTAACATTCATCATAATTGAGGGTGAATGAAAAGAGAAGAAGAGAAAAAGAGAAGAGAAAGAGAGGGAAGAGGGTACGAGAGAGTAAGAGAGATGAGATGGAGGTTAGCTCAAATGCTCAATTTCATTGCTTATGGAGAAACCTTAACTAGCATAAACAAAAAGCATGAAAAATGAAAATAACAAGCAAACCAACAATGGCATAAGCAAGAGTGATTAGCAAATGAGGATGCTTGAGCTCCCAAAATGATAGAGTCTCCTCCTCTCTATTAAGCATGAAAATAGAGTACAAATGGTGTCTTTTTATAAATGGGAAAGGCCCTTGCCCCAAAATCCTATTGGCTAATATTCACATTGATCCTATCCATCCATCTTGGACCCAACTTGATCCAAGGGTCCACAAAAAGTACATTAGAAATCACAAAATTCATGTGAGTCCAAAATTGTACCCGACTCTAAAAAAGTAAACTCTAAGTTCTAACTTGACTTTGGGCCTCAAGTTTTATTTTAATTACAAAGGGCCCAAGTCTATTATTTCTATTTACAATCGACTTGCGTGCTCATTGGGCCATGGGCTTATACGCGCAGGAAGCCATGCCCTCGCAACACTTTTATTAACTAGCTTTATTTATTTCTTTGTGTTGGGAATACCCCCAACAAGTGTCCTCACTTAACTTAACTTAACTATCTTGAGAGATAGTTAGCTTTTGTTAAGTATTATTTAAGCTAGATTGGGCCCTTGTTGGCCTATCATCCTTATTAATTACTTTGGAGGGCCTAAAGAGAGAACCGCCTTGTTCTTAAGGCTAATAGCTCCTTTGGGCCTACAAAGCTTACATTGGATATTATCTCGCATGTATAAGCATGGATGTACTAAAAGTACATGACAATCCCCCTACTTAAACATTCTTGTCCTCAAAAATGAAGAAACTTGTTTGATCAGCTTGATCACCTTGGTAAGTAGTCATGATTGAGGATGTGTCGTCCAAAACAATTGTTGCCTCATTACAAATCCAAAGTTGTTGAATTGAATCCATTTTGTTAGCTTCATATTGTAATCTTTGTTCCCATGAGGTTGATGAAGCACCATATTTCTTGTTGGCAACCAATCTATATGGAATGGACAAAGTGTATCATCGCAATATCCTCTTTTGTCTGCTTCCTCAACATCATAACAAATTGGATGATCTATCCAATTCCTTTAGGATCATGTTTTAGCATTGCATTTGGTTGTGTTGGCCTGAAGATTTTGTCATGTTGTTTGATAGTCACTTTGCTGCTCAATCCAAATGCTTTGATGATAACCATTAATCTTGAATTTGAAGTGTTAAGATCCCATATGGAAGAGATATCATCAGGATTACAACCCAATATAGAGATCAGTGAAATTGAGCTGATCAATTTCGAAGATGACAAATGATATTCAAAGTGAATATCCATTTCCAACAAGATAGAGTGAGTGAGATGCTTGCAAAGAGTGATGATATCTCTTTCACTCAGTCTCTACGAAAAATATTTCGTAGATTACATCACCATGTTCAGAAATATTGATAACTCCAATATCGTGAACCACAAACTGGAAACCTTGATATAATGGATCTTTTATTATTTGTCTCATCTCATATCTAGGACAATTTCCAGCTTGTATACTACCAATTTCATTGCATTCCGTTGTGCACTCTATACTGAATGTGAAACATTCATATAGATCAATTTTATTCTTGTCTATTAATTCCATTTCACAAGAAGTATTAGACAAGTCTTCTGGTGGAACGTGATGCAATGGTTCTTGTGATCTCAAGGAAAATGAGGTCCTTGAGTGATTTGCCTCATTGACAACTTCATTGCCTGAATTGGCCTTTGTACTACTCAATTGAAAATCAGTATTGAAAACAAAATTATTGTCCTCATAATCCTCTACATCATGTTCGTTGTCCTCAGGTGATTTTCGGTGTCCTTGTGTTGACATTGTGCTCGCATTTGGAATTGTCTTGCTTGGTTCAAATTGGAAATTACATTTATGTTGTTGATCCTGTGTACACTCCATAGCACAGCATAAATGTTGATAGGCCATTTCTTGTGAATTCAATAGAAAATAAAAAACTACTGATGAAGTTGGCTGAACAAACTTTCTCATTGTTGATAATTGTTCTTCTTCATCATGTTGCACTTCCAGTTCATTCATGGATGATGTTGATGAAGAAATATCTTTATCATCATTTTGTACTTCCAATTCACCTTCTAAGGATATTGATGATGATTTTCCACAATCATTTGGCCTATCATTTTTTTGGATTCCTGGATTGATAGTTTTTCCCAATTGAATCTTAGGTGCTTTGTCCTGATCCTTCAGCTTTTGTAACCACCCTATCATTTTGTTGATACTTAATATCCCGCGTATCTCCAAAGTGCGCTCTAGTGGTGTGAAGTATTTTGTCATAGCTTCACGTTGACACTTGTTGAGTTCATCTTCTATGGTGTGAGCATGTGATCTTATATCAAATAATGACATTATCCAAGTATCCTGATATATATCCTTAGATGAACAAGCTCTTACATTAGGCTTCAAGCCTAAAATAAAGTGCATTGTATTAAATTCCTCATTGAATGAACATATCTGTCTATTATCTGATTGAATTCATTGAAATAGCTCTCCACAGTGGACGTCTATTGGGTAGAATGCCATACTTGGCCGTCTGTACATTCAAACTCTTCGATGCACTTTTGTACAAAGTTTGGCCATTTATTAGTGGTAACATGATGTTCTTCACACTGCATCCAATATCGCCACCAAATTTTTGCAGATCCAACAAGGAATGTCCCTGAATCTTGTCATGGTCATTGCTTGCATGTGATTGAAAATACCTCTGAAAGTTGTCCAACCATACTCTGACATCCATATGAGTATTTCTTCCATCAAACTTGTGAAAGACTATTTCCACCATAAGCTGGGAAGATTGGTCCATATGAGGATATTAGTAACGATGTTCTGATTGATGTGAATTCAGCTCCTCAATGTCACTATCACTGCTATAAGCACCACCACTTGGATTATTTTGACTGAGCTGGTAAACTTGTTGATCATCATAATCATCAAAATGTGTTTCATTATGTTCCAGATAGTCTCCATATGACACTTGTTCACATTGATTAGATTCGTCACACTGATTGGATCACACTGATTCGTCACACTGATTGTCACTGATTGGTAAATTTTTTAACGATCACTTTTGTAAATACTCAAGTGCTCGTAATATAAAATCTTAGAACGGTGAATAGAAATTAAGAACCTTTTAAAGAAACAAATAATAAAAAAAAATTAAGTGGCTCAGGGCCGCAGGCGCCAAATGAAGGAGATAGTAAAGAGTCTTAGAGAGTAAAGTCGACCGAGCTGAGAGAGGAGGAAAAATGGATGGGATCTCGACCGAATATGAGGGAGGAGGAATCAGCCAATTGGGGTGTTTCTTTGCTGCGACGAGTTGTTGGCAGATGCAAATCCGTTAAACGTTTAGAAGATTTGTCATCATCATTGGTTTGCGCTGGTTTGTTTGCTTTCAAAAGCCATCATAGCGGCTCTCAATGCTTTATGACATGCAGCGAAGCCAATGATCCAAGCAAAGCTGAGAGAGGGAATGTTGCATCTTTAAACTACAATGAGGAATCATATATCATGGCTCAAATGCACTCTCCAAGACTCCTCATATCTGATTTTGGACCATATCTGTTAATTCACATCAACCGACTTTTGCTTGTCAACCAAAAGGAGATTGCTCATACCAATACTGCTTCCAGTTTTGACAGTTGCAGTAATGCTTTTGGTCTTGATCTCTTGGTGGTATTGGAGATTGAGAAGGCCTTCTGTGTCAGTCAATGTAATCAACTGTGAGGTACCATGACTTAGATTCACTTATATGCAAATTGTCAGCAGCAGCAAAAAAGTTCAATGAGAAGCTGGGTGCTGATTGCTTTGGAACAGTATACAAAGGAATGCTTACTGATGGTACACTTACTGTTGTTAAGCAACTAGAGAGGTCAGGACACTGAAGTAGCCACAGTCGGCAATTAATCTTGTGCGGCTCTATGGTTTCTGTTCTGAAGGCTCACGAAGGCTGCTACTGTACTTGTGCTGAAAATTCAATCACCAAAAATTGAGTATGATGAATATGTTCATCGGCGCCTCCCTCTAGGTGACCCAAGCAAACGAGCATTCACCTATTTTGTGTTGATGGGTGGACGGTTCATATATGCTTCTGCCATTCGTTTGGCCATAGTGAAATTCATTGTGAGTATGCCTACGTTCAGGCTTCTATACGAGCGTGCTCTTATTACAATCGAGATTTTGCTTCTTCATCCACATTGACCGATACCCAGTTTCAGATTGTGAGGAAACTGTGCATTTGGTGAGATAGTTTGGCTCATTCAGAAGATGGAGACAGAGAAAGAGTATTTCAGCTGAAAGGATCGTCCGAATGATCTGTTGGGGCCTGCATGCCACTTATCTAGAATTGACGGAGAATGAATGGAAGAAGGTGAGTTTTCTGAAGGTCGTGAAGATCTTGCAGCCTTGGAAAAAGATTATGCATTCAACCGAACCGAAAAGAGGGGCGGGGTGTAGTGAGGAGATTTGGCGAAGTAAAGGGGTTCGAGAAGAAATGGCCGAGTAAGGGGGGGTTTGCGTGGAGAAATGGCCGAGTGAAGTAATGGCCGAGTATTTGAGGAGGGGTGAGTTAGGGGTTATGGCCTTAGGGTTAGGCTAGGCTAGGGCTGTAGGTTATTAGGGTTAGGTTTTTTTATTATTAAACCTCAAAATGAAGAATAAAAAAAAAATTACAAAAGAAATGAAACTTCAGAATATTGAAGAATTGAAGTGATTCTCTCTCAGTTGGAAAAAAGGAGAATTTTTTTTTTAATTTTTTTTTTCTTCTCTGACCCCACTAATTTGATCATAACTTTCTCAATATGTATCCAAATCACACAAACTTAGTAGCTCTGAGAAGCTTACAACAAGCTCTATCATGTATAGGATTAGATCAATTATTGAATGTGATTTCATAGATCAAATTTACAACAGAACAGGTCTGAAAATTTTGAAAAAAGAAAACTAGCAAAACTAGAGCTAGAAATCAAAATTTGTCAAACTCTTTGAATACTAATCCAAATAACCTGCCATATGGATCAAATCAAAACTAAGACAATGCTCTAAATTTTTATGTATAAAAACTTGAGATTTAAACTCAAATCAAATTTGAAAAATGTAAACAAAGTGAAATGAAAATTTTAGTCACCTATTTTGACAGCTTTTGAAAAAAGTGCAATAACTTTTACATCTCTTATCCAAATGCCTTGCAAATTAGTGCAAATGAAAGCTAAAACAAAGTTTTACAGAGCTATAGAATCAAATTAGAAATTAAAAATGAAATTAAATGTAGAAAATTGGTTTGAGAAGACCTTATAAATTCAAAATTAAAAATTAGCAAAAAGAAAGCTACAAAAACAATAAACGTATCAAATTTAATGAACTCCACATAGGATCATCATGAATTTAGGATCTATGCTCTGATACCAAGAAATGTCATGTGCCAAATCCCAAACTAATAGCAATTACAATAGAAGTAAAGCAAATAGCAAGAAAAGTACAAGACCATCAAGATAGCATATCCATAAAAAGCTAAAAACAATGAGATCTCAATGGAATCACATTAGCAATGAAATAAAGAGTATAATCAATGAACATTGAGCATGGATTTATGTGGATAGGGCACATGATACCTAACAATGGAGATCTCTATGGCTCACATTCACAAGAAAGCTAGAAGCTCTCACTTGCAAATGAGCCAAAAGATTCACAAAAGTGTGTCTCTTGCCTAGTTATAGACAATGCTCTTACTTAACTTAATTATCTTGAGGGATAGTGTAGCGCAGACATCCCAAAGGGAGCCGAGAACCACGACTTAGCTTCTCAGCCTTCAACTCTTGCCGTCCAAACCCATTTGACATACAAGCAGCCAACTCGCCAACAACGATCAGACTTAACCAACTAGAAGTTCAGAAACCAACATTGAGATCCAACCTGGCGCCATGCCAGATCGGGGATCCCGATGTGGGTGACTTCCCTCCAAGCAAGCCGCCCGACATACATCAAACTTAACCAACTCGAAGCTTCGTTACAAACGAGTAACATCCATTCCAAGCAAGGGGTCTGACTTACATCAGACTTAACCAGCTGAAAGCTTCGTCACGAGCGCTGGAAGCCAACTTGGCGCCACGCCAGACTGGACAGCCATAAACAGGTAACTTCCACCCAAACAAGCCATCCAACTCAGCCGACAGGTTAGAGCTCGTTCCCCAAGAGCTTAACCCATTCGCGTTCATGCAAGGAACACTCAGAACCACAAGCCGCGACAATTATGGAGACAACTAGTTCCTGGACCAAATGGTCCCGACAGCATACCGCTGGCGCCACAGACCGAATGGTCCCGACAGCATACCGCGGGTGTCCTGGGATACGACCCTCGGCTATGTGCCAAATTAAAAAGTTTGAAGCAGCCTTACAACTGGCGCTTTTATCGAACACTAAAACCCAGAGGTAATCAGAGTCAGTTTGAGAAAAATCTCACTTTATTGATAAATGTGAAAAGGTTACATTTCAAGTGTGTGACCTACCCTAGTCTCCGGGGCGCTGGCATGCCAAGGTGAGTGCCAAGACAACACTCCAGCAAGGGAGGCTGAGACTTGGTTGGAGCTCGCCCTGAGTCGCAACCCTCACTCCCCTATAGTATTGGTGGGATTCGCCACCTCCCCTCATACCAAGTACTCTACCCAGGCTGGTAAAGCACGTTTTCTCTCTCTAGGATCTCTAAAAATTTATTTTCTCTCTCTAGAATCTATTGATCCCCAAGCTTCCTTTAATCATGCCTAGATCGTGTGAGGTGATTGCACATCGATCTGAGCTCTCTGGGCTTCGCTAGAACCGATCAAAGATTTTCAGCCATAGGAACTTGGCGCCGGTTGGATTCTGGTCATAGTGGCGCTGGGAGCAGCAAGGGTGCTACTGGTGCCGGGGACAATGCTGGCGCCGGATTTAAAGCTTGTAAAGGTAACTTTACAACATCCACCCCACCTTTATAAAATCTGATGTCCTCATTAGATGTCAGATTAAAGTAAAGGTGTCTCCCAATTAAAATTAACTATACATTTGATCTACTTGGCACAGTACTTAATTTACTGGCCACTTTTATTAACATTGAAGCTGGCACACCACAAGTCGGAGGCTCAGCTCTTTGTCCTGAAAAATTACAAAACTTGAAAATATCACTTTGTCTGGGAAAAGCGTAGATTTTATATCGCTTACGTAAAACCCATTATTAACTGGTGACAGAGGCCTTTCTGTAAAATGTTTGCCCCTGTCGCTTCTGACTTTTGACTTTGGAACTCTTTTGAGCTCCTGATTTGTCCTTGATGCACTTTGTGTTGAGCTCCAGATTTGATCAGTTTTGCACAGGTATCAAGGATCCCTGAGCCAAAGGATTTACCATTTGATTGTCCACTTTATGGTCCACTCCGTGCCTTGTTGCTTTCGCACCTGAATTTCTCTCCTTGTCCCAGCCTGATCTTAATACTTTTCCTTCTTGGCTCTTTAAGGTAGGCAAAAATTGAGTACTCCGCAATGCACCTCTCACTTAGCTTGAAATAGTTGTCTTTGAATCAGCCCAAATGTAACCATTGATCTCGTGGAGAGCCAAGGGGTCGCACCAGTTTGATCTGCATAAGAACCATCTCTTCGCGTTTATATGAAGCACCATGGCCGTCGCGCAAAATTTGACTTTCACAATTCCATCACTGGTTAGTTGCCTCACAGTCAAAACAAGAAATGTACATCTAGCTTGGCTTCAAGTAGTTCTCTTTGAATCAGACACATGCACCTAGAGTTTGCACTGGTCCGATTTCAGTACGAACTGTCCCCCGTTCGAAGTACCAAGTCTCTCATGCAAGACTCAACTTTCACAGTTCCTTTATTGATCAGCAACTTTACACGTAACACAAGTCAACGTACTCATTATGTCTCCTCATCATTGCTGGTCCAGAGAAAGCCTATAACAAGCTTTCCTTTCCACAACAAAAACTTGTCAACTTATTAGGTCCAAAGTTCGCCAGTCTCCTCGTGTGAGTATGGCTAAGTCACCTTGAATTTGCCCCCATTTTGATTAACTTTCATTCAAAATTTGCCCCAAGAGAGAGGTGTGTGTGATAGTTTCCCCTCCACTTATAAAAACAACTAACCGGACTTAGAGTAGAGTTCTCAGACAAAAAGCCTTTCCAACACCTTGCTTCCCATCTGCTAGGATTATGGCTTCATCCAACTTGTTGCCAATCTCTGAAGAGGATCCTAGTCTTTCCCCTTTGAGAAAAAACCCAACTGATACTGGATATCACCCATGCTCAGTGAGTTTCAATTCCGAAGGTAGCTGTCCCAGATGAAGACCAATTGCTCCATAGAAGAACTCCCCTGAAATTGCCCTTTCCAACTTTTGACTTCTTGCTTGCGTCTGGTGGGCGTCGTCACAAATAAAACTAACCCAAGAAACAGGCTAGCCATCTATCCTTTGCAAACATCGAGTCGTTTCGTTGCCGTTCACGTACGAGTACTTGAACTATGAATCCGCCCCACAGATTCTGTAGTCCTCTTTGTTTGATAGTGTCAGTCTTCAAAAGAAAGGTTCCTTCTCGAGCCATCAACTCCTTGTATCACAAGCAATCATGCAAACCAGGCAAAGCACGAGTACTAAGACTCACCACAAATAAATGCAAGCAAGACACTCAGGCAGGTTTACTAACAAGTAACAAAGACAAGGTCCCCCTTTGAGATAGACCTACCAAAGGACCTTTGTCTGGCCGCGCCCATATAGATCGATCACAGAATCAGCCCACAGAGAACACCCCTTCAACTATCCATGCTTTCACCATTAAACAGCATTGCCTCAGTCACGCCCCACCAAATTTGGTCGATAGCCCTTATAGCTAAACGATCGGCAGCTATCCCGCACCGGCAACTAACCACCCATGATTTACACCCGAATTCGAGCAGCATCTTTGTATCAGTGGTTAACTCGTACAGTTCGAATATGTCACCCCACACCCCACAAGACACAGACCGTGCTTTCACCTACCTAGGCAGCACTTTGCCTCATTTGTCCTACGTGCAGACAGCGCCAGGCCCGAACCGCGGGAACTAACCGTGCTTACACCTCGAGGACAACACTTTGACTCATCAAGTCCCCCGTTCTGTCCACCACCCCGACCGTGGACGCACCCGTGCTTACATTATGGGCAGCACCTTGCACAACAGTTGTCTTGATGAACCCCAAATAGTGGCCATTTCCGTGAGATCTGCATAGTTGACCGGCCAGTCGGCTCTGATACCACATGTAGCGTAGGCATCCCAAAGGGAGCCGGGAATCACGACTTAGCTTCCCAGCCTTCAACTCTTGTCGTCTAAACTCACTTGACATACAAGCAGCCAACTCGCCAACAACGATCAAACTTAACCAACTAGAAGTTCATAAACCAACATTGAGATCCAACTTGGCACCATGCCAGATCGGGGATCCCGATGTGGGTGACTTCCCTCCAAGCAAGCCGCCCGACATACATCAAACTTAACCAACTCGAAGCTTTGTTACAAACGAGTAACATCCATTCCAATCAAGGGGTCTGACTTACATCAGACTTAACCAACTGAAAGCTTCGTCACGAGCGCTGGAAGCCAACCTGGCGCCACGCCAGACTGAATAGCCATAAACATGTAACTTCTACCCAAGCAAGCCATCCAACTCAGCCGACAGGTTAGAGCCCGTTCCCCAAGAGCTTAACCCATTCACGTTCATGCAAGGAACACTCAGAACCACAAGCCGCGATAGATATGGAAACAACCAGTTCCTGGACCAAATGGTCCCGACAGCATATCGTTGGCGTCCCGGGATACAACCCTAAGCTATGTGCCAAATTAAAAAGTTTGAAGCGGCTTTACAACTGGCGCTTTTACCGAACACTGAAAACCAGAAGGTAATCAGAGTCAGTTTGAGAAAAATCTCACTTTATTGATAAATTTGAGAAAGTTACATTTCAAGTGTGTGACCGACTCTAGTCTCCGGGGCACTGGCATACCAAGGCGAGTGCCAAGACAACATTCCAGCAAGGGAGGCTGAGACTTGGTTGGAGCTCGTCCTGAGTCGCAACCCGAGTATTGGTGGGATTCGCCACCTCCCCTCATACCAAGTACTCTACCCAGGCTGGTAAAGCATGTTTTCTCTCTCTAGAAAGTCATTTTCTCTCTCTAGAATTCATTGATCCCCAGGCTTCCTTTGATCATGCCTAGATTGTGTGAGGTGATTGCACATCGATCTGAGCTCTCTGGACTTCGCTAGAACCGATCAAAGATTTTCAGCCATAGGAACTTGGTGTCGGTTGGATTCTGGTCACAGTGGTGCCGGGAGCGGCGCTGGCGCCGGTGGAGCAGCAGGGGTGCTGCTAGCACCAGGGACAATGCTGACGCCGGTGGCGCCGGAAGTAAAGCTTGTAAAGGTAACTTTATAACAGATAGTTAGCTCTTGTTAAATATTATTTAAACTACATTGGGCCCTTTCTGGCCTATTATCCTTATTAGTCACTTTGAAGGGCCTAAAGAGGGAACCGGCTTGTTCTTAAGGCTAATAGCTCCTTTTGGGCCTACAAAGCTTACATTGGATATCATCTTGCATGTATAAGCATGGATGTACTAAAAGTACATGACATTGTTGTCCGTACAAAAATAGTAAACTACTATATTCACAAGTGTGGATCCGAAAATAGCATAAAATAAGCATTCTACACACAAGATTGCAAAATATTACAAATATAGTACACCGATGGATAGATGAACCCAAGAGAACTCATGTATAAGCATGAAGAGAGAGAGAGAGAGAGAGAGAGAGAGAGAGAGAGAGAGAGAGAGAGAGAGAGAGAGAGAGAGAGAGAATGTGTCTCTTTCCACGAGTGTACAACTATATATAGCATATCCATTTTCCCTCCATAACAAAAACCCTAGTATTAATGTGGACTAAATTCAAATGTTTCCACATTCAAATTTGAATCTCTAAAACTCGTGTCCTACACTTTTTCACACTTTCAAAAAGTTTTTATTCAAATGCTTTTAGACTAATATAACTTTGAAAAGTCAAACTCTAAGTCTAATATAAAATTGGTCTTAATTGTCAAATATACAAATGTGATCAAAATAACAAACTAATTGAAATTTCTCACACTCCCTCTTCAACTAGTTTTAGCATAGACATTGAGAACACTCCAAGTGAAGTCGTATGCTTCATGAACAAGTCCTTTCCCAATGCTTTGGCGAAGATATTAGCTAAACATTCCCTTGAGGACACATGTTGAAGCTCCACCTCCTTTGCCAAGACTTGCTCCCTCACAAAGTGATATGCCACCTCAATATGCTTGCTCCTAGCATGAAAGATGGGATTGGTTGCCAACTTTGGGCTGATAGGTTGTCACAAAAGATGATGGGCTCTCTGAAAAATCCAGCAAGTGAAGATCCTTAATCATCCTCTTGATCCATACCATCTCCTTTGTGCAATGTGTAAGTGATGAGATATTGGCTTGTTTCTTTGACATTTATGATATAGCTTCATCACCTATGAAAATACAATGAGCACTTATGGATTTCCTATCCATTTTATCTCCATCAAAGTCCAAATCTGAAAATCCAAACAAGTTAGGTGATGATCCCTCATACAATGTGCCAAAATCTCAAGTTCCAATGATGTACCTCAAAACTCGTTTCCCTAGCTTCCAATGCTCTTCACTAGGATCTTGCATGAATTGGCTCAATCTACCAACACAATAGCTTAGATCTGGTCTTGTGATGGTTAGATAGATGAGTGAACCAACTAGCTTCCTATAGAGATTAATGTCCTTGAAGGATCTTTCATTACCTCTTATAGTTAGTGTTATGTCCATGACCAGTACATAGGATACAGTATATTGTTAGTCTTGGATACATGGTACTCCAGTGAAACAACTGTTAGTTATGCCACGTCATACTGGACGTGACCAGAAAGTAACTAATATCCTTGTCAGGCCCAGAACACACTAAGTAGAGTTTAGACAAGGTATGAGATAGTGTATGCATGTGTAGAGTTATCAATCGCAATTCTACGAATAGTTGGTCCATGCATAGGACTCTATTCTAGGTGAATCTATGTATAGGAAACATAGGACTATGCATGGCTATGTGCCCAGGATGCATTAAGCTCTATATAAGGGGTCCAAACTCACCCTACTCCTCATCATGGTTCTTGATTCATTGTCAGGCTCTCACTCTACATTCATGCTTCTTGTTCCTTGGCTTGGGGGTGAGGCTTCTAGAGATTGATTGGATGCTTCTACTTGGTTGGGTGGTTTTTCCACAGTGTGTTATCCTTTTGTGTTTAGGATTTGTAAGTAGGATCTAAGGAGCTTCCCTTATAGTGGTATTAGAGCAAGGCTTACAAGCTTGGAGAGGTGGTGCTTTTCATAGGAGCTTGGTGGTATTCAACTAGTATTCTCATCCAAGGAGAGGAGCAAGGTTGCAACTTGGTGGATCTTCCCAAATTCAATTTGCATGTCCCATATCTCTCTCAAATTTATTATGGTTTATGGAGAATTGTGCTAGGAAATCAATTTTGGTGTCTTTTTTGAAGTTTTAGCATGTCTAGCTCAAAACTAGTGAAGGATCTGAAATTTCCAACAAGTTAACTCACTTTGAAATAGTTGAAATTCAGTTTGCATGTTGGATCTTCCCATGTATTTGGATTCTAGGATCTTTTGTGGCCAAATTTGGCTTGTTTTCCATGTTTTGGCACAAAATGAAGGGTAGAATTCAAAATCCAACAAGACCAAATCAATTGATTGGTTGTAACTATGTAGTTTGGATTGCATTGGATTTGGAAAACTTTCTTGCCATTAATTTCCAATTGTGCATGGTGAAATAACCTAGAAAGGGCTAAAATTCATGATTTTTGCTTGTTTTTTCATTAAATTGGATGGTAGGAGGTTGTTGAGCATCAATTGAACCTGGAAATAGATGAATCATAGTCTTTTGAAGCTTTCCTAGAAGTTAGAGCCAAGAATTCCAGCAATTGGGTTTGTAGGAAGTCAAAAAATGTCAAAAATTAACCAATTTTGGTGAATTTTGGGGGATGGATTTCTCTACATTCATAAGGGGATCATTCTGGATTTGTTCCAACATTATTTGTATTTCTTTTTACCTTCCCAGCAAGCTATCAGACCTGTAAATTGATGGGTAGAGACTTATGTTTCAATTCCATCAAGTTTGTAGCAATTTTGACTTCTAGAAACCAAGAATTCATGGTTCTCAACCCATACTACTTCATAGGATCTGTATGAAGGCTTCATGGAACTCTTAGAGACCATTTAAGACTGTTTGAATCATCACTTTTAGGTTTGGTTGAGTGTTTGCATGTTTTTTGAGAAATAGGTCTTGAAAAAGTGCGCCCTCCTATAGCTTAGATGGATGTTCTGAACTCGCACGTGTGAGTCCTAGGTGGCAGGTTGACATGGCAAGTGTCTTGTTCACTAGGTCTCCCTCTGTATTGAGCTTTACAACACCCAATTTGGTGTCCTATAGCAAAAAATATGAGCATATGAAGTTTTGCAATTTTGTGAGCAAAATTGATAAAATTTCCAATTGTTCCGATTGCATGCATGACGATTTCCTATTTTGAGGTACTGTGCTTGCATGGAATGTCTGCATGTGGTTTCTTTGAGTGATTCTGACATGCATAAGTTGGTTAGATCTGTTTTGAGTGGTCATACGCATGTACTTTGACGATTAGATACAAAACTGGATTTTATAGTTGACAATTTCCGTAGAACTGAATTTTTACGTAAAATTCCGTAAAGTAAAAAATCAGTTTAATGTCACATGTCTTGCATGCCTGATAGACATTAATGAAGTAAAATTAGAAATCAAACAGTGAATCAAATTTTCGATTTCGATTGCTTAATAACTGACTATGATTTTTTATGAATTTTTAGAAAACATAAAATTTTAAAAAAATTAATTAATTAAAAGTGTGAAAATTTGAAATTTTTAGTTTTTTTCAGTTTCTTGTAATGTCTATGAAATTGACTAAAAATAGTGATTTGACTATACTGGAGTCAATTTCAGTCAGTTTTTGGTCAACAGTACTTCACTATGAGTTAATCAGATATTAACTAAATTTAGTAATTTCTAGGACAAATATATCGAGATGGCCGAAGAAACTTCAAATCAAGCTGCAAATCTAGGTGCGTCAACTTATATGGTATTTTGTCAACAGTTGAGTACGACACTCAATGATATGAATAATCGTAATTCGATGAGAGATCAACAAATGGAGGTTCTTTTGAATCAAGTCAAATTGATATCTTCACCCAATCTCGGTTTTCAACCGGAGGTTTATGCGGACGAGAAGAAGGAAAAGAAACCTGAGGGCGTCGAGGACTGGCTGGCCAAGTGGAGTAGTCTTCAATCTGCACGGTGTTCCTGATGAGAAGAAAATTGAAAGTGTCGTGTTGTTCTTACGCGGCAAGGCATCATTTTTTCAACGACTTCAAAACGGCTTTTTATTAGTTAGAATGAGAAAAAAGGGAACCCAATAATTCTTTGGGCCCCCATTTTGAAAAAAAGATTTAAAAAAAAAAATGGAGCGAGGGGGATGAGAGTACACTTCCCCCCCCCCACCCACCGTGCTCTTGTACCTTCTCCCCTCCCCGACTCACTAGCCGCTCCCCACACCCCGGACCGCTGGACCCCTTCGGGGCGCGGGGCCTAGATTGCACCACCCCCCTCCTACTTTAAATGGGTTTTAATGGGGGGGATTTTTTTTTAAATAGATGGACACACCCACCGCACGCCCAAGCCCGCCAGCTGCTCACGTGGGTAGAGCGCGCTCCTGCCCACATCGAGCAGCTGGCAGGGGTGGGCGCGCGATGGGTGTGTCCACACATCAAAGGCCCCCTCATCTCTATGTCATTCACTTCATTAGGGGAGGGGGTGTCATGGTGCAATCCAGAGGGAGGGTCCCGAAGGGGGCCAATGGTCTGAGAGGTGGGGAGCGGCTAGCGCGTCAGGGGAGGGGAGAAGGTACAAGGGGGGAGATGTACAAGGGAGGGGAAGGTACAAGGGGGGAAGTGGGGGATGTATTCTCATCCCCCTCTCCCCCATTTTTTTTTTTAAATCTTTTTTTCAAAATGGGGGCCCAAAGAAATATTGGGCCCCATTGTCTCTCATTCTAACTAATAAAAAGCCGTTGAAGGCTTTGAAAAAATAGAGAATTTATATTGGATATAATATTTTAGGCTACATTAAAATTTTATGTCCTTGTGATATTATACTAGGTTAAGATGCAGCCTATAAAAATCTGAACTAACCCATGATAAACTCTCAGTGAACTGCCACATAGGACGATTAATGAGTTAATTAATCCCAATTAGCAAACATGTTTAGGCAAGGAAGAGGCCCTTTTTGAGTTCAAAAAGGGCCCTAATGGTCTGCCAAGTGACATTGTTAGTGATAGAGATCCTAGGTTCACAGGTCACTTTTGGTCAGCAGTATTCCATAAACTGGAAACTTCTTTGAGGTTGAGTTCTTCTGATCATTCTGAATCAGATGGCCTGACAGAAAGGACTAATCAAACTATGGAAGATATATTGAGGACGTATGTTTCTCACAGGCAATCTCATTGGGAAAATTATCTCCCACTGGTTGAGTTTGTATATAATAGTAGAAAACATTCTGCTACAGGTTACAGTCCTTTTATGCTTATGTACGGTTTTCAACCTAGATCTCTAGTAAATGTTGAGACGAAGTCTGTTAAGATCTAGAAGATTGCTGAGTTTTTGCATGATATGCAAGAAATGTTGCAAGTAGCTAAGGATAGTATTCGGAGTGCTCAAGATAGAGCTAAACACTATACCGATCTTAAGAGATCTCCAAGAGATTTTAAAGTTGATGACTGGATATATCTTAGGATTCCAAAATATTCTAAGATGTTACGTATAGGAAAGCATTATAAGCTATCTACCCATTATTGTGGACCTTTCAGGATTGTACGTAAAATTGGTTCTTTGGTGTATGAACTCGATCTTCAAGAAAAATCAGCTACACACCTAGTGTTTCATGTAAGTCATTTGAAACTAAGTTTACATGATGGTGATACAGTTGGATCGGATGAGGATTTATCCCATTTGGAAGATTTGTCGCTTAGTGTACCTTTGGAACTTGAGAAAGTGCTCAGAACCATAGATAAACAATTGAGAAATCGTTCTATCTCAGAGTGCTTAACTCGGTGGAAGGGTCGTACTGAGGATGATGATTCATGGGAGAGAGTTAATAACATAAAGAAGAATTTTTCAAATTTTAGTTTCTAAGGATAGAAACAGTTTAAGGAGGGAAGAATATTATGTCCATGACCAGTACATAGGATACAGTATATTGTTAGTCTTGGATACACGATACTCCAGTGAAACAACTGTTAGTTATGCCACGTCATACTGGACGTGACCCAAAAGTAACTAATATCCTTGTGAGGCCCAGAACACACTAAGTGGAGTCTAGACAAGGTATGAGACAGGTATGCATGTGTAGAGTTATCAATAGCAATTCTATGAATAGTTGGTCCATGCATAGGACTCTATTCTAGGTGAATCTATGAATAGGGAACATAGGGCTATGCATGGCTATGTGCCCAGGATGCATTAGGCTCTATATAAGGGGTCCAAACTCGTTCTACTCATCATCATGGTTCTTGATTCATTGCCAGACTCTCACTCTACATTCATGCTTCTTGTTCCTTGGCTTGGGGTGAGGCTTCTAGAGATTGATTGGATGCTTCTACTTGGTTGGTTGGTTTCTCCACAGTGTGTTATCCTTTCGTGTTTAGGATTTGTAAGCAGGATCTAAGGAGCTTCCCGTATAGTTAGCTTTACATTTGACTCCATAGGTGTATCATAAAATGTTGCATCTACCATATGAAATCTTTCTAGAATAGAATTAGCATACTTCTCTTGACAAATAAAAGTAGATTGAGAAGATCTAATCACTTCTATTCCTAAAATGTATGCAAATGACCAAGATCATGCACCTCAAACTCACCCTTGAGAGCACTCTTGATATCCTCCACATCTTGGTTGTCTCCACCACTCAAGACGATATCATCCACATAGATTAGCAAGATGGTAACATCATTTCCAGCAAACCTATAATAAAGTGAATGATTATACTCACTCATAACAAAGCCTTGAGAGAGTAAAAAGGTGTTAAGATTAGCATACCAACTTTTTGGTGCTTGCTTAAGGCCATATAAGCTCTTTTGTAAAAGACACACATGATTTGGCTTTGTATGTAGCTCTTAGGTTGTTCCATGTACACTTCCTCCTCAACATCACCGTTCAAAAAAGCATTTGTGATATCCAATTGCCATAGATCCCATCCATAAAGAGTAGGGAGAGATATAATGACCCGAATACTCACCATTTTTGCCACAGGTGCAAAGGTTTCATCATATTCAATACCATGCTCTTGAGCATATTCTTTTGCCACCAACTTTGCCTTATGCTTATTGATAGATCCATCTTTGTCTTCACTTTGAAGATCCATTTACATCCAATAGCTTTCTTGTCCTTAGGTAATTCTGCCAATCTCCATGTTTCATTCTTTATAAGAGCTTGATACTCGAGATCCATTGCTTGGATCCACTCCTCTTTGTTCCTTGCTTCATCTACATAAGTAGGTTTATCAAAAGAGGTTAGAAAAGCAAAGTGTGTACCTCCAACGACTTGCTTACCTTTCTCATTACATGTGAGCCTTGAAGGCATTTGTCTTTCCCTTGATGTTCTCCTTGGCTTTTGACTTGATGAAGGTCCTTCATCATCACTATCTAAAGTAGGATGAACACACTGGTGCATTTATTCATAGGAAAAAGCAGTGGGTACATTGATGAAAATAATATATACACCTCGAAGGGGAAGTTTAAACGAAAGTAAGCTCAAACAAGAGCGAAGCTTATAGTAAAGTTAAGATTAATCCAGATCCTGGCATTAAAAATAAAAGTGCATAAACTATGATGATGTCAGTGGGAGTCTGCCAATTGACTGCAGCAGATCAAAAAAGTGAAGAGGTGGTGAGTCGGCTAATTAAGAGAGATGAGATGTAGCAGACCCATCCACCGTCGCCCGTTGTAGAATTGATAGGGTCTGAGCACGTTGCAGGGCAATGGAAATATGTTGTTTGAAAGAGAACCAGGAATACCTTGACGCTCTGCCGCTTGATGAGAACACATGCGAAGAAAATTCTCAAAGCGTCAATGCAAAGTGCCGTAAGTCTCAATTGCCAAGGCAAACCCTTTCCAGCATGCTCTATGAGGCTCCTTCGGTGTTGCATTGAGCTCGGCTACTTTCTTGTGCGGGTCCTGGTGCAGGAGCTTGGTTGTCAGCTCAGCCTGTTATTCCTTCCTTTTGGTTGTCTTCGACCATCTTCACCACTGCTCTTCGTCTTCACTTGGGGCTACATCATCCTTCGGTCTTGGGTCTCTCCAGGTGTGTTTGTGGTCACCCTATTGATGCTTTGGCTATCCACCTCCTCCACTGTCCTTCTGGGAGTGAACGCACAACTACACATGATGTTGTTAGAGATGTAGTGGCCGCTATAGCCAAAGATGGAGGATTCCATGTCCTCAGAGAGCAGTCTCATATCCTTCCTTCTTCCGCGTCCCACTCTTTCCGCAGGCGGATTAACATTGTCCTCTCTCGGGATGGGCTTTGTACTTTGGTAGATGTTGTTGTTGCTAATCCCACGCGTGGTGACTTGTTGCCTCGCTCTGCCTTTACACCCGGTGAAGCGGCAGGTGTGGTAGCACAAGAGAAGGAAAAAAACTACTCCGACATGCACCCCACTGTTGCTTTCCTTCTCTTGTGCACGCACTCCAAGAGGGTCTCTTGCAAGTGATCAGAGCTGAAAGTGAGGATTTGCTCAAAAAGAGAAAGACAAGCTTGGGTAGAGAGGGGGAGGAGCTCTCGCGTAGCAATGAGGAGGTGTTGGAAAGGCAGAGAATTACTATCCACATGATCAACGTAGAACAACTGATCAGACAGATCTTGATTTTACTAACAAAGTGCGCAATTTATTTGACAAAAGATGAGAAAGAAATGAACGCAAACTCGAAACATTTCTATTCGTGACCAATGCGAAGGATTTGCGAAGTTTGTCTTGCAGTCAACTCAAAAGGTTCATGAAAGATTCGCGAAATAGTTTCTTGTATAAGCTCGTGGTTTTTTTGTTGAAGCTCGAAAGATTCGCCAACGGAATCTTGTCATGAAATATTCTGTTTTTTTTTCAAACCTTAGATGTCGCAAAATTGTCGCGAACAATTTGTGAAATCTTCTGGACTCTTCTTCAAGCTCAAGAATTGTCATCTGTCGCGAACAATTTGCGAAAGACGAAAATGTCGTGAAGAGACAAGTGTCACAAACGATTCACGAAACATGAAGCTGAGACGAAGAGATGAACTATCGCGAATTATTCGCATACAGATTTTATTTGAGCCTGGAAATAGAGCGTCTATTTGAATATCAAACATCGTAAACGGCTAGATATCTACTGCTACAGCATAAAAGACCAAACGACCTGTAAATAAAAGGCCAAAAGACCTATCCTGTGACAATATAAATACATGTGCACTACTCGTTGTAGCAACTCACTCAATCAGAGACACAACAGTGAGATAAGACAGCAAGAGATGTATATTGATTAATCAGATTCAGAATTATAAAAATTCATTTTTGATCAATAGTTTCTTATTGTCTAAATTGTCTTAAGTTGTCTCTTACTTCCACATATAATTTCTACACGCATATTCAATCAAAACTAATATTGTTCTATGAATACATAGATCAGATACAATCGCGATTGAAAACACTGATATTAGTTTGATTTATTCAAACTTGCATCATGTTCTCTGTGGAAGAATAATTACTATTTTTCCTATAGTGGTATCAGAGCCAACGGAATTAAAGTTGATACAGTGGTATCTTCGCATCTCTCTCAACATTCTTCATGCGTCCATCAGTAAGCCACTATCTGGAGCTTATTCAAAATTAAAAGATGTCATCGATCACCAATATTCAAGCTAAGATCACTACAATTTTGGACCTAGAAGGTTCAAACTACTTGATTTAAAAATTAAAGACTTCACTCTTGTTGAAGGACGAAGGTCTATGGCAATGGGTAGAATCAATTGAGGAGAAGCCAGAAGCTACTCCTGGCAAAGAACTTCGAGAATGGAGTTTAAAAAATGACAAAGCTATAGCAATTATTGCATCTTCAGTGCATGACAATATAATACTAGATCTTACGTCAATTTCAAACGCAAAGGATTTATGGGAAGAATTGTAAACCAAGAATGAGACTCGATTTCGTAATTAGATCATGTTCTTGGAAGACCAATTAACTTACCTACAGTGGGACGACAAAGACCTGAACACATTCGTGCGAAAGATTAAAGATCTATTTATTTTCTTGCAGAATTCTGATACAGAAAATATAATTTCTAAGGAAAAACAGCTTAGTTATTTTCTTCGAATCCTACCCAGGTCATTCCACACAACTCGAATCTTATGGGTAAAAGATGCGACAATGATACTTCAAAAGGCAATAGACGGAGTTAAGGAGAAAGTAGAAGCTTGTGAATGCTATGATGAAAATGGTAATTCAGAAAATGTTCTATTTACTCAGAAGAATAAATCTTCTAAGAACTCTAAGTTTAAGAGGGAGTCGTCTAAGAAGAATGAGTCTAAGACTAATGAACAACAATATGGAAAACAATAGAAGAATTCTGGTGATAAGAAGATCTGCAACAGATGCAGAAGATTAGGTCACATAGAAGAAAAGTGTTGGCTAAATCCAAAGATTGAATGCATTTATTGTCATAAACGAGGTCATGCAGTAATAGGCTGTTATCATAATTTCAGAAACAAAAAAGAGTAGAATCGAAGCGAACCTTTAGATTCAAACTATGTCGAAGACAAAGCAGAATGCTCTAGAGTAGCAGAAGACATGACAACAAGAGATTCAATAGCTTATATTAGTACTGATCTATGTTATTCATCTAATTCAATTCGAGAAGTAGTACTTGATTCGGGAGTCACCTCACATTTTGTTTTCTTGAAACAAATTTTGTTTGAGTACAAGAAGACGAACTATTCGAAATTCAATATACTTGGAGACGGTTCTAAACATGTGGTTGATGGAACTAGTGTATTATGGCTAGAAACAAATCAGGGAGACAAGAAACTGGAGGAAGTTCTCTATGTCCCTACTCTTGATAAAGATCTTCTATCCGTTGCTAAGATAGTCGATACAGGCATGTCAGTGACCTTCACGAAGAACTCTTGTAAACTGTTCGAGGAAGATTCTGATAACTTGGTTTCTAAAGACAACAGAGAAGGAAATTTATATTACCTGAACATTCAAACAAGAATCGAACAAGTTAATCAAACTCATGAATCAACAGATGTATTGTGGCTTAAAAGGCTATGTCACATGAACATGGAAGCCTTGTACCAAGCCAATAAAATTTAGAGAATTCAAGGAGTCAACATCAAAAGTAGAGATATTCGAACTACCTACGAACCTTGTCTTAAAGGCAAGATGACTAGAACATCTTTTAGTAAGGATGTTTGTAAAGCAACTAAGGTACTTGAAATTGTGCATTCAGATATTTGTGGACCATTCATAGTATTGTCGTTGGGTGATGCAAAGTACTTCATTACATTTATTGATGACTTCAGCAAGTTCGCTGTAGTATATTTTATTCATATCAAATTTGAAGCCTTCGAGAAATTCGTTGAGTATACGAATTGGGCTGAGAAGCAGACAGGCAATAAGCTGAAGCAAATTCACATAGATCATGGAGCCAACGAATTCAAAGCTTATTGTACTGATCGAGGTATTATGCACACAAAGACTGCATCTTACACACCTCAGCACAATGGAATAGCTGAACGAAAAAATCGTACACTGATAGAAGCTGCAAGGTGCATGATGGCTCATGCGAAGGCACCAAGATAGTTGTGGGGAGAAGCAGTGGCTACATCAAATTATCTTCAGAATCATATTCTGAAATCTCGAATACCGGATAAAACTTCTCATGAGATATGGTGGAAGTCGAAGCCAAATCTTGCACATGTTCGAACATTTGGATGCGCAGTGTATATGCACATACCAAATAAGCTGAGAAAGAAACTTGATGAAAAGATAGAACAAGGTTTTTTGGTAGGATTCGAGTTACATTTGTCATATTATCGTGTTTATGTACCCGAAACTGGCAAGATAAAAGTTGTTCGAGATGCTAAATTTGATGAGACAAAATACATAGTAGACAGTAATCTAGTCGGCTATGAAATTCTCAAAAATCATTATGAGCTACCAACGATAATAGAAGAAAAACAAGCAGAAGATGAAAGAGAGTTACCAGATTCAGAGGGAGGTCAAAATTGAGTGTCTGACAGGCTCGAATTGTTGGCTTGAATTCCAGCAGAAAAGCTCAAATCAAAATCAAACTCGAAACCTATAGAATCGAACTCGAAACCACCTGTGAGAAGATCAGACAAACAACAAAAACCACCAGAAAGATATGGTCAAGATGTTTTTAATATAGCCGTCGAATTTTGTGGATTCTCTGATGAATATCAAACATTTGAGGAAGCTGTAGATGGACCAGATAAAGATCGTTGGATTCAGGCAATGGAGGATGAAATGTCATCCATGTATAAGAACAATGTCTGGACACTTGCACCTATACCTAATGGCAGAAAACTAGTGAAGTGCAAGTGGATCTACAAGACAGGTCCTGATGGAGAAAACATTAGATACAAGACAAGGTTGATTGCTAAAGGATTTTCACAGAAGTATGAGATCGACCACACTGATAATTTCTCACCGGTAGTCAAACATACATCAATTCGCTTGTTATTCGCGTATGTAGTGGCTCATGATCTGAAAATCCATATTGTGGATGAGAAAACTACTTTCCTGCATGCAGAATTAGAAGAAGACTTATTCTTAGACCAACCACTTGGTTTTGTAAACCAAGAATATCCAGAATACGGATATCACATGAATAAAAGCATTTATGGTCTCAAACAAGGAGCGAGACAATGGTATAGAAAGAAGGACAAAGCTCTACGTTCCATAGGCTTCAAACCTCTATTTGTTGAATCAAATGTCTATATCAAGCATCTCCAAAATGAAATAATCTTATGTTGATGACACGCTTATACTCTGGACTGTGTTATTCGAAGGAAGCTGGATTTCACATCGAATCTTACAGTGACACAAGTTAAGCATCCATGAAGGATGATAGCGAACTCTAGCATCTGGCACAACCATACTCTAGATTAGGAAGAAGCAAACAGCAGTAGCCCAATCTTCCTGTGAAGCGGAATATGTAGCAGCAGCCAAGATGACAAACAAGCTGATCTGGATTAAACAAATATTGGAAGGATTTGATGAATCTAGTTCTAAATCTTATGTCTTATTAATGGATAACACTTCAGCAATCTATCTTACGACAGATCTTGTAGAGTCCCCATTTGCATATCATGTTTTATTGGGAAGGCCATGGTTGAGAACTGTGCAAGTAGTACACAACTAGGGTATGGCGAAATTCACCTTTGAAAATAGCAAACAGGCTATAAAGGTCGATCCAACCACATGGGTGCTGAAACCTATTGCACCCAAGGCTGATGATGGATCATCCATGACAGATTATACGATCAATCACCCAAGGCAAGCCAAGGGTGGTCGCTGCGATTCAGAGACAGATGTTGTGATATGGACGGATGCATTCAATTGACTGCCAAGCATGTTTATATGAATTGGATCTTGAACCCAACACATCTTCACCCAAGTGTTATACCATGGACACACCAATTACATTTGGGATGAGTATGATCAACGTAGCATGGTTGTTAGTGGAATCTATTGAGAACCCAGTGGACGATGATTTAGTCCCTTGGCAACATGCTTTGACTTATAACAAGGAGATTGAGCTGACAGATGAGTAGGTCCTACAACACATGGACCCAGATCGCTATGGAATCAAGAGAGTACCAGCTCAACCGCCACAAAAATCTGTTATGGCAAAAGTTTCAAATCCAAAGGCACTTGCAAACAAGAAGAACCAGTTGAAACAATGCTACAATCAGGTGATCCGATGGAGTGATCTACCCGAAGAAGTTATAGCTACAGTGGATGTGGATATTCGCAACCACGAGATGAATTTCACACCAGTTCCAAAGAAAGACAACAAGGACAAATCTAACTATGTGACAAGAAAAGACAAGAAGAAGGTGTTGGATTCCTTGAAGTCAATCAGGATGAACTCGGATACAACATCATCTTCTTCTCAGATGACGGAGAATCAAAAGATGACCAGTCGGGCTAAGATCAATATGCTGAAGGAGGAATCTCATCGAGCACCAGTTCACGCGAGGTCTGAGACATTCAAAAATTACACCTTGGATGACGTGATAATTATGATGTCGCAAGCACATTGAGAACCTGATCACAATCAGAAACCAAGGGAACAAGCCTTCGAGGGACCTGCATGAACATAGTCAATGAACCTTGCCGAGCTAGGTGAAGAAGAAAAGATCGTGCATGTGAGAGAGCAGTTAACACCCACACAATTCAAGCAACTATGATAATTGGTGGTAGAGTACATGGATTGTTTTGCCTGGAATTACACTGAGCTAAAGGGCATCCCACCAATAGTCCAACACACCATACCCTTGGTGGATGGAGCAGTCTCCGGATCCTGAGGTCATAAGTAGCTACATATGCAAATAACAAACATAGGGACGAATGCTTCACGACAGGAGAGAAGGTTTCAGAATAATCAATATCATACCTATGAGAGAATCCCCTCGCTATCAGTTTTGTCTTATATTTCAAAACATTCCCATCTAGTCCATACTTGAGCTTGTAAACCCACTTGCATTTCACAACCTTTCACTTATCTGGTAATGGCTCCAACGTCCATACCTGGTTCTTCCTCATGGATTCTATCTCCTCGATCATGGCTTGGATCCATTTGTCCTTATTTGGACATTCAATTGCCTCCTTGAATGTCTGTGGTTCATCACTGAATCCATAGAATTCTTCTGATGTGGAAGCTGAGCTGTCTGACATGTATCTTGCTGGCGCTCTTCGTTGTCTTGTTGACCTTCTAGGAGATCCTCCTGGGATAGCAATGCCTTTGCCATTGTCTGCTTTGCTAGGTCCGGAACCATCTTGGTTTACAGGTACTATATCAGAAGGCTGTTGGGTGGTTCTTCTTACCTAGAAGCAGTATTCAAAACCGAGTTTACAGCTCCGATACCAATGTAACGACCACTAGGAAAAAAAAACTCCTAAGATGAGGATAGGAAAACACAAGAGAGACTGTGGAGCAAAACCACCCAACCAAACCTAGATCCCTCCTGGAGAATCCTCCTGGATCTAGCCCCCAAGCCATGCCATGTGATAGCAAGAGGAGAAGAGCTCAACTGACCTAGACCAAAGTCGTCGAAGGAATAATCACTACCTCAATATATAGAGAGTAGGATCCTGTGCATGAACCCATGCAATTCCCATGCAGGTCAACTATAAATAGATCACAGCTCTTCATGCATACCTCTTGCCTATAACAATCACTACTCCATATGTCTCAATTAGAGTGTCTGGGTCGTCTCAAGGTTATTAGTCACCAACAGGCCTTGACGTGGAATTAAATCTCGGCGTGACCAATAATCTCAAACATTGGAGGGCCGGTCTACTATAATAAGATTATTCCATGTCCTTAGCGGAATATGGCCATAACGTTCTTCCTCCCTTAAACAGGTTTTGTCCTCAAAACGGGAAAAAGAAAACATGAAAGTATTCCATAAGCTTTCAGTCTTTCCCATAAATCATTATTCTTAGTCTGATCTTTCCATCTGAATAAGTACTTAGAGATGCAACAGTCATTTCAATTGTTTGCCTCTACTCATGAATACTGATTCAAATTCCCAAAGATGCACTAAGCTAATAATTCTTCCAAATGGATTGATCTACTCCAAAATAAAAACTCATCACCTTTATGTAATTTCAATTACATGAAACATTGGGTGATCTTACTTTATTTCAAAAATCAAATCCAAAAACTGAAGAAATTCCATTTCAATATCTTGTAGAAAATAAGGCTTCTTGGTACAAATATTCTTAGAGTTACCAAATATTCTAAAATATCACAATTCAATCATCTAAAATTTCTAGGAGATCCATCAAGTCTCAAATAGTTATAACTCAATCCAGAGTACTACAGTTACTCTAATGAGTTAACAACCCCATTCCTAGCATCATATGCAAGAAATAAGCAATTATCTATATCTTAATAGATTTATTTGTCTCCTATAAATTTGGAGATATAGACTGAACTTTGCACACAAGCACTTATATACTATAATCTGCAAGGTAAGCAAATTCCTTATAAGTAAACAATTACTTAATGAAGATGTCTGTGAGATCCACATAGTCTCAAGTATGTGCTGGAGTAAAGAAATTTAGAGTTCAAAATAATATATCTAAATTCTCGACTCACCTATCAAGAACTACTCAATATCTTAAGAATTCTCACATTTCCTTGTAATCTTCAAATGACCTTTAAGTATCAATTTATGATCCATCAATTATGATTCGTCAATCATAATTTATAGGATTCCAAAACCATAATCATTGAAAGATACTGGAATATATGTACAACATACAACTAAGGAAATATAAGAATCATTCTGAAATCTTTTCCACAAGGAAAAATACTGGATTCCAAGAATATTCTTCCAAATCGATTCTGAATCAGATTATGAGTTCCAAATTCTACAATCAACCAAGAAATTAAAGACCTTTATAACAATCGTTTTTAACAAAATAAACTTTATACAATCTCCTAGAACATCATCTAGAGATTACAATGTTCTGCTGAATTCCCAAAATCTAGTTTAGCATTCTTGGAACCATTAAGATCCGGTATCCAATTGAGCTCATAGCGATACTATCACTAATGAATGAAAATTATTTCTCAACTGAGAAATATTCATACAAGAATTCAGTATCCTATGCACACAATTTCTTGATGAATCTGAATGACTCATAAATTATGTGTCTTACAAGCAATACACACTAAACAAACCGTTTTTGGTGAATCTCTTCACACTCTTAGTTTTTACCAATTAACTTCCCCAGGAGTAAATCAACTACTCAAGTTAATTGCTCATGATTTAGAAATCTTAAATGTCTAGGTGAAGAATTCAATTATACTAGTATAACACCACATTTAGATCCTTATCCAAACCATTTTTAAGTTAACCCATAGATCTATCAGAACAAATCTGTTAATTCTGCAAGTAATTGTCAAAACAATACTTGATCATATGTCTATGTTCAACGACTAGGTTAAGTGCACCAGATAACCTTAGTACCAGGAATACATAGTAGATCCAAACAAGATTATTCATGCACATATGAGAATAATCTCACAATGACCTAGTACATAAACACATATGTCATTATATGGCAGATTCCTCCAAAATCTGCATATGTTACTCACATAACTCATTGAGAATCTTGTGACTCAGCTAAAGAAGATTCTATTTCTCTTGAGTAAATAACATATTTGGGAAATCTTTGAAGTGAATAATTCCACATCACAAGTTTTTCAACCATCATACTCTTACCAACAAAATTCCTTCAACCAATCAACCTACTTCAAATCTTAGTGCACATACCAAGATTAGGTTGAGTTATATAGACATCTTTGGACATAAGGTTAAGATTAAAACTTTATTCCACTGATCCAATCCATAACTAAATGGTACTTGGTAGCCACTTAGTGAACCTTAATTTAATCTTACCACTACTTCCCATATTCATGAATATCTCATAGCCCAAACTCCCATAACTACTCTAGTTCTAGATTATTCAAAACAATCGCTAGAAATTTCCTCTATTCCACTAGATAGTTCTACCATTGCACACATACTGGATTCCACAAAAGAGATATATGCAACTGGTTGATCCCACGAAAGTCTTATTCCTATCATTTTCTTTTTCCCATCTTAAAAGAAATACCATAATTTTGATTAAAAAATACTCTGGAGACAACGTATAAGATATCAAAGATTCAAAAAAGTCATAAATGAGTATCCAATACTATTACAAATCGGACTTTTTCCTTAAAATCATAAAATATTTTATTCTGAGTGATAGAACCATTACTCTTAATAATCAACTATCAATTAGAGATAATTGATTGGGCTCAAGAAATTCAAATTCCACTTAATCAGTTGAAAACATCAATTGATTCTAAGCTATATTCACAAACTGAAATGGAAGCTTAAATTCATTTAACTTAAGCAGTCCTTCAGAACCTAGTTCTACATTAAAAGGAATTATATTCAATCCAATTGTCTCATATTTAAGAAATTTCTAAAAAGTAGAGGTTTCATTCAAAAGAGAAATAACTTCTAAGGGTTTCAAATTTGTTATTTATGAGATATCATAGAGGATCCGGATCTATATCTCATAACCTCTCCAAATACCCACACAAGTTTAACTATTGGTTTCAACTATTAGCATTACTATTAATACTAACCACTGGTCTACAGATCATTCTCACACAAGAATTTTGTGAAAGTATTGTACTTTAGGACCATAAATGGATCTACAAAAGATCCACAAGAGTGATTGGATGCTTGCTTAACAATCTATCAAAAAACTAGACACAAAAAAGTTGATCTAGATTGGCAATTTGACAAACAACAAGCATTAACAGTCAAAAGCATTGATAAACATTGAAATCTGAGCCCCCACGTGTGTAATACAGGCTGTAGTACGGCCTTCAACCTGAGAAACAAGTAGAAATTGATTTGGTTTCATTTGGATCACAAAAACTCAATGTACATAGTGAACTAGCTTGAGATTGCCAATGAGCTCCAAAAATTTTCACTTTTTTTCTCACTATGGGAGCTTGGAATACATAGCAAATTCGACTTCCTTCTTGAAGTTAGGTGGATTTCCAGCATGTAATAAGGAAGTTAACTCACCCTTCTTGACCTAAAATGAAACCCTAGCCTAGATCCTAGAGTTATGCCTGTTAGGTAGCTAGTTGGTCAAATTTTTACCTTAAACTTAGGTGTAGGTCCTATAAAGTAGAGATGACCACCAAATAGACATGACCAACTCTCTTGACTTGACCTAACCTACATTAGAATGAGTTTTCCATGTGGCATCATGGCCTCACATGTGCGGGACCCACTTGTGTACACAATTTACACTATTCTACATGGTTTTTGATCAAGCTAGATTTGCCAAATTTAAGCAATTCTTCACACTCCTCCTCAAATTTAGCTTGCTCTATTTACAACTCTCTTTCTAGATGAATGAATGATTTTAGAAGTGTCTAAAAAATCCAGCTACAAACAAGGAACTTTTGAGACTCCAATAGAGAATGATGTCCATGAAGGATCTTTCACCACCTCTTAGAGGATCCCTTACAAGATGTTCCATAAATGTGGCCATATACATGTAGCACACTTCAAAACTAAACATCATGCCAAGCCATGGATTCCAAGGCATTTTGTGCACTTGAAGATACATCAATTAAAATATTAAGTGCATAAATAATGTTGCCAAAGACAACTTGCCTTGCTTGATCCATATGATTGAGCCTTGATGGCTCCATCTTGATACTCAAGTTTCTTCTTAGAGTCCTCGGGTCTTGAGCTTGATCCTCCACTTGACTTGACTCCAAAACATCAATGAATTAAATAAGGTGTTGATCCAAAGGTGCTTCTTCAAGTTTACAAATCTTCCACTCTTGAAAGATCACATCTCCACTATTGACAAATTCTTTGGTTGAAAACAAGTAGATTCTACAATCTCTACTTGAAGAGCAAAACACTACCATTATTCCTATCATTGAAATATGATAATCTTTGGTCCTTACATTGGAATGATCATGCACAAAGCATGTGGACACAAAGATTTCCAAAGCAAATGATGTTTCATCTTTTATGACTCTATTCAAACTATTACAAAAGTAGCTATCCAATGAAATTGCTTTATCAACAACAAATGTAGATTTCAAAGCATCCCATTTCATTGTCTTGTCATACAAAGTAATAAACACCATGAATCTTAAAGGTAAGAAACAAGTCACCTCATGTCTACTACTACTTTTCAAAAAGTATTCAAAGATAGTAGACTCTCCAATGCTCACCATATGCACACTTGAATGGACAATTTGCATGCAATTTGATGACTCGGCCATTGTCATTGAGGACTCCCTTGGAACTCTCATGCTTTGAGGTTGATCCTCAAGACCTTCCTCCTTTTGATGCTCCTCCTCAATGCAAGCAAGATCACACTTTTCCAAGATCTCCTCTTGAGTGATCTCCTCCTTTGCCAAGCTCATTCTTTCAAAAGCAACACTAGCTTCCAACTTAAACAATCTTCCATGTTTAAATCCCTTTGCAATGTGAACATCATTCTTCAAAATGAAGCAAACACCGATGCTTAAAGTGGACATCCAAACCACATTCTAAGAGTAGACCAACACAAAGCATATTCTTGGTGATTGATGGTACATAAAGTACATTTTCTAGATCCATGCATTTTGAGGATCCTAGACACAAAGAGATGGTGCCAACACCATCTATCCTACACTCTTCATCATTTGCAGTAAAGACAAACTTTTTAACAACATTGAAAGAGTGTAAGGTTGAGAAAAAGTCCTTTTCACAAGACATGTGAGAGCTAGCCCCACTGTCGATCCACCAATTGTCTCCTGAATTGCTATTGCTTGTTGGTGAGGATGTAGATGCCATCAAGAATACATCTACTTCATCCTCCTCCTCCTCCTTTGCAAGGTTTCCTTGTTTGTCCTCCTCCACTTGTGCTCTTAGCCTCTTGTAGCATTCAGATGCATAATGCCCCTTCTTTCCACAAAAGAAGCATTTTTGCTTTGGCTTGTCCTTTGAGCGTGATGCATCATCCTCTTCGTTGGCCTCCTTTGGATGCTTCTTCTTTCCATTGGTCTTCTTTTTTCCCTTGAATGAGAAATTGGCTTTCTCACCTCCATCCTGCAAAGACAATGAACTCATTCTTGCCTTGGTGTGGATCATCCTACACTCTTCAGCCACTAATACACTATGAAGTTTTTCTATAGTTGGCAAAGTGTCTTGGATGGCAAAACTTTGGACCAAATTTGCAAAGTCATCTCCTAGACCATTAAGAACAATTTGTACAAGCTCTCCATAATGAATCTTCTCTCCAATGGAAGCCAACTCCCTATTTAGAGACTTGATTCTAAGTACATAATCTTGTGCACTCTCCTCACTTCTCTTCATGCTTTGCAAAATCTGATTTCTAAGCATGAGTACTCTTGAAGTGTTACTAGATTCATAGATTGATTTTAAAGACTCCCAATCCTCTTTAGCACTAGTACAAGCTGATACTTCTCTCAAAAAATCATTGCTCACATTCATCTTCACACAATGAAGTGCAAGCCTAGATCTCTTCTTGTATCTAGCTAACTCCTGTGCACCTAGAGGCTCATCTTCATCTTCAATCAAGAACTCATAAAGGTATTGGAGCACCAAGAGTGATTCTATCCTAACCAAATAGCATAATTTGTAGAATTCAACCTCTCAACTAGCTTCTAGAAGGTATGCTCCAGCAGATCCCATCTTACTAGTGACTTCTACAAACAAGAAATAGATTTGATTGACCTGAAACTCACAAAGGTCTCACACTTGCAGTGTTTCACTCAAATTTGATTTCTATTCCAACAAATGGACTTATAATCACAGTTCTATCAATCTCTCACAAAGCTGGAATGAAGATAAGATGAAGTGAAAACTACTTTTAAACAAATCTTGCTAAGAAATGAATTTGATTGTCTCTAGAAATTCACTAAGGTCTCTCTCTTGTAGTTTTTCACTCAAATTAGATTTCTAATCCAACAAATGGACTTATAATCTCAGTTCTAGCACTCCCTCACAAAGTTGGAATGAAGATAAGATTATGTGAAATCTACTTACAATCAAATCTTGTTAGTTTTGGCTATTTTTGGACAATAATATGACTAAATCTCCCTCACACTTTTTGATGTACTTTCAAGACCTGTAAAACAAGTTTAGAGGACCTTATTTCAGCCTAGATTAGTTAGACTTCATGAACCTATGTCAAATCTAATCAATGGCACTCAATCTTGGTAGCTTATCCTAAGATTTCCACCAAAAATTACATCAAAAGCTCACAAATTGAATTTCTTTGGATCAAATGAATAACATGCATTAAATGCAGGTTCAGAGGTGCCCACACATGTGGATAGTATGGATTTGGACCCCTACCAAGTTTGGGATCAAATCTCCTCACCAAAATCAAGATTCTAGCTTGCCCTCTCAATACTAGTTTCTAGCACCAAAACTTGCTAAAACTGGATTTGCATTAGATCAATGGCTTATGCTCTTGTACTTGGCTCTAATACCATGTGAAAGTACTGTACTTTAGTACCATAAATGGATCTACAAAAGATCCACAAGAGTGATTGGATGCTTGCTTAACAATCTATCAAAAACTACACACAAAAAAGTTGATTTAGATTGGCAATTTGACAAACAACAAGCATTAACAGTCAAAAGCATTGATAAACATTGAAATCCGAGCCCACACATGTGTAATACAGACTGTAGTACAGATTTCAACCTGAGAAACAAGTAGAAATTGATTTGGTTTCATTTGGATAACAAAAACTCAATGTACATAGTGAACTAGCTTGAGATTGCCAATGAGCTCCAAAAATTTTCACTTTTTTTCTCACTATGGGAGCTTGGAATACATAGCAAATTCGACTTCCTTCTTGAAGTTAGGTGGATTTCCAGCATGTAATAAGGAATTTAACTCACCCTTCTTGACCTAAAGTGAAACCCTAACCTAGATCCTAGAGTTATGCTTGGTAGGTAGCTAGTTGGTCAAATTTTCACCTTAAACTTAGGTGTAGGTCCTATAAAGTAGGGATGACCACCAAATAGACATGACCAACTCTCTTGCCTTGACCTAACCTACATTAGGATGGGTTTCCCATGTGGCATCATGACCTCACATGTGCGGGACCCACTTGTGTACACAATTTACACTATTCTACATGGTTTTTGATCAAGCTAGATTTGCCAATTTTTGGCAATTCTTCACAAATTTCCCTTTGAAATCATTGATGTCCCAAACCAACAGTTTTCTCTCCAAGAAAGCTCAATAGAAAATAAAAAAGATTATCTAACCATCCTATACCAAAATATAGGATCCAATCTTCCACCATTTCCAAAAAAATACCCCTTATTGAATTTTCCTTTTCCTTAAGTTTTTCACTGTAGACGACAATATCATCTAAGAATAGCACTAGGCATTGACCCTAGTATGGACGAAAAACATCGTTCATATACAGTCGAAATAACCCAAGTGTATTTATTGAAAACTAAAAGGAACCATTAAGAATTCAAAACATTAAAGTATATTCTAATAGATAACCAATATCTACATCCAAAATGGTACAAGGAATTCCATTCCTTCACGAAGATCCTTAACCGCCATATATGATAACGCAAAGATCTAAAAACTCTATTAGAATATCCAATACCATATATGCACATATCTATTCCACCAGATACTAGAGTACCTTCATATCTGTTCCAAATGAATCGCAATAATCCATTTACAAAATTGTGATTTAACAAGAATCTGCACATGGCTTTACCGTCACATAAACAACCCACCTGGTTGGTACTAACTTTCACCGAATTCCTACCTTCTTAGGAATAAGGCTCTTACAGTACAAATGTGAACCAAGTGTCATTCTCGTTCCTTTCACAATTTCCATTAACAAATAGGGTCAACTCATGGTCCTATAGATATTTAAAAATAGATTCAATTTAATGAATTCAAAATAAATTCAACTTAAGAAATTCAAAAACCGGTGCTATGCAATTTCTATACAAGGATTTTAACCAATCCAAATTACACAACATTAACACATTTACCTACTCAATGTGTCTCATTTTCTTCCTCCCTTAGCTTTTTCGGTCACCCAAAAAATTTCATTAGCGAAGGCTCCCAAAAACTACTTAGACACAAGTAAATGCTAGGCTACTTCCTTTTTTACTACCCCAGCTCCATTTTCATTACTTCGTTAAAGTTGCCTAAACTTAATGAAAAGTCCATAAAATTTGGTTTTTGGGTACTCTTTGACGATATTCGAAACTCGAATATAGAGCTACCTCTCAAAAATTACGACCTTATTCCATTGTTCACTTCAACAAGTATCTGAAAAGCTTAAATTTGCTCAATCCTAAAGATCAAAATCATTTAGGATAGGCCTATCAGTGCAACACCAAGGTCGAAAAGGAGGAACCATACCATTTAACTCAATTTACTGGGAGTAATCTTACTCCATAGTTAAATCGATAAAAAACACAATACCATGGACCCAAAATCCCCACTAACTGGGTACTCACCTGGAAAACCACTACCATTATTTTGTCAAGATCTGTTTAATAAAATTTAGACTGATTATTACAGCTTGACACAAAAAACAACAGTAATAGGTTCTCAAAAGGCTAGGCTTACAGGTAATTGTCAAGTTGATAAGGACTTTATACATGCATATTGTCCAGAGAGAAGAAAAAACCAAATTCTTTCTACCTCTTACCGGGAAGCAATATTCAAAATTGAGTTTACAGCTTTTACACCCATGCTCGAAAAACCCAAAATTCCTTACACTAGCAACTAGTAATTCAAATTTCCAGAGTTTCCAAAATCACTTTCGAAAACCATCTTTGAAGTTACTACTTGTCAAGCCCTAAAAACCCCCCGTTCGACCAGCATGCACACCTATGCAATTTCAAAAATTGTGGTCCTACCTCAATTTTTAAAATACCCAAAAAACAAATATAAGAAGAAAACCCCAAAAGGCCTCTCATAATCTAAAAAATCTAGGTATTGTGCATCTCCAGCCACCATCTACCCAGAAAGGGAGGCAGCCGGAAGCGCTAGAAGAGAGAGAGAGAGAGAGAGAGAGAGAGAGAGAGAGAGAGAGAGAGAGAGAGAGAGAGAGAGAGAGAGAGAGAGAGAGAGAGAGAGAGAGAGAGAGAGAGAGAGATTTTCTCTTGCAGGTCAGAAGGCTGGATCATGGGTTTGCTGCTCTCCTATGCCAATCTCAGCACCCATTCATAGTGCTTCATCCTCTCGGGTCTCCTCCACGAGGCTGGCTCAGTTGTCATCAATCATCCAAAAATTGAGCAAATCAAGATGGTACCTCCATCACTAATCCCAATTGCATTAGCCCCGCCTTCATGCAAAACCAATGGAATTAGAATACTTCAGAATGGAGAATCCCATCAATGACCTGCAGCAAACTCACTCTTCTTATACTCAACCTTCAAATCCAAGCACTGGACCTGGATACTACACGACAAGTCACCTGGTTGGAGATCCAAACCTCGACTTTGCCCTCTCGATCGCAATGATTAGGGAGGCACGAAAAATCCAACATTTTTATGGCATCGTTGTTGGGAAGACGGTGCTAAGCTACTGTTTAGATGGGTTTAGTTTGTATTTTACTTGAATTTTTCTTTGCATTGTGATAGGTTTATTACTCGCCTACAGGCCTTTTTGTGTCTTTTTGTTGTCCTTTTTTCTCGCCACTTTTCCAGTGAGCCAAACAAAGTTTAGGCTTTGTATTGTAACCTCGACGAGTTATAAATTATTACTCGCCATCGGATTTTTCACTCATCCAATGATCTTTTATTTGCTAGACCTCTTTTTGACACGTTTTTTCAGCCAACTTTACTCGCCATCAGAGCAAAGTGATTAGCAACCTCAGAGACATCATTCTGGAGATCGATGAGTTATAAGGCTACTACTCGCCAGTTCAAATTTCTTGCCCATTTTGCTGTTCCCACCATTTTCTATTACTTGCCAGTTATAACTCGCCATCAGTGTTTTATAACTCGCCAGCAAAGTTTTCTTCTTTTTGTTTACTATCTTTACTCGCCATCAGAATTGAGGCTTGTATACATATTGATCTATCCTATACCAGAACGATGAGTTATAATTTTATCACTCGCCGACGGTATAACTCGCCAAGTTCTTCACTTCACTCGCCAGCATTAATGACTTCATAATTATGGTGGGAGTGCATGGCCAATATAATAAAATGGACAATATACAACCAGCTGCTCTCAGCAGTTGAACATGGGGTTGGATCTTGATCATGTTGAAGAGTGTGACGTTAGATGGTGGACCGTTGATCTACTTTGATTTGTTAGATTTGTTGGATCTACTTGGATTGTCTTGGATAAAGATCATGTTGAAGAGTGCGGTGTTAGATGGTGGATCGTTGATATGCTAGATTTGTTGGATCCTATTTGTGGAACCCCTCTAGACTATAAAATAAAATAAAAACACTATAGTATTGCAAATGAGTTCATCCATACAGATCAATATCACTATTTGGATATTTTGTAGAATAGAAACTGAGGTGGGAAAAGGAGTAAAACCTCTTGTTAAGGACTCAATTGAGGTTCTCTTGTCAAACACAAGATGCTATGCAAGAGCCACAATTTTATTTTTTAATATTGTACTTGATGGTGAAAGACTATCATGGGGAAATTCCATTCTATCTCTCAAGTGAAAGAGTTAATGCAAGTTGAAGTATATGAAGTTCCTAGGGATTTCTCAAAAAAAAAAAATACCAAGCCTTTCAAGCCCTTTTGTAATGGAGAACAACATCATTGTGGCTAAGCATTATCAAAGATAGCTAGCAATGTACAATTTCAAGCTTTAGCTAACAAACTCAAGGACTACTTTTCAATGCAAATACAAATTGATTTAGCTCTTTAAGTGGCAATGATTGCTTGTGAAAAAACACAATCAATGTAGTCAATGCAATCTACAACATCTACGACATGAATGAGGAGTGATGGCAAGCCCATTCCAAGGAAAAATGCTTGTTCAATCAACACGAAAAAGGCATAATTTATATTTCTTCTTGATTCCTTGATGAATTGAGGAAGAAGGCATATGCTCCCTTCTCACGGGTTGAGGAGGAGACTTTTAATGAAGAGGTCTAAATCTTTTTTAAGCCTTAAAGTTTTCATCTATGAATGACTTTGAAATAAATTGCCTTCAAGGGTTCATGTAGCTTAAATTTCGTAAAAGCATTTGACCAACTTGAAGTGCTAAGGGACCCAAAGATTCGTTTTAGAGTTTTAGCTCAATTTTGAATATGGTCTTTTGAGAGATGCTTGATGTGTTAAGGGTCGTCCCTTTGTGACAAAGCAAAAAATTAGAAACAACGTTAAATCCATATTGAGCACAATTTTTTGTTCATAATTTTTCACCACCATTCAATAATCCTTGTTACTTCTGCATTCTAATGATTCAAACAGTGGTAGGAGGAGATATAAATTTTTTAACAGGGCTATTGCTTGTAATCTTTGGGACAACACTACATTTTTCTAACTAAATGTCCAATATTCCTAGTTGAGGTGACGTCTTATCCCCTCTTCCTCAATTATGTGTTTCCCATTGTTTTTAGCTAACTATAATATCTAATTGGGATATTCTCCTATTACCAAAAAGTAACAAGTTGGATAACAAAATTTTCTCCATTTGGAAGTTTAAGATGAAAAATCTTCTTGTGATGAAGGATCTATGGAGCATTACCATTGGCGTTGAAAAGAGACCAATAATGTTTTCAACTCCAACAAAATTTGTTTCTTTGACTTGTCAAGCCAAGCAAAGATACAAAGCAATTATTTTTGAAAAGAATGAATGGGTCCGATGAGCTTCAAGAGCTCTATGAATGATAAAGATGCAAAGAAATGATATCATTATTTTTTATATCTCTTTGACATCAACTCCTCTAGTGAAGCTTGGTCCATCTTACGATCCTGTATGATGTTGTGAATGCTATCAGAGTTATGTTTTTCAAGCAATAATTGCTCAACATGAGGATGCATGAATAAGAATTGGTCCTTGATTTCTTGATGAAGATCAAAATAGTGATTGACCAATTGGGAGCCATCAATGAACCTTTCACTATGGAGTGGTTTTTAATTTGGAGTCCCATGAACTTGTCAGTGGGAGGGTACTAAGGGGCCTGCCCCACTTATATGTTAGTGATTTTCAGTTAGTGCTAATTGAGAAATGTCCAATATGTTTTTGAAAACATAATTTGGTTGGATGTTCACCTAGAATGTGTACAATAACTTCGACAAAGATGGTATGATTGAATGCTTCGTGTGCCACACTTATGTGTTTATCAAGGCAATTAGTTTTATGTTTGCTGACAAATTTGTGTTTGAGCACTCCAATTTGGTTGGTTGTTCACCTATAAATGTCCAATATGTTTTTGACAACTTAATTTGGTTGGTGGTTCACCTAGAATGTGTACAATAACTTCGACAAAGATGGTATGATTGGATGCCCACACTTATGTGTTTATCAAGGCAATTAGTATTATGTTTGCTTACAAATGTGTTTTTGAGCACTCCAATTGATTGTTGACCTCATTACATATACACATGATGGAGTATGCACAACCAAATGAGCTTAAAGTCCACGAGTCAAATTATTATCATGAACTTGCTATCATGCAACTTCTATTGCAAATTTCCAATCACTTGGTCAATGAGAGTTTCATAAGTAGCTCCAATGAGAGTTTCACAAGTAGCTCAGAATTCTCTTTGAAGTAAGAGCTTGCTAAAATTCAAGTCCCTATCTCCTAGAAAGGGAAAAGAAAACACAAATAGTATTTAATCTAGTTGAAAGTTTTCAAGGTTTCGAAGTTTTTTCTAAATTCTAGAATGCATTCAGGATTGTGAGAGCAATAATGAAAATGCTTGAATAGCGAGGAGCATTAGCATCTACTTGTGATTAGCATGGATCCACTTCCAGATCATTATAAAAAGAACGTATTTTGATTATCAAGCTGTACAAATATGCCAAATCGTATTATATTTTTTGGGAAAAAACCCATTTTGGCTTAGCTATAAAGAATTGTTCTTGTAAGGCTCTTGCTAACAGAACCATGGTGTCGAGAACTGATCTAGGATCAGATATAAATGCACAAAATTTGGAGATGAAATGTGATTAAGCTTTTTCCTTGAAGCTTGCAACATTGTGGACTTACTCACTTTCATCATCATCATGTGGTTGTTCTGAATTCAGCAATGAAGGCGGGTCGGGCTATTGATAAGATTTTCCAAGTCTGGGTAGCTTCTGATATTGTCAGCATTGAGATTCTTGACTTGCAATAACATCTCTAACACATCCTTCATAGTAGGGCGTTGATCAGGAAAATCTCTAGTACACAATGCTCCTATCTGAAGAAATGGAAGAATCGTAAGGTGATGATTTGGAGTGTCTGAGCTATCAAGGAGGACACGATCAACTACTTGCATTGGCTGACTTCGAAGAGCTTGCTGCACCCACTTAGGAAGTGTTACCTCATCCACAAAAAATTCACTTGTTGGTCTTTTGCATGTCAGCATCTCTAGAATAACAACTCCATAGCTGTATACATCTCCTTTTCTAGAAGCTTGGCCAGATTGCACATACTCTGCATGATTCAAATCATTCTCATTCAGTCATTGGTGTATTGCATCTAAAGCTGTAAAAAAAAAATAAGCTAGAATCTCACTCTCATGAAGAAATGTACAATTAACTCCATCGTGCTTGATGTTACTCTCCCAATTTGTGCAGTATAGACAAGCTACATGAATTGTCATGATTAGCTCAGTCAACTTACTGAAATCTTCCAAAGAAACACTGTTATTTATTGATCTTGGCTCTTGATTTTGACGTGGTAAAACGGTGTTTCAGATATTTTGATAAAGATGATGCAAAGATTTGTCTCGTGATAGACAACCAGAAATAGGCTCTGATGATCAGCCCACTAAAGGCTGCTCACGAGTCTTGGGGTGCATCTTCTGCCCCATTTTGCTCAACTATAAGTTGGATTTAAATATGCCTTCCTCAAGTGTGAAAGGGAACATGGAGGTGAAATATGGCGGCCCTGACCCTTGGTACACAATTTAGAGAGCACAATCAGGGTACCCATTCTTGGGTATCACTCTTTTGTTGGAAGCAGGGAAGAATGCGAAGCCTCAGCTTTACTTACATCATTGATATTACTTGCAGCTACTCTCATTATTACTGTACTTATCTATAGAACATTAAAAACACAAATTCATAGACATGTTGCAACGGTCGATTTAGCTGTGTAAAGTGTATGATACTGTACCTGGTGCAATATATCCCAAAGAACCTTCAATGGCGGAGGTCAAATCTCCAGTCGTAGTTGTGCTTGATAACTTGGCTACTCCAAAATCAGTTACATGTGCCTCCAAATTTTCATCAAGCAGTATATTGCTTGGCTTCAAATCGCAATGAACGATCACTTCAGAACAATCATAATGTAAGTAGCATAGAGCCTGCGCTACTCCAATTGCAATGTTCAGTCGCTCTGTCAAACCTAGTTTGCACTTCGCAGCAGACGGATACAAATGGTCCTCCAAATTTCCATTGGAGATGAATTGCATTACCAAAACTTTCGTGTCCAAGTTTGAAAAGGCACTCAATACTTTGACAATGTTTCTGTGTCTAACTTTGCCCAGAATGTTCCACTCTTTGAAAAAGCTTTTCTCAATAATATAGATATTCGGATTGAAGACTTTGACAGCAACTGCTCTCCCATCAGGAAGCACAGCTTTATAGACTGAACTAAAACCTCCGTGGCCAATAAGGTTGTCAGGACTATAGTCTTCTGTTGCAGCCTTTAGGCCCTCTGCTGTGAATCTCAAATTCTTGTCATAATAAATAATTGAACTTTTTGCGTTTTTATGTAGCTTAAAAGGACCATACAGGAGTAATATAATAACCAAAAGTGCTATGCAAGCAACAGCAGCTAAAGATAAACCTATCCAAGTGCCCAATCGTCCTCGTCTGTTGTGATAATGCATTGTAGCCGGAGTTGAAGATGAAGATTGGCAAGAACGAATTTTCAATGTAGATCCACAAAGCAGAGGGTTTCCAGCTAATGATGCAGGCGTTAGGTTACGGAAAACTCCTGTTGAAGGTATCTCACCTGTCAGATTGTTCTCAGAAAAATTGGCAAACCTGAGGGTTGATATGTTGGCTAGAGAAACGGGTATTGGGCCAGTCAAATTGTTGGCAGAAATATCAAGTTGTGTAAGACTTTGAAGGTTTCCAAGTGATGCTGGAATTTCCCCATCTAGTTGATTATGTGACAAATTGAGAAACTGAAGCCCATTGCAATTCCCAAGTGAAACAGGTATACTGCCTGAAAAGCTGTTTGCAAAAAGGTTCATGTTTTGTACATTAGTCATCCCTCCAAGCTCTGCAGGTAGTGGACCACTCAAGAGATTGTTTGACAGATCAAATGCAAACTGTATAGTGTGAAATCCAGCAACTTGAATGGGGATGACACCAGAGAGTTGATTGTGGGACAATGAGATATCTGTCAACTTTGTGAGGTTCCCAAGGCTATAAGGTATGTTGCCTACAAGGTGGTTGTTTCTTAAATAAAGCATATTCAATTGGGATAAGAGCCCAAAAGTTGAAGGAATGCTACCCTGCAAGGAATTGTTCCCAAAGTTTAGCTCCCCTAGGCTTGTGCATTTAGACAATTCTGAAGGTATAGTTCCAGATAGCATGTTGTTTTCTAGATGTAACCGCTGTAATCTTTGAAGGTTCCCTATTGAAGATGGAAGGCTGCCACTGATAAGGTTATTATTCAGAAAAAGATCCGTCAAGTTTGTTAGATTTCCAATTTCTGCTGGCAACCTGCCTGTTAGTGCATTTTGAATGATCTCAAACCGAGACAATGCTGAAAATTGGCCAATCGCATTAGGAATGCTTCCAGTGAAACTGTTGTGGTTCAGCCAAAGAGTTTGGAGACCAGAGCTGTTAACAAAGAGGGCTATGGGGTTATTGCCAGACAGCAAATTGGATTCCAAGCTGCAAATAATCAAATTGGTGAGCTCACTCAAAGAATTGGGTACAGCTCCATCCAGGCTATTGAACTCCAGCAGAAGATACATCAAAGCAGAGCAATTGCCCAGGGATGAAGGAATGCTGCCAAAGAGAGAATTTCCATACAAGTTAAGGGACTGCATGTTCTTCAGCTTTCCTAAGTCAGTAGGAATGGTTCCCGTGAATTGATTTAATGCAAGAGACAAGTCAACCAGCGAAGTAAAATTGCCTAGAAATGCTGGAATGCTTCCAGTGAGGTTATTTACCTCAACATTAAATAACTGCAGTTGCATCAGCTGGTTCAACTCAAGTGGGATTACGCCAGTGAGCTGGTTTAAAGAGATATCTATTGATATGAGTGAGGAGCAATTGGCAAGAGATTTTGGAATGGAGCCAGTTAAATTGTTTGTGAAGCTATGAAGGTATAGCAAGTGGGAAAGTTTCCCCAACTCCATAGGGATACTACCCACTAATGAGTTTTTGTTGAGAATAAGAAACCTCAATTGGGACAAGCTACCCAATGAAGGAGGGATGGTGTTACTGAGCCGGTTGTCATTGAGCTCCAAGTCCATCAGGGCAGAGCAGTTTCCAAGTGATGTAGGAATTGCTTCAGTCAACATATTCTTATACAGATAGAGAACCTTCAACTTGGACAGATGCCCTAGCTCTTGAGGTATAGAGCCTGTGAGCTGGTTGATACAAAGCTCCAAGGCAATGAGCTCAGAGGAATTGCCCAGAGAAGGGGGAATGCTTCCACTTAGCTCGTTGCTCCAGAGGTAGAGTGTTTGAAGCTTTTGAAGTCGACCCAATTCAGGAGGGATACTTCCAGTCAAGTTGTTGACACATAGCAGCAATACTACAAGGTTTGTTAGTCCGGCCAAAGAACTAGGAACATTTCCGGTCAGAGAGTTGATGCACAGATTCAAAAAGGTGAGACGGGAGCAATTGCCAATAGATTCTGGAATACTGCCAGACAGGAAGTTCTGAGAAGCATTTAAGATCTCTAGGTGGTTTAATCCACCTACTTCTGGAGGTATTGGGCCATGGAGCTGGTTGTTTGAGAGGTTGAGGTCAGTTAGGGAGGAACAATTGCCCAGAGAAGCAGGAATGGTTCCATTGAGCTTGTTGCCCCCGAGATGTAGTGATTGAAGGTTGCTAAGCATGCCTAGTTGCGAAGGAATACTTCCTGTGAAAGAATTGAACGACAAGTCCAGGATGGAGAGTGATTGCAAACCTGCAAGAAGCGGGCTGATGGTGCCCCCTAGATTCTTTCTTGTCAAATTTAAGCCCACGACAACCTCAGAGGATTGATCACATTCAAGCCCTGTCCAGCCACACATAGCTTGCTTACGAACCCAATTACGCAACGCACCGGAAGGATCAGCTATGGCTGCCTTGAAATCCAACAGAATCGCAATTTGCTCCAGACTACTGTTGGGTAGACGCTGTTTCAAGCTCCTATCCCTTGCAGTTACAGAAGGTCCCACTTGTTCGTTCGCAGCTGCAGGTGGATCGCTAACTTTGCTGAAACCGAAGACTTTCGATCCTTTCTCCAGACCAGAAGAACTGCCTCCAGATTCCACATCGATTTTCCGATGGACCTCTGTACCTTCATGCAATGCTCCATGGAGAGATCTGGGAGGATAAGAGAGTATGGTGGAGTGGATGATATGATCAACCGGAACCGGACTTGCATGGACTAGCTGAGTAGTAAGGCAGCAGGCTGAACCAGCTGAATGCAACACAAGCAAAATAAACACATACAGTGCGAGGTGATCACCCATATGAACATCAATAATCATATGTCTTCTTATCCTGGATCTTTCTGTTTTCTTCCTCTTCCTTCACTCAATTGCCCTATAATTTCTTCTCTAGGATCATATATCTCTCACACTCTCACCCCATGTACACACACAAACACACACATATGTCTTCTGATCCTTGTCAAGTCTGTCTATTTCCTCTCTAGGATCATACATCACCCACACTCTCACACCATGTACACACACAACACACACCTCTTCTGATCCTTGTCAACTCTGTCAATTATCCTGCATTTTCGTTAATTGTTTTTTTTTCCGACTTATTGCACACCCTACCTACTTATTTTACACCATTAAGGTTATCAAATAAGCATACCAAGACTGTACCAAGTCTTGTTATACTCAAAAAAAATTCTCTCTTTTCCACACACACACGCACGTATATGGGGGAGGAACAACATCAAGCACGTGGCTTGTCATGTATATGGTCCTTCAATGATTTGTTTACTATTTTTTGGTCAACCCACCTATTTCATTTCACACCATAAGCCTATCAACAAGTGGACAAGAGTGCAATGCTAAGAAAACCAGCAAAGTCCAGGAATGAAACCGACATTATTTTTCAAAAACTGGTATCATGAAAATTTTGACATTTTTTTAATATAAATCCTTTTATGAGTAAAAGTTCTAAGAAAATCGCAAAAGATTTGTGAGCTTTTTGAGGATAACTCAAAAAGGTTTTCCGAGCATTGCAAGACTGTACAATTCTTGTTATACACAAATTTCTTTGAACATAATGTGCATGTAAGGGAGAAACAAAAGCAAACAAGTAGAGGTAGGGAGCTTGTTGAGTATACTATATGAGTATCAAGCTTCATCTTTGTTTACTACTTTACGATTTGTTTTGGTCAACGTACTTCTTTCATTGTCACCTTTAAGGTTATCAATAATTGTACAAAGTTTTGCTATATACAAAACTCTAAAAGAGCTAGGCATATACAAAAGTCTACAAACATGACCGAGTATATCTCTCACACATGGGAGAGGCACAAAAGCAAAAAAGTCCACAAATATGACCAAGCCGAGTATCTCTCTCACACAAGGGAGACGCACAAAAGCAAACTAGCATTGGTTGTAGCTTGTTGAGTATGCATAATACTCTTCTATCTTTTTAAATTTTTTGACTCTACCCCATTGGGCTGGCATATTATCCTTTTATATTGTTAGCTTTGCCGCAATAGTTGTAAGGTGTTGTAATGATTTGCTAAAAGCTAAGGTGTCAATTTTAAGTGAGGTGAGGATTATTACAAGTTATTTTAATATTTGGATTCTTCTAGAATGCAATTCTATTTTTATTTGATTCTTTAACGATTTGAATGCCCTTGATAAGGCAAAGCTTCCGTGATTGATCAATAACCTTCTGGTCCATTATTTTGACTCTAGCTTGTTCAGTATGTGGATAATCTTGATTGTGCATTCTTAGCTTTGTCACCATAGTGGTCAAACTATTGTGATGATTTGCTAAAGGTGTCACTCTTAGGTGAGTATGAGCATTTCAATGAGTTTTTTCTATTCCAAAATGCAATCCTTATGTTTTTATTTTTTAGCAATTCGAATGCCCACCTACGTAAGGCAAAGCTTCTTGTGATATATCAATCACCTTGTTTTTACTTAAATGGATGTAATATTACTCTATCTCCAACAAGTCACTATGTGGTTGTTAAAAATACACCACCCCACCCAACCCACCCCACCCCCCACCCCTTTATTGCTAATTATGCCCCCATTAGGATTTTTTTTACATTTTCTAAGTTATTTTTAATTCCAAAACCTAAACAACCACTGAGTAGAGCCCGGGCTTTGCATTGATCAGAAGGCGGAGATGCTTTTTACTTTTTTGTAGGTTTTTGATATTAACTCTTCGCTTTTTCTTCATGGTGGCAGAATTGACCACCAAGTAAGTGGTCTCTCAAGATTTTTTATTTTTTCAGTTTTATGGACGTTCTTCATATCCATAGCTACAATTCATTAGATTTTTAATGGGGTTTATGATTTTTCTAGTAGTACTCACTATTTTAGCTTGAAATTTATCATACATACTATATGGTAATAATTTCCAGGATTATAACTTGCTATTTTTCAATTCATCCAAAATTTTAATAAAATATGTCCTAGTATGCTTGAGAAAATGAGACCTTGAGTGCATGGGATATTGCAATAGGAAATCTTGGTATCTTGATTGTATAGTTTATAGGAGAAGTAGGAAGAGTAGAAGTAGAGATTATCACATCTATGAGAAATACATTTTTTTTCTTTGCAAAAGACATTTGAAAAAGAGATGATACACCATCATATAATAAAATGTACACCAAATTGAAGATTAATGATTGTATGTGAAGTAGAATTTATGGAAAATATAGAAATGGTAAGGGCCACGAGTGATGCTAGCAATAACAAAGGAATAAGTGATAATGGTGGGATGAGTGGTGGTTGTGGAGGAAAGAGATTGTGTTTTTTTAAAAGATGAATTCAGTGACTGCTTGTGTAGATATCAATACTTTAGTAAGCTAAATTTCCATTCATACAATTTTGATAATTCTAACTCTAAGTCTACTTATGATAGCACAAATTTGAGAAATTTGAAAATCTTTCATTTTCTCTCGTTCAATTATCTCATTATAAAGGAATTGGACATCTCTCATTTTCACTTACTCATTTGTCACAATAGCAAAGAGCTTGAAATTTTCTCATTTATATTTTTCTCTTTATATATCCCAACCCTATCTCTATTTTCCAACATCTTTACTACTTCAATATGACATCACCTATAACTAACAACATTAAAAGATCAATTAGACAATTTTCATGCATCATAAAATTTATCGTTATCATTTTCATATTAAATGTAAGTTCTTACTCAAATTTGGGATGTCTATCATCAAGAAAGAGTAGTATCTTAATCTTTCATAGTGTAGACAACATTTAATGAGCATCGATTCCAGATTAATGTAAACTTATTTCACATCTTCTAGAATCTAATGCATGTATACTAAATTTCATTGCTTCATCTAATTTTCTATTATTGAGTCCATATTCATTCCCTACTTAGAACATTATCTCACTATATGTTATTTTTTATCAAGGTGTTTTTATTTCAAAGAAAGGGTTTCTCAATTAACCATATGCATGAGGTGCACTCATCTCACCTTTTCAAATTTAGATATGGTACGCACATAAGCGATGGCGGACAAAGGGTTTCCGCTTGACGTGGACATGGATTTGGAGGCAACGGCTCCTCCTCGCACGGACAGTACTATTTTGGAACTCAAGCACGCTTCAGCGTGCTCGCTCTATGGAGCTGCTCTCTCCTTCTCGCTCCACCTCTCCCTTGCCTCTCTTTGGTCAGCTTTTGGATCGCGATTCTGCTGTGTCTGGCTTGGACCTCCCTGCTCTCTCTGAGACGTTGAGCTCTCTTACGAAACAACACTCTCTCTCTCTGTTGGCCTGGCGGTGCAGACGCCTTCTCCTTCTTGGTCTACGCTACCTGCCCTCCCTTCTCTGTCTGCTTCGGTGGATTTGGTGGGCCCTCCCACTCAGCCTTCTGTCAGCTCTCGGCCTCTCCTAAACTCCTACAGTCTGACTTTCAATCAGCATGGCGGAGTTGATCGACATGCCTCTCTCGGTCTCAATAGAGTTGCCCCCTCCTTCTTCAACGCTTCGCCCCCTGACCCTCTCCGTCTTCGCTCCTTTTGCCGTGCTGAGCGTCTGCTCTCTGCTCAGCATGCTGCCTTGCTAGATGCCCCCTTTTTCTTGTCCGAGATGCATGCGGCTCTTCTCTCTTTGCCTCTTGGCAAAACCTCGGGCCTGATGGGGTTATCCTGGAATTTTTACTTCGGTTTTGGGAGCTGTTGGGCCCAGGGCTGTTACTGTTAGAAATCAATGATAAACTTCATTGTTACTGTTTACGAGGTACATTAATGTGGACAACTGTGACCAACTGTCATTAGTCGTAGACTAGTCTATTAGTCTACTCATAGGTTTGCTCTCTCTATCAGGGGTTCAGGGTCTATTTGTACATTTTACATTCTGTATGAGTTAGTGTGATAGTGTGATAGTGCGTGTTCTTCTTCCACCTTCTTGTGGTGATTGCTTATGGTGAATGCTTGATGTTGCATATCTAATTATTGACATGGTATCAGAGCAGCGATAGTCCTGCATGTCTGATCAGTGGATACAACTTGTCACAGGCTCCACAATGAAGTGAGAAAGTCCTTCACAGGAGGTGAAAGCTTGGAGAGACAAAAACGGCTGGAAGAAATCCTCCTTTGGTGTATTTTGCAGGTTTGGAGCTTAGAATCATTAGTGGGGAACAAAGACACAGTCCCGGAGACATCAAAAAGGCCAGGGAAGCATCAGATAGATTGAAAATTTGTTGAGTGGGGAGATTTTTTACAACACTTCCTAGTTTTTATGAAAAGCACAGTCCCGGAGGCATCAAAAAGGCCAGGGCAGTATTAGACAGATTGAAAATCTATTGAGTGGGGGAGATTTTTACAATACTTTCGAGTTGTTGTGGAAAGTGCTATTTGTGTGAGAGGTTTGCCAAGAAATCTCTCATTTGTCTGTTTGGAATACCACAAATCACACTAGACAATGTCTAGTACTGCCATTCAGAGTTAGGAGGCTTCATACTTTTCACATTACTGATCGCTGTCTTTTGAACGATCACACATTTTGAAATCTTTGCAAAGAGGAGGCGGCGTAGCCGCCGTGCCGAAGTGAGGAATCTAAAAAATTCCCTCTGAAAGTTCTTGTATTCCCTCTACTTTTTTATCTTTTTCATACCAATATCGGATCGACGCGCCAGAGGTAAGAAAAATCCTAGACAGTCGTACATCCGCACGTTGTACAGATATAGCATATCCGTACTAGTATCGGATCCACGCGCCAAAGGTAAAGAAAATACTGAGCAGTCATACATCTACGCGTCATACCGATATTGCATACCCGTATCAATATCGGATCCATGCATGCGAGCTAAAGAGAATCTCGAACAATTGTGCACCCGCGCGTAGTACCGATACCAGATGTACAACCAAAAATTTACATTTCTGTGGTGTGATAAATTTTGTGATCCAGACTCATCTATCCAGTACTGGCAACTCTAAGCAAGAGTGTCCTTAATGAGTCAAGCAAATTGGAAGGTGTCGGCAACTATGCAGTTTGGAAATTCAAACTGAAGAACATTTTGATGGAAAAGGAGCTATGGGAGATCGTGACAGGTGAAGAGACAAGGCCAGTGATTGAAGAAGATCAGCGGACATTTGATAGGAGAAAACGAAAGGTCCAGAATGTCATCAACTTATCAGTTAGAGATGCAATTACTCCCTATATTTCAGATTCAAAAGGACCAAAAGAAGCATGGGATACATTGAAGGCATTGTTTGAAACGACAAATACATCTTGAATACTATTTCTGAAGACGAAGTTGCATACATTGCAGATGGATGATGGTGCAACTATTGCCGATCACATACTGAAGATCAAAGATATCCGTAATCAATTAGCAGCAGTTGGAGAGTGAGTACAAAATCGTGAGATCGTGCAATTGACATTAAATAGTCTGAGTGAGTCACATTAGATGTTTGTGAGGAGTATAGCCACAAGAGAAAATCCTCCAACCTATGAAGAACTAGGTGGATTGCTTTTGAGCAACGTCAAGAGAACTTGAATCATCGTAACACGAGCTATGATCAAGCTCTTGCAGTTAGAGGACGAGGTGGAAGATTTGGCCGTGGAAGGTATCAATCGAGAGGAGGAAACTCAAGACGGGGATCATTTTAACAATTTCATGAGCAAGTCAATGATAGTCCAAATCGAGGTAATTGGAATCAAGGCCGAGGTCAAGGACGCGACTATTCAATACAAAATAAACCTGGAAATTGTAGGTACTGCAACAAACCTGGTCACTGGGAGCGTGAATGCTTCAAGAAATAGAAGGAGATGGAACAAAGAAAAGGCAAATGGCAAGCGGGAAATTATGCTGATCAACATCAATTTGATGACTATTATTATGAAGACAATTATACTGATCAACATTAATACGATGATGATCAATATGAAGATGATACAAGTGAGAGTTCAAAATTGTTCATTACAGCATTAATGACAAGTGATGAAGCCAAGGATACCTAGTACATTGATAGTGGTGCATCCAAGCACATGACTTTAAGGAAAGAGTGGTTTTCAGAACTCAAGGAAATTGATAATGGTGATGAAGTTGGACAAGCTGATGGCAAATTGCTATCTGTTAAAGGAGTTGGAGTGGTACCAGTGAAGTTAGCCAGTGGGAGATAAAGCAGATAAGCAATGTGCAATATGTAGTTAGCTAACAATCTACCAACTAGTCACCTACTAGGCATGACTCTAGGAATTAGGCTAGGGTTGCAAATTAGGGCAAGAGAGCCAAGTTAGCTTCCTTATTACATGCTGGAAATCCACCTAACTTCACAAAGGAAGTCACTTTTGCTATGTATTCCGAGCTCCCATAATGAGAAGATAGAATAGTTTTGGAGCTCATTGGCAATCTCAAGCTAGTTCACTATGTACATTGAGTTTTTGTGATCCAAATGCAACCAGATCAGTTTCTACTTGTTTCTCAGCTTGAAGGCCGTACTACAGCCTATATTACACATGTGTGGGCTCGTATCTCAATGTTGATCAATGCTTTTGATTGTTAATGCTTGTTGTTTGTCAAATTGCCAATCTAGATCAACATTTTGATGACTAGTTTTTTGATAGATTGCTAAGCAAGCATGCAATCACTCTTGTGGATCTTTTTTAGATCCATTTATGGTCCTAAAGTTCACATCATAAACATCATAGGCGAAGGGATTCTTCATAAATTTTGATTTTGACTTTGATTCTGCTTCTGCTTCTACTTTTTATTCCGATTTAGATTTGAATTTATCTAGCTCTTGTAGTTTCGATTCTGATGCATCATCGTCTCACAATGATGTGATATCCAAGAAATATAAGAAAAAGAATAAGGAGAAGGAGAAAACTCCTACAAGAAGGGAGAGTTAGAATAAAAGTAGAATTACAATATTACTATATGGTGGGTATAGTGGGTGGATTTATGACCATTTTGCCTTGCCACGAGGCAAGTCAACAGGGCACGTCCATCACCGGCAACCTGGGCCAAAGAAGAAACTGTGAGCGTAGCCAATGAGCACTTGTAAAATAATGTATTTTAAATAAACTAGACTTTGGGCCATGTAATTAAAATAATGTTAAAAAGGCCCAAACTTTAAGTTAACTAAGTTTGTTAAGTTTTGTTAAGTAGTCAAAGTCAAAATGGTGGTAGGTGGGGTGTGCGTCTTTGTGCACCATAGATTAGAGTGTGTTTCTTTTAAAAGATTAGGATTTCAATGCTATCTTCTTGAAGTAGCCAAGAAACCAAGGGGCAAGGGCCTCCCCAAAGATAAAAAGGAACCTCTTGTAACCCATTTGACATGCTAATAGAGAGGAGAAGACTCTACCATTTTGAGTACTTTACCATGTGCTAATGCTTGCATTTCAATTGCTCTTTGTTTATGCTTTCTAGTTGTTTCCCATTTTGCATTGTTCTTTGTTTACGATTCTTCAATGGCCTTTCCAATATAATGTATTGTTGAGCACATGCGCTAACCTCCCTCATCTCTCTTCTCTCCCTCTCTCTCTTACATTTGGATTGTGTGTGTGGTTAATGCTAGTTTGGAGCTAGAGTTAGAGTGGGTTAGTGCTAGTTTTGTGTAGAAAGCAAGAAAGCAAGCAACTAATCTAGTTAGATCACCTATCCTAATGGTTCTAACCCTTTTTGACAGGAGGAGGGCTGCTCACCACAGATTCCTACACCCTACAATAATTACCCACATCAGTGATGCTGTGACACCAAGAAAAGCTTGGGATGTAATAAAAGAGCAGTTTGAGACTTCAAACCTATCAAGAATTTGTTTTTATCTTTTGAATGATAGATCTATGTGCAATCGCACATCTTAGGACATCATTCACATTGTTTGAGATGTCCTCACTCGTGTGACAAGTACACAATGCACACATATTTATTTCATATGTCTCACTGGGCCACAATGCACACAAAACTGATATCAACATGTTAGCAGTAGTTACAAGTACATCAAATTTGAAGGTAAAACTGTAGAACATTACATATCTTGAAAATGATAAGTTGACATCAAGATAAATATTATTGAAAAAAGAAATACTATATATATATGTGACATCGTCGCCTCATTCTCACAACACAACTTTTGCTTTTTTTTTTATGTATAAGAGCTTTTTGTATTTAGTCGTATTCTTTGAGTTAGCAGTTTTTTCAAAAATTTCAGACTAACTATGTGAAGAATTGCCAAAAATTGTCAAATCTAGCTTGATAAAAAACCATGTAGTATGATGTAAATTTTGTACATAAGTGGATTCTACACATGAGAGGCCAAGATACCATGTGGCAATCCACTCCTAATGTAGGTTAGGTCAAGTCCAAAGGGTTGTTCATGTCATTTTGGTAGTGATTCTTAGTTTATAGGTCTTACATCCTAGATTTAAGGTGAAAATTGACCAACTAGCTATCTACCAAGCATGACTCTAGGAAATAGACTAGTGTTTCATTTTAGAGCAAAATGCTGAGATCCTTATTACATGCTGGAAATCCACCTAACTTCACAAAGGAAGTCGAATTTGCTATGTATTCCAAGCTCCCATAGTGAGAAGAAAGATTTTTTTTGGAGCTCATTGGCAATCTCCAGCTACTCCACTATGTACATTGCGTTTTTGTGATCCAAATGCAACACAATCAATTTCTACTTGTTTCTCAGATTGAAGGCCATACTACAGCCTATAGTACACACATGTGGGCTTGGATTTCAATGTTGATCAATGCTTTTGATTATTAATGCGTGTTGTTTGTCAAATTGCCAATCTAGATCAACTTTTTTGTGTCTAATTTTTTGATAGATTGTTAAGAAAGCATCCAATCACTCTTGTGAATCTTTTGTAGATCCATTTATGGTCCTAAAGTACAGCACTTTCACATGGTATTAGAGCCAAGTACAAGAGCATTAACCATTGATCAAAAGCAAATCCATTTTTAGCAAGTTTTGGTGCTAAAAACTAGTATTGAGAGGGCAAGCTAGAATCTTGATTTTGGTGAGGGAATTTGATCCCAAACTTGGTAGGGATCCAAATATGTACTTTTCACATGTGTGAGAACCTCTGAACTTGCATTTAATGCATGGTATTCACTTGATCCAAATAAATTCATTTTGTGAGCTTTTGATGTAAGTTTTGGTGGAAATCTTAATTTAAGCTACCAAGATTGAGTGCCATTGATTAGCTTTTACATAGGGTCATGAGATCTAATTAATATAGGCTGAAATCAGGTCCTTAAAACTTGTTTTACAGGTCTTGAAAGTACATCAAAAAGTGTGAGGTCAGATTTAGTCATGTTTTTGTCCAAAAATGGTGAAAATTGATAGGATTTCAAGGGGATCTTGCTACTTGTGCATTTCAAGTAAGTTTCTAGTGGAAAAATTTTGGAAAAGAACTTAGGGAGGGTTGAGAGTTCAATCTACTTTGTGTTCATTGATTTTGTCAAGAGTAGTCAATAGAGTGAAAAATTGGCAAGATTTGATTGTTAGTAGATTTCACTTCATCTTATCTTCATTCCAACTTTGTGAGGGAGTGCTAGAACTGAGATTATAAGTCCATTTGTTGGATTAAAAATCTAATTTGAGTGAAACACTACAAGTGTGAGACCTTTGTGAGTTTCAAAGTCATTCAAATCTATTTCTTGTATGTAGAATTCACTAGTAAGATGGGATCTATTAGAGCATACCTTCTAGAAGCTAGGGAGAGATTGAATTCTACAAACTATTATATTTGGAAGGTTAGGATGGAGTCGATCATGGTGTTCCAAGACCTTTATGAGTTTCTGATTGAAGATGAAGATGAACCTCTAGTTGCACAGGAGTTAGCTAGAAGAGATCTAGGCTTGCACTTCATTGTGTGAAGATGAATGTGAGCAATGATTTGTTGAGAGAACTATCAGCATGTACTAGTGCTAAAGAGACTTGGAAGAGAAGAAGTGAGGAGAGTGCACAAGACTATGTGCTTACAATCAAGTCTCTAAATAGGGAGTTGGCTTCCATTGGAGAGAAGATGGAGAGCTTGTAAAAACTGTTCTTAATGGTCTAGGAGATGACTTTGCAAATTTGGTCCAAAGTTTTGCCATTCAAGACACTTTGCCAACTATGGAAAATCTTCACAGTGTATTAGTGGCTGAAGAGTGTAGGATGATCCATACCAAGGCAAGAATGAGTTCATTGTCTTTTCAGGATGGAGATGAGAAAGCCAATTTCTCAAAAAAGAAGACCAATGGAAAGAAGAAGCATCCAAAGGAGGCCAAAGAACAGGATGATGCATCAAGCTGAACGGAAAAGTCAAAGTAAGAATCCTTCTTTTGTGGAAAGAAGGGGCATTATGCATCCGAATGCTACAAGAGGCTAAGAGCACAAGAGGAGGAGGACAAACAAGGAAACCTTGCACAAGAGGAGGAGGATGATGAAATAGATGTATTCTTGATGTCATCTACATCCTCACCAACAACAAATGGTAATTCAAGAGATACATGGTGGATTGATAGTGGGGGCAATCTCCAACCACTCCACTATGTACATTGAGTTTTTGTGATCCAAATGCAACAAAATCAATTTCTACTTGTTTCTCAGCTTGAAGGCCGTACTACAACATGTAGTACACACGTGTGGGCTTGGATTTCAATGTTGATCAATGCTTTTGATTGTTAATGCTTGTTGTTTGTCAAATTGCCAATCTAGATCAACTTTTTTGTGTCTAGGTTTTTGAGAGATTGTTAAGCAAGCATCCAATCACTCTTGCGGATCTTTTGTAGATCCATTTATGGTCCTAAAGTACAGTACTTTCACAATTATGACTATATCATCCCATTATGAAAAACTTAAATTAGCATTTTGCATAGCTTGGCTCAACTTATGAACATTAAAACTTATATAAGGCCTAGCTATAGTGAGCCAAATTAAGGAGCCTATAAGACTCCTAAAAAGAGTGATGTCCACGAAGGATATTTAATCACTTTTGTTAGGGTCTTTTATATTTTGCTCCATAGGAGTTTCTATACTCTTACAATCTAGCATATTGAATTTTTTTAACATTGAAAGAGCATACTTGGATTGACATACAAAAGCTTTATCATTATGAAAGTCAATCTCTAATCCTAATATGTAATGAATCTTTCCAAGATCTTGCATCTTGAATTCTTTTCCAAGTGCAACTTTGGTTTCCTCAACTAGCTTGATACTACTTCCTGTTAGAATGATATCATCAACATAAATGAGAAGTATGACAATATCTCTATCATAAAACTTGACATACAAGGAAGGATCATAGTTACTAAGATTAAATCCTAGTGACTCAAGAAAGGTGTTAAGTCGAGAATACTATGATCTTGGAGCTTGCTTTAGTCCATAGAGACTTTTGAAGAGCAAGCAAACTTTGTTCTTGTCATGGATGAACCCAATAGGTTGATCCATATAAATCTCTTCTTCTAAATATTCATTTAAAAATGCATTAGAGACATCTAGTTGAAAAACTTGCCAATTGAAAAAACATGCAATAGAAATTATGATTCTAATTGATACCATCTTTGCAACTGGAGCAAATGTCTCCTCATAATCAAGTCCATAAACTTGAACAAAACCCTTTGCACAAAGCCTTGCCTTGTACTTGTTGATTGTGCCATCTTGATTATACTTGACTCAAAAAACCCATTTGCAACCAATGGTGTGCTTGTTTGATGGAAGATCCACAAGCTCCCATGTTTTGTTGGCAATCAAAGCATCATATTCCTTCGTCATGGCAAGAAACCATTCCTTTGAGTTGAGTGCATCATATACATCCTTTGGCTCCTCATGTGAAATAAAATAGGCATAATTAGTGGAGTTGAGTTCCACTTGCTTGCCTTTATCTCCATATGTAAGCCTCTTAGGCTCGGATCTTTCTCTTTGTGATCTCCTTGGTGAAAAGATTCGAGGTGACTCCTCCATTCTCAGCCCCATCTCTCCATGATAGTCTTCAAGAGTGATGATAGGAGAATCCTCTTGAGAACCTTTGATCTCGGCCTTCTCAAAAATGTATTTTTTATTCTCATGGAATATAACATCAATACTCTCAATTGTAATTGAGGTAGAGGGAACATAAATTCTGTAAGCCTTCTTGTTGGATGAATATCCAACCATGATCCCTTTGATAGAATTAGGAGCATCTCTTTTCCTTGTTTCCAAGGGTACATGGAAAAAGCAAGCACATCCAAAAACTCTAAGGTGATCTACCTTAGGTTTCTTCTTAAACAAGACTTCATATGGTGATCTTCCAGCAAGTGCATTGTGAGGTAATCTATGCACAAATAGTTTGCACAATTAATTGCTTCTCCCCAATATTCAATAGGCAAAGAAGCTTTAACTCGGATTGCTTTAGCACATTCACATAAAGATCAATTTTTTCTCTCAACAACTCCCTTTTGATATGAGGATAAGCCTCAGAAAACTCTCTCTTAATCCCTTCACTCTCATAATATTCATAGAACTTGTTGGAGATGTATTCACCTCCTCCATCACATCTTAAAGCTTTAACTTTGAAAGAAAACTGTTTCTCAGCATAAGCTTTGAAGACTAGGAAGTGATCAAATACCATAGCTTTTGAAGAAAGTGGATACAACCAAGTATATCTTGTAAAGTCATCAATAAAGGTGACAAAACATGTTGCACCCCAATACCTTTAGAAAAAGAAAAATGAACATCCGAGTGTATTAGCTCCAAGGGATGAGATGTCTTAATAAAAGACTTTTGATATGGCTTTTTATGTAATTTTGCAATAGCACAAGCCTCACAAGGCTTGAAATCTTTGGAAAGTATTCTTGGAAGGCCAATAGCCTTATCTGTCTTGACCATAGAAAACATAGACTTAAAGTTAGGATGTCCCAACCTTCTATGCCATAACTCCTTAGATAAAAGAGCAACTTCACAATAGTTTACATTCTCAAAAGAATTCAACTTGAAAATTCCACCATATCTAGATCCATTAGCAAGGATCTTATCATTTTTTTGATAAAGCAAATATTGGAATTGAACTTTACATCACAACCACTATCAAGCAACTTTCTAACACTAATCAAGTTCTTTGTAAGCTTAGGAACAAAAAGAACATTGGAAAGTGCTAGAACTTTAGAAGAAGCAAGTTTCAATGAGTTAAGAAAACAGTTTAAAAAAATCCAACCGGATCAATCACCACAACACAACGTCAAGTGCAATAAGACAAGACAACATAATTGCTCTCCACAAACTGTATATTCAACTAATAAGAAAGTGCAAAGATAAAGTTGCTTAAAAGCACTCAAAGGGCTCGTAAAAGAAATACGACCCGATGATTCTAGAACTGAGCACACGTGGTGTCATTGAAATGAGAAAGCACTGTATAAGTCGATCATTGCTATTTTAACTCTCTCCGTCAATGATCAATGTCTCTCTTTATTTTAGAGTTTATTCTATTCATGGAACATACCTCCATGATAGTATTACAAGTAAAAGCTTTTTACATAACCAGATCTAAGCCAAGTTTGGCTCTAAAAGTTTCAAACTTCTCTTTACTTAAAGCTTTCATAAATATATTAGCAACTTGTAACAACGTAGAACAGTGTATAATACTTATATCTTCAGATTGCAGCTTCCCACGCACAAAGTGATATTTTACCTCAATATGTTTTGTCCTTGCATGAAAGACATGATTCTTAGCCAACTGTATTCCACTTTGGCTATCACAAAAAATAAAAGTAGGATTTACCTGCTTCATGCTAATTTCACATAACAACTTACATAGCCAAACAGCTTCCTGGGTAGCAAAACTTAACGCTTTATATTCGGCTTCTGTAGAAGAAAGAGAAATAGTATCTTGTTTCTTGCTAGACCATGAAAAACAATCGCTACCAAAATTGTAAGGCATAACTTGTTGTTGACTTTCTATCATCTACATTTCCTGCCCAATCAGCGTCAACATAACTTTGCAATTTAGGTAAAACACTTTGTCTTTTGTAGATTAGGCCAAGGTTAGGTGTACCTTTCACATACCTCAAAATTCTTTTCGCAGCTTTCCAATGGTCCATAGTGGGTGATGACATGAATTGGCTAATCAGACTTAAGCAGATATAAGGACGTGTAGTCGTAAATATATCAAACTCCAAACTAGCTGACAAAATAGAGTAGCGTCAACATGTGCACTATCATCAATACGAGATAATTTCTTACTAGCTTCGCAAGGGGTGATGGAAGGTTTGCACTCTGTCATGCAAAATCTCTCCAATACCTTGCGCACATACTTGTTTTGACATAACCTGATATCACTGCCAGTTTGCCATACTTCGACACCCAAGCAATAGTGCATAAGATCTAAATCTGTCATCTCAAATTGCTTGCATAAGTTGTCCTTGATAGAATGAGTGAAATTCTCATCATTGTCTTTTATAATGATATCATCGACATAAAGTACAATCAAGGCAATGTTATCTTCGTTTATAAGAACATAAACATTTGGATCTGAATTTGTTTTTACAAACCCATGAGAAAGAAAGTAATTGTCAATGCGTCCATACCATACGAGTGAGTATTCTAGAAGTATTCTTAGCTTCATAGATGGACTTAAGTGCATCCCAATCATCTTTAGCAGAGGTGCAAGATCCTATTTCTCTCAAAATTTCATTAGATACATTCATCTTAATGAAATGTAGAGCCATTCTAGCTCTCTTCTTGTACTTTGGTATTTCAAGCTGTACTTGAGGCTCCTCCTTAATACCAAGTACTATGTCCATAACATCCTAGAGTATCAAAATAGACTCCATTCTAACCTTCCAAATTGAGTAATTAGAGGTACTTAGTCTTTCACCTGCTTCTAGGAGATATCCTCCCACGGATGCCATATTGTGAAGACTTCTTGGTTATTGGACAATTATATGTTTGAGCTTGTTTCATACAGACTTAATGTTGCTACTCTCTTTCACTATAGGTATTTTCAAGGATATACTACCTTCCTATGTGAAAAACTTGCAACTGGATCTCAAATATTCCTCAAAACAAGATAATCTAGATTAGACACTCAAAATGGATTGATACACTTAGACAAGTTTGAATTCTACTTTTGGCATGTCTTAGATGCTTCAAAAGAAAACACTAATGATACTCAAAAGGCTCAAAGGTGTTCAATAACATCAAACTTAGTCTTGATCTTCAGTTTCTTGTGTAGAATACTCAAAACAATGGATTAAGAAGCAAGCAAGATTGAATCAAATCAAAAAGTGGTCACTTAGATTTTGGAGCTCTCCCTACCCTCTTTAAGAGCTTATAACTCTTGATAGACACATTAGATTGATTTGGGATCAATTTCTATAGAAAGTACTCTTCATAAGCTTTCCATCAAGTTATAACACCACTATCTTTGGACCAAGTAGCAAGGAGATAAAGAGGACTGAAATTCTCTGATTTTCACACGTGCGAAATTCCAGAATTCCGTACAATCACTATTCTGACCTAAAAATTTAGTTTCTATCAACTTTGATCCAAACACTTCTCAAGGAAAGGTAAAGAAAAGTGATTAACTACTTTTTTGCTTGAACTAGCTCTCAAATTCTTGAACAATCAAAGATAATAGCATGCAAAGCTTAATTTGGCTCTAATATTATGACAAAATTCCAGCAAGTTCACACGTGTGGGGAATGATCCACAAATGTAAATGATCTTATTAAGCTTTATGATTAGCACACAAACTGATTCTAGATTGAATAGCAAGATCTAGTACAGAATTTAATGGCTTAATCACAATCTAGCATGCTAAGAATCAAAGAATGATAGCTTTGATTACAAGAATGAAAAAGAACAAGAATTTAGTGTATGAGCATAAGCCTCAACTCGAGCTGGAGAGAGAAAGAGAGAGAGATATTCAAGCAAATGATAGTGTAGATCCAGAATGGCATGGAATAGCTTCAAAGCTTGGTTTTTCATCAAAGATTATGAGAATAGCTATACATATTTATGGAGTTTGAGGTAGTTGAGGTAGAACCACATCCATCCACCTTTCATCCACATCTAAAGTGAACACTAGAGTCTAAGTGACATTTGTCACATCTCATGCATGCATCTCTACCTACTTTTACCAAGTGTCCTATTTCTAACTAGAATTGTACAAATCATCATGCATGTGTCCATTTTACTTTGTGCATGCCTTGCATGTCACTATGGATCACTTACAACATTTGCATGTGATATGCCACGAGTTTCTACAAGCATATTAATGACACTTCTAAGTCTACATTCCATATGCAAGTTGTATACTACCAACTAGACTTGTGAAACCCATATAGCGCGAGTTCTATCTAGGCCAAATTTGGCATTTACATTATGAAACAATCATACTTGCATAGAAAAAATTTGTAGCAAGCCTAAAGTCAAGAGACATGATTTTTCATTTTCAACATCTATCACAATTGATGAAATTCCCATCAACAATTTGTACTCGCAATGCCTTTGGAGTCTTCACAGTTGCTTTATCACAACTCCTAATTGAACGACTATTGAAAAAGTTATGATTACTCCCACTATTAATTAAAATATCAATTTCTCTACCATTAATTTTTGCTTTAACATGGAAAGTCCTAGCAAAATGAGAACTATTAAATGCGTTTAAGGACATGAACATGAGTGAAGCATCCACGTCCTTCCTATCGATGCATTTTTGTCATCCCCCATTATCAATCTGCAGCTCTTCATTATCAATTGAATCGCATCGATGTTCTTGCAACATTTGAATGTCATCCTCATTTAATAGATTTTCAACTTCCTCATCGCTTGATTGATTTTTCTCATTGAAATTTCTAGTCATAGATGTTAAACGGGCCTCCTATTTACGAAATTTGCACAATTTCCAATGATCCTTGTCATATTTTTCTTGAAATATGTAACAGAGCCCTAGCGCTTGGAGTTTCCTCACCTGATCGTCTGATAACCTCAAAACTGGTTTGGAATTTTGATTTCTTGTCATCGTAGACACCGTTCCCTTCCCAACAACTTTAGTACCCGGTTTATCACCAGCTTTGACCGTTGGATAGTGTTGGAATTATTGTTATTTCGGTTATCTCGGAAAACTCCAGTTGAAAACATTCGACTTGTAGACTTCACTGGTCTCATATTGAGACTTTGGAGCCCCAAACGTGTTATAAGATGTGTTGATTGTAGTCATCCCCTGTTTTTGGAATTGTTTAGCTGTTGAAGGGTATTTATGTTCATGGATCAAAGCTAATTGCATAGCTGACTCTAAAGTTGTACATCTAGTTGCCTCCACATTCGCTCTAATTTGTGGTTGTAACCCATGGACATAACGATGTAAGTGTGCACTTTTGTCCAGTTTGACCTTAAGTGTCAATTGCCAAAATCCATGGTTATAATCTTGGACTGAGCCCATTTGCTAAACTGAACACCAACGTTGAAAAACCATTTTCTCCTAAAATGGATTCAAGAAAACCTTAGTACATAATTGCTTGAACCATAGCCAATTAAGCACAAGGAGTGGCATGAAGCTATGGAAATAAAAATGGAAGCTTTATCAAAAAATAGGACGTGGAACTTGGTTGAGCTACCTGATGGTTAGACGCCTATCAATATGGAGCTGATGGGCAGCTCAACAAGTACAAAGCACAATTGGTTACGAGAGGATTTGAGCAGCATGAAGGTATTGATTTTGAGGAAACCTTCGCACCCGTAGCTAAGATGGTAACCATACGTTCTATCATTGCTATTTCTGCTCTCTATGGTTGGAAGATCCAACAAATGGATGTTAAATCTGCTTTTCTTAATGGAGTGCTGGATGAAGAGGTGTACTTAGAACAACCTCAAGGATTTGTTGAGCCAGGGAGAGAGCATCTCGTTTGTAAGCTCAACAAAGCCATTTATGGATTGAAGCAAGCACCACAGGCGTGGTATTCTTGCATTGATGAACACTTCAAGCAAAGGAGAATGGTAAAGAGTGATGCTGATCCTAATCTTTACATTCTAAGGCAAGATTCAGATATAGTGTTCATTGTGTTGTACATAAATGATTTGATTATTACAGGAGGTAATAAGAGCCTAATTGATGAAATAAAATCAGATCTTTCCAATGCTTTTGACATGAGTGATCTAGGATTGATGCACTATTGTCTTGGCATTGAAGTATGGCAAAAGGAAGACATGGTCTTTCTTACACAAAGCAAATATGCACGAGATTTTTTTTATAAGTTCAATATGCAGGATTGTAAGCCTTTGAGTGATGTCAACATGAATTAGTCTACTCGTAGGTTTTCTCTCTCTATCAGGGGTTCAGGGTTTATTTGTACATTTTACATTCTGTATGAGTTAGAGTGATAGTGTGATAGTGCGTGTTCTTCTTCCGCCTTCTTGTTGGTGAATGCTTGATGTTGCATATCTAGAGAAGCTTCAAGATCACCAGAAGCTCAAAAATCATAAAAGTAAAATAGCCTCCAAATTAGCACAACCTTCTCTATTTATAGTGGGCCTTTGGTGCGTCTAATTAACATCTAGGTCCTTATTACCTATGATTTGGGCCTTACAACCATTATTACAATTCCCACCAATACAAAATGTGATGTGGTTGTTTGAGCCTCTTTATTAACAATTCTAATGACTAGTTTTAGTCTAATTTAACTCCATGGCTATTTTGACAATTCATTAGTAAGCTCATGGGCTAATTACATACAACACATGATAGACATTCTAAACAAAAAAATATAGAAATAATATACAATGATGAACTTTTGACATGTGTTGAGGTGGAAGAAGATTGGCGCCTAAATTACATCAGGCAAAAATTGTTGCTCCTACAAGATGATATACCTTCAGACTTCAGATTCATTTCAAATGATAAACTCGTAAGTAACTGTAAACACTCTATTCTTTATGTATAGTTTCTTTCAAAAATTGCTCATATAATCTTTATACTAAATGTAACATACTTTGTGTTAAATTTATGCAGGTACATAAAAGACATGAGCTCAAGATCAAATGCAGAGATATTGGTAAAACTATCCACTGATGGAAGAACACTGATATTTATTGTTAGAAAATACATGTCCATCATCGTTATTGAAGACGAAAACAAGAATCTTGTTGCTTATCAATGTAGAAAATTGCAATACAATATTTTACTAGGGACACAACTTGATTGTAACAATCTATATTGATATCAATAAAAATTCCATAAATGGGTTGTTTACATATAAGATTGTATCTTCTTTTTGGATGGTAATATATACACATTTCCATTTGAAATCCTATTCAATAAGTTTTTCTTTATTTTGTATATCAGTATCAGGAGCTGTAAAGGCAACAATCTTCTCTCCTATTGTTTCGCCTTCCTCCGTATTAGGAAGGACATCTATGTCTCTTTGATCATATAGAATAAGATCTGCATCCTGAAAGGCTGTTAAGGCAAGAGCAGCATTCTTTTCTGCGCCCTCAAGCTCTGGCACAAAACTTACACCATTCTGTACAAAAGTTTTGATCAACTCTTGCCGCAATCTATACACATCGTCAGGATTGTACGGCTCAAGAGTGAAATGTCATCACAAACAAGGTGAATGAGCAAATTACTCAAAAAAGAACTTTGTATTGTACATGATGAACCATTCATAGCTAAAAGCATTCTTTTGTTGTATAGACTACATATTAATATTATGATATATAATCTATTCATGTTATGACGATAGATTTAAAATACAAGAAAAGATGCATATCAACGATAAATTGTATATACCTTGAAAGATTTGATGGTTATTTCACCAATAGAACTTCTCATAGTTGGTACTTCTCGAACGACATCATGATGTAGGAATCAAATTCTCTATGTGTATTTTCAGCTTAGTTTATTTTTACAGATAGAAAATTTGATACACCTCCTTATTTATTTTCACAGAAAGGATATTCAGGCTCCAATGCAGACTGCAACAATCAACATGAAATTAGAATCAATTTTGACAAGAGTATAATAATCAAAATAAAAAGCATCAATACCAAACTAGCAAAACTTACTTATTCTCATATGGAATCAAATAAAATCTGGCCACTGGACGTAGTCGATGAATATACAGCCCTTTCAAAAGTGGTATGTTTTTGCCTTCACTGCCCCTATGAAAAATGGACTAACCACAAAAACGTCTCCTATGGAATTGTCGATACTGATACTATGCTGCAAAAAATTTTGGCCGGCTTCTACAATCGTATCTGTAGTCTCTAAAGTTTTATCTTTAAGCTTTGTACAAAATTTAGAACCTAATCTATAGCTTCTATGTGAATTCGAAAAAAAAAGTCAATATAGTTGCCGAGCATATCAATTTTATTGGCTAAATAGGATTTATATTTATTATAATGGCTAGAATCAAAATAAATCTGCCCAAGATCGTATGGGATTCTAACAAAAAGGTTATGTACATGGTTTAAAACAGATGTCGAGACAATATTTATAGATTTTTATGCTATCTTGTCAAGCTTCTCTTAGGTTATCTTGTCAAGCTCCTCTTGATTTATCTCCACCTTTGGCAAAGACACCTTCGGAGGAGGTTGACGAGTAACAAGAGAAAGAGAAGCTGATTCCGTTTCCGAATCAGAGTCCGAAGATGCTGATTCAGTGTCAGGACTGTCATTTGCCAATCTTAGCATTCAAACATCTAATCCATTCATTAACATCAAAAAGAATTACAAAAAACCAAAAAAAACAAGACAAAAATCAAGAAGATAGATAAAAGTAACAAAACTTCACCAAATTAGGCAAAGTAAGGTTCCATTATTAATGAACAGAGATCATTCAAAGGATAGGGGCCTGATTCTAGAGCATGATCATAGCTCTCATGTGATTGTAGGCACATGAACCACTTTCTCCATCAAGAAAGCTCTCAAAAGAGAAGCTCCAAAATTTCTTAGAAACCAAATTTCAAAAATGAACAAGAGCCTCCAAATTTGGCATGATCTTAGCTATTTATAGTGGTCATTTGTGCCTCTACTATAAGTTTGGGGCCTTATTTGGCTAATTTGGGCCCTTACAACCATTTTTACAAGTCCACTATTCACAAATATAGCGAGATTGTTCGAGCCTCTTTATTAACAATCCTAATGACTAATTCTAGTCTAATTTAGCTCTGTGGATACATTCATTAGTAAGCTCATGGGCTAATTACATGCAGCACATGACACTCCCCCTACTTTAAGCATTTTTGCCCTCAAAAATGAAGACCGTGTAGTTCTTTGTTGAGTGCCATGCTTCATGAATCCTTTGGCGAAAGTCGACATTTTTTTGGCCACCTTGAATAAGAAACATCTTTTCATGTATTATTTGTTTGACAGTAGCCATTATTGGTTCAGTAGACTTTGTTGCCTCAAGTTCAGCTTCTAGCCTATTGTTGTAGAACAAGGTTGCAACAGAACTTCTTTGGAAAAACCTTTGATCTACAAACTAATCTCATAGATTTGATAAGATCACTGAAGAAGAGATGGATGAAACAAAAGATTGCCTCAAGTTGTATTAGTTCTATACGGGTTGACAGAGGATCCAAGCAATAGGACATTTGATAGTCTTCCTCTTCAGTATCTCCCTCGATTGGATAGGCTATACAATTCTAGATGCATATTTTTTTGTCCCTGCATCTGGTGTTGTTGCCGTATGTATCGCTTCATAATGAATGATCTTGATTTCATTTTGAAGCTCAACTTTTGCAAGTGCGCTTGAGTCCTGAGCGTAGAGTGCTTTCCAGTATCATTTACTCTCCCATTTCATGCTTGAAACCGATATCCCAACCTTGAATTTATCAATTTGTCAGAATCTTTTTTTTTTTATAAGTTTTTTTTTGAAAAATGTCTAATTTTGATTCCAGACTGCTATCTTTTTTTCTTGAATTTGGTATTACTGACAATATAGAGTATTTCAAGTCACTTTTTTCCCCTTTTCTTTTTTGTTCTTCCTTCTATAATAGAGGGTCTTGGTGTGAAAGCATTTTCTGAGATTTATCTCAGATTTAAGTCTCTACTCGGTACCCGCTTGTTCAGATCTTAGAATAAAGACATGATTCATTATCAAGACTTGGTGAACATAGACAGGGCTAAGCTTGATAGAATGTTCACCAAGTTGCATGATGATTTCAAGTCTGTAGATGATTGTTAATTACACAATAGAAAGTGTATGGTGGTGGTATGAAATGAAAAGCCGAGATGGCAGTACTCCACTTATCCCTCGGTGTGTGCACAATGTCTGCCCCCGGGAGAGGTTCCGTAGGCGAACACAAACAATTTTGTGTTTTTTTGTGGAAGCATAATAAATCCGTTCAGAGCTAGAGCTTAGTTCAACACTGGTGAACAGTCATAGAAATAGTTTAATCTACAAATAAGTTATCTACATAGCATGAATCAACTGATCAAAATAGAATGAAATGATGCATTCAAAACAATATGATAGGACTCACGTTTGTTGGAACAATAACCATATTTAGATTAAGAGTATAAGTCTGAATGCAGATAGTGTACTCCGATATACACATGGATGAATTCCATTAGACACACACACTGACATATTATGATTGTACTCAACTTCGCTTGTTGGATCTAACCTATATTAGGGTAGGTTTCCCACGTGGCTCAATGGCCTCACATGTGTGGGACCCACTTATGTACATATTACATGATTATACATGGTTTTTGATCAAGCTACATTTGCCAATTTTTGGCAATTCTTCACACTCCTCCTCAAATTTAGCTTGATCTATTTACAACCCTCTTGATAGATGAATGAATGCTTTTAGAAGTGTCTAATTAAAAAATCCAGCTACAAACAAGGAACTTATGGGACTTCAATAGAGAATGATCTCCATGAAGGATCTTTCACCACCTCTTAAAGGATCCCTTACAAGATGTTCCACAAATGTGTCTATATATAGGTAGCACACTTCAAAAACTATACATCATGCCAGGCCATGGATTCCAAGGCATTTTGTGCACTTGAAGATACATCAATTAAACTATTAAGTGCGTAAATAATGTTGCCAAAAACAACTTGCCTTGCTTGATCCATATGATTGAGCCTTGATGGCTCCATCTTGATAGTCATGGTTCTTCTTGGAGTCCTCGGGTCTTGAGCTTGCTCTTCCACTTGACTTGACTCCAAACCATGAATGAATTGAATAAGGTGTTTATCCAAAGGTGCTTCTTCAAGTTTCCACTCTTGAAAGATCACATTTGCACCATTGACAAATTCTTTGGCGGAAAACAAGTAGATTCTACAATCTCTACTTGAAGAGCAAAACACTACCATTATTCCTATCATTGAAATAGGATAGTCTTTGGTCCTTACATTTTTATGATCATGCTCAAAGCATGTGGACCCAAAGATTTCCAATACAAATGATGTTTCATCTTTGATGACACTATTCAAACTATTACAAGAATAGTTATCCAATGAAATTGCTTTATCAACAACAAATGGAGATTTGAAAGCATCTAATTTCATTGTCTTGTCATAAATAGTACTAAACATCATAGATCTTAAAGATAAGAAACAAGTCACTCCATGTCTACTAATACTATCCAACAAGTATTTAAAGATAGTAGACTCTCCAATTCTCACCATCCTTGCAAGATGCACACTTAAATAAAAAATTTGCATGCAAGAGGCTGATCCTCAAGATCTTCCTCCATTTGATGCTCCTCCTCAATGCAAGCAAGATCACACTTTTCCAAGATCTCTTCTTGAGTGATCTCCTCCTTTGCCAAGCTCACACTCTCAAAAGCAACACTAGCTTCCAACTTAAACAATCTTCCATGTTTAAATCCCTTTGCAATGCAAACATCATTCTTAAAAATGGAACAAACACCATGCTCAAAGCGGACATCCAAACCACTTTCCAAGAGTTGACCAACACTAAGCATATTCTTGGTGATTGATGGTACATAAAGAACATTTTCTAGATCCATACTTATTGAGGATTGTAGATACAAAGAGATGGTACCAACACCACTACACTCTTCATCAAATAAGACAAACTTTTTAACATGAAGATAAGATGAAGTGAAAACTACTTTCAAACAAATCTTGCCAAGAAATGAATTTGATTGTCTCTAGAAACTCACTAAGGTCTCTTTCTTGTAGTAAATTCCACTCAAATTAAATTTCTAATCCAACAAATGGACTTATAATCTCAGTTCTAGCACTCTCTCACAAAGTTAGAATGAAGATAAGATGATGTGAAATCTACTTACAATCAAATCTTGCCAATTTTGGCTATTTTGGACAATAACATGACTAAATCTCCCTCACACTTTTTGATGTACTTTCAAGACCTGTAAAACAAGTTTAGAGGACCTGATTTCAGCCTAGATTAATTAGATCTAGAATCCTCAAAATGCATGGATCTAGAAAATGTCCTTTATGTACCATCAATCACCAAGAATATGCTTAGTGTTGGTCTACTCTTAGAAAGTGGTTTGGATGTCCACTTTAAGCATGGTGTTTGCTTCATCTTGAAGAATGATGTTTGCATTGCAAAGGGATTTAAACATGGAAGATTGTTTAAGTTGGAAGCTAGTGTTGCTTTTGAAAGAATGAGCTTGGCAAAGGAGGAGATCTTGGCAAAGTGTGATCTTGCTTGCATTGAGGAGGAGCATCAAAAGGAGGAAGATCTTGAGGATCAGCCTCAAAGCATGAGAGTTCCAAGGGAGTCCTCAATGACAATGTCTGAGTCATCAAATTGCATGCAAATTGTCCATTCAAGTGTGCATCTTGCAAGGATGGTGAGCATTGGAGAGTCTACTATCTTTGAACACTTTTTGGAAAGTATTAGTAGACATGAGGTGACTTGTTTCTTACCTTTAAGATTCATGGTGTTTATTACTTTGTATGACAAGACAATGAAATGGGATGCTTTGAAATCTACATTTGTTGTTGATAAAGCAATTTCATTGGATAACTATTTTTGTAATAGTTTGAATAGTGTCATAAAAGATGAAACATCATTTGTATTGGAAATCTTTGGGTCCACATGCTTTGAGCATGATCATTCCAATGTAAGGACCAAAGATTATCTTATTTCAATGATAGGAATAATGGTAGTGTTTTGCTCTTCAAGTAGAGATTGTAGAATCTACTTGTTTTCAGCCAAAGAATTTGTCAATGGTGGAAATGTGATCTTTCAAGAGTGGAAGATTTGTAAACTTGAAGAAGCACCTTTGGATCAACACCTTATTCAATTCATTGATGGTTTGGAGTCAAGTCAAGTGGAGGAGCAAGCTCAAGACCCGAGGACTCCAAGAAGAACCTTGAGTATCAAGATGGAGCCATCTAGGCTCAATCATATGGATCAAGCAAGACAAGTTGTCTTTGGCAACATTATTTATGCACTTAATATTTTAATTGATGTATCTTCAAGTGCACAAATTGCCTTGGAATCCATGGCTTGGCATGATGTCTAGTTTTGAAGTGTGCTACATGTATATAGACACATTTATGGAACATCTTGTAAGGGATCCTCTAAGAGGTGGTGAAAGATCCTTCATGGACATCATTCTCTATTGGAGTCTCAAAAGTTCCTTCTTTGTAGCTGGATTTTTTAGACACTTCTAAAAGCTCTCATTGATCTATCAAGAGAGTTGTAAATAGATCAAGCTAAATTTGAGGAGGAGTGTGAAGAATTGCCAAAAATTGGCAAATCTAGCTTGATCAAAAACCATGTAGAATAGTGTAAATTGTGTACACAAGTGGGTCCCACACATGTGAGGCCATGATGCGACATGGGAAACCCATCCTAATGTAGGTTAGGTCAAGTCAAGAGAGTTGGTCATGTCTATTTGGTGGTCATCCCTACTTTATAGGACCTACACCTAAGTTTAAGGTGAAAATTTGACCAACTAGCTACCTACCAAGAATAACTCTAGGAAATAGACTAGGGTTTCATTTTAGGTCAAGGAGAGTGAGTTAAATTCCTTATTACATGCTGGAAATCCACCTAACTTCAAGAAGGAAGTCGAATTTGCTATGTATTCCCTCTCTCCATAGTGAGAAGATAGAAAATTTTTGGAGCTCATTGGCAATCTCAAACTAGTTCACTATGTACATTGAGTTTTTGTGATCCAAATGAAACCAAATCAATTTCTACTTGTTTCTCAGGTTGAAGGCCGTACTACAGCCTGTAGTACACACGTGTGGGCTCGGATTTCAATGTTGATCAATGCTTTTGATTGTTAATGCTTGTTGTTTGTCAAACTGCCAATCTAGATCAACTTTTTTGTGTCTAGTTTTTTGATAGATTGTTAAGCAAGCATCCAATCACTCTTGTGGATCTTTTGTAGATCCATTTATGGTCCTAAAGTACAGTACTTTCACATGTGAAACTTGTGGTCAAAAGAATAAGAAAACTTACAAACTATTGGGAAAACTTTCAAATTGTCCATAGCCAACAAGAGCCTACATTCACTAAAAGAATACGACTTATTGCAAAAGATTGGAAGAAAGTCATAAATGCATTGAGACAACCAATCCATAGCACTACTACACTTACATCCTCATTTTGGCCATCATCTAAACGAAAATGCACAACACAACTAGAGTACAATCTCCATAGAATATTGGGAGAAAGTCATGGATGCATTGAAACAACCAATACATAGCACTACTACACTTACAACTAGTGAGCTTCTCGCTCTCAAAGGCAACTACTATACCTTCTTGGCTTATCTTTGCTTGCATAGTCTTGCCACTAGCATATGTTTTCATGTCCATGATCAATACATAGGATTCAATATACTCCTAGTCTTGGATACATGGTACTCCAGTGAAACAAGCTGTTAGTTATGCCACGTCATACTGGACGTGACTCGAAAGTAACTAATATCCATGTGAGGCCCAGAACAAACTAAATGGAATTAGTACAAGGTTTGGGACAATCAAGGCATGTGTAGAGTTATCAATAACAATTCTATGAATAGAGGATCTGTGCATAGAGAATCTATTCTGGAGGAATCTAAGCATAGGAGAGTTAGGACCTTGCACAAAATAAGCATAGGAGAGTTAGGACCTTGCATGTTTGTGTGCATAGGTGGTTCATGGCTCTATAAGAAGAGGCCAAACTCGCCCCACTCCTCATATTTTGTAATGGATTCATTGTCAGGATTTCACTCTATACTCGTGCCTCCTATTCCTTGGCTTAGGGGTGAAGCTTCTAGAGTTGATTGGTTGCTTCGGCGTTTGCTCCATAGTGTGTTTTCTATTGTGTTTTGTCTTGTAAGTAGGATCTTGAGGAAGCTTCCCTTATCGTGGTATCAAAACACGACTTATGAAGATTGGAGCACTTGGAGTTACATCCGGATTGAAGTGCTATTTTCTCAAGGGAGTTTTGGTTTTGGATTCACTAGTTTCTGGTTTGCAGCATGCTTATCAAATATGGTGGTAGAGTGCTCTTCTGCACAAGTAGTTTTTGATTTAAGATGCTGAGATTTTGGTGAATTCGATATTAATTCTCTGTTTCTTGAGGAAGCTTTCAATTTGCTTTTGAATAATATGTTTTTAAAAGACTATGTTGATTATTTTCTAGCTAAACTCTGCTTGGCAAAGAAGTTGAATGGATTGCATATGTCAATTATTGAATCCTATTTTAGTAACTTTTGTTCCTTGGTAAATGGGTTGTGAATCAATTTATCAAGCTGTTTGAACAAGAAGTGAATGTATTAAAGGATTCCAAAAATTGCATGTGAGTAAAAGAAGATAGTTTTATCTTCAAATTTATCCGGTTTACATACATCTTATAAGGAAAATTGAATTTGCTGTCGTTCTAACTTGTTGGGCTTTTTTTGTTAAATAATTCAGTAAGCAGAGAACTAAAAGCTAGAGGCGCATCTACATCGGTGGTGCTCACCAATTGGTCTTACTTACCAATTCTGCCTTGTTTCACCTGAGAAAGAATGACATATGCTATGAGTCTGAGAATTTTCCAGATTCTGGCCAGCTAAGTGATGGATTCTAGATGACAGCTAGAAGTTAGCTGATGAATCCCTGTTGATTACTTATGAATATGTGATTGGGAGGTCGATGCAGATGGAGGAAGCTGAGGCTGTAATTCACTGATTCACTTGTTTGAAAGGTAGTAAATCTGCCTTGATAGCGAGGGTAAGCTTCATGGGTGGGAAACTCAAAAGTAGAGCCAGCGACCCTTGTGGAATGATGTTTCCTTGCAAGTAGATTGATGAACGCTCCCCTGATGTGATCAATGGAGTATTGATGCATCTAGGAAGAATCCTAGCAGACCATTCAATGCATGAAATCACTGGTTGAATCTGGCTGAATTCGTTGATCAGAGTAGAAGATGATGTAGGCTGTTTGAGTGGCATTCCTGCCATCCTTCAAGCGATGGAACTTGCACTGCTGCAGGGGAAACCTTGGAAGCCTCTGGTTGTTCTCTCTCTCGCTGGTGGAAACCTGATGGTGATGGAAACCCGATGGTGGATGTGAAGTGATGAGTCGGCCCTATTTTCTTTTTTTCCCATCTTTCTTGGAAAAGATAGGGTTGTTTTTTGATAGGGTCCATGGCTTTTGTTTTTTTTTAAACCTTAGGATTTTTTGGTATGCATATGTTGGGCGTTTAAAAGTTGCTTTGAAGCATGATGAGTGGTCAGCAATTTGGGGAATTGGGTGAGGTGACTATGTGCATCGATGCTATTACATGCTAAATGATCAAGGCTTTGAGTTGGTTTGAAATTGGTTTTCTAGATCAACTCCGGAAATTAGAGTTACTAGCATCTAGTTATAGAAACTTCGGTTTCTTGGTATTAGATTGTCAAAGTTTGACCTTGGATTTTTTGTATTGCTTCCCATATTAGGAGTTGAAGGAATTTGGATTTCCTTTCTCTAGGGACAATATGCATGTTGTTGGGGCTTTATCACTTTGGCATTTTTGCTAAGCCAGTTTATTTTTTTGGAACTTTTGTACTATTGGATCTTTGGTCAAGCTGTAACAATCGGTTTTGCAATGAATTCTTTAAAAGTCGATCTTGACAGAAAGGGATGAATGGTATGGTTCTCAGGCATATACCCAATATAGGAATTAGATTTCTTGGTACGATGCTATTTAAACCATTTAACTCTGGAGTATGGGTACCCCTAGTAAATAGAGTTAAATAGAGTTTCATGATTTTTTCCTTTTCAAATCGATGGAATATCGATCAGTTGGTTATTATGGTTTTGATGATTTTGGTCATTAAAATTGAACAAACCAAAGCTTTTGAATTACTTGTTAAATAATTAATAGAGAAAAATTGCTAGTATTTTAGAGGTAATTCTTTATTTGACAAAATTTTTGTGTGTTGAATACAGGAAAAGAAATACCCGAGTCCAAATTTTATGAATTTTTTCATTAATTACAGAAACTTTAAGTGTGATCGAAAAATGTATTTTGCAGTTAGGATTTTGGTAATCCTAGTAAAAACTTGCTTAATACCTGAAATTAATTTCTTGGATTAAGTTCATTTAATGAGTTATTCGCAATTTTGGATGTGGCATCTGGGGATTCTTTGGAATCCGCTAACATTATCTGTCTGTGCTAAAAAAAAAATTTATCCAATGTCAATGCTTTAGAATCTCCTTGAACCTTGAAAAATGCATGCCAAATCTGGGTAACACATGGCATCATCTTAGGGCATATCATTTCAAAAAACTGCATCGCAACTGACCCTGACAAGGTCTTGATCATTCAAAATCTGCCAGAACGACAAATTTGAAAATTTTCTGAAATGTTCTGATTGTTGTGGAGTCTTATGATCTCACATTATCCAAGTTTTGTCATATATTGTAAAAAATTTCATTTTCTATATATGTAAAATGTGCTATAGTGCCTAGATTCATGTAAAGGCCTATTGTGCACTTTGTAAATTCATATTTTGAGTAGAAGTTGCGACGTTCTATAAGAGACACAATAGAAGTTCGGAACCGACATTTGACGGTTGGTAAGCGACATTGAGGCTGAAGAACATTCCTATAAGGACAACACTTTGTGCCATTGTACATACGCATTTCTAAGCAGAGCTGAGTATCAATAGAGAGTGAAGAGCAAGTTCATATAGCTTGAGCATTCTTTCCCTCTGCTATCCTTCACAGAATTACTTCTTATCATTTGTGCGAATACACTCTGTATGATCTGTGATTGATTGTGATATTGTTCTGTTTGCGTCACACACATTTCTTACGTTATACTGAATAGACGACACCAGGAAGTAACAATTCTGACTAATGTGTGCAAGGAATTAGCTGAAGTTGTTAAGCATAACCTTTAGCAGAACTTCCTTCAAACTCTGAATGAGCTATGTGCTCAGATAATGAGATTGTTTGATGTTTTGATTTGTTTGCTTTCTGCAATAAGAACTAATCCTCTGTGTTTGATTAAGAAGAATTCTTAGCCAATGTGATTCTGCTTGATGAATCTGTTCGCTAGTTGTTGTCTGTTTTGACTGTTTACCTGATGTCTGAAGAGCTTGGAAGATAAAATAATCTTTGCAATTGCAGACCTTGACCAAATCGTTTCATTATTGGTGTTCCTAGATGCCAATTTACCCAAATATCTTTGGATAACCAGTTATGTCGTTGTAGTATTCATTGTGAATTTTATACATTCTAGTCTGTTTACCATCATACATACATTTACCATGCAAAGGATTAGATTATTCTCTCTCTTGGGGAACGTCAACAGTACACTATTTTGCGAAGGGGCAGAACACGAGATTCCACTCCACCAACCAGAGTAAGGGGTTCGTGCTACAATTGCGGAGTCCTGGATCACTATTCACCTGATTGCCCTGAATCTAGGAGATCAGCAGAATATGTGCCGCTCAGTGCTAACTATAAAAGCAAAGGGCATGTCACTATTGAATGTCCTCAGCCACAACAGCCACGGTCTAAACCAAGGTTTGTAAACTCGCCTAGGGAAGATGACCTTCGGTCATCTAAGACTAACACTGACATGATAGTTCAGAGGATAGAACTAGAGTCTGAATTATTAGATCAAGATCATCAATGGCCAGATTTAGAGGAAAAAATAAATAAAGTAACTACAAGAAGTAGTAAAGATTCTTTAACTCCTAAAGATAAGAAGAAAACTAAGACGAAAATTGCGAAAATTGCGAAAAACGCGACTAAAAAAGCGAAGGTCGCAGAACAGTTAGTAAAAATTCCTAGTAATAAAGAATTAAAGCTTGATAAGTCTAGTGGAAAACATTATGATGTTGATATTAGTTCAGAAGCTAAGAAGATTTTAGATGAAAAAACTAGACAAGTTAAAAAAGTGACATTTTCAGATCCAGTTATAAGTAGCGAGATACCCAGAGATCTGTCGCCACTTAGAAACCATTCTTATAATATTGTCGAAGACCTTGTTTCTAGAATGCCCAATATAACTTCTAAACAGTTATTAGACGATAACCAATATTATAAGAAAGAAATTACGCAATTTTTGCAAAATAAAAAGAGAAGAAAAGCAAAGTTATCAATAGTTAACATAGGATTAGTTAATTACGGTGATGAAGGCCAACCAGAAATTCAAGTAGTACATATGAATTAGGCATTCATCATAGAATAGACATTTAAGGTTAGCCGATGCAACTAGAAGATCACCAATAGGAGAACATGCTCAGGTTACAGTTTATATTGGAGACTATAAGTTTCTTATGGATTTTATAATATTAAAAACTACGAGACATCATCATATAGAGTGTTATTAGGACGACCATGGCTCTATCAGACCGATGTTATAACCCACTGGAAGAAGAAGGAGATCACCTTCAAAAACCAGATGGAGACACCGACAGGAAAAAGTCATAAAAGAATTTCCATATCATGGGAAAAAGATAAGTACTAAGGTGAGACACCTACATCTTCCTCGAGCTATACTTCGGAGGAAGAAGGGCTTCAGTCAGTAGGGACTGAGGAAGGGGAGATGTTAGTTACACTAAGTATACCTACATACAGTAATAGAGTAGAATACGTAGATAGAGGAGATTGTGGAGTTCCAGAGGTTAGTGCAACCATAGGAGATCGGACCATAGATAGAATTCTAATAGACTCAGGATTCAGTATCAACTTAGTAACGAAAACAATGGTTAAAGAATTAGGATTAGAAAATCAGATATAGTCTATCACTTATCACAAAATCCATTTAGTAGATGCGACTAAATGTATACCAGTAGGTGAGCTAAAAGGTATTAACGTAGTTATAGAGACAGAGACGTTTGTTATAAATTTCCTTGTCATAAATCCAGTAGATACACCACCTTATTCAATATTATTTGGAAGACCATGGTTATATCAAGCAGATGCTATTATAAATTGGTCTACCATATAGATATTTTTTTCAGGTATTCTCACAATAAGTCCAATAGGGAGTCACATTTTGAGATGGGGTGAGGAGTTAGCTAGACCTGCTGAATCATGGATCAATTTCATAGAATGCTATGAGATTGACGAGGAAGAAGAAATACCGACAACATCCGAGTCAAGAGAAGTTCTGGGTGGAACCAGAGCAAGTCTGACCGAGGGGATGGTAGATAAAACAGATTATGTAGAAATAGAAATTAATAAAGGTAAGACTTTGAATCTATATAAACACCAATCGGACCAGGAACGTGAAAAGTATATATTGCTTCTTCAAAAATACCAAAACGGGTTTGCTTGGTCGATGGATGATTTAATAGGAATACCAGTTAAATGGGGCGAACATAGAATAGATCTTATTCAGGGAACAATACTTGTTAGACAGCGTCAATATAGATTGAATCCAAAGTACTCCTTATTAGTAAAAGATGAATTAGATAGATGTCTTAGAGCGGGTATTATATATCATGTTCTAAGCAGCGAGTGGGTGTCATCAATAGTTATAGTACCTAAGAAGAAGACAGGCAAGATTAGAGTTTGTCAAGACTTTAGGAAACTAAATGCTGCTACAGCAAAGGATAATAATCCTCTGCCGTATACAGATACCATTCTTGACCAGGTAGCTGGTCATGAACGTTATAGCTTTTTAGATGGATTCTCAGGTTATACCAAGTTTTTATAAAAGAGGAAGATAGATCCAAAACTACTTTCACTACTGATTGGGGGACGTACGCGTATACGCGAATGCCCTTTGGTCTTTGTAATGCACCTGCCACATTCCAACGTATGATGACAAATATTTTTCGAAAAAATTTAAGAAAGTTTTTAGAAATTTTCATGGATGACTTTTGTGTCTATTCATCAAACTAAAACCATTTAGATGCATTATAGAAAACATTGAGAAGATCTCAAGAGATATCTCTTAAACTGCATCCAACTAAGTGATACTTTGGGATGAGGGAAGGCATCCTTTTAGGGCATAAAATTTTGAAGAATGGTATACAAGCCGACATCGAAAAAATAAAAATGATTTTAGAATTATTAGAACCAACCAATTTAAGAGAGCTTAGAGGTTTTCTAGAACATGTAGGTTACTATCGGAGGATAATTGAAGATTATGCTATATATATCCCGCCTCCAAACAAAAAATCAATTCGAACCCATTTCTGATGAATTTCCAAATGAACATATAATGCATATTCAATCAAAAACATCAATTTATATGGACATTATTAATTTCTTACAGGACCAGATATATCCTGAACATTTTAATAAACAATAAAAAACTGTTTTTCTTTCTGAGGTAGGACCTTATACGATTGTAAATAGTATATTGTATAAATTAGGAGCTAACGATAGTCTCCGCCGATGTTTAGAACCAACCGAGACAACCGCTGTAATAAGTGCATTACATGAGGAAGATTCGAGGGGTCACTATGCTCTTAAAAACACTGCAAAAAAAATTTTCAATGCTAGATATTGGTGGTCTATCGTCTATAGAGATGTTAAATTATTCATTAAAAAATGTGATGCATGCCAAAGGATGGGGAAACCCAGCTTCGCAACACATTGGCACTTACTCCAATTATCCCCTTAGCACCCTTTGAGAAGTGGGGGATAGATTTTGTAGGACCTATCAAACCGATCACGCGTAAAACTTGTCGTCGTTACATACTCGTTGCCACATACTATGCTACCAAGATGGTAGAGGCCGAAGCCACAATTAAGAACGATGCTAAGACTGTAGCAAAGTTTTTATTCCAAAACATTATCATGCGATATGGTTGTCCCTTAGAACTTGTTAGCGATAGGGGAACCCATTTCCTTAATCAGACCATTGAAGCCATGTTGTCATATTTTTCTATTACACATCGCCAAACCACTCCATATAATCCAAAAGCAAATGGGCTTACGGAGCGGGCAAATAGAATTCTATGTAATATTTTGAATAAAGTAACGGAAACACGTTCTTCTAATTGGGATCAGAAGTTAATGTCTGTCTTATGGGCATATAGAACTGCTGAAAACATTACAACTAGGCAGACTCCATACTATCTTGTGTATGAAATGCATTCCATACTACCAATAGAATTCGAATTTTCGACGTTTCGCATTAGTAATGAAGAGCGAATGGATGAACGCAATAGTCTCCGGGAGCGGATGATTTCTTTGACGCAACTGAAAGAGGATCGTCGTCTTTCATTAATCGAGACTGAACGAGTTCAGAGTAAAAGAAAAGAAATTTTTGATCAATCCATTAAGAAAATAAAAATTAAACAAGGGGACTATGTGCTTCTGTATGATAACAGACACATGTTGTTTCTTGGAAAATTACATATCAGATGGATGGGACCGTATAAAGTCATAGAAGTTCTTAATCACTTCCGTTAGCTGATCTCCAAGGACATTTACTTGACACTCGAGTAAATGGTTCAAGGGTGAACCGCTACTATGACTAATTTTCGGTGCATCATTTTTACCGAAGTTTTTGAAAAAATGCCGAAACCAGGTTATTGAAGCATTGCTGCATTGTTTGTATTTTGCGAAATACCCGAGACCTTCGCTACATTTTATACTTTGCGAAAAACCCGACACTACATTGGAATACTATGTATTAAGTGAATTTACCATTTTAGAAATACGGAAATTGCGACACTTACCTTTGCATTTTTTGGGATTTTTTGTTTGAGCGCGAATTAAAAGTCTTCTTCAATTTAACCCATCAGTAATTCTTACTGATTTGTGTTATGAGCTGATCTGCAATTTGGGGGAAACGGAAGAACGACATATTTTCATTACTGTCCACAATCAAGAGATTGTTATTACAGAAGGATTTTACTATCGTGTCTTAGGATTGCCTATGGATGGTAGTATGTCAGTTACTAAACCGGATTTTATCACGGAGAGCAGAGTTTTCCAAGAAGAAGCTTATCTTGATAAATGGGGATATAAACTCTCTTACATTAGAGATCTCAATCTCAAGAGCTTAGTTTGATTTGCTCTTGCTTCTATCTTTTTACCGGAGCAAGAGTACACCATCTCAAATACAAATATGGGATACCTGCTGAGAGCTTCAAATGGAGAGCCGATTGCCTTCGGACAAATTGCTTTCAAGCAATTCTGTAAATTAGTAAAAGTTAATTAGTTTTCCAGGCTGGGTCAGCAGATGGGCATTTTATGTATGCATGCTGGTGTGTTGACAATGTAGGAAGACATCAGGATTGCACCAGTGCTACCAGAGCTAGACCCATCAATTGAGGCCGAATCCCAGATGTAGACATCAAAGGCAACCACCGTAGCAGCCACATCATCATCATCAAGTCAAGGGAGCTCGGTGAGAATGACTTTGCCATCATCCTAGTATGCGCCATTGACCAGCACATACAAAAATAGGGATGCGGAAGAGGAAGCGGAGGACACAGCTGATCAGGAGCATAATCAGGCTGATATACCACAAGAGACAACACCACAAGGAGCAGAACAGCTTCTTGATGACAGTAGGGCAGCGAAAGTGACGTCGAGGCACCAATCCTCGATGCCGAATTATATCAAAAGGTTTTTGAAACACTACTACTGGATACGCGGGCAGCTATTCAGCATCTTGCCAGCTTGGAGAAAGTATCGAGGAAGTTGGGATCAAAGTATGAAAGAGTCCAAGCAGACCTCACCAAGAGGGATACAGAGCTGATTGAAACAAAGGCTGAGCTGGCCTATAAAAATGAAGAACTTGAAGCGGCCCAAGTAGAGCTGAGCATGAAAAACATAGAGCTTGAAGAAGCAAAAGGAAGGCAGGACGCTACGTTCGAAGTGTTGGAAGAAATGCAAGAGCAGTCCAATACCTTTGAAAGTGAAAATATACTGCTTAAACAACAACTTCAGACCCTGCAGGCTTCTTTGCAGGAGGAGAGACGTGTAGGAACTACTCTTCAGAGTAGTAATGTGGAGCTGAGTAACGAACTCAACAATGCTCAAGATATCCAGTTTATATGGACTATTAGGAATTCCGACATGATTCTGATGAACTCATGTAGAGGATTAGTGATACTCAAAATCCGCCTATGAATAGATGCTATGAAATAGATGAAAATTGCAGCTAGGATAACTTTTAAGCAACATGAGGGGCTTGGAGTTTTTGTTCCTGTAAGTCAAAACTCAGTTTTCTAGTTTTCTAGGATGAAAGCAAGGAGTGGAGTAACCATGTCATATGAAACCTATGGACAGTGGCTGAAGGCCATTAGATAGTAAGCTGGTGGCCTGAAGTCATTTTTTTTCAACAACAGGTTTGCATGGTCGTCTCTCTCTTCAATTTGAATCTTCACTAGTGAATGAATGCACTCCCTTCTTTCAGGATTATAATGGAAAACTTGCATCTGAGATTGAAATCCAGCAGTGAATGCATGTTTTTTAATTTCCTCCTTGGGCCCTCTGTGATTCATTGATGAATCAAGGGGTGAAAAGTGGGTGGCACAGCACGAAATTGAAGCACAACCTGATTCTGCTTATTGTAAATCGATGTTGGATCAAATCTTCTATGAGACCCTGCTATGCAGCGATGTGGGCCATGAGATAGAGCACTTCTGGCCATTTTGGACAGTGATTAGCAACCTATAGCTGTTAAATCCGTTGTGTGGGTTTGCCTGGAAATTACAACCAATCTAAAACAAGCTTTAGACAATTTGTTTGTGGTCATCCATTTGATAGACCGATAGAATTTGAATGCAAAAAACTTACCAGACGTTAGTTGCATTATCCAACTCATGAGAAGGAGCTTAAAACCTGTAGGCATTACCTTTATGGTAGTCAATTTATAGTGTATATAGATCACCAATCTCTAAAGTACTTCTATAATCAAAATGATCTGAGAGGTCATAAAGCTCATTGGCTGAGCTTATGCAAGAATTTGATCATGAGATCTGATATGTCAAAGGAAGCTCTAAATAAGTTGCAGATGCTCTTAGTCAAATTGGTGAATTAAATGAACTTTCATTCACCCAGATTTCCACTGATTGATATCTTTTGTTGAGAGGAAAATGTGAAATAGATTTGGAAACTGGTTGAGAGTGGAAAAAATGATAATGGAATAGAGATTAACTCATAGAATTTGGTTCTTTAGCTTACAAACTTGATCTTCAGGATAAGTCGACCGCTCACCAAGTGTTTCATATAAGCTGATTAAAATTAAGTTTATTATCATGTACTATTAGTACATCCATGTTTACACATGCAAGATAATATCCAATGTAAGCTTTGTAGGCCCAAAAGGAGCTATTAGCCTTAAGAACAAGGTTGTTCCCTCTTTAGGCCCTCCAAAGTAATTAATAAGGATAATAGGCCAATAAGGGTCCAATGTAGTTTAGATAATACTTAACAAGGACTAACTATCCCTCAAGATAGTTAACTTAAGTGACCGCATTGTCTATAACTAGGCAAGAGACATCAATTTGTGAATCTTTTGGCTCATTTGCAAGTGAGAGCTTCTTGCTTCCTCCTTGTGAATATGAGCCATGAGGATTTCCTTTTCTAGGTCTCATGTGCCCTATCCACATAAATCAATGCTCATGTTCATAGCTTGTACTCTTTTTTCCATTACTAATCTGATTCTATGGTGATCTCCATGTTTCTAGCTTTCTATGGACATGCTACCATGATTGTCTTGTTCTCTTCTTGCTTCTAGCTTTACTTTCATGGTTATTGCTAGTAGAGCATAGATCCCAAATTCATGATGATTCTACGTGAATTTTATTAGATTTGATAAGTTTATTGTATTTGTAGCTTTCTTTTGGCTAATTTTGAATTTTGAATTTTTTAGGTCTATTGAGACCCATTTTCGACATTCAATTTTATTTTTCAAGTTTGTAGAGCTTTGTTTCAGCTTTAATTTGCACCAATTTGCAAGCAATTTGGGTAAGAGATACAAAAGTTATTGCAATTCTCCCAAAAGCTATCAAAATAGTTGATTAGAAATTTTCTTTCACTTTGTTAGAATTTTCATATTTTGTTTAAGTTTTAATCTCACGTCTCTTTACATAAGATTTTATAGCATTGTCTTAGCTTGATCGGATCCATATGGCAGGTAATTTGGAATAGTATCCAAAGAGTTATGACAATTCTTGATTCCTAGTTCTAGTTTTGCTAGTTTTCTTTCTTACAAATTTTCACACTTGTTCTATTGTCAATTTGACCTACCAAATCACATTCAATCATTGATTTGATCCTATAGCCTGATAGATCTTGTTGTTAGATTTTTAGAGGTACTAAGTTTTTGTGATTTGGATCAATATTGAGAAAGTTATGATCAAATTAGTGGAGGTGGGGTCAGACTAGCCAGAATTCTGAAATTTTTCTTTTGGAATTTTCTAAGTGAGAGAGAACCGCTTCAACTTCTCATTTGCGAGGTTTTGTTTTTTTGTAATTTTTTTTTTCAGTTCTTCATTCTGATGGTTCTCAGGTTCAATTTTTTTTTTAAAAAAACATTGACCTAACCCTACCTTTGCATAGCCCTAACCCTACCTTGCAATTTAGGTTAAGAGATAAAGAAAAGCCAAAAATCCAAAAAGACCTTGCCCAAATTTTTAAACCCTAATCTTTTAGGGCTAAATAAAAAAATTTAGAAAAAAACTACCCTAACCTAACCCTAGCGTCTCTCTCTCTCTCTCTCTCTCTCTCTCTCTCTCTCTCTCTCTCTCTCTCTCTCTCTCTCTCTCTCTCCAAAACCTCATCCCTGGATGTACCCTTGGCCTATCCCCTACCCCCTCTCACGCCTTTCCCCTTTCTCTCGCGGCGCCTCTTTCTATACTCACACCCCTTCCCATCTATTCCTCTCTCTCTCTCAAACACACACAGCCTCCAGCGCGCTCCCTGGCCTCAGTCCTCCTACGGAGTTTTCCACGAAGATTCTGTAAAAATATTTCATAGCATATTATTCACTCCCTTTACTATGTGCCCGAAAAAAAATATTTGCCGACAATTTTTTTTTTAAAAAAATTACGATTCTTACAAGTTCTTCACCGAGCACTCCAACATTTCATGCACTTCAAGTTTTATTGAATACAAATTTGTAATTTGTTTTAACACCCTTTTTCTAGGGTGTAATTAATTCATTTTCCTTAATTCTCTTGAAGCTGTCATAACATCGAAATTTTGTAATTATTATTTTTTATTTATTTATTTATTTATTTATTTTTAAGACCCCGTCTTTCTCCCTCAGTCAAATTTCCTTGTATATTATTTGCTTATTTTCAAATCCTCATATAGTCTCCGTCTAAGCTCAGAATTGAATATTGTAAAAAGCAAAAGTGCTCAGTTTTATATGACCTACAAGTTTTTGCCTTTTCAATTTCACTCATCATAGAACTCTGAGTTTTAAGTGGGTGGAGAAACTGTCAAGAACTTAATTCCTTGCAAAAATTAAACTTCGCAATTTTTTCTATAAGGGTCCTTATATTTCAAACTCATATTCTCTCTTGATCACTACCAATTTGATTCCCAAGACATGATTGTAGCAGGTTCCCAATGTTGACTATTCCTTCGGGATCAGTATCAATGTGTTCTCGTTGATTTGAGTGCAATCTTCCTAGGGAAAAGCCACAGTATATGTCCATCTTGTTTTGCATAATAGTCATTGATTCATTGGCACTTTTTTTCTAGAGGTTGCCCATCCTCAATCATGAGGGTGATCACTCCCTTGACCTTGTCCTGTTCTTTATAGACTCCTCTGAGCCTTCATTATATACTTAGAAATAAGCCTTCTTTATAGACTCTTCTGAGCCTTCACTATAGACTTTGTCATAAGCCTTCTTTGATAACAGTCTTGAGCTTTGAAAGCTTCTTGAACCAATTCTTGTCCTTCAAGCACTTTCATGAGTATGAGTGTGAGGAGGCGCGGCCGCAGACAGGGAGGTCGCGGACTGTTCGCGCGTGGAACCGGGGTGAGAGCATAGCATTTCGGAGTGGGTAGCGCTTACAAGACTCTCCATTAGTGCACAAGAGTGCTTAGATCCGTTGGATAGAGAAGCTACAAGATCGACGACTCAAATTGTGCTACCCAGAAGGGATATCCATAGTTGGATCACATTCAACCATTGGATGGAGTCTGAAGGGTTGTTGAAGAGGGCCCTGAAGAAGTGAAGTGCATTTTAGCCTTCAACTTCATTAAAAATTTTCATACTGAAATTGGAGTTGGGTCCCTTCACAAGTGAAGAGTGAAGTTTCTTCAAGGTGAAGAAACAGTTCAAAAACATGAAAAGTCCCTGTTTTTGGGTCCTTTGCCCGTTTTGACCCAAACGAAAGGCTATAACCTCCAAACGAAGGGCACTCGGTACAGCAAAATAGAGTGATTGCAACAGAGAAAGTGTTCGGAGTATGCCAGAAGTGATTTCACCATTCCACTAGGCACGTTGTTGGGAGTTGACGACTAAGTGCATTTCGGAAGGCGACGCCGATTTGGCTTTCAAATTGGTGGAAAAGCGGCGAGTGGCCTGGTAAGGGAAAAAGTGCAGGTCATTATTTTCAACTTCTGACATCATTGTTGGCCTCGACATACTGTTTTTAGCCTATGGCAGAAGTTTCAAGCAGTTTTGCGATGGCAAACATGGGAGAGTCCATTTTGAGTGAAAGTAGCAAATTGGACGGGATTTCTAACTATGCAGTGTGGAAATTCAAAATGAAAAACATACTGATGGAGAAAGACGTGTGGGAAGTCGTCACAGGTGATGAGAGAAGGCCGCCAAATGAAGTGGATATCAAAGTGTTCGACAAAAAGATGAGAAAAGCTTTGACCTTTATTAACTTGTCAGTGAAGGATCACATCATTACCCACATTTGTGATGTTGTTACACCCAAACAGGCATGGGATGTGCTAAAGGAGCAGTTCGAGACGTCAAATCCGTCAAGAATCATGTTTTTGAAGTCAAAGTTGAATAGTGCCCGCATGGAACAAGGAGAGCACATTCAGACGTACATGACCAGAATTAAGACAATGAAAGATGAACTGCATTCTATTGGTGAGTGCATACGTGACGTGGAGCTGGTGCACAATGATTGTGCGGCATTGCAGAACCCTATCAGATGTTTGTGAGCGGAATAGCATCAAGAGAAAGATTGCCAACCTTTGACGAGCTCACATGAATCTTGACGCAGGAAGAGCAACGGCGAGAAATGGTGAAAGCTAGACGTCAAAATACTGACGATCAGGCACTTGCGACATGCCAAAAATAGGGCAAAGGCAAGAAGAAGTCTAAGCAGCAATTTGCCAAGTCTCCGGAGGACGAGGGATCTTCCAGTAAAACTAAGAAGGAAGGCAAGTGCTTCCATTGTGGTAAAAGTAGTAGTATTTCTAGGCAATGTAATAAATGTAGACCCCTCTTAAATAGATTATAGTGAGCCACCTTTTGATGGTGACCTCGAGTGGAAGAGCTAATTTTACTTGGAATTTGTAAGTTCGTGGAATTGTCACTTAGGCTTCACATGGGCAGCCCCTTGGTCTATCTAAGAGACCTCCTCTCTTGTGAGGGAGCTTTACTTGTATTGTCATTTACTCTCATTGAATAATGGAGCTCCTTGTTCATGACAGTTTTCTTGAGTGAATCTCTTATGAACATGCATTTCTTTCTCTTGTTTGTGGTTGTAGAATAGATTAAATTCTTGTTATCTTTCCTTTATGCAATGTTGAATAGAGTGGATTAGTTTTCTTGTTCTTGTTTAAGTAGATCTCAACATCCAGGTAAACTAAATAGGCTGAGATTGTGGTGTAGATCTTGCATATCCCTGACTTCTCAGTTTTTGATGTTCTTGGTTATCCAAGGATCAAGAGATGGGCGTTTTTTGATCTTATAATGAGTTTCTTGTTTCTTGTTTCAGATCAATACATTAATCTGGGTGCATTGTTGTTTCCAGAACATTTAGAGTTAGTTAGAAGCAAGAATCGATTGGTTATTCACTTGTTTTGAACGTAGATCTGTTGGTGAATGAGTTTCAGTTGCATGTGGATTTGTGTGCATGTATATGGAGTGTTTGAATCTCCAGGTCCTTAACCAAATATGGCCATAACATAAACAAACCAAGAAGAGTGTAAGAGAATAATGTTCACAGGTTCTTGTAGGAATCTGTGAACATTTCGTGCCATTTCCACCAATACACAAACACACACATTCACAAAACTAAACTATCTGTGTTTTCAAATAGGTTCTTGAAGTCTTCTGTTTTCAATCTCGACCGAGTCCATCACTCTGGTCTCGACCGAGTGCTTGGCTTCGTTCTCGACCATGACTTCACATTCCACACCTGGCCAAGTCTCACACCTTATGTTTGGACCGCGCCGAGTCCTATTTCATTTCAATCTGAACCTCCATGTACATTCTTGACCGAGTCCAAAGTTCACTCCTCGACCGACGTGATCAACTAAAATCTCATCGAGGCTTTTTCCTGAGATCTCAACTGAGTCTTTTTATTAAGATCTCGACCGAGGCTCAAGCTCACTTCTCAACCGACTTATCTCATCAGGATCTCAATGGGGTTTCTCCATCAGGATCTCGACTGAGTCTCTTTGTTAAGATCTCGACCGCGTCTCTCCGTCAAAATCTCAACTGAGTCTCTCCATCAGGATCTCGATCGCATCTCTTTGTCAGGATCTCAACCAGGTCTCTTTGTCAGGATCTCGATCGAGCCTCTCTATTAAGATCTCAACCGGGCCTCTCCATTGGCATCTCAATGGAGTCATTGCATCAATATCTCAGCTGCGCCTATCTTTCAAATCTCAACCGAGTCATTGCCTGGAGATCTCAGCAAAAGTCAACTCTATATTTGAAGAGACCCTACTCCTAGTCAATTGCCACAGTTACCAGCTAAGTCCTTTTGCAATACCAGTACCTTGAGTACCATGCCATTTTGACACATACAAATCATTATACTCTGTTTAATATCCCTTGATATATTTTAAATTTAGTGTGTTAAGAAAAAAATTTAAAAAAAAACATAGAGTCCAAGAGGTCTAAATACCCTATCCTAAGGTACTCTAGAATTTCCATATGGATTGTCCTTACGATCCTAATTCCACAGAGGATTATCCACCGGAGATGGTATCTCCATCCACATAATAGGCTAGATAGAATAGGTACTCTCGAATGAAATCACAAATCCATGAGCCATCTACCAACCCATTCGAGAGATGGGAACCTATGAGAGCTGAAGTTGCATATGACCGACTGCAATTTCATGTTGCTGAGTCCTCACACGCAAAAGCTCACTTGAACAGGGCTTTTGCCAACCATGGTCCTCGTACTAAAAAATGAACACCAAAGTTAGATCTTCCTAAGTATGATGACAATTCAAACCCTCAAAGATTTCTCCAAGTCTTTGAGAATGCTTGTGATGTCTATGGTGAAACATCCCCTGAAGCCGTGGTACAACTCTTCTCGATGACCATGATCAATCAAGCACGAGAATGGCTTTTCAACCTGGATCATGGAGATAAACGAGATTGGTTACTCTTGAGGGAAGCCTTCATCAAGCGATTCAAACCATTTTGTTTGATTGAGAGTCCTTTTGTTAAATTAAGCAATATCAAAATGACAAAAGACGAAAAATACGTGACTATATAGAAAATTTCAAAAGATTAAAAATTCAGGTACAAGAACAACCCACAGAGTCCATGCTCATCATCTGGTTCCTAGTTGGACTTCCAAGGTGGATCAGATGTGAATTTCATTAAAACAAGCCATGTTTGATGCCATCCGAGAAGAAGACGAGGGATTGGATGTTGATGAACCTCAAGAAAGGAGAGCACACCGTGTTGTCCATGACTCTAGACCAAATGAAAAAACTCGAGAACAATTACGAAAAATCCAGATGGAGTTGCTTAACCAGCAACACCAACAACAGATGGAAAAACTCACAAAAGAGTTTAAAAATACCCTAAAGTCTATCCAGAGCTCCATGCCAGGTTAGCTACCCACTGGCCAGATCCACCATAGACGAGATAATACCTGGTGCCCTCATTGTAGAGGTGCACACACTAGCAAAGAGTGCCCGCCTTACCAACCAGTCCCAGACACTTCCTTGATTAAATGTGACATCTGTGACTTTATGGGCCTCATATACCATTAGAGAGAACGCGAAGCCTATTCGGGCTAAGCCATATAGATGTAATCCTGTTTATCGCGAACGGATCGATGAAGATATTAAGAAGCTGCTAGATGTTGGTTTCATCTACGAAGTCCAACGTACTGATTGGGTATCGCCCATTGTGGTAGTACCCAAGAAAAATGGCAAGCTTCATATATGTGTTGATCTAAAAAATCTTAACGCGGTTACGAAGAAAGATCATTTCCCCTTACCCTTAACTATGCAAATCCTTGAGGAAATGGCAGGTCCTAGAGCTGAAGCTTTCAGCTTCTTAGATGGTTTAGTGGCTATTGGGAACAGCAAAATGGGCAAGAAATTTGAACTGGCGAGTAGTAGTCTTATAACTCATCGATCTCCAGGATGATGTCTCTGAGGTTGCTAATCACTTTGCTCTGATGGCGAGTAAAGTTGGCTGAAAAAATGTGTCAAAAAGAGGTCTAGCAAATAAAAGATCATTGGATGAGTGAAAAATCCGATGGCGAGTAATAATTTATAACTCGTCGAGGTTACAATACACAGCCTAAACTTTGTTTGGCTCACTGGAAAAGTGGCAAGAAAAAAGGACAACAAAAGACACAAAAAGGCCTGTAGGCGAGTAATAAACCTATCACAATGCAAAGAAAAATTCAAGTAAAATACAAAATAAACCCATCTAAACAGTAGCTTAGCACCGTCTTCCCGACAACGATGCCATAAAAATGTTGGATTTTTCGTGCCTCCCTAATCATTGCGATCGAGAGGGCAAAGTCGAGGTTTGGATCTCCAACCAGGTGACTTGTCGTGTAGTATCCAGGTCCAGTGCTTGGATTTGAAGGTTGAGTATAAGAAGAGTGAGTTTGCTGCAGGTCATTGATGGGATTCTCCATTCTGAAGTATTCTAATTCCATTGGTTTTGCATGAAGGCGGGGCTAATACAATTGGGATTAGCGATGGAGGTACCATCTTGATTTGCTCAATTTTTGGATGATTGATGGCAACTGAGCCAGCCTCGTGGAGGAGACCCGAGAGGATGAAGCACTATGAATGGGTGCTGAGATTGGCATAGGAGAGCAGCAAACCCATGATCCAGCCTTCTGACCTGCAAGAGAAAATCTCTCTCTCTCTCTCTCTCTCTCTCTCTCTCTCTCTCTCTCTCTCTCTCTCTCTCTCTCTCTCTCTCTCTCTCTCTCTCTCTCTCTCTCTCTCTCTCTCTCTCTCTCTCTCTCTCTCTCTCTCTCTCTCTCTCTCTCTATATCTCTCTTCTAGCGCTTCCGGCTGCCTCCCTTTCTGGGTAGATGGTGGCTGGAGATGCACAATACCTAAATTTTTTAGATTATGAGAGGCCTTTTGGGGTTTTCTTCTTATATTTGTTTTTTGGGTATTTTAAAAATTGAGGTAGGACCACAATTTTTGAAATTGCATAGGTGTGCATGCTGGTCGAACGGGGGGTTTTTAGGGCTTGACAAGTAGTAACTTCAAAGACGGTTTTCGAAAGTGATTTTGGAAACTCTGGAAATTTGAATTACTAGTTGCTAGTGTAAGGAATTTTGGGTTTTTCGAGCATGGGTGTAAAAGCTGTAAACTCAATTTTGAATATTGCTTCCCGGTAAGAGGTAGAAAGAATTTGGTTTTTTCTTACCTGAAGACAAGAAATGAAACTGTAGATCAATGCTAATAGTTTGATATGCAGGTTCTAGAAATAGAATCTAATGATGAACCATTTTATGGTATAACTCCTAACCTTTTCTTAAGGGTATGTGCAGGTACTAAGAAGAGTACCTGAAGAATGAATCTAAAGAAGCTTCTTAAAGCTTAAAGACGGTACCTAAAGAAGGCTAAATCGAGTCTATAAAGAAATGGAGAAGAAACCAAAGGACTGATCACCCTTTGTGTCACACTCCACTATGATTGGGGATGGGCAACCCCTAGAAAAAAGGGCCTAGGAATTGATGAAAATTATGCAAGATAAGATGGACATATACAAAGCCTTTCCCATGTCATGAAAAACATTGGGGTGAATCCCAATGTTGTAAAGGAAAAAAAAATCAACTTGAAAGTGGCTAACAATAAATGTTAAGCTACCTACCTTCCATCCTTATCAATATGTAACTTACCTACTTTTTCACATGGCTTGTAAGCCATAAGACAACTAAGAAAATGCGCCCTCCTACTCCTCCCCTTTTGCTCTAACTAATTGATAAACACCCTCTCATACCTATACACCTCACCCTCTCACTTTACTTCTCCTAGAGTCTCCCTTACACCTCTCACACTTATTTTGGACACCTCAGCCACTCCCTCAAGGCTACACATTCCCTATAAAAGGACTAACTCGCCCGTCTCCCTCATTATTCATCTCCCATTCATTTTTGTTTTGCCTCTTGCTCTTGCTTTTGTGTGTATAGGTGCTTGGAAGAAAGCTTGGAGCTATGGCTTGAGGAGGATCTATCAAGCTTGGATTGGAACCATTTTGGAACCAATTACACACACACACTCACTTTCTCTTACCTCTTTCATCTCTCTCTCTCTCTCTCTCTCTCTCTCTCTCTCTCTCTCTCTCTCAAACTTTCACACCATCTATAACTTGATGGTTATGCATGTCACACCATCCATGACTTGATGGCTTTGCATGTCACACCATCCATAGCTTAATGGTCATGCATGTTTGATTTGGAAGTTGCATGTCTGATTGGAACTTGCATGTCTGATTTGGGAGCTTGCATGTCTGATTTGGGAACTTGCATGCATGATTTGAAGCTTGCATGTTGGAACTAGAGCTTGCATGTCATACCATCCCTAGCCTAATGACTTTGCATGTTGGAATTGAAGTTTGCATGCCAAAATTGATTCATGCATGTCATGCCATCTAATGTCGAATGCCTATGCATGCTCTTTTCTCGATCAGTAAGCTTTTGCATGTCATAAGAAACCACTTTTCTTGGTATAAGTTTCTTTAAGATCCAAAATTTGTTAACATCTGGTTGATGTAAAGATTTAAGAATCCATATTCCCAAAACCATTGTATATGTATTTGGCCTTGGGCCATTTGATCTTGCATAATTTGAAAGAAAATCCTTCCGGGGGGGGGGGGGGGTCCTCATCTTGACCCCTTAGCAAGTCCATGAATGAATGCTTTTGTGATTGAATGTTGAATTTTCTTCAATAAGCTTTGAGTTCTTTTCGGTTTTTATTCAACAATATTTTGTTGATTTGTTCTTTTTTAAGTCACAACATTTAAAGTTGGGACTTTAGAAACCAGTAGACCTTCACTTCAAGTTCACACATCCAAAACTGGCTCTTTCGAGAGTTATTACAATGTTGTTGCAGGAAGACACGCGGAGGAACGAAGCCTCTAGTTCCTCAACTGATTCTCATGCTTTGTACACCAACAACACGACTAAGCAGAAGAAGAAAAAGAAAGGCTTGAAGCAGTCAAAGCAAGACCATAAACCAGCACAACACAAAGAAAAGTCGAATCCGCAAACAAAGAAAAAGTTGTTCTGTAAATACTGCAAACGAAACAACCATGAGATTCAAGACTGCCGGATATTACAAGCTAAGAACAATAGCAAGGGACAGTCGAATCAAGTAGCCAATGCAGCTATAGAAACTCACAACCCATTCAAGAAGCGGATCACGATGCCTTCATGACTAGTCATCAAGGAGCATCTAGTGACAGTTCTTGGTTCTTGGATTCTGGTGCCACTCAGCATATGACCAGCCTCATTGGCTGTTTCGAGTCCTATACACCCTACAACACCAACAAATATGTTCACCTTGGCGATAATAGCACACAATCTATTAAAGGTGAAGGTATTGTAAGATTAAGCTTTGCAAATGATCAGTCTAAGCTACTTTCTAAAGTCTTGTATGTACCCAACTTATCTACGAATCTACTCTCTATAAGCAAAATTACAGATCTAGGACATAAAGTAGAATTCGAATGTGATCAGTGCAAAGTTGTTGATAGGATAGACAAGGTCCTAGCACTCAGAAAGAGGCATGGATACTTGTATAGATTAAGTCATTGATTTTTTGCCTCTAGTCAAGCGCTCAGTACTTCTATTCATGCAAATAAAAGTTTATTTTGGCATTATAGACTTGGTCACCTGAATCATGTTGTTGTACAACAAATGTCTAAACATTCTATTGTTCTTGATCTAGACTATCCTAGAGATAAAGTCGAGTTACCTATCTGTCAAGACTGTCTATTTGGTAAATAGACTAGGAAACCATTTAGATCAAGCCATCAGCATATTGCTAGAGGATTGTTAGCCATTGTGCATTCAAAATTTGTGGACCGATAAAAAATCCTTCTCTAAAGGATGCAAAGTATTTTATAACTTTTATTAATGAATTCTCCAGAAGGACTATGGTGTATTTTATCAAGAAAAAATCAAAAGCTTTCCATTGCTTCAGAATCTTCAAAAAGCATGCAGAAAAAGAGACTGGAAGGACATTCAAGGCCTTAAGGTCCCCAATGGAGGAGAATACATCTCTACTGAGTTTAAGGACTACTGCCAGAGCCAAGGCATTGAGCAACAATTCATCACTCCTTACAGTCCTCAGTCTAATGGCTTAGCCAAGAGGAAGAATCATACTCTGGTTGAATCAGCTAAATGTATAATGGTGCATGCATCGATGTCCAAGAGCTTCTGGGCCAAGGCTGTCTCCATTGCAGCTTACGTCTAGAACAGATGTTCGACCAAGGCCCTCTCAAGCAAAACATCTCATGAGGTGTGGACAAGCTCTAAGCCTTCTGTGAAGAACCTAAGAGTATTCAGATGCATTGCCTACGCACAGATCCCAAAAGACACAAGGAAAAAAATTGACTTCCAAGGTCTCAAGACCATCCTGATTGGATATACTTCATCTGATAACACATACAAGTTGTATGATCCTGATACCCAACAAATCTTGTACAGCCGGGATACAGTCTTTATCGAAGATCAGTCCATCGACTTTGAAGGCAAAAATGTTGTTCTAGAAGAACCTTCATCACCTGCCATTGACATGACAATCAAAGCTTCTGGCTCAAGCGTGTCCATTGTCGTCCCACTATTCGATAGTGAATCAGACCAAGACGTTGTTGCTACCCAGCAACAAGTCCCAAGAGTGGTTCATCAATCAATTCCTCCCAGAAGATCGAGCTGAGTGCACACACAACCCACAAGGTATACTCCTGAGTCTGCATGTCTCTTGATACATGAACCAACAACAATTGAAGAGGCACTCAGCCAACCAGACTCTGATATCTAGAGAGAAGCTATGGACAGAGAGTATTCTTCTCTGATCAAGAACCAGACATCATCACTAGTCGATGGCTATGATATCATTGATTGCAAATGGATCTTCAAGATCAAGTACAATGCCAATGGAACAATTGATCGAAGGAAGGCAAGACTGGTAGCATGAGGATTCACTCCGATCTCCAACGTTGACTATAGTGAGACTTTCAGTCCAGTAGTCAAGCATTCATCGATTTGAGCCCTCCTATCATATGTTGTAGCTGCCGACCTCGAAGTGCATCAACTTGATGTGCAAAAAACTTATCTAAATGGAGTTATACAAGAAGACATCTACATGATCCAACCCAAAGGATATGTTTTGGAAGGTATGAAGAATCATGTCTACAAATTTCATAAGGCACTTTACGACTTGAAACAGTCTGCCAGAGCTTGGTTTCAAAGGATCAACACATTCCTCATCGAACAAGGTTTCCAACCAAGTGTTGTTGATTGCAACGTCTATTCCAAATCAGTGCAACAATCCTTCATTATCATTATATGTGGATGATACATTGTTTTTCAGTAACTATACCAATTTGGTCAAGGATTCTAAACAGATGTTATTTTCTGAGTTCGACATGACTGATCTGGACAAAGCTCACTTATGTCTGGACATTCAAATCCATAGAGACAGAGTAAGACGACTGATCTATATCACTCAACAAAGACATATTCACAATGTTCTTGACAGATAGAATCTAATGAATTGTAAGTTAGCTCACTCACCAATGGATCTAGGCCTGTGTTTGCCAAAGGACCAATGTCCTCAGACCAAGCAAGAAGAGGAGCAGATGAGAGAGTATCTTTATCGACCGATACTTGGATCTCTCATGTACGCAATGGTCTGTACAAGACCTGACATCTCTTTTGTAGTAAGCTCACTCAACCAATATATGGCTAATCCTAGCATTACCCATTGGAAAGCTCTCATAAGAGTCATGAGGTATATTTGAGCTACCATGGACCAGTGCATCTGCTATGGAGAAGTCAAGAACGACAATCTTCATCAGCTCAGTGGATATTCTGATGCAAGCTGGGGAGGAGATGTAGACAATCGTAAGTCCACATCTGGATTTACATTCTTCTTCAATGGCGGTCCTATCTCATGGAACAGTCATAAGCAAACCTCTATCACTCTTTCTTCTACATAAGCAAAATACATTGTTGCTTCTCAATCTATTAAAGAAGTGTTTTGGTTGAGAAATTTACTGTCAGACATTACTTTGTATAAGTATAGCCCTACAACCATATTCTCTGATAATCAGAGTGTTATTACCTTATCGGCCAAGCCTAGATTTCACTCTAGGAGTAAGCACATTGAAGTCAAATATCAGTACATCAAGGGAAAGGTTCTCAACAAGGAGGTAAGCTTAACATATTGTAGAACGTAGGACATGGTTGCAGATATATTCACGAAGGCATTAAGTGTTAATGCACACAAGTTTTGTGCATTGCTTAGTCTGAAGATCAAGGCATTCACAGATCCAGATTAAGGGGGGGTGTTGGATTTATCTCCTCTACTCTCATAAATCCTATTGTAATATGCCTCCATTCATGCTGCTGTATTTTACTTGTGTTGTTGCACAGTCTGCATATTTACATGTAAAATAAGATAGGCGATAAACGCAACTGTCTGCATAAATACAAATAAATTCTCACAGGCGAAAATGGCAAAAAAGACGACATTGTGTTTTTACACGTAATTTGTGACAGGCGAAAAAGACGACACTACCCTACAAATGCCAAAGGTGCCCTAATGGAAAAGCGAAGGTACCTTGTAAATCAAATTTTAAGACATTTGTCAGAGTGTCGCATTTTTCGCATTTTCATCAACCTTAATTTCAGCGAAGGTTGATGTCGCGGCCTTCTCACGCTCATCCCATGCACTGTGCAATCAGATTTGACAATGATAGTAGCCACCCACAATCTTCTACAAACAGCACATTCACTTTTGTACTTTCTTCATCTGCACACCTATAAAATTATGTATATATTGAATATCATCTGCGTATTCAGCAACAAGCATAAAGGTGTAAAGCAATACACAACATTAGAAGCGTATCAGAGATAGACATAGTAGATGCTTTCACGCATCGATTCTTTCTTCCAGATTTATTGTCATTAATAGGTTTATCACCTTTGTAGATTGTGTGATTAACTTTGTGAAGCACGCAGTTTCGTCCGCTATTATCTTGTGCTCACCTGCATTATTGACCTGTATATTTCGCTATACTTAATCTGATTAAAGCTCTGTTATTCTGCGTTCAAATTTGTGTCAATATTGTAATCTTTTCTACATTTTGTTTGACTTTCTTATTGCTTAATCTGGTAGTCTGCTCTTCGCGAAGTATTAATAGTCTAACTGTTCACGACAAATTATCATTCTGATGTCTTGATGCTTAATGTTTGGCTACATAATCAAATCAAACGTGATTTCTACTACTATTGGTCTGTTCGATCTGATAGGTGTCGTCATGCTTAAGAAAAGAGTGAGATAGCTTATTTCGCTGTACACGAGCACTTTCCATTTGAGTTCGTTTCTTTTTGTGTTCATTTTTCTCTTCAGCTATCCTTCACTTCACACCTCTCTTTCCCAACAATTGGAAACACTTGATGGAGTAGTCCTAGACACTATCGTAAATGGCGGGCATCTATGGCGGTATTACGAAGAGTTATTTTTTGTTGACCCATATAATTCCATCCCTCTTGTATATATTTATATTACATTCTTTCTGATCTTTATTAGTGTTATTTTTTATTGTTAATTTTTGTATATTCTTCTGTTAATGATTTCTTGACTGTCTCTATTTGTCTTTATTGCATTTTCTTTCACATAATATTTTTATTTCATCCATATCCGTTCACAGAGAGTGTTATAGGTCAACAACTGATGGTGGTCTAGTTCACATGGATAGGTTTTATACCATTTTAGATCGAGTTCATTTTTGCAAGGGACGATGACAGAGATGACGGAGCGAACAATAACGATGGGCAAACCCAACAATTGGGTGGTAGTTCGGGTTCGGATGGCCAGAGAACTAAGGCTACTTTTGGAGCTTTTTCTCTCCCCCCTCCTACCTTCAAACCTTCTTCCTATTCTACTTTTAATTTTTTCGAAACTTTCATTCCTACTTACCCCGTTTCTTTGCCTTCCTCCTTTCAACCTCTTCCTAGTCGACTTCTGAGACCCTCTCAAGGACTTGTTGAGACGTACAAGACCCGACGAGATGAGTTCTTAAAATGGCTCAGTTCCCCCGGTGCAGCGTACAATTTGTTGAATCCGGATCATCCTAAACCAATCATTATAATGCCTCTCTCTCCAGATCACACCATCTCTAACCTCCCAAAAACTAACACCGACATTGGTGGAGATGATGACTTCTTGGCTGATCTGCCGGAAACCAGACGATTCTCACCCAGACCTGCGAATGTGGGAAAAGTTGAGCCCTCCACAAGCGAGCGAGATAGAAAGAGTGATACGGGCACTAAGGCCATAGATGATTACCTGGCAAGACCGCCTCAACAATGTAGGGCAGCCTCACCAGCCAAGTAGAGAAATAACATGCGGACACAAGAGAATCTGAGAAGTTTGAGAGAAGATACCCCCGCAGCATGAGAGGTGGTAGAGACGAGGTAGATCAGAGCTAGTACTCCATAAGGGCTGAAATTATTGCTGCACTACAACCACAACCCGAGTGGCGGAATAAGGTCCTAAAGGACAACAGACAATCGCAAGAATATCTAAGGGTGCTAGCATGGAAAAGGATTGATCTTTTTTATATGCCCATCAACCGAAGAAATCCCTAGCCCAAAGAGCAACCACGAGTCCAAGTGGTGAATAGGCCAGTAATTTCAGGAGTTTCAGAGAGCGCATCCATGGATATCCTGAGGTTGCAATTATTAGATTTTGGACACAAATATAAATCTAGCGCTGACCTATCTATATGGGAAAGTGCTGAGTATTTCAGATCAATGGCCTTCTTGATGAATCAAGAATGTTTTTGGGATTGTGGCTTAGATCCAATATGGATCAATCCCAACGTGGCCCTCTAGTCTGAAGACGATCATCAAATGATGGCCCGATTTTACTATAGAGGGGCCTTCATGTCTTCCCGGTACGTTACAATGATAGAAGAGATGGGCTTTATCGAAAAAGTGCGAGAGTACCTGGGGCCACTTTCCTAAGGAAGCAAGCTACGCTTCCAAGTATTTGAAGCCTTGGAAAGAAAAATGAGTGAGTGGAAACAGACAGCAAGACGACGAGACGAGCAGGACTCGTAGGAGGTTCTCAAAATTTTGCAAAACAATTTTGCGGCAAATAAGCACTTGGTTTTACAGAAGCGACTGAAGATCTACGTTTTTTAAAGTGCCAAGCAAAACCATGTCATTCTACATGTGTTGTAGTGGGTTCTGCAACAGATTAGGGAGGAATGATGTTGGCAGATTCCAAGAAATTCCCAAGATGTCGAGCCGAGCTGTACAAAGAACACCTCTCACCCTAGATCGAGGAGGTCTCAGAAGGAAGAGAAGAGGTAGAAGATGAGAGCCGAGCATGAGAGCTAGGAATATAGTTCTAATTCATATGAGCCTCATGGTGAATCCCAAAGAAGGAATGACCATGTAGGAGCTAGTAGTATTTCTAGGCAATGTAATAAATGTAGACCCCTCTTAAATAAATTTGAGTGAGCCACCTTTTTATGGTGACCTCTAGTGGAAGAGCTAATTCCACTTGGAATTTGTAAGTTAGTGGAATTGCCACTTAGGCTCCACATGGGCAGCCCCTTGGTCTATTTAAGAGACCCCCTCTCTTGTGAGGGAGCTTTACCTGTATTGTCATTTACTCTCATTGAATGAAGAAGATCATCCACGAGTTCTTGGCAATTTTGGAGCTCCTTGTTCATGGAAGTCTTCTTGAGTGAATCTCTTATGAACATGCATTTCTTTCTCTTGTTCGTGGTTGTGGAACATATTAAATTCTTGTTATCTTTCCTTTATGCAATGTGGAATAGAATGGATTAGTTTTCTTGTCTTGTTTAAGTAGATTTCAAAATCCAGGTAAACTAAATGATATAAGCTTGTCCCTAGAGTTAATGCTCCTAGATCTAGGGCGATTCAAAGCTTATCATTAACCAGAAAGGATCAGAATGTAATATTGAACCATGCTAATTCTTCTATTTAGATCACAGGGTCAGGTGTGGATTTGTGGTATCCATTTGATTGGCATTGACAATCATCCAAATAAATGAATTCTCCAGTGCTTGGGAACAAGACATGATATCCTATATGGATTATATGACAACTAGATGATCAATGGATCTATAGAATATCAGATAAGGCGGTTAAAGATTTTTTGGAAGGAAAAGCTGATGGTACGGGACATCAGTAATTTTGGAAAGAAAATTCTAGGACTGTAAAAATTTGATGATTAATGGTGTGTTTAGTACCTAGTCGCGATATGGGAAAAAAGAAAACCATTCAATCAAATGTGAGGTACTGTGGGAAATTTTGAGGTTTAATCTAGATCCCAATGTGGTATCTCATTATTTACAAAATCAGAGGCCCTCAAATCTATTTCTCGCTTTTTTAATTAATCCTTTACTTTTAGTAATTTCTCGAATATAAGACCTCAGACTAGTTTATATGAATTCTTTCCAACATGAAGTTATTCTTCTAAAAGACTGTTATGTCATATAAATTACTACTTGTGTAAATAGACTTGGAATTCAGATAAATTCTAGGGTCAAAGTGGTTCAATTTCTTATATCTAGAATATCTCTTTGTGCATAAATGAATTTCGATGGAATGGTAGTTTCTGTCACTCAGGTTGGACATATTTGAAGGAAAAGTCTTGTTTTTATTAGAGTGAATCCTTTAGTGGAAGTACTTATTACTAACTTTTCTTGGATTTAGATATTTTCATATATCATCTTTCCAGTTAACTTTTATTGAAATTTATAATTTTTTTAAAGGGAGGGGTGAAGTGATGGGATAAAATTCTATTTGGAAATCTGTAGGTTGCATAGTTTTTGGAAGAGAACTAGTTGTGATATAGAAATGAGATTTGGTCTAAAAGTAATTTTGGATAGATTCAGAGTAAGATACTGATTGGAACTTTTCAAATAAGAGAAATTCTCTAGGGATTGTGTGGACAATCTGGATCTAGAACAGGTTTGAAAATTGAATCATTATCTATAAGTAGTACAAAGAAAGGTCAAAGGTTACTAATTTTATTTTGATTGGAATAGAAGTAAGTTTGATCAAAATTTAAGTCTAAGAGTTTTGTATTGGATCAACCTAATCTTAGTTTAGTGCTAGGATCAAATAGAGGTTGATTGAGTGGAAGAAATTATGTAATTAGAAGTAAGTTGGATTGGAAAATTGTTGAGAGTGAATGTTATTTGTCTCAGAGATTTTCCGGATATGTTATTTACTCATGAGAAATAGAAAATCTTTTGTAGCTGAGTTACAAGATCTCAGTGAGATGTGTGAGTAACATATGTGGGTTCTGGAGGAATCTGCTAGATAAAAATGTTTTTATATACTGGATCATAGTGAAATTATTCACATATGTGCACGATTAATCTTGTATGAATCTATTGTGTATTCCTGGTTACTAGGGTTATCTGGTGCACTTAACCTAGTTGGTGAAACATAGACATATGATCAAGTATTGTTTGATAGATACTTGTAGAGTTAACAAATCTTTGTGTGGAAGATTTATGGATTAACTTATAAATGATTTGGGTAAGGATCCAGATGTGGTGTCATACTAGTATTATCGAATTCTTCACCTAGACATTTGAGATTTCTGAATCATTGGCAATTAACTTGAGTAGTTGATTACTTCAGGATGAAGCTAATTGGTAAAATGATCAGTGTGAAAAACATTCACCAAGAACTGATGGTTTTGAGTTATATTGCTTATAAGACGCATGATTAGTGAATCATTTTGGGTCCATCAATTAGAATTATGTGCATTGGATATACAGTATTCTTGGGATAGAATATTCCTTAGTTAAGGAATAGACTCAGCTCATTAGTGATTGTATCCTAGAGCGCTCAATTGGATAACAAATCATAATGAATCCAAGAATAATATCTGAATTGATATTCAGCAAGACTTTGGGTATCTAGATTTGATTCTAGATTGTAATCTAAAGTTTTGTAGTTAAAGATGATTGTCATTTGGGTATGTGTTCAGTCTTTAATTACCAGCGATTATAGAACTTGAATCTTGCATTTCAGTTAAAGAATCATGTTTGAAGAATATTCCTAAAATCCAATATTTTCTTAGTGGAAATATTTTGGAATCATTTTTACTTTTCTTGAGTTATATTGGACATATACTCTAGTATCCTGTAAATGATTATGGCTTTGGATTCCAGAAATTTATGATTGACAAATCATATGAATCTAAATATTTATGATTGATGAATCATAAATAGATACTTAATTATTGTCAGAGGATTCAAAGGAATGGTGATGATTCTTGAGTGTGATGATTAATTCTTGATCTATTAACTTGAGTAAGACTTCGAATCAGTGCTTTGAATCTCTTTACTCCAGTATTCTAATTGAGAACCTGCGGATCTCACAGATATTCTCACAAGAAAAGTTAATTTTACTTTTGGAGAATTTAATTTATCTAGTGGATGTTATTTTGCTACAGTTTATGGTCTGCAGATGCTTGAGTACAGTTTTTCATTTGATTGGATCTCTAGTTATTCTAGGAGACAGACAAGCCTATTAAGATGAATGCATGTTATTTTTTTGTATTTGGTGCTAGAAACAGGAGCATTTAACTCAAAAGAGTATCTGGGATACTCAGAGTTGAGTTTTAATCATTCTATATCTTAATGATTCTCCTAGGAATTCTAGTTAAATGAATTATCATATCTTAAAATTGGATTCTAAGGATAGTTGTACTTGGAAGTTTTTTATGAATTGTCTACCAGAGTTTGTGGATAATTTTAGATTGTAATCAACATTTTTTCTTTAACTTTAATCTCATAAGTTAGGAAATATTTCACTCAGTCGTTCATGTAAGTGTTTTACATGAAGGTGATGTAACTAACTTATGTTGAGTGTAACCATGTTGAGAACATATATCTCTTAATGTATTTTTCCAAACCAGAGTTTGTACTCCAGAACAGAGATTAATGGTTGAAAATAGTTTTTCTCTGAGTACTTGTTTGATATGAAAGTTAGATTAAGGATAATGATTTTCTCGGTTAATATTGAAAGTTAAAGGAACTGTAATTCTTTCTTGTTTTTTGGAGCTTCTAAGGATAGAAGCAGTTTAAGGAGGGAAGAATGTTATGGCCATATTCGGTTAAGGACCTGGAATAGTCCTAATATGGTAGACCGGCCCTCCAATGTTCGAGATTATTGGTCACGCCGTGATTTATTTCCATGTCAAGGCCAGTTTGTGACTAATTAACCTTGAGAGGACCCAAACACTCTAATTGAGACATATGGAGTATTGCATGTCTGTGTGATGGATATAGGCAGGAGGACTGCATGAAGAGGTGTGATCTATATATAGTTGACATGCATGGGGGTTGCATAGTTTCGTGCACAATCATTTTACATGTAAACAGCCCGTTTATGGGGTTTTTATTGATATCAATATAGATTCTTACATTCAAGTTGTGTCCATAGTGTGACATTGGAATGCAATTTTCTATATTGATAAAAAGACATGATGATTGGCATGTATTTGCTGATAGTGAATCTCAGTGTTCTTCCATAAGTTGGATTGTTTCGCCAATATCTCTGCATTTGATCTCGAGCTCATGTCTTTTACATACCTGCATAAAACTAATACAAAGTGAGTTACAATTAGTACAGAGATTGTATTAGAAAGTTTTGATTGAAACTATTCATAAAGAATTGATTGTTTACAGTTACTTACGAGTTTACCCATTAGAGGAGTTCTAAATCCAAAACAGACCCTTTGTAAAGATTCTTTTTATATTTTTTCTCAATTTTTTCTTACACATGGACCAATCAAAACACTCAAATTTGAAATCTACGTAACGTAACTTTTTGAGTCCACATTTTGATTCCACACTAAAAATGGCATAACTTTTTAGTGGTAAGTCCAAATTTAGCGGAGTTTATGCATTGATAAGCACTCGACAAGGGCTTTTCAATGATATGTTACATGACATATTTCTGAGCTACGATTAAAAAGTTATGGCAAGTCAAAGTTATTAGTGTTATAATATTTTAATAATATAAACTACATCTTGCACGAATTCTTAAAGGGTCTTTTTGGAGCTCAAAACTCCTCTAATATGATTGAAAATGAATCTGAAGTCTGAAAGTACATCATCTTGTAGGAGCAATAGTTCCCGCTTGATGTAATTTAAACTCCAATCTTCTTCCACCTCAACAAATACCTAAATTTTTTTGGTCATGAGAGGCCTTGTGAGGCTTTTTCTTGAATATGCTTTTGGGTTATTGTGGGACCGCAATTTTTGTAATTGCATGAGTGTGCATGCTGATCGACCGAGGTTTTAGGAGCTTGACCGGTAGTAACTTCAAAAATGTTCCAAAAGTAATTTTGGGAACTCGGAAAATTTGAGTTACTAGCTTTTTATGAGAGGAATTTCGATTCCTTTGGCATGAGTGTCAATGCAGTAAACTCGGTTTCGGATATTGTTTTCCGGTAAGAGGTAGAAAGAATTTAGCTTTTTCTTCTCTGTGGACAATATGCATGTATAAAGTCCTTTTCAACTTGACAATTACCTATAAGCCTAGTTTTTGAGAACTTAATACTGTTGTTTTTGTGTCGAGCTGTAATAATCGGTAAAAATTTTATTGAACCGATCTTGACAAGATAATGGTAGTGGTTTGGTTCTCTAGGTAAGTACCCAATTAGTGGGATTTTTGGGTCCCTGGGACTATGCCTTTTATTGGTTTAACTTTGGAGTAGCAATATTCCCAGTTAATTGAGTTAAATGATATTTTTGGTTCTTCCATTTGGACTCGGTGTGCGCCGATAGGCTTATCTTAAGTGATTATCTTTAAGATTGGGCAAATTAAAAGCTTTTCAGATACTTGTTAAAGTGAATGGATGGAATAAGATCGTAATTTTTGGGAGGTAGCTCTATATTCGACTAAAAAACAAGTGTATCGAATATTGTAAAAAATATCCGGAACCAAATTTTATTGATTTTCCATTGATTCTGGCAACTTTAACGAAGTAATGAAGAGGAACTGGTGTGGTCAAAAGGGAAGTACCTAGCATTTACTTGTATCAATGGAATTTTTGGGGACCTTCGCTTAAAGAGTTTTCGGGTGACCAGAAAATCTAAGGGAGGAAGAAAATGAGAGACAGGAGTTGGTAAATGTGAAAGTGTTGTGTAATTTGGGTTGGTTAAGAATCCTTGTAAGGAAATTGCATAGCATCGGGTTTTTTGAATTCATTAAGTTGAATTTATTTTGAATATCTATAGGACCATGAGTTGACCTTATTTTGTTATGGAAAATTGTGACATGGAATGAGAATGACACTTCTTTCACATTTGTACTGTAAGCACCTTATTCCTAAGAGTTGTAACTCTTAGATGGTAGGAATTCGGGGGTATAGTACCAACCAAATGGGTTGTTTTATGTGACAGTAAAACCATGTGCAAATTCTTGTTAACATCACAATTTTGTTAATGAATTATTGTTATTTATTTGGAACAAATATGGGGGTACTCCAATATTTGGTGGAATAGATATGTGCATATCTGGTATTGGAAATCTAGATGAAGTTGAGATCTCTGGATTATCAGATAATGCGGTTAAAGATCCTTTTTAAGATCAGATCCTATATTAGGTATAGGATGGTCAGATAGTCTTTTTGATTTTCTGAAGGTCGGATCTAAAAGCGAAGGACTTTCTTGGAGAGAAAACTGATGGTATGGGACATCAGTGATTTCAAAGAGGGAATTCTTGTGCGAGAATGATCTGTAGGCCAGTGGTAATGCTAACAATTGAAACCATTGGTTTATGAGATATAGATCTGGATCCCTCAATGGTATCTCATAAATTCCAAATCGGAAACCCTTAAAAGCTATTTCACTATTAATTTTAAACCTCTACTTTTTAGAAATTTCTTATATACGAGACAATTGGATTGAGATTCATATAATTCCTTCCAGTGTAGAACTTGGTTCTGAAGGACTATTTAAGTTATATGAATTCATGCTTCCACTTCAGTTTTGTGAATATAGCTCAGAATTGATTGATGTTTCAATTGATTAAGTGGAATTTAGACTTCCTGGACCTAATTTATTATCTCTATTAGATAGTTGATTATTGAGAATAATGTTTCTATCACTCGGGATAAGATATTTAGTGATTTTAAGGAAAAAGTCCGGTTTGTCATAGTATTGGATACTCATTACTGACTTTTTCAAATCTTTGATATCTTATACGTTGTCTCTTGGGAACTTTTTGATTGAAATTGTGAAATTTCTTTTAAAAGGGGGAGAAGAAAATGATAGGAATCAGACTTTCATGGAATCAACCAGTTGCATAGATTTCTTTTGTGAAATCTAGTTTGTGTGCAATGGTGGAACTATCCAGTGTGAATAGAAAAAATCTCTAGTGATTATTTTGAATAATCTGGAACTAGAGGAGTTTTGGGAATAATGAGCTGTGAGATATTCATGAATATGGGAAGTGTTGGTAAAGATTAAATTAAGATTCACTGATTGGCTACCAAATACCATTTAGTTATGGATTGGATCAGTGGAATAAAGCTTTAATCTGAACCTTTTGTCCAAAGATGTCTGTATAAGTAAGCCTAATCTTGGTTTGAACACTAAGATCTAAAGTAGGCTGAATGATTGAAGAAATTTAGTTGATAAAAGTATGATGGTTGGAAAACTTGTGTTGTGGGATTGTTCACTTCAGAGATTTTCTAGGTATGTTATTTACTTAAGAGAAATAGAATTTTCTGTGGCTGAGTTACAAGATTCTCAGTGATATATGTAAGTAACATATGCGGATTTTGGAGAAATCTGCCAGTTATTGACATATGTGTTTATGTACTGGATCATAGTGAGATTATTCTCATATGTGCACGATTAATCTTGTGTGGATCTGCTATGTATTCCTGGTTACTAAGGTTATCTGGTGCACTTAACCTAGTTGTTGAACATAGACATGTGATCAAGTATTGTGTTTGACAATTACTTGTAGAGTTAACAAATCTGTTCTGATAGATATATTGGTTAACTTAAAGTGATTTGGATATGGGTCTAAATGTGGTGTTGTACATGTACAGTTGAGATTTGCACCTAGACATTTAAGAACACCACATGTATAGTTGAAATCTGCACCTAGACATTTAAGATTTCTAAATCACGAGCAATTAACTTGAGTAGTTGATTTACTCTTGTGTGAAAGTTGATTGATAAAACGGACAGTGGGAAGAGAATTCACTAAAAATTGTTTATTTTGTGTGTATTGCTTGTAGGACATAATTTGTGAGTCATTCAGATTCATTAAGGAATTATGTGCATAGGATACTGAATTTCTTGGATGAGTATTTCTCAGTTGGAAAATAGACTTGATTCATTAGTGATTGTATCCTTGTGAGCTCAATTGGATACTGGATCCTAATGGTGCCAAGAATGGTAAACTGAATTTTGGGAATTCAGCAGAACTTTCAAATCTCTAGATGATGTTCTAGGAGATTGTATAAAGTTTATATTATTAAAGACGAATGTTATAAAGGTCTTTAATTTCTTTGTTGATTGTAGAATTTGGAACTCATAACTTGATTAAGGATCAATTTGAAAGAATATTTTGGGAATCCAGTGATTTTCCTTGTGGAAAAGATTTCCGAATGATTCTTATATTTCCTGAGTTATATGTCGTACATATACTCCAGTATCTTTCAATGATTAAGTATGATTTTGGAATCCTATAAATTATGATTGACAAATCATAAGATTCTAAATATTTATGATTGACAAATCATAAATTGATACTTAAAGAGCATTTGAAGATTATAGGAAAATGTGAGGATTCTTACATTTCCATTAAGTAATTGTTTACTTATGAGGAATTTCTTTCTTTACAGATTGTAGTCTATAAGTGCTTGTGTACTAAGTTCAGTCTAAATCTCCAGTTTGTAGGAGACAGATAGGCCTGTTGGTGACTAATGACCTTGAGAGGACCCAGACACTTTAATTGAGACATATGGAGTAGTGCATGTACATGTGACTGATATAGGCAGGAGGTATGCATGTAGAGCTGTAATTTATTTATTGTTGACTTGCATGGGGATTGCATGTGCTCATGCACTGGATCCTACTCTCTATATATTGAGGTAGAGACTATCCCGTCGACGACTTGGTCTAGGTTACCTGTTGAGCTCTTCTCCTCTTGTTGTCACATTGGCATGGCTTGGGGGCTAGATCCAGGAGGATTCTCCAGGAGGGATCTAGGTTTGGTTGGGTGGTTTTGCTCCACAGTCTCTTTTGTGTTTTCCTATCCTCATCTTAGGGGTTTATCCCTAGTGGTCTTTACACAAATCATGATTAACTAGAGTTAATTCGTGGCGCCAAATAGATCAGTGTTTCAAATTTTTGCCAACACATATTTTCAGATTTATGGCTTTTTATCTACGCATATTTTCAGATTCATAGTTCAGTGTTTCAGATTTTTGCATGCACATTACAAATGGCGCCATCAAAGAAGCCGTGCTCCTCAATCGACTCTGTGTTTCTATTCAATGAGAAAGATGATAATGGATTATGAGTGCCAAGAAAATATCCAAAAAACTCCTGGGTTTCGATGCATCCATCATCAAGAGGAGCATTTCAAAATAACAAAGGGTCAAAACTATCATTTCGATCTTATTGGAAGGCTAGAATTTTGGATTTCAGAACATCAACAGGAGGAAAATCTATTTCTGAAATTCTCAAAGATAAATGTACAAGGATTCAACCGTCAAGATCACAAAAAAAGCAATTGTGAGTATTGATATTTTTTATACTTAGATTTTTGTCATTCATAAATATCTAATAGTAAAGTGTTAGATGTTATTCACACTAATATTAGACAGTTGCAATATTGAGGTAGAAATGCAAAAGTTCTAGCTGATAGTGGGATCTTTTTTATGAATCAATGTACATTCCTGATACAAAAGGAGATTTTGGACAAATCGTCCCAATTCCATTACCTAGTTTTGAAAGTGATGAATGGATTGCACCAGATGCTGCAGTTTCAGAATTATTTCATTGCAAGATATATAATGATGTAAATTTTTTATTAAAGATAAGCACGAGATAAAAAACAATCAGATTGAGTTGGTTTATTTCCTTGAATATATTTGTGAATTTCTTTTCAAGTGTCAATTGACACACAACCCCAACGATGTTTGTATGCAAAAATTTATCAGATAGTTCATTATCTGACTTATGAATGAAGACTGGGACAAAAGATCAAATGGAGAAATAGAATGAGATTCGTGCATCGTGGACCATTGGGTACAAATTCACCATTGGATAAATTTCGAAAGGGCTGGAAGTGCCTTGTTGGAAAAAATTGATTTCATTACGATTTGAAGAGGTCTGACCAGTGGAATTCATTTTGAAGGGCACTTAACTTCAATTTAAAGTTTTAGTTTAAAAAGCCGGGTTTTAAGGCTTTTTGGGCCTTTTGCCCATATTTTGGGCTATACTTAAGTAAATTGACCCAATCAAAGGGCACTTGGACTGTACTTGAAAGTACAATACACAAAAATAGAGTGATTTCCATGGAGAAACCACTCAAAGAAGGTCAAAAGTGATTTTTCCCTTTTAAGGAGGCCAAAGTTAGCTATGCATGGCGAAGGGCATCTTGTATTTTAAAGACGTCTTAGCTACGTATTTGCCAAGTAAGTGGCAACAAGGCCTGGTAAGAAAATTTGACAAGTCATAATTACTAAGTTTGGACATCGGCTTCATACTCATAGAGATGTTTTTAGTCTATCGAAACAATTTTGGCTATTTTTTAGCAATTTGAGACAAAATGGTAGGATTGATTGTACTTGGCGAACTGAGCAAGTTGAACGAGGTATTCAACTATGATATCTAAAAAGTAATGAATGAAACTAAAAAAAGAGCCAATCAAACTTTGGGACTAGTTGTAGTAGCATTTCTAACACATCTCCAACCGCCATCTACCCAGAGAGGGAGGCAGCCCATCCGCGACCTCGCGAGAGAGATTATGTGGCGACCTCGCAAGAGAGAGAGAGAGAGAGAGAGAGAGAGAGAGAGAGAGAGAGAGAGAGAGAGAGAGAGAGAGAGAGAGAGAGAGAGAGAGAGAGAGAGAGAGAGAGAGAGAGAGAGAGAGAGATTATGTGCAGTTCAGAAGGCTGCTGGATCGCGCGTTCTCTGGCTCCACACACAATTCACGGGAGCTCTCCACAGATTAGGTTTACACCATGGTTACCATTGGCTGCCTTCTACAACACGACTCAGCCTCTAATCTTTCTTCCTTCCACATGCAAGCAGGAATCCAGATTAGAGGGCACATTCAGACCTCCAAAAAGCAAGTTTCAAATACATCTGGTTCGTTTGCAGGACAGCGATCCATTTGCCCAAACGAGATGCTCCAACCGTTGGCAATAACACCTCATTCTAGCTGTTTTACTTGCCTACCACACTCCTCTCTCAAACCTCGATCTGATCAGAAGTTTCAGTCAAGTTTCTGAATAGAGGTTTCTGAACGAAGGTTTCAATCAAGTTTCCCTTCATGCAACTCTTTCGTAGGGTTTTCTTTTTCTATTCCATGAAAACAAGCATTGTTGCGACCCTCTCTACACTTGCTTTCATCTGAACAAAGGTTTCGTCCCTCCTCAAATCAGATTTTACAAATACTGAGAGTAAATAGGTTTGCTATTTAAACCTCCTCAAGTCAGCAAGCTACAAGATCGCAGGAGTTCCAAGAACTCAGTTGCATCCACAATTAATCTTGCATGCATTCATAATCTAAATCTGTCACAGCTTAGAGAGTCACAAATTTACATTTTCCAATCAATGGTTTTTAGTTTTCTTGTTCACAGTTTACATGCTTCACAAGAGGATTAGTCTAAGAACCTTAAATCCTCTCATGCAAACCGCAATTTCAAATTTCCAGCAACAGTCAGCTTATTCATCCAGGATAAATCGATTCCTCGTCAATCTATCAACAAATAGCCTGATTGGACCACATTTTGCCACCTCTTAATCCTATTGGACCGTTGATCCATTCACCTCTAAATTCTATTGGACCATTTTCAAGCAAACCTCAAATTCTATTGGACCCTTCAAGGTTCCACCTCTAAATCCTATTGAACCTCTTAAATTTCATCAAAAAAAAGTATTACACTTGTCTACACTCTAATTGGAACGAGTCTAGACTCTTACTCTATTTTGGCTAAATAGTGGCATTACAAGTGGAAATGGATAATTTGCCATCTATGCCAAATTTGGTCCTATCAACATCCTACACCTAGATGCTTGATATAAAAAAACATAAGACTCCTATATCTAACATAGATAATCTTTTTCAATTCTTCACACTCCTAAAAAATTATCTATGAAGATTTGAGCATTGATCTTGATATAACTCCGATTAGATCTATGCTTGATGAAAGCACTTTTGCTCAAAGGCTTGGTGAGTAGATCGGCAATACAAGAGGACGAGTTGACATGCTCCAAATAGATTTCTCCTCCAATAAGCTTTTCTCTCACAAAATGGTGTGCCACTTCTATATGCTTGCTTATTGCATGAAATATGGGATTATTGGCAAGAGCTTGGGCCGAAATATTATCACACTTGATCATTGGTAGATCATATTCCTTGATGCACTTTAGCTCCAATAATAATCTCTTGATCCAAAGTACCTCTTTGGTGGTTGTAGTGAGTGCTTTGTACTCGGCCTCACATGAAGAGAGAGATATAGTATCTTGCTTTTTGGAAAGCCAAGATATTAGATTGCCTCCAAGAAAGATAGTGTATACACTAATAGACTTTCGATCCATCTTGTCACTTGCAAAATCCAAATCCGAGTAGCTAACAATGGATAGATCTTCACTTTTATAAAGTAGACCATAATCACAAGATGAAGATACATATCTTAGAATCCTCTTGGCCATCTTCCAATGATGAATTTTAGGATCTTGCATAAATTGACTCAATTTGTGCACACTAAAACTTAAATCAGGCCTAGTAATGGTAAGCCAAATCAAGGAGCCTACAAGACTCCTAAAAAGTGTGATGTCCTCGAAGGATCTTTCATCACCTTTATGAGGATCTTTTACAATTTGCTCCATTGGAGTATCTATGCTCTTAGAATTTTCCATATGGAATTTTTTCAACATAGAGTGAGCATATCTAGATTGGCATATAAAAACATGATCTTCATAAAAATCAATCTCTAGGCCTAGGATGTAATGTATTTCTCCTAGATCTTGCATTTTAAACTCGCATCCAAGAGCTAGCTTAGTTTCATCAACTAGCTTGATACAACTTCCACAAAGAATAATGTCATCAACATAAATTAGAAGAATGACAATATTACTATCAACAAACTTTAGATACATGGAAGGATCATAGTCACTAAGAGTAAATCCTAGTGAGATAAGAAAAGAATTAAGTCTTGAATACCATGATCTTGGTGCTTGCTTGAGTCCATAAAGACTTTTGAAGAGCAAGCACACTTTAGACTCATCCTTGATGAATCCTTGAGGTTGTTCCATATAGATCTCCTCCTCAAGATAACCATTTAGAAAAGCATTGGATACATCTAATTGGAACACCTTCCACTTAAAGAAACAAGCAAGAGAAATAAGAATTTTTATTGTCACCATCTTTGCAACGGGTGCAAAGGTCTCCTCATAGTCAAGGCCAAGGATTTGAGCAAATCCTTTGGCACATAATCAGATTGGGATTTCAGTGTTTCAAAGTTACTATTGACATTACTATCTTACATGGGTTTGTACTTTGTCTTTCATTATTGTGTCCCTTACTACACTATAATGTGTATTGAACAAGGTAATTTCATTGACAAGTTTCAAATATGTGATTTTCTAACCATACAGCCTCCTACATTATGGTTGTATGACTTGAGAAATGCTTCTCAGGCAGTAATGTCACTGCTACACTGGGGTAAAGTTAGCTAGTATTGTAAACTAGTTCGGAATTTGGCTGGGAAAAACTATCATTAAATCATGAGTGTTTATCTCGGTTCCAAAATGCCTTGGCATTGATTGTATTGGTCAAGTTCAACATAATTACATAGTATGAAATTGGTTTAAGACAAAAGTAGACGAGCCCTCTTAAAACAAAAGGACTTCACAAAAAAAATTAAGGTGGCAAGTTTGTAAATTCTCTCGTCTTTGTACAATCCCAAATGGAAGTGGGTCCTGCCTCTAAAACACACTAAACTGCACACTCTTATGACCATTTTGCTACAACTATAGTATTAATTCCATCTATCCGACTAACGTGAAGTGCTGTGCAGATCTCAACTTCATGATTTTAAGCCTCAACCTAATATATGTATAGGACTAAAGCCCATGTCACATTTAGACCTCAACACTATGTCTATATATTCTCAAATGGGCCTTCAAGCTTGTGAAAGGAGTAGCAAGCCATATGCGACAAATTGGGACAAATTCAAATTCAGGCCAAATACCAACTTTGGAGGCCTATTGGTGACACCCTGATCTTGGCCCCTCCATGATCAAATAAGATTTCTAGAAGAAACTTGGAATTTGGCACTTCACATGGCTCATTTTGTATTAGTACACAATCCTAGATGAGATCTAGACCATTGGTTTTGATCTATGGCTAATATTAATGGAGGGTGATGGTCCAAATGTGGTCTACATTTATTGGATCTTGGTAACCTAATAGGGCCTAAACTATTATGGATAGGTGTTCACTTCATTCTTTAGTGAGCTCTAGAAAAATATTGTTGATTTCATAAAATTTGAAGGTGGTTTGTATAGTGATCTCTTTCATATCTTTATGTGTAGTGAGCTCTTTGGATTTCTCCATACATCTCTTGATCAATATTGTTGGTCTTCATATTTGACCTTGTTCTTCACACATACCAAGTATAGATTTTATGTAAAGCATCTAGAATTCAAGCCATGTCATTGGTTTGAGTGGGAGATCCCGCCATCAAGACGAATCTTTTGCCTTTCAAAAAGAGCACATTTTGCTTATCCTGTAGTGAGTTTGTCAAGGATTAGACAAACATCTGAATACATTATCATGAGTTTATAATAATCTCAGAGAGAGAGAGAGAGAGAGAGAGAGAGAGAGAGAGAGAGAGAGAGAGAGAGAGAGAGAGAGAGAGAGAGAGAGAGAGAGAGAGATTTTCTAGCTCCTACTAGGAAAATTTTGATGTTTTCACAAAACCGAAAAGCAAACACCCATGCACATGGATTCAACCACTGTGCCCATCAAGCTTTCTGAACTCTCAATTTTTTGTTGATTGTAGAAATACTTGAGGGGGTGGTCATTTGTATACTGTATAAACTTACCACCATATAGATAGTGTTTCTAGGTCCTTAGTGCATGAATCACAACGAATATTGTTTTCTCCTAAGTTGTGTAATGCAATTGATGCTCAACAATATTTTTGCTTAACACTATCGACTTATCATTTTGTAACATGAAGCTACGTCAATTGTAATATCACTTGTGTCGATTCCCAAGATGAAAGGTTAACTTAGATTTCAAATTCTAGCATCAGAGTGAAGGCAATTAGTTTTCTTGAGCTTCTCAAAACATTGATCTAGATTCTTATTCCATGTGATAGGGGGACTACATGTTTCCTTGTTACTGATCTTATTTACAATGCTTTGGAAATAACAATTAAGACATGGTCTATGTCCTCATGGATATGTCCAACCATGAATAACATATCTAGGAAATCTCTGATGTGAATAATTCTACATTATCATCAATAACTGTGACAAAATAGTATGTACCTCTAAAAGTATATAGATCTCATTTTCATCTTACAACAAACATTAGTATGTATAAAATCTATTTTGCTCTCCTAACTCCTGCCTTGGGAGATCTCTCTCAATGTTGTTTTCCACTCTTGTCAATTCTTCCATCATAGGCCATGTCAAGTAGTCCAATCACCATATCATGATTTTTCAAGAATTGAAGACTTTGAGCATTGAGATGCAAAAGCTGTTGATGCCAATTCGAAATTCACTTGTGATAGTGTCAAGTCAATAAAGTCAATTCTCTTTAGCTTGTTGCATCATTCCAATCGCTCTGTAGTTATTATTGAATATTTCACAAGACATCTTAGACAATAAAAAAACTCCACCTTGAGATTTGGAACCATAATTGAACCAACCAATACCGGATTATTCTTCAATCTTGGGACATATTGTACATTACTACTAGTCTTAAATCATTCATTCAGCTATTTTACAAAAGTGTCACCAAAATTTTTACAAGTAGCTTCTTACCATGAACTTGAACTACTTCATCAAGAATAACTTGAAAAATAAAAAATTCACAGCAAAATTAGACAAACGAGTCTTTGATGCTGTAATGCAGGCATCCCAAAGGGAGCCGGAAACCACGACTTAGCTTCTCAGCCTTCAACTCTTGCCATCCAAACCCACTTGACATACAAACAGCCAACTCGCCAACAACAATCAAACTTAATCAACTTGAAGTTCCGAAAATCAACATTGAGATCCAACCTAGCGCCATGCCAGATCGGGGGTCCCGATGTGGGTGACTTCCCTCCAAGCAAGCCGCCCGACATACATCAAACTTAACCAACTCAAAGCTTCGTTACAAACGAGTAACATCCATTCCAAGCAAGCGGAATGACTTACATCAGACTTAACCAACTGAAAGCTTCGTCACGAGCGCTAGAAGCCAACCTGGCGCCACGCCAGACTAGACAGCCATAAACAGGTAACTTCCATCCAAGCAAGCCATCAATTCAGCCAACAGGTTAGAGCCCGTTCCCCAAGAGCTTAACCCATTCACGTTCATGCAAGGGATACTCAGAACCACAAGCCGCGACAGATATGGAGTCAACCAGTTCCTGGACCAAATGGTCCCCACAGCATACCGCTGGCGCCACGGACCGAATGGTCCCGACGGCATACCGCTGGCGTCTCAGGATATGACCCTCAACTATGTGCCAACTTAAAAATTTTAAAGCGGACTTACAACTGGCGCTTTTACTGAACACTGAAACCCAGAAGGTAATCAGGGTCAGTTTGAGAAAAATCCCACTTTATTGATAAATCTGAAAAGGTTACATTTCAAGTGTGTGACCGACCCTAGTCTCCGGGGAGCTGGCATGCCAAGGCAAGTGCCAAGACAACATTCCAGCAAGGGAGGCTGAGACTTGGTTGGAGCTCGTCCTGAGTCGCAACCTGCACTCCCCTATAGTATTGGTGGGATTCGGCACCCCCCCTCATAGCAAGCACTCTACCCAGGCTGGTAAAGCACATTTTTCTCTCTCTAGAATTTTCTCTCTCTAGATTTTATTGATACCCAGGCTTCCTTAAATCATGCCTAGATCATGTGAGGTGATTGCACATCGATCTGAGCTCTTTGGACTTCGCTAGAACCGATCAAAGATTTTCAGCCATAGGAACTTGGCGCCGACTGGATTCTGGTCACAGTGGCGCCGGGAGCGGCGCCGACGCCGGTGGCACCTGGAGCAGCAGGGGTGCTGCTGGCGCCGGAGACAATGATGGCGCCGGAAGTAAAGCTTGTAAAGGTAGCTTTACAACAGATGCCCACTCAAATCAACAATCCATTTGCAAACTATTGCAAAATTGCCTTATTAAAGTAGTCACAAGTGACTATTTTACGATTAAATACGCACTTTGAAATTTGATTTTTCTCCGACAAATCTTTGATTCTAGAAATTTCTACTCAACGCGTAGCTAATTACTTGCACATAGCTCTTGTCCAACCACTTTTGAAGAACGTTACTTTTCTCCACATGTTTTAGGCTAAAAGCATGGTTTGGTGGTACAAAAAAAGAGCTCATTTTTCATTGTACCTTTTGGTAGTACATTTCACTTTTGGGAGATTTTATTACTCATAATTGTTTTGAGTCCACATTAAAAAATGACATAACTTTTTAGTGGTAAGTCCAATTTCAATGGAATTTGGTGCGTTAGAAAGCGCTTGACGAGCGCTTTCCAATGATGTGTCACATGACATACTTTTGAGCTACAGTTAAAAAGTTATGGAAAGTCAAAAGTATGGGGATTTTGTTAATCATAATGTTTTGAGTCCACATTAAAAATGACATAACTTTTTAGTGTGAAGTCCAATTTCAACGAAGTTTGGTGCATTATAATGCGCTTTGATATATTCATGACATACTTCCGAGTTACGGTTAAAAATTTATTGCAAGTCAAAGGTATTAGTTGAAAATAGTGTATAATAATACAAAAGTTCATTTTTACCCAAAAAAGGTAGTGTCCTTGAAAGTCCATGTTGTATCACTAAACCATGCTTTTAGCCTTTAGTCACTTTATATTTTGTTTTCTATGTGAAATTGCAAAAAGGGGCTATAAAAAGGCAACAATGCCCCAAATGCTAAAGTCCCCTAAAAATGGGCCGTTTCAATAGAGACGTTGTGAAGTGACATCTTAGGGCCTCACATGGCATTGCCAAATAGCGTTGCTAGGTTGTATATATGCTGTATCGACCACTACACGTTGCCAAAAGAGAAATGCTTCAAATTTCAAATTTGAAAAAAAAGGGCCAACAATCTTGGATAATAAATCTTGGGCTTAATCTGTGAAATCTAAGCTGTTGAACAAGGCATTTGGGCAGCGAAGAGGTCTGATCAATGCAAGTGAATCGACCTTGGTACACTATGCATTAGCTTGTGTGAGAGCTTGCAAGCAGGAGCCTTGTGGAGGAGTTTCTTCACCACATCTCCACATTTTGTTGGTCAAATTTTTTGCAGCACCTTCCTACTACTAGGCACCAAAGTATAGGCTTTCGAATGAGCCAATCAGCTCCACAAATGACAAAGTAATGAGATTTCTCAAAAACCTTGAGATTTTCAGCTATTTTGCCACACATATCAGCTTGTAACACAATGAAACCTTCAGCAAATGGCATACAACCTGTCATAGACCTTCTTTGTACTAGGTCATGCTAGTGCAAGCTCCCCACAATGATTTACAGTGTCCAAAGTGATCGAGAAACAAGACTTCTTGAAAGAAATTTCTAAAGTTGAGTCTTCAGTCAAACTCTTGAAAGTGCCGTGACTTTCAGCGCATAACTTTTTTTAATTCTGTAAATTGTTGTGGCCCCTACCTCTATGAACCTCTCTTTTCCACTCAAAAACACTGCTTTTCAAGCTGCACAAATCTGAAATTTTCTGCCAACTACAAAATTTTTGCAAAAACTCATAATTTTGCCAATGCTAAATGAATTTATGATTCATCTGTTCCTATTCAGGCCTAGTCACCAATAGTTTTTGCTCACTACTACACCAAAGTTGGCTTTCGCCTCTTATGAGAAATTGTCTCACCTCAATATAGGTAACAAGTGAAATCCAATAAGCAGGCTCACATAATAACCTGGCTTTGATACCATGTCAAAATACCATACACACATACACTATTGGAAGTGGAGAGGAGCACACACCATAGCCACAAATAGAAACCCTTTTATCAATCTAGAGAGAGAATAGTACAACATAACCCAAAACGCTAGTAGGCTTGTAATAGCTTGATTCGCAGTAAGGCTACTTAACCGGTTACAGAGCTCAAGGTACATAAGTCAAGATAAATAACATAAACAATAATAAAGCATGTAAAGTGATAATTGTACTTCTAACTTTACCTTAACGTTGTAGGTTCTAGCTAGTAACTACCATCTACTATCTGCTATCTACTATGTACTTAAAAATATCTACACAAACCCCTCTTCTAGTCCTTATATACCCCAGCAATCGCTGTTCGAATCGTGGACAGCGATTTGTTAGTGCACCTATATTATATACTGTATATAAGCTACCACTAGTTGCTTAACACATTGCCAAAAAAAAAATCGATTTTCAAATTTGAAAAAAAGAGCCAACAATCATGGATTATAAACCTTGGGCTTAATCTGTGAAATCTGAATTGCTGAACAAGATGGAGGCCTAATTATGCGACTCGCATTTAAAGAGCGAACAGGTCTGACCAACGCAAGTGAATCCACCTTGGTACACTATGCACTAGCTCGCGTGAGAGCTTGCAAGCAGGACCCTTGTCAGCTACACAAATGACAAAGTAATGAGATTTCTCAAAAACTATGAAATTTTCAGCTATTTTGCCACACATATCAGCTTGTAACACAATGAAACCTTCAGCAAAAGGAAAACACCCTGTCATAAATCCTTCTTTGTACTAGGTCATGCTAGTGCAAGCTCCCCACACTGATTTACAGTGTCCAAAGTGATCAAGAAACAAGACTTCTTGAAAGAAATTTCTACAGCTGAGTTTTCAATCAAAATCTTGAAAGTGCTGTAACTTTCAGTGCACACAACTCTTTTTGATTCTGTAAATTGTTGTGGCTAAGGTTTCCCTACCCCTATGAAACTCTTTTTTCTGCTCAAAAACACTGTTTTTCAAGCTGCACAAATCTGAAATTTTCTGCAAACTAGAAATTTTTTTCAAAAACTCATAATTTTCCCAATACTAAATAAATTTAAGATTTATCTGTTCCTATTTAGGCCTAGTCACCACCACTGGGATCAATCTTTTACTCCCGACTCATGGCTTTTATGCTTCCAAACCTGAAAAAAATAAGAAACAATAGTTTTTGCTCACTAGTACACCAAAGTTGGTTCTCACCTCTTCTGAGAAATTGTATCACCTCAATATATAGCTTGTGACAAGTGAAATCCAATAAGCAGGCTCACATAATAACCTGGCTTTAATACCATGTCAAAATAGCATATACACATACACTAATGGAAGTGGAGAGGAGCACACGAAAAGTAGAAACCCTTTATCATTCTAGAGAGAGAATAGTACAACACAACCAAAACCCTAGTAGGCTTGTAATAGCTTGATTCACAGTACTGCTACTTAACCGGTTACTTAGCTCAAGGTACATAAGTCAAGATAAATAACATCAACAATAATAAAGCATCTCAAGTGATAATTGTACTTCTAACATTACAATTAAAGGTTGAAAGTCAAACAACTCAATCATAACAAATTACAAATTCAAAGATGGATAGGATCACAAATGCTCACTTTTGGCAATCAAAGGACCAACCTCCTCTATAGCAAGGGTGTTATAAGCAATGACTCTGGTGCTTGTATTCAAGCAACAATCTCAAAGCCACACAAACATAAAAGGTGCAAAGAATCCACAAAGGTGAGACACAAAGCGGCTAAAAGAGCCACTGGATATTGTCCACACAGATATTTATGTATGAACACAAAATAAGATCTCCATCGGGAGCATATTACTTCCTATTTTTTGTTGATAATTATTCAAGGCATATTCATTTTGATTTCTTGAAAAAAAAAAGGCAACGACCTATCTCATAACAAAAGCCATTGACAAAAAGACACCCAAAGAAGTTTCTACGAGAATAAAGCCAAAAGTCTTTTATCTCAGAGTTTTTGGTCGCATATTATATGCAGATGTTGAAAAAGAGGAAAAAAAATGGACCAGAAAGTAAGGAAATGCATATGTCTCTGCTCTATGACATCAAAACTAGAGGTCTTTTCTTAAGTAGAGATTTTAATTTCTATGGGAAGAGCTTGTCCACTTCGAAAGATGAAGATTGAAGATAAATCATGAACTTCATGGTTCAATAAAATGCCACTTGAATAAGCCCATGAATCGCAACAAGAAAAATACACACAAAAAGATGAAGATTTTGCAAGAAAAAGGAACACAGTTTCTACACCTTGGGACACCCAGACACCTCCTTCATCACCACCTTAGAAGTTGCCAAAATGGGCATTTGATACCTTGAGAAATGCCGAATCTTTGAAGAGAGATAATCATACAAGAAGCAAGCAAAAACTTGAAGCTTAGGCATGAAAGACAAAATACAGACTTTGCTTTGATGACAACAACCATGAACTCTCCGAAGTAGATACTTTCAAGGAGGCAACCAAAGATAGAGTTTGGTAGGAAGCTATGGAGGAGTATGACTCCATACAAAAGAATGGCACTTGGGAGTAAATTGAACTTCCTGAAGTCAAAGTTTCTTATAGATGCAAGTGGAGCATGCATGGTGACAATGGCACCTCATGTTACAAGTGTCAAAAGGCTTGGAAAAAGGTGAAGTGTCTAGAAGGGTGTGGAGTAGGGAGAAGTTATTTTTGTCTAAGTAGAGTGCTTGAGGGGGTGGGTATGAGCGTTCTCCAAGAGAGTGATAGTTTTGTATGACAGAACTACATGTTGCAAAAAAATGACAACAAACGATTGCTGCTCCAAAAGTGTTCCCTACCATCTTTTGATGTCTAAACTAGTGTAAGATCCTAGTTTACATGTTATATGAGCAATCTACCATTTGTCTTTTAGCTAAGAAGCTGAATATTCTGGTTTTGGACATAGATCCTTAGCATATGAATGCTAAATGCTTGTTCCTTTCTCACATACAGGGAGAGAGAGAGAGAGAGAGAGAGAGAGAGAGAGAGAGAGAGAGAGAGAGAGAGAGAGAGAGAGAGAGAGAGAATTTGTGTCATAGGCATAAGCCTAGCACCCATAGGCACAATTGCTATGATTTATAGCTGGTTCTACTTAGGAACCTCGAATTGCACAAGCATGCTAGTGTGAGCATGGGGTTCCAAACGAAATCAGCAAAATCCATTTGGTTTCACTTTGTAGCAACAATCTAAAAACTTTTAAGACTTTATTACTATTTTTCAGGGTATTTTAGAAATAAAATTGCCGTTAGAGCCGGTTACCAATTGTATGATGGCATTATTAAAGAGCTAATTACTACCTATTTATCAAGGTGATGAGGTATCAGAGTGGTTGGGCTTGTGAAAAATGTATGCATTGGTAACTGGTTTCCATTTAGATTGAGAAAGCGTTAAAGTTGCTATAACGGTCTTGATCTAAAGAAATTGGATCTGGATCATTGTAAAAGTTCTTGATAGCTAAAAGGAAACTAGCACTGATGTTGAACTACATCCTATTTGTGCCTACGAAAAAAGCTAGTGGATTCTACAAAAGAATGTGATCCACATCTTTTAGAGTTCAAGGCTCTCCCCATGGATTGCATGATGTCCATCAGTGACTTTTGCCCAAGTTCATTCACCTACATCTTGTTCATACTCACCCCTACTAATTTACTCAGGTCCTGATACTTTGTCCTAAGCTCATTGTAGCTTTTCTCCAATTCCAAGAGCTCTTCTACCCTTTTCGCCATCTCAAAACTCTCTTGTCCTTTCAAGAAAACTAAGCGTCTGTAATGACAACACTTGTATTTTAGTACTTCAACTGCCTTCTCACCATCTGTCTTCACCTTGTTCAGTTCAGATCTCAGTTCCGTAACTTGATCTTTTAATTTTGATTCTTCTAGCTTCAATTCTCTAATATTATGGTACATTTGCTGAACTTCCACAAGAGGTTCTATGCACAGATCAAGCGCAATTGATAAAGAAGGAATTGACGGATAACCATTTGACCTGCGTGGTGATATATTGGTGGCAAATTTTGGTGTAACCTTTTTCCGTTTACCAGGCAGCTCTATATCGATGATAGAATGCTGCATCTTACCTCTTTCAGCTCTCCAAAATTTATTTGTAGGCTCACATTTTCTCAATTGATCAAGTATTGCAACTCGTAGCACTCGTTCACACATAAGTAGCTCATCCTTTCCCTGAGCTTTAATCCAAGATGCAAAGCTCCTCCTAATTAGCTCTTGAGCCCAATTCATCTTCTTGTGCTCCTTGAGTTCCAAATAGATTGCATCCAATAGGTCCCGGGCTTCTGCAGAGGACGACGAGTCAAGTGTATTTACAGCCAATTCATGCATAAACTCAACCCTTTTCTTCAGGTCATCAGTCAATAAAGAGGGCTCCTTTTGATGGTAACAATTATTCTGAACTTCTGCGTTCTCACGCTTTGCAAAGCACCCTCTAATCACGTCTCCTTCAGAGCTGATGCCAAGCATTTTCCCAACAATCTCTGCAGATAAATGAAGCGGAATCTGATCTAGCACTACCAAATTTACTTCCTCATCCAACATCGAGATCATTTTCCCTGTGAAACATGAGGCAAAAAAAAGAGCTTTCAAATTTGCTACTCGTCCACAATCGTACCTGTCCGAGACCCTTTGCTTTTTGTTCTTGCTTTGTACTCCTCCACGCTTGCACCTGTCCGAACCCCTTCGCATTTGGTTCTTGGATGGCTTCTGCTTCTTACCACATTGGCTCTGTGCAAGCTTAGACTGTGCAAGCTTGACTGTCCTGTTCGTCATGAAGCTGTACAAATAGCTATATTTTATCTATCCAGATATGCTGCTCCTGCTTCACCTGCTGTCGTCCATCTCCAGTTCCTGCAAGAGCAACTGGGTCGTCGGATAATGACTTTGCTAGAGTAGGGGATGGTGTGGCTATACAAATCTTACAGCCATACAGTCCTGAACATATGTCATCCTTCACATCAACAGATTTTGGCACACTGTTTTCCTCCACCTCTAACTCAAATGCATGGCCATTTTTTTCCAGCTCGGAGCAAATAAGGCACACAGCATATGCAGCAAGCAACTTCCATGGAATCCTTCCAGCAGATCGTCTGACAGAGGTGATCCAAGCCCTCCTTTTCAGCAACCCATTCAGGTATCATCAAAGCACACTGTGACGACAGCTTCAGCAATTCATCAAGCTGCCTTCATTGACTTATGGCAACTTTCTAGCCAAAGGGGGAATGAGATCAGTCCATAAAGGTATTCTTCCATATGGGTTTAGGCTCTTTGTATACGAATTTATTTGCAAACGCTTTCTGGATTCACATTTGTATGGTTGGTAGTCATATCCACGCTTATCACTTCAAATAGGGTGTTGGGTTTAGTGTATGCTAGAGTTACATTGGTCTCTAGTTTTTGTTTTAAATTGTGAAAATATGATCCTTGCCAAGGCCCGTTCTTTGTCTATCTCTCCCTTATTTACCGTGAGCGAGATTGACCAGAGCAAAACCTTGATGGACCTCCCTGTGTACCATATGGACGATATTGCATTCTTGTCCGTTAGCAACATCGGATCTCAGAGAAGATGAGATATTATCTCTTATGTCAAGGATGATTTTTGAATTTAATGATTTTATTGACTTTGATGATGACGACCTCATAGATGACATCGACTATGAGGACCAAGTAGAATGGGCAAGTGGCACAGATGCCCTTCAAAGAATGCTATCTGAGAGCAGGGCATATGAGGCTAATATGCCGAGTGAGGAGGAGTTTTTGGCTTTTCAGAAAAAGTATCCGCCACCTCCCATATATACTATTCCAGCTGACCAGCAATCGACCATTATTGCTGGTCACAATTTAGAAGTTGCTGGTGTGATCCAAGCTGACGAGGAGGATTTGGTAAGTACACCTTCTCACAAAAATCATTTACTATTTAACGTGTAACTGATGATTGATCTGCTAGTTTGACTAACACTTGATTATGTGTTGTAGGAAATCGTTGAAGTTGATGCCTTTGCCAGCAGGCATGGAGGATTGAGAGAGAGACAAGGCGGGAGACAGAAGGATGCCTCATTGGCTCATTACTAGAAATATTTTGTAAATAACGAAATTTGTGTTATTCATGAAAGGTTTTTTGTGAATACGAAAACCTTAATCATGGCCATCAAGGCCCTATCTTATTTTGCCCAGGGGCATAAATATCCAAAAAATACATATAGAATCATTTTTGTCAAAAGAGATGTTGCTCTTAAAGTGTTCAATTACGTGCCAGAAAATGTTCCTATGAGATCATCTGCTCTGGCAATTCTATCAGGATATATAGATCCGAGCAAAAGGCAATCCACTCGATTTTTGGATCCGTACGATTGGAAAAAGTTCGTTCATGACAACATAGCAAAAATTGTCCTTATAGACAATGCAAAAACATGATTGTACTCTTTCCATTTAATGTAAATGAAATTTGAAAAAAATTTATCACATACGTTTGATCTTTATTGAATGCCATCAATCTAGTTTTGGCTTATAAATTTACATGCTTTTTTGAATATCTGATATTCAGTTGATCTTGTTGTGTATCAAACTTGAGCTCGTCTATAAAACCATTGGAATAGCTGAATGATGTAACTATTTTTTGAGGATGTTCCACCATGTTGTGTATTTCGATGAAATGTTGCTCTTGCCTACCAGTGTGAATTCTCCATTCCTTGTGAGGACCATATACTCAAACTGCCATACTTTTTTGCAAAAAGTGATGCATGATGCCTTAGTATGTGCTACAATATCAAAGATTTATGCATTGGTTAGAAAAATATCCATTGGTTAGAATCTATCAAGCAAGTTATACCAAAATTATAAAATTGTAAGACATTGTTCAAATGTATCTTAACATGTAGTGGGTGATGTGATCTGAGCCCCAAGCCACCCGAACTGCATCTACAAGATCGATTACCTTACCGACCTCGTTCATCAAAGCCTCAGTGACCTTGGACTTGATTCAAGAATATTGATTATTGTCCAATAAAGACTTTGTGGACTTGGTTGTTAATACCAAACTCAGTGATTTTCCGATCATGTCATTATTCCTCAGATGCTCATTTGCAACCAATTCTGATCTGCAAATGATTATGAAAATCAAGAAACCCGAATAGGCCACATAATAAATGTCATTCTACTTCACAAAACAAAAGTAAAACTGATTCAAACCCATGTAAGATAGTAATGTCAATGGTAACTTTAAAACACACTCTCCAACACATGAGTGGTGTGTGTGTTTTTGAACCTAACAAATCTAAACAAAATTGCACATTATCATTACAATACCAAACATACGAATATTAAAGTAAATCAAATCTGTATAGAGTCATCACAGTCAAAGATATCATATTGACCAAACCTAACAACCAGCAGAAGCTCCGAGTTGAGGAGAATATGCTCACCTGCTTCCATCCACAACAGCAACCATGTTAGAACAAGGACATTATTGTGGGAACTACATGTGTCTACACATACTCTCAGTTGTTATCCACGTCACAACAAGTAGTCATTGCCAAGCTAGGTGACTCTAATTTTATCCATATCATGAGTAAAAAGTCAGACATTGTTTCATCTTTACTCAAAGTTACAAAATTATAAGGTTAATAGTGTATAATCAGTGCTTGAAAGTCAACAATTACAAAAGTACGACTAAAATAGACAATTACATCCAGACTAGTTTTAAAGTAGAGTTCAAACCTATTTGTCATTACCCTTTTCAAAATGCTTATCGGAACACCATCCCTTTTTCTAAGTAACAACTTAGAAAAATGTTTATTGCACTGTCAATTTCAAATTGTCGGGGCATTACCATTCACAAATAAGTATATATAGACTTTAACAAACAAAAAATCCATCATACCATTTATATTAGAAATAGTCAAAGTTTAACCAAAGGTTTAAACAAAAAGCAGTACATTTCAAAGAAAACCTGAAAGTTAAACATCAACGAGTGGTAAATTCATGACACTTCAACTCTTCATACTTGTTAGTAGCAACAACCATATTGAGGGGATTAGAAGACTGTTCACACAAATTTTTTCATTGTTAACATTCAGAGTGTTGTACAAAGTCTGATCAAAAGAACTCAAAACAAATCGTTCATTGTGATCATAATGATTGAAACAAGCAAGTAAATCAAGAGAGCATTTTTTAATTAGATGTGTGTGTGTGTGTGTGTGTGTGTGTGTGATCCCGCCAACCGTTCCACGGAACAAGATAACCACACTAGGTGATGCAGCAAGTATAGCTAGTGTGGTTATACCTACTACACACCTGAAACAACATAGGATGCTGAAATAAGAACCATGTGAAGACAATCATCTCAGGGGACAAGTTTCAAATATAAGTCTCCCTATGGAAGATTTTTTCGTTGACAAGTATTCCCATTCAGGAATGTCAACAGATACTTACATTTTCTCAAAACCATAATGTCAAGTATATCTTGAGAATTCTAAACAGCATCCCAGAATTGATATAAGCAATCAGGATATGAAAATAGTTTATCCAAGCCTACTTTCGAACTAGACCGCAATACTTGCCAAATTTAACACCAGTCTAGAAGTAACATAACTGCATGAGAAGGAAAAGTCTTATAATCATAATGTAAGCAAGCCGTATGGTTATAAAACCAAGTAATTGAAACTTGTCAACGAGCTTAATTAGTCCAATACCGGTTATAATGCCTCATGTAGTAAGGGACAAGACAATAAAAGATAAAGTGCATACCAGAGTAGGATAGTAATGTCATATGTACATTTGAGACATTGACAAACCAGTATTGATGGCGAAATGCTACTAGGCAAATCTAGCCAAGTATGGTTGAATATTCAAGAGGAATCCTATCCAACACAAGAGTTGTGTGTGTTTGTACCTAACAAATCTAAACACAACTGAACATAATCGCCACTATACAACACATACGAATCTTAAAGTCAATCAAATTTATATAGTGTCATGTCATCATACTAAAAAGACAACCATATTTTCTCAAGGATGATGCCATCAAATATGTCTTAAGATTTTTACCATGGCTATTCAAGACATCATGGATTATAAACAGCTTAAATTTTTCAAAAAGAATGATCTCACTCACCATTTTTTTTTTTTAAATTTGACGTCTCAGAACAAATTTAATTCTACTTTTCTAAAATTAGACTTGGCACTAAATGTTATTTGTAGGTAGCCTTGGGATTTTGTATTTCTATTTGCCTTTAACGCTTTTTGAAATAAGAACATTGTGGTATTATACCACAAAGGCCTTGCCATAACAGTGAAATTGTTGGAGTGAAAAAAAAAAGTTACTAAATAATTTTTTTTTTCTTGGAGATTCAGACAAATGCATTTATCAATCTTTTTGCTAAAGATGTAAGTATCGGTAAGTTAACTTTTTGTGATGATTTATTTGTTTTTCTTTTTTATCGTTTTAAGTTGCTAGAGCTGACACTATTACAATCACTACCACAAAAGTAGTTGAAGTTTTTACAATTATAGAAAGGTGGCTATATTGAGATTTAAAAAGATAAAGATCTGTGTACCAATATTCATGATTATTCACAATAATCACAAGTATTCATAATAATTATGATCAATATTCACAATAATCATGATAAGTGTTCAAGAGTATTCACAATAATCACGATCATTTCATGACATTCGTTATTCAGTATTTATGATTTTTGATAATCGTCGCTAACCATCAATCACAAAGTCTTCGAGACGCATCAATGAAAAGTCGATCAATTCCTCGTCCAATATATGGAAGAAATTTTGTATACATCTTGCAAAAGAAAACACTAACAGAAACAATAGAAATATATTGTCAAAAAAAAAAAAATGGGTGACCACCAACATGTGTACGATACGATGTGCACAATCGATATGCCATACAAGGCATGCATATTTAGACATAAAACTGATATCGTTTCAAAGCCAATGAACTTCGAGCTTTTTAGTCATATACACAAGTACCTAACACTGGTCAAAATCATGGAGCAAGAATATAATGCTCAGATAAACTGACAATACTTATGCATGTTAATATGGTGCTCAAATATCAGCTAGTTAGCCTAAAAAACAATCCTATACCCTCAATCGTGCATAACTAATCATGCCATATGTCACACACTCAATAAAATCAGTGTTTACGCGAGCATGTGATAATCTTCATAAATAGTTGAGAGAGAGAGAGAGAGAGAGAGAGAGAGAGAGAGAGAGAGAGAGAGAGAGAGAGAGAGAGAGAGAGAGAGAGAGAGAGAGAGATGATAATTTTGGTGGATGGGTACAAGTAGTGCTATTTTGAAATCCATCTCCTATGAGACATTTTTCATGGGAGTAATTGTATGAGCCTGGAGAATTTCTACATTTCGCATTTTTTGCACAATTATTCAAACTGGCATATGCACATTCATCCACATCTGTAGGTCCTAAACAAGAACAAATTGTAGAGAGATCAAAAATAATTTATTAGAATGGTGTGACTTTTGATAACATTAAGACATTCAATTACCTTCATCAAATGGAGCTTCAATATGAAAAGTTTTATGAAGCAGCCGAAAATCCTTAAGACTTCTAAATCTGCTTAATCTTGACAAAACATGTGAGATTAAAGTTCCACATTCAAGTTCCTATGGGCCATTATAAACCTAGAAAAGAGAAATCTTGAATTTCATCTACAACATCCAAAGGAATATAAATTACATGCCAATGAGAAAAATTGCATCATTTTCAAATGGAAACCCTTTGCTAGTTTAACAATGACCTGATGATTTTACCGGAGCTTATCATGTAAGGGCCGTCAGAATCAAGCACTAAGCTTGCACTCCCATGCCCGAACAGCTCTCATTTGGGCTAGGGTTGGTGGCATGGCTTTCATTTTTGTTGCATTGATGATTAGATATGTGGAATTGACCTCAGTAACCTGAACCAATTGAAAGGAATGGCCTGAGCCAAGTGGATATTCTAAGTTTCCTTGTGCAAGTGTGATGTTTAATTCAATACAATTCAATTCATATTTAGGAGTCCGTGCACATTCAGAGGAAAGGCCAAAATGGGTAGGGAATTGGTACTCTTCCACAAGTCACATTATCACATCCATGAGAACAATTAGATGTTGGTGCTGGCGTTGGAGGCAATTTTGCTGTGATTAGTGGGTCTCGATGCACTGAAAACAAATTTGCAGGTCTGAAATGGGTTGTCCTTTGAAATGGACTACCGAGGAGGATTCATCAACATAATTGAACCAATCATTGGTTGGATGGAATCGCATGCCTTTAAGCTTAGTAAGATATAAAGAGTAATAAATATTTGCATGGACAGTAACTTGTTTGGAACAAAAGATATTGAGGTCAGCATCAAACGACTAGCACATGCTAAAGCTAGAATCAGTACTTCCCTTGATGAATATGCTAATTTGAGTTTTCTTCCTATGTCCATACTGCTCTTGTACGTATTTTCTCTATAGTTATGTGAATGCTAATTCAGAATACTGTAAACTCACCTTTCCCTACAACAAAAGAACTAATGTTTTGCTAATTTATGTGTTATTTGTAAAGCCTTCAAGATCCCTTGTTTGTCAGGACATTCATTTCCAGCCGATTCAGCCAGAGCAAGTCCTTTGCTTCAATCACTTTTTTTTTTCCACTGGTACAGAGGAATGGGCAGAATGACAAAGATGCACAAAGGAATCAAATGGTAGCATGCTTGATCGATGGTAAGATGACCCTCGGTGCCCACACCAGCAAATCTCTTTTCAGCAAACAATTCGCATGTGAAAGCAGTTGCAGACCACATTAGAAAATACCTGATTTGATTACATTTTTAGAAAGCATTGAACTGATAATCTAGCCAATACACACATATATTGCACAGCAAGACACTACAATCTGAACTATACCAAAATATTGCTACCCATGGATGGATGCATGGCCTGCAATTCGATATATAGACTATTGGTTCCAGTTACCACAATGTACAGGAAAACAATACCCGGATGCACAAACTCCCCAAGGTGCTTCTGATCCCCATCAATGATCAAGTGAGGTAGGCCATTAGTGTCAGCATGAACTTTTTGTTTTACTTCATGCATGCAAATGACAACTATATATCATATTTTAGCATATGAAATGAAAGACTCTCATTTGCATGTGAATATCAAATAAAAGATTCTCTCTTTTGCATGAGGCACCTTTCGTGCATGGAGGATATCTTAAGCAAAAAACACTGCATTCTCTTGTTATTAGACATGCATACATGATCCCCATGAGTTACATGTTGGGTAAATGAGCCCTTATCCAAGGTCCAAGACTCAAAAGTTGAGACCACCACCATGTTTTATCCTCATTAACTTTCTTCTAAACTCCATTGACCAACCTCAACACATAGTATTACCTTTGCAAGGCAAGGCCAACAAGGCCAAAAATTAGTCAAAAGTTTGAAAGCTCTTTGAGAGCTTTAGGGCTTGGCTTCTAGACTTGAAAAATGAATGACAGACTCTTTTCTCTTCAAAGAGTGAGACAACGATGTCTCTTTTTTCCCGTTTATTGTATCATTGCGATGCCTTTGATTCGGGGAAAAACAAAAATCAGCCTATACATGGGAATTTTAAAAAACCTTAGAGCCATGTCCACTTGTAGAAAAAGTGAAAAATCCATTCCTCACATCTTGTTTTGTGATTTTCAAGGGTGACATGTACTTCTTTGTACTACTAGATTTCATGAATTAGTTCATGATTTTGTGATAAACATTTATTATTAATTATAATATTAATGAGTTTAGTAATAAGGATTCTAGAAACAAATTTGACTTGTTTTTTTGTTCTCTACATTGAAATGAAAAATTTGAATCTTTTTAAGAAATGATCATTTTCATGCCCCCCGTCTCCTTGATTCTTAAAACTATGAAATTTACTATGTTATTTGGCTTACCTAGGAAGTGATGTTTATTCCATTCAAAGTTCCATCTTGACATTTACTACAAGTCAAAAAGTATGCATCCTTTAACAATCTTGTATACTATGGATACGTTCTCATGAACCAATTAGCAAGAGAAGCTATAGAAATGAACCAATTAGCAAGAGAAGCTATAGAAATATTCTTATCAATCGTATCATCAGTTGACTTAGGACGTACATTATAGCTAAGTATTATAGTGTCATGATTAATGAATCAAAAGATTCAATTGTTGATAATCAATTTATTCGGTAGAATCATTCATTATATAATTTATTTTTGGTTTAAATGACGCTAGTAAAATATTCAAATAAAATCATGTGGCTTTAAGAAAAATGTCTATGGATGCTTGTTTTGGTGTTTGTTTGTCTTTACTTCAAGATCTTATTTTTGGCTAGGACAGTACATTTTATATGATTGGCTCAAGTGTTGGAGCATCATCGTTTTTCCAAAAAGGATTGTTTTGACAATAATAGGTTTTATCTTTGTGTTTCAATTGTTGTGAATAAAGAAGTGCATTATGCATATAGAAGAATTTACGTGTATCGTTGCTAGAAATTCTTCTAATAGGAATAAAGCAATTATGCTTGAAGGAAAATCATGTGTTGTGATTATAGATTACAACCCATTTTAACAAAATTTATCTCATTAGTATAAAAAAGGATTTTCATATATTTCGTAACGTAATATAAGTTTTTTTGTTTTATCTAACAAGAATAATGCACTTACCTTGGCAGAAAGATTTTAAGTGTTGTGGATATAGATTGGAATCTATCCAACAAACATGTGTTCTCCATAATAGTGTGCAAAAAACTTGCTAGTGCTTTCAATTTTGTTGCTTCACAATTATCTCCTCTTATTGGAAGATTATCCACTCCCTCCATGGTCCCACTGACTTGAATAGAATCTACTACACACACTCAATTTGTCTAAGATTAAATTGATCCTTGAAATTAGTTATTGTCAGACTTAATTTCGCTACGTGCGTATTGAATTTGCAAGCCCAACTACATCATTAGATTAATCCTCGTGTCTTTTTCTATAAGTTGATTAGACTATTTTACCTTCAGTTTTATTCATAAATTGTGGAAAGTCTAGACATTGTCATTCTTTTGTTTTTGTTTTGTAACTTGTCTATCTAATTGATTTGTTCGCTATTTAATTTCTTGTATAGGAGACATTGATGTGATTCCATTCACACCTTAGCATCAAAAAATTTAGCTCCTTGGTGCATTGTGATCTCACACTTCACACAATTTTTTGTGATTCTAAATTTCCAACAAATAATAGCAAGGCAGACAATGACAAGACAGAGAGTGGGAAGGAATATAAAATTGAGGGCAATATAATAGAAGCCTGGTGACAGTGGAATTTCCTCAACTTGAGCCATAGCGCTCATGTGGTCTACTTGTAAGCCAGTCAAATGGTACAAGTGAATTAGTAAAAAGTGTAGTAGACCCTTTCTGAGAGCACGAGTTTGTTGATACTTTTTATTGTCAAACTAGAAATTGAGTGTGAGTTAATTGGTTTGACGGTGTGCTTGAGAGTGAGTCAAGTATGAAGGAGCACAAAAATGCATGATATCTTTATGGACACTCAAGCACATCGCTATAGATATTTTTGCAATTCATATGTGATTGTGATATGATCTTCATAGTGCACTAGATTCCATTATCTAGAAATGTCAACAATCTAACACTATCCAAAATCATAGACATACATCAAACATTGAAACATTAGCATTCACTATAACACAGACATAGTAGACAGGGGATGGTGTCAAATACTCATACATCAATCACCAAAACAAACCAAAAAATATAAGATGTTTGATGTCATAACAAGAACAAAATTTTAGAAAAACTAAAATTGTATCTCAAATCTATATAAGCTCCATATAAAAAGTACAAAAATGTGATCTAATACTAATAACAATTCTATATCTAAAACTTCGTATGAACACTTTTTTTGTTGGTAGGCACATGAATCTAAACTCGCATGGCTTATGGTTGTGAAAAGCACATTTTCCTATTGCTTTATCTCAAAGTGGGTCAAAAGGCCCAAAATCCATCAAATGCAATACTTTTATATATTCCAATTATGGTTTGATCAATTACTATAGCTATTGGTCAATACCCTAAATTCGCACTTTAGTTTCGCAAGCTTATTTATTGAGTTTAGCTTAGAGCCTACTCAAGCACATTTCGTTATCATATTTATATGTATAGTCACTAATGAGTGAACTATATAGCTTATCACTATGAATACTAGTCAACCTATTACTATGAAATTTGGCCTTCAAAATTGAAAAGGTTGTGCTTGGATATGGAGTAAATGTCACATAGAATATGAAATAGATGATATTGCAAATTAGAATCGCCTCCATAGTAATGATGACAACAAGCCGATCTTAAATTGTTGTAACTAAGGCTAAGCTTAGAAGAATGCTACAGCTTCAAATGAGGAGGCATCATGCCAATTATCTAGCTAGTAGGGGGTCTAACAAGTTAAGGATAGGAGCCAAGAAAATTGAGCAAGCATATCATAATACCAAGTTACTAGAAATATCACTAAATCACATTATTGTAGTGCTAACAAGGCTGAAGAAGTAGGTTCATTCAGTCTTTTACAAAACACAAACAGACAAAGTGTGAGAGACCCAATGCTTGATGTGGGCCAATAAAGGGCTTATAGCTTAGCTAAGCTTGCATAACAAAATTCTACTAAAGGACCTACTTAGATATGCAAATTAGGATAGGTAACAAGGTTAGTGAAACATTGATCCACAAGTTGAAGTCCCACGAAACTCTCAAAAGTTTTATGATACACAATAATATGTACGATACAAAGGCGATCAAGTACGTAAGAGTTCGAAAATAATCAACTCAAATTTGTCTACTTTCTTGGCATTGTCCCTAGTTTTTATAACCTTTGAAGGACCTTGTGGTGCAATTTCCTCTCCTGCTGGTTTATCCAATTTTCCTAAAGTCCTATCGTTTGTGAACATAATTTCACCAAATTGAACACTAGAACAATTTGTTGAACCTGGAATCAGAAGTTGGTTCTAATAAAAATGGTCTGTGAATCCACAGGACTATCTTCTTATATCAATTGCCCTCAAAAGTGGAATAATCAAAAATGAAAAAAAAAATATAGATGGCCATAGGAGAGCAATGTCAATACATTCACCCTTTGTGATATCCAAGGTATTACTTTTCCCCAGATCCTGTCCTGTAGTGTAGTCACCATGACCATAACATGATTGTGAACAAAGAATGGGATTTCTCTTTTCGGATAATACCCTTTGAACATATGAATTCTCTACTAAACTATCTTTAAGTAGAAGAATTGCCAAGTCTTTGTAAAGAAAATATATATCTTCCTTAACTTTTTTGAAGTCCAATGTGCAGGACCTGTACAGTATGAATTCTAAAATTCAAGGGTACAGAAGCAGGATCTTAATCCCATGGTAATAATGAACAGAAATTAGGAGGATCACAAAGTACTTTTTCAAGCAAGTTCATAGTGCACTTGACCCACAAGATACTTGTTCAGATCCACAGTTTTCTGTGTATCCTACAAGAAATGCATTCAAAAGATCAAAATGCACCTTGAGACATTCCTTTTGATATCATTTATAGTATTCATGTTAGAGACATTCAAACTCGAGCTGAATTTGTTAGGATTCAGAAAGCCACCTTTTCTTGAAAATCGAACCAGGCCAACTTCACTTTTGTTGGAGCATTTTCTAGGCAGATCAATCTTTTGCAGTATCCCTAGCAATCAATAAAATAGAAGCAAAAACATACCTTGCAGAACAATTAACAAGCCAGAGAAAATTAGTGCCTGAAACATACAATCACCCCCTGTGAAATGTCTTGTATACCAAAGCATAAAAGTCATGTCCTTGAGATTTTCCTATATCAACACAAGTATCTGACTTGAGCATTCACATAAGTGAGCATAGAGTCTAGAATGGCAAGCTGAAGAGATGACACTATCCAGTTTGGTTACAGGGTGCCCTGCAAAATCTTGTAGCTGTCTTGAAGAAAAGTATTTCCATTCTTTTTAATTTGTCTTATTATGAATACAGAGTGCATGAATACAAGAAGGATATTACTGGCTTATGGCAAAATTTTCAATGGGATTGAGTAAAGGGATGGCATTTATACATAGTGCAAGTAACATTCACGATGGCGACTAGAAAGACAATGCGACTTTTTGCTAACCCTCCAGCAAGATAGCGGGAGAGCTCATATATTAACAGTATAGCAAAACTTGAATTTCACCGAACGAAAGAGTGAGTGGCTAAGGGAGAGTGGGGGTAAGACTTGGGTGAATGGCCTGCAGTTCACCACATTTGCTGATCACCACTGGTTTGATAGGGCGATCCCAAACATTGCGGGCATTTGCTGCTCGATCATCACCAAGAAGCTCGGCGATCTCATTGAATTGCCGAACCCGTTCGCTGGGCTTGTAAGTTGGCAAAGCTGACAAACTTGCCACCACATCCATACCTATATCCATGAATTCCTTTCAGATAAACACCTAGGATTCATTGTTGATGAAAGTGTAACTGCTTACATTAGCTTGCATTGCAGAGAAACTACAAATTCAGGCAAAATAAGTCAAGTGAAAGCTCAAATCACCTTCAAGAACTGTCCCAAACACTATGTTGCCATTGTCCAACTGAGGAACTGGTCCAGGACCTAAATTCACCCTAGTATGAAGTCAGAAACTGGTAACGAAGAATAACAGAAGATTTATCACCAAAATGTTGACAATCGATGCAGCTCCAGAGATGATTATGCAAGAGAGTGGTAACAATTCTATGGCACACCCATTTCAGAAAACTGACATAAGTTAAACACGGGCAGCAGACAGAATGGGAAAATAAAGGAAAGAAAGGTCCAGGGGGAGGAGATGACAACTGACCTGTGGTGATGAGAAACTCCACATTCCGATAGTCACTACGCAGCTTAACACTATCCTCATCATCATTCTCTGCCAGGCATAGCGAAACTGTGCCAGGCCTAATGTGTTTCAGCTTGAAGGCACTGGGGTTTATGGTTTCCAGGTTTCTATCCATATTTGTGGGCGGAGGCACCTCACCTCTCTCCTTTAGCCCTTGCCTTCCTGCCTGAATGTACTGCCCCTGCATAACTTTGTGGAAGGTTGTTCCCTGGTATGTGGATCCGGCCTTACCTGTGCACATTGCCTTGAAATTTCTGACTGTCTGAGGAACCTGCTTCCCATATAGCCCAAGCACAATCCGACCCAAAGGATCTGCTTCTTTGCAAATGGATGAAGCATTGGAGCGAGTTAGCGGTGGGCATAGACTGATATCAAAGAAGACCTTATCAGTGATGGTGGTGTCAGGATCTCCACTTTCAGGTGCCTGAGGTTCTGCTTCCTCTGCCCCGGCATTTGCCTCAGACAAGGCAATTGCCGTGATTCCTATTATTAGTAAGCTTCTTCTGCCAGCAGATGGAAGCAGAAAATCACGACTATCAGTATCAGACAAACCAGTGGCTGTACTCTGTACTTTGCAGGAAAGATGAGACAAATGTTCAGAAGCATTCCCAGCATTATGGGCAGCTCTCACTATTATCCTGTCATCACTGTTTCTGTCAGAACTATTGTGGATCGATAATCGCCTGCTGGAGTTTTTGATACCATGATGCTCAGCAAATATGGGCTGTCGGCAAGGGATCAGATTTCTGCAGCAAAAACCTGTAACGGATAAAGACTGCTCCATCCGCAGTCACAGCCCTCGCATTTCAGGGATTGCAGCTTACAAAGTGTAGGAGCATCACACTTACGAGCTTTACATCTCCAGGCAGACGAGTCTCACTTGCTAGGCTGAGAAACTACTAATCCTACGCCCATTCTATGAGGATCGCCATCGCTGCTTGAATTTGCAACGCACTCCTCTTCTCTTCTCTTCTCTTCTTTTCTTTTCTTTTTCTCGTCTTCGCTGTAGAACGAGGATAGAGAAGAGAGTGAGAGCGGGTGGTTTGGAAGCATTCCCTTTGCCTTTAGAGGCCTCGGCCTTGGCCCTTGCCAATTCCTTAGCCTCCAACCGTTGGGGCTCCAACAAACACACACACACACATGTGGTGCCTTGGGGCTGGTAACGATGGGGGGGGGGCCTCGCATCTAGCGAGCACGGTGCTCCTTTGGCCATCCTGACCACAAGTTTTTTTTTTTTTTTTAAATTGTTTGCCCGGACGCCACGTGTCCAAGCAGCCAATCTTTGTCCCATAAGCATTCATGTGAGACTATGGGAAGGGGATATATAGACAAACTCCCCCTCGTCTCACATGTGTGTGTGTGAGAGGCCCGCTGCCCGGGCGCCTCGGCCTGCAGCTGCCAAGTGCCCGGCGTGGCAGCGTGCCCGCCCGCCCGGGACCCGCCCTGGTGCCACCCGACAAAATCAGGCACCCATTGATTTTCGACGGGCACCATTTATTTTATTTTTTTTTAAATTGGCTGCCTGAACACCATTTGTCCAGGCAGCCAATTTATATCCCATAAGCATTATCAGCAATTTTTTAGGAGGGGATATATACATAAACTCCCCTCCTCCTTGCATGTGTGTGTGTGTGCCTGGGCGCTGGGTGCCTGCCGCCCCGTGCGGCTGCCCGGCACCATTCGCCCTGCCCGGCGTCACCTGCCCCCTGCCCGGCACCCTGCTCATGCTGCCCTGCTGCCCGGCGCCCTACTGGCGCTGCCCTGTGCCCACCCGGTGCCCCGGCGCCACGGGCGCTGCCCAGCGCCACCCGCAGGTGCCGGCTCTGGCACCGCCTGTGAAAATCAGGCGCGCCCTGATTTTTGACAAGCATCCAGCGGCTGACACGCGTCAGCCGCTGGAGAGCACCCGGGCCAAACCCCTCCCTCGTGTGGGGCGTGCCCGTAAGCCCCAGCAGGGGGGGGGGGGGCCATGTGGAGTTTGGTGCTCAAATGGTTGGTGCTCGGGCTGCCCGAACAACCGGCACCCAGTAAAATTGGCTCATGGGCGCTCGATACGTGCACGCGGTCCCAGTCGGGTGGCTCCCGGACAACGTGGGTGGTTGTCGGACAGCGCGCCATGTCTCCCGAGCAGGTCGCGAGTGGTTCCCGGGCAGCGCCCGTGGGCGCCGTACAGATGCGGCTCTCGGCCAGGCCCGCTGCCAAATCTCGCGCAGCGGCATCGGCACCCCGCTTGTGTGACAGACTGGGCTTGTTTGCATATATATGGCCCCCCAGCAAGCTCCCACAGATAATTATTGGACAATCTTTTGGTTGTCCGATGACGTGGCGCTCCAGGCAACCATTTTTGAAAAAAAATTGTGTCGCTCACAGTGCGCCAGGTCCAAACGGCCGTGTGCCTCTTAGATACGAGGCTCCAACCCCCAGCACTATGAGTGTGAGAGCGTGAGTGATGCATTCCATAATTTTAGGTTTGTAAGAGGCTTAGAGCTGGCATTTAGCTCTAGCCAATATTGTATTAGATAACGGGCCAGCATGGCCCGCTAATTGATGTTATTAGTGGGGGTGGCCTTCCATGTACGCTTAAAATACTGTATGTACGGTTTTAAATACCTTTGATGTTCTGTTCTTTCTTCTCTCGATGTTTATCAATCTTCTTCCTAGATCTAGTCATGATGGTTGTCTTCGTCTTGTTGTCTTCTCTTCGATAAGCATGATGTTATATGATTTGTAAGAATTGTAGTTCTGACTTTGAAAATACATTGGTATGGGGACAACAACAGAGTAGGAATTGATACAGTTCATTCATAGACTTGATTGTTGTTATTAGTTTGTCTCCATCGCGTGTATCTGGGTTGGAGTGAAATTATCTTTGTAGTTATGCGGCAACGAGATCAATTTCTATTCTGCTTTCTTATTTGTGATCAATTTCAGTTTGATTATCTACATGCTTTGATTCAGGACTGCCATGCATTGAGAATTTTAAGCTTTGTTTAAGGGATCATTCTACTTAGCAATGATGAATAATCGTTAACTGCATTCAGCATGTGGCCCTGAAACGCAGTTCATAAGTACATAGAAATGGCAAAAACTAGTCTATATTCTGAAGATCTGACACATTGCGGGGATAAGCTACCTAGTACTAGGGCCTCTCAAGATTCCGAGCCAATTCCATCATCTGACAACGCAGAACAGGATGGCATAATGTCAATCAGACTTGCAGATTCTAGATCAAGATCTAATCAATAGAACTTGATGAATCCTTTGATTTGGCAATCAATAACTCTTGTAGATTGATTAGTACAATCAATCATTGTCCTAAAATCAAAAAATTCACACTCAAGATGTCCTAGACTTCCTTGGAGGTCTGAGCTTTAAACTCATGGCCGGTTTGCATGTCTGAGATGTTGAGGATTGTGAAAGATTTCAGATCCTTAAGATCCAATCTACTTGAATGATCTTTGGTTAGAAAGAGAAATACACTACCAATTTCACCAATGTAGAAAAATCAGCATCTACACACAATTTGAGATGCAAACACTAATAGAACTTGATCAAACTTGAATGAAATGATTATGTACTGTTGTTGTCCGTACAAAACCAGCAAGCTACTGTATTTCACACGTGTGGATCCAAAAATAGCATATATAGATCATTCTACACATAGAATTGCAAGCAATCACCAAGATAGTGCACCAATGGATAGTAGAACCCAAGAGAACCATGTATAAGCATGAAATGAGATAGAGAAGAGAGAAGATGACTCTCTCCACAAGTTACATCCTTTTATAGCAGGTCCGAACCCTATTTGGCCACTTGGCTTTCCCACCAAAATGCTAACCCTACCAATTTTGGGTCTAGATTCAATGTACCCAACTTATTTAAATTGAATCTACTCAAACTCGCATTCTATCTTTCCCACAGTTTCAAAAAGTATTTATTCAAATGAAATTTAGACTAATGAACTTTGAAAAGTCAACCTCTAAGTCTAAAACAAGTTTTGGCCTCAATATGCCAAATATGAAAATATTGCAAAATGTGATGAAACTAGTTGAATCTTTCACACTCCCTCTTCAACTAGTTTTAGCATAGATTTTGATAATACTCCAAGTGAAGTCCTATGCTTCATGAACAAGTCTCTTCCTAATGCTTTGGTGAAGATCTCAGCTACACATTCCCTGGAAGACACATGTTGAAGCTCCACCTCCTTTGCAATGACTCGCTCTCTCACAAAATGATATTGTATCTCAATATGCTTGCTCCTAGCATGAAAGATAGGATTGGATGCCATTCTTTGGGCTGATTGATTGTCACAAAAGATGATTGGGCTCTCTGAAAAATCCAGCAACTGAAGATCCTTGATCATCCTCTTGATCCATACCATCTCCTTTGTGCAATGTGTAAGAGCTTTGTACTCGGCCTCACTAGATGACAATGAGATAGTGGCTTGTTTCTTTGACATCCATGATATAGCTCCATCACCTATGAAAATACAATAAGAACTAATGGATTTCCTATCCATTACATCTCCAGCATAGTCCGAATCTGAAAATCCAAAAAGATTAGGTGATGATCCCTCATACAATATGCCAAGATCTCGAGTTCCAATGATGTACCTCAAAACTCGCTTTCCTAGCTTCCAATGCTCCTAGCATAGTTCTTGCCAATAGAACTTTGATCCATCATAAGAATGATCTTCTTCCTAAGAATAGATCTCCTTTCAATGATCAGGTAATGCTCAAAATAGAAACAACCATAATTGATATAGAGAATAGTGTCCACTTGGGATGCTTCACTATTTCTTACATCAATTTTACATGTAAAAATGTGACTAGAACATGAAGAATCAAATAGAATGTAAATGAAATGATTCCACCATGCTTCCAACTCTGAACTCTCTAAAAAAATACAGCAAACAAACAATAAATGTGAGTGATCAACTTTTGCTTGCATGTCCCCTCCTCCTTTGTCCTTTGTTGCCTTGTATCCACCATGATACTCCATGAATGAGCGTCCATCTTCATCTTGCCACAAGAAACCATCAAACCTTGAAAATCCATGAGTAGGTGAGTACATTAATGATGCAAATCCAGCACCACATGACTCTATAAACCAAGTAGTTTGCACTAGTCCATCTTCAAGATCTACTTGACACAAGAAAATGACCATGAATGCACCAAAAATTGACAATCTCCAAGTATTGGCACCAAGTAGCTCAACACTTAGAACTTAGCCATGGATGAATGACATAATGAACCTCCAATAGCTTCATTTCCATCAGCAAAATCAGCCAAGAATGCTAGTACAAATCCAACATCAAAACAATGCTCACCAAGGTAGCTAGTTTTACCATATCTTGACAATTTGCACACATCCACATGAAATTGCTCAAACATGAGATAGAACAAGTAAAGTAAACTTGAACAACACTTCCTTGCTGCTCCTTTGACCTTACTTGAGTCTTCAATATGCTGCAAAAACAGATCCATAACACCTTTGCCAATTACCTCTCCTTTGATGCTCTTGACTAGCTCCAAATTGCCAACTTCCCTTTTGACTAGTTGAAGCGCTTTGAGATCAACCTCTTGATCTTCAACTTGACCATCAAAGTCATTGAACAAAATTTGTTTTCCAGATCCATTACTTGATTTTACAGCAACATAACATCCATCCACTTGCATAGCTCCATGTACACAAGAAGATCCTCCAAAAGATGTTCCACTCTTCATAAGAGATCGATACTCAAGATCCATTGGTTGGATCCACTCCTCTTCTTTCCTTGCTTGATCTATACTTGTAGGGTCATCCAAAGAGGTTAGGAAAGCAACATAATTTCTAGAAACTACTTGCTTACCCTTTTGATCATATGTGAGCCTTGAAGGTACTTGTCTTTCTCTTGATGTTCTCCTTGGCTTTTGACTTGATGAAGGTCCACCATCACCACCATCCAAAGTAGGATACTTCTCATCAACATCAAGAATGTTAGATCCATCTACTTTACCATCAATCATGCTTGAAGACACCTTTGGAATGTTTCCCTCATCAAAAATGACATCTCTCCCAACAATCACTTTGTTAGTAGAAGGAATGTAAACCTTGTAGGCTTTACTCACCTCACTATATCCAACAAAAATACTTCTTCTTGAAGATGGATCCTCCTTGGTCCTATCATCAAGAGTAATGTTGACATAGCATGTGCATCCAAAGGTTCTTAGAAATTTGACACTCGGCCTCCTCTTGAATAGCATCTCAAAAGGTGTCCTTCCATCCAAAATAGCTATTGCACAAGAAATTGGCACACAACAAAGCTTGATCCCAAAATGGTTTGTCAAGATTAGCACTTAATCTCATAGCTTTAGCACTTTCACATAAAGTCCTATTCTTCCTTTCAGCCACTCCATTTTGTTGTGGGGTCCTTGATGTTGTATATTCCCTCTTGACCCCATGCTCATCACAAAAGGCCTTGAACTTGTTAGATATGTACTCACCACCATTGTCACCTCTCAAGCACTTGATCTTTGTGGAGAATTGGTTCTCCCTTGCATTCTTGAACTTGACAAAGACATCATACACTTCATCCTTGCTCTTTAGTAGATAGATCCAACAAAATCTACTAAAATCATCAATGAATGTTACATACATCTTAGCTCCACTATTGCTAATTGTAGTAAATCCATGAATATCCGAATGTACAAGTTGAAAAGGCTTTGTAGATCTAGAAATAGATCTAGTATAAGGTAGTCTATGTGACTTAGACAAAGCACAAGACTCACAAACATGCTTGTCATTACTTAAGGAACTTGGAAGACCAATCACAACCTTCTTCCTTGCCATTACCTCCAATGACTTGAAGTTGAGGTGTCCCATCCTTTTGTGCCAAACCTCTTGAATAGAAATTTGCTCCCTTGCAACACATCCAACTTGGTTAGCAATAACACAAGCATCAAGTTTGAACAACTTCCCTTGTCTTTTACCTTTTCCAATCAAGACATCCTTCCTTTTGATCAAACAAGCATCTCCATCAAACTCCACCTCGAGGCCCTTACTTAGCATTTGACTCACACTAAGCAAATTCTTGGTAATAGATGGAATAAACAAGACATCCTCCAAATGAACATTCCTATTTGTAGAGAGATAAATAAATCCCTTTGATTGTACACTCACCATCATTGGCCGTGTAGATCACCCTCTTGTCATCTCCATATGCCAACAAAGAAGTGAAGTATTCTTTGTGAAAGGTCATGTGTGAACTTGCTCCACTATCAATCCACCAAGGATCTAGATCTCGATCATTAGCAAGCATACATGAAGACATCACAAAAGCATCATCATTTGCATCTTGCACATCCAAACCATCCTCATCAAGAGTAAGATTACCTTGCTTGTCTCCTTGATCTCTCTTCTTCTTGTAGCACTCACTTGCAAAGTGTCCTTTGATGCCACAATAGAAGCACTTGAGCTTTGATCTATCCTTCTTTTTGCCACTTGAAGAAGCATCCACTTGATCTTGCCCTTTAGACCACTTGCTTTTGGTTTTGCCCTTGAATTTGCCCTTTGTGAACATAGCATCCTCTTGAAGTGTCGATGTAGATCCACCTCTTGCTTGAAGCCTATATTCCTCATTGATCAAGATCTCTTGAAGATCCATCAGACTTGACAAAGTCTTTTGAATAGCAATACTTTGAACAATGTTAGCATGAGCATCCAACAAGCCATTAAGAATCACTTGAATAAGCTCTCCTTCCTTAATGCTTTCATCTATGCAAGCTAACTCATCATTCAATGCTTTCATTCTCAAAACAAAAGTACTTGGACTTTATTCATTCTTTTGCAAACAAGAAAAGATTTGCCTTCTTAGAGTCAACACTTTAGAAGTAGACTTGGATTCATAGGGCTTCTTCAATGAATTCCAAGCTTCCAAAGATGATGTGCACTTACCAACTTCCTTGAGAAGTTCATTGGTAACATTCATCTTTATCATGTGTAGAGCCTTCTTGGCCCTCTTGTCATACCTCAATTGATCTTGTTGTGTTGCTGGTCTCTCCTCCAAACCTACAACAATATCCAAAACATCATTCATCTCAAGAGGTGACTCCATCCTCACTTTCCATAATGAATAGTTACTTGAGGTAAGCCTATCATTGGCTTCCAACATGACTCCAATTGAGGTTGCCATGTAGCAATGACCTGATCTTCTCTTTCAACCTGTTTCAATGCACAAAGCACTCCTTTGAACAACAACAAATGCTTTCAAAAGAAATCACCAAGATTTGAAACTATCTCACAAATTCTCTTCTAGCACTTATCCAAGCAAATCAACACATAGAATCATGGAATATTGATCAACCTATGATCTATCCTCAATCTAATGACTTTTGCCACTTCCTAAGATTGAAACACACTCAAATGAAGTCCAGCAACCTCACTATCTAGAGATCCAATCAAAATTAGGATTTTGACAAAATCACAAAAAATTGACTATTCCAAATCTACATGCAAATGCTGAAAATTTGATATGCAATCTATAAGCCACCACTTAGGCTGAACCAATGATCCAAAAATCGGCCAAATCCAGCATGTGAATTCAAAAAACGGAATTGAACAAGTATATTGACCTATTTAGTGTTTTGATCTACAAAAGATCCAATCTACAAAAGCAAAAAATCCGATTTTGGTGTAGAATCCTCTCTAGCATGCTCTAGACTTGATATCTTCACCAAATCATTGATAGATCTGATTTCCTCCTTCATAACCTGAAACACAAGCTCTGATACCATGTGAAAGATTTCAAATCCTTAATATCCAATCTACTTGAATGATCTTTGGTTAGAAAGAGAAATACACTACCAATTTCACCAATGTAGAAAAAATCAGCATCTACACACAATTTGAGATGCAAACACTAATAGAACTTGATCAAACTTGAATGAAATGATTATGTACTATTGCTGTCCATACAAAACCAGCAAGCTACTGTATTTCACACGTGTGGATCCAAAAATAGCAAATATAGATCATTCTACACATAGAATTGCAAGCAATCACCAAGATAGTGCACCAATGGATAGTAGAACCCAAGAGAACCATGTATAAGCATGAAACGAGATAGAGAAGAGAGAAGATGACTCTCTTCACGAGTTACATCCTTTTATAACAGGTCCAAACCCTATTTGGCCACTTGGCTTTCCCACCAAAATGCTAACCCTACCAATTTTGGGTCTATATTCAATGTACCCAACTTATTCAAATTGAATCTACTCAAACTCGCATTCTATCTTTCCCACACTTTCAAAAAGTGTTTATTCAAATGAAATTTAGACTAATGAACTTTGAAAAGTCAACCTCTAAGTCTAAAACAAGTTTTGGCCTCAATATGCCAAATATGAAAATATTGCAAAATGTGATGAAACTAATTGAATCTTTCACATCTTGATGCTTTCACCGCTTGCATAGTCTTCATCTTCATACCTATGCGTTTCATCAAAGATCACATCTTTGATAATGTGAATCTTGTTCATTACAGGATCAAAAGTTTCGTTCTTTCATCATAACCGATGAAGATACACTTGATTGCTTTGGCATCAAGTTTCTTTCGCTCCTTCTTTGGCACATGTACATGGGCCTTACATCCAATGACACAAAATTTGTCGATTTTTGGCTTTATTCTGGTAAATGCTTCTTCAGGAGTCACATTTGAAACCGCAACTGTAGGGCTCCTGTTTTGCAAGAACGTTGCCGCACTACACGCTTCCGACCAAAGTGAATCGGTCAAGCCCATTTGCTTCATCATGGAGCGCGCACTTTCCATAATAGTTCTGTTTTTCCTTTCAGCTACGCCATTACTATGCGGCATGTGTGACTGTGTGAATTGTCTTTTAATGTCGTGTTCTTTGCAAAAGTCTTCAAAATCATCAGATCTGTATTCACCCCCTCTATCAGATCTTAGCACTTTGATGCGTGCATCTAGTTGGTTCTCTACCAAAGTTTTGAACTCCTTGAAGCGAGCAAAAGCGTCAGATTTCTTCTTCAAGAAATAAATCCATGTCCTCCTAGAGTAATCATCTATGAAAGTCATAAAATAATATGCTTTCCCCAACACCATGATCTTCATTGGGCCGCACAGGTCGCTGTGAATTAGTTCCAGCTGTTTCTTAGCTCTTGCAGCTCCACCTTTCTTGAATGTCTCTCTGTGATGCTTTCCCATGATGCATCCTTCACATATTGCATGATGATCATCCTGCAATGTTGGTAACCCTATTACCATCTTCAGCTTCGCCATCAATCTCAAGCTCCCATAGTTCAAATGACCAAGTCTTTTGTGCCATAACTTGGATTGAGATGCTGTTGAGATAGCCAAACCATATTCACCTAGTTTTGCAGCATCCAATTTATAAAGGCCACAATTACTATCTCTATAACCCTTCGCCACCACTTTGTGGTTGTGGTTCGTATCCTTCATAATGCATCCATCCTTGACAAATTCAACTTTAAGATGTTGATTTGCCATTACACCAATAGAAAGCAAACTATTTTTGAGTCCAGGAACATAAAGTACATTAGGGATGTTTTTAATTTTGCCATCAGGAAATTGCACAGGTACATTGCCCACACCCTGTATCTAGCATTCCTCTCCATTGGCTTGAGTGACCTTATCCCCATCATGGATTGGTGAGAATTTTTCAAACCAATCACGTTTTTCGGTCATATGTCTTGTGGCGCCTGAGTCTATGAACCATCTGGCACCATCATCAACTTGGGATGCCAATGCCGATGAGAAAACATTTGTCTCGTCATCTTCTCCTTCATCTTCGGCAATGTTTCCTTGTTGAGTCACTTTTCCCGCCTTTATGTCTGCTTTCTTCTTATAACACTCGTGTGCCCAATGACCTGGTTTGTGGCAATAGTAACATCTTCCTTTCTTCTTCTTTTTTCCTTTTGATGATGACTCTCCTTCGTCATCATCATCCTTGGATTTCTTAGGAATCCTTTTCCATCCTTTCTGCTTGCCTTTAGCAAGCAAGGCTTGATCCTCCTGTGGGGTTTGTCTTGACTTCACCACTTCGCGACGCTGCTCTTCTTGCAACATGATTCCGTGGAAGTCTTCAAAAGTAGGAAACCTCTCCCTCGAAGCAATGCCGCTCACAAACATCTGTAGCCCTTCCGAGACACCGCTCATTGTGGTATGTACCAATTCAATATCTCTGATTGGTTCTCCAATCGCCACAAGTTGATATCTCAGCTCCTTTGTCTTGGTGAAGAAGGATCCCACTGATTCATTTTCTTCCATCCTTAATGTGTTCAATCTCGACTTCAAGAACATGGCTCGAGCTAGATTGCAAGTTTGAAATTGCATTCTAAGAGCTTCCCAAGCTCCCCTAGCCGTCATGGCATCACTTATGTGAGTGATCACATGGTCTATCACTGAAAGATTGATCAAGGATAATGCTCTCTGTGCCTTTTTATCAAAGGCCCTTATGTCACCTGGAGTGGTATTTGGTCGGACTTCAATACCTACCACGATTTTCCACAACTCATTTTCCATCAAAATGCTCCTCTTTTGAATTTCCAGATGTTGTAGTTAGAAGCCCCATCAAGTTTGCTTGCATCGCCCAAAATTGCCTCATTGATGTTTGCCATCTCCGAACTGCTTAAAACTTCACCTGTAGCCTATAAAGTGTATGCTAGAGCCAACTGTGATGTCAGAAATCAATAGTAATGACTTGCAATTTTTAGCTTACCAGGCCACCCGCCGCTCTTTCGCCAAATTGAAAGCCAAACTGGCGTCGTTTTCCAAAATGCTTCACGTCACCAACTCCCAACTTCCTGCCCAATGGATGGGTGAAATCACTTCTGGCACACTTCGAACACTTTTTCCACGGCAATCACTCTGTTTTGGTGTACCGTACTTGTAGGTACAGTCAGAGTGCCCTTCGTTTGGAGGCTATAGCCTTTCGTTTGGTCAAAATAGGCTAAAGGAGGTGAAAATAAGGGCAATTTGGGTTTTTGAACTGTTTCTTCAGTGTGAAGAAACTTCATCCTTCAAAGACTTGGGACCCAACAATTTTTTCAGTTTGAAGATTTTTAATGAAGTTGCAATGCACTTTGCACTTCAGACCCCTTCAGACTTTTTCACTTCAATCCAACGGATCCTTTAGATCCAACGACCCACCTGTTGTGAAATAACCATCGTCGATCTGTATGAATCGAGATCGGACGGCTGTCAACGCTTTTGTGCGTTGATCAAAGTCCTTCGAAGCACTGAACACTTCGGGCCGCTAGCTAATGATTAGGACTGAACGCGCGAGAGCTCCCGCGACCTCTCCTCCTCCTCTCTGTCTCTCAACGATGGAGTTTTCTCTCTCCTTCACGGGCTATGGCAGCTCCACATGGATCGAACTGGCTACCTTCCTCCTCCACGGCCAGTCGCGACCTCCCTACAGCTGAATCGCGCTACCAGGGCACCCATTCACAGCCTCTCACAGCTTTTAAAACGTCCTCCTACAAGGAGATATCTCAGATTTTGTCCCTTGAAAATATATTGAGCTTTACTCAGGCTTTCCCTGAGCTTTCCTTTGCAGCTCCTAACTGACTGAGGTCGCTCTACTGTAGGTTATCTTCTGCTCCAAACCGCTCTTCAAACGGTATTCGATTGGATTCAAACCAATCACAAACGCCAAGCAACCCTCTAGAAGAATTTTTCAGCTTCAAACTTGCTTGCTTTCTTATTCAACCAACAAATTCCCTGTCTCTGAATCTTTTTTATAGTTTTGAGCCGTTCCACGAATCTCCACAGACTCGGTTTTGTGCTTCCTAGCCAACAAACCGTTGTGAATTCGCAGCTCTCTGTCCTTGTCCAGTGATTCCAGCCACCAAGGGCTCTGATACCAAGCTAAGAAAACACAATTGAAAAACACCCGACCGGATCAATCACCACAACACAACGTCAAGTGCAACAAGAATTTAGAATTGCTCTCTTCAAACTGTATATTCAACCACTTTGTAAGTACAAAGATGAGTTCCTTAAAAACACTCAAAGGGCTCGTAAAAGAAAGATGGCCCGATAACTCTAGAACTAAGCACACGTGGTGCCGTCGAAATAAGAAAGCACTGTATAAGTTGATCATTGCTATTTTAACTATCCCTTGTCGGCATCATGGACATTATCCATTCTGATATTGGTCTTCTGCAATACAAGAACTGCTCCACGAGGTCAGTTTTGGATTCTTGTATTTTCTTCTATGATTCATTTTACACACCATCCAGTTTAGGTGGAAAATTAGAGGCGATATCATTACCCTCTTTCTCAAGCGAAGAATGGATTCCTCCAGATTCCACCATAGCAGAGAGCTTCCGACCAAGGTTTTTTATGGACATTCAAAACTGTATGAAATGTAGCACAAGTTCAAAAAACAATAGATTGCACTGGTTTTTGCCTATTGCAATTTTTGTTGATTTTTTAGCATCTGGAGGTTGCACCATGTACCAATCCAAGAATGATTTAACATTCCAGATTACATACCATCCGCAGCTGAAAGCATTGTCTTGTTGCGAAGACTGAGAAATCACAACGAAAAATTGTTAAATTATAATTCAATATAATTTTCTAAACTACATGCCATCATGCAAATAAAATATGTAAAAAGATTCTTTTCACCTTTGCATCAATGACCTCTATGTTGGTATTTACAACCAGCCCATCCGGCCTGGGCAATAGCTGCACCATCCTTTTGTACATGGATTTAACCATGGAATGGGTGGCATGCAAAGAATTCAGTGTGATGCACACAGGTGTGCAGCTTCCAATCGAATTAGGAACGTTTTCTTTTTTCCCTAAGAGTCTGTCACTTTTTTCAATTGTGACATTCCCTTTATGTAGTCCTGCATTTGATAGAACTATTTTCAACCTCCTAATTGCTGCTTTAGCCATTGACTCTGATTTATGATTCCATGCTAGTAGAATATGCAGGTAAATTAGTTTTTCAATAATATGAACCTCAGCATGCAATGTGCATATGTGAACATATTTTAATGGAATTGGCAGAACACTTTTCATATTTGGATCTTCAGCTTTTCGTGTTGGGCCAATGTTTGTTGATCGTCCCAAATTCATATTGTAGCAATCCTTCATGCAATAAAGACATGGATGCTTTGATGTTGCCCCATGAGAGACATCATACATACATTTTAATGTTTTCAAATCCCCTGGAAGGTGCCATTGAATTTGAAAGCTTCCATGGTTTTCGACTGTAAATTTCTCACTCTCCCAAATCTCTTTATAATCTCGCCATAATTTGTTCTTAAAAATATCCATGATAGTATTTTATGGTCCTCTTTCAAGACTTGTAGAGAAACAAGTAATGCATGACATGTCAATAAAAACTGGCAAGGTATTAATTGTTAATATAGATATTCTGAATGAAAATTGAAAGGTATGTCTGGAATGCCGCCAACCACCATATGTGATTTCCGATTGAACACTAAACGTTCGATCATCTGTATCTGAAATTTTGTTCATCAAAGTGACACTCACACGTTCCAACTTCTGACCCTTGATGATTTCAGATTCATCCAATTGTATTACAATAATGATCTTTCCATTTACTTGATGTTCGTCTAGTTTATAGGATCGAATAATGTATTTTAGAACATTTTCAATATCAAGGGAAATATTATTGCAATCGTTGTAATTAAGCTCACCATATTCTGATTTGTATAATTCAGTTATATGAAGTGGTTGGCCAACTACTTTGAACATTCCGTCATAATAAAAATTTCTAGCTAATCTTACCCAATATGGACACGGAAGATTAATTTTCTTCACCATCACTTGGGGAAAAGCTTCTTTAACTATTCTAAAAAAAAGTAGAATAAGCATTTCTGCTAATTCTAGATTACATCACATGCACCTTGTATCACATTCGCATCCAAGTATGATTGAACCTTAATCAAAACAGTCTCTACAATTTTATTTTTCATTTTTTCAAACCGAGCATTTTTTATAATTTCCTTTGCTGACTTTCTTGGTAAAACATGACTTAAAGATGATCCAATGCATGAACAATCTATTAAATAGTTCTTTGCCACCAAACATGATCTGCAACAAACATATGAAACTCAAATTGTGTTTAGTAAATAAATAATCCATGTTATCAAGTGCAAATCAAACTTAAATGACATATACAAATCAAATAAATAGTTTAGATGACAACATACTTGAATGCTCAGATTATTTTTTTTTTATTGCCACTATGTGTAGATAGGTCATCAATATTTGTCATCGGTACTCTCTTTATTTTCCTCTTCATCATTGCCTTATTGATAACTTTTAGATCAACAGCAGATTTTAAACTCTCGGATCGCAACTTTTCCATGGATTCTAACATTTCTTGGTTTGATCCTCGAAGAGTAGTGACAGTTGCATTCAACTCTGACATAGCATTCTTGAGTGCATCGTTTTCAGCACTAGTGTGTTGCACATAATGAAGCAATTGTTGATTTGCACGTTGCAATTGTTGATTAGCAAACTATAATTGTTGATTCAGATAAGATATGTTAAGCATTCCAATATCACGCAACCTTTGACAATATCCAAGTAATCTGCTATTTCCTTCACATACATATATGAGAAGATGAGTTACGGACTTAAAATCTGGACACAAATTGGTAGCTGGATCATTAGGATAAATTGATGCATCCACCCACAAATCTATATTCATATGATTATTCATTCTCAATTCTCTAACTATTGCTGCGACATTCTCTACAACTTTCGCATTTTTCTTAATAATTGGAGTGCATTCCATCGGAAGAGCAACATGCAAATGGAACATTGCCATTGTTAAAGCTACAATCATGTAAATGAATCTACCTACAGTAAATCAATATCAATAGATCTAGCATTCCTTACTTTTGTAATGTCTATGTCGCATTGAAAAATCGTCCCACTATAAGCATACAATGATTTCAAAAGTTTTGCCTCTCCCGCTTCAGTTTTTGCATTGAGCACACCAAGATTTTCAGTCTTAAAGCTCCAGTCCCGAATTTTAAAACGAACATGAAGAGAAGTTATTACCTTCCATGCTAAACTAACTATTGTCTGAAGTTAACCATACTAGTTAAACGTCGGGCAAGGCCGAAAACTCGAAAAACGACGACCAGAAGTTACCGGTTTGCATTCTCTCTCTACGTAGCCTCTCTCTAAAGTGAAATTTCTTAAAGGGCCCATTTTGAGCCCATATTTCCCCTAATGAAAATTCATTAAGGGTTGCTTGCATGGTGTATATGCACCTCAATGTTGGAGTTTAATCTTACTCCTACTCACGTAATTCCATCTTCCCGGCCCCTGAACCCCTTGTTTCTCTGGGGGCTACCGCCCCTCGAACCCCTTGAGCATTTATTGAAAACCAGAGCAAATAACAACCAAATAACTATTGAAAATAAGATCTATTTGTGCCCCATCTATTGCACTTCTGAGAGGCAAAACGCTGGTTGACCATTGATCCCCTAAAAAAGTTCTACCCATAAGCTATTTTTTAGAAAAAAAAAAATTAACGATTCTGGGTATAGAAATGAGTTTCTCATAAACATGGTTTTAGAAATGCATTTGGGCATCTATGCAATAGATCAAAATAAGGTAGACATCAACAAAATAGATAATAGTTACTACTGAAAGATGCATTTTGAACCAGTTTAGAGAAATTGGTTACTCATCCAGAATTCTTGGACGACTCAATAATGTGCAGAAGAAGAGTAAAAAATCTCTTCGAAGGTACAAACAAAAAGTAAAGAATCTAATTGGAAAGCTAACTGGTGTATACCTTGTCGAGATGCAGATTGAGAGGTTTTTAACAGGTTTACCACTGAAAATTGATCGATACTATAGACAAGGAGATATGACTTCTTTATCAACAGTCATAGCGAGTGCTGAGAACTATGAGAGTTCCAAGTTAGCACGTAAAAACTATTCTACTAGACGAACTCGAATGTCTAAGCATGACTCTAGTGGCAGTGAAGACGAATCTAAATTTGAATCCAGTTCAAGTTCTTCTAGTTCCAAGTCTGATTTCAGTGACTCATCAGACACAGAAGTTGATGATACAGATCGAAGGAAGAAACGAAAGTCCAAACGAAAAGAAGATAACAAAACTAGTGAGGATAAGTCTGCGACCTCTAAAGCTAGAAAACTTTGGAAGAGTAATATGACTGATCTTAATAAGAAGTTCAACAATTTGAAAGTTCAAATCTCATAAGTTGCAAAAGACTGAAAGCTTCTTCTTCAAACTTAGAACTATGGTGTACAAAATGCGTGATACCACATATTTGTATATTTACTTCAAAATAGTGATATATACTTGAAAATGAGGATATGTGCTGGACAAATATATATTATGAAGAGGCCTACATCATTTTTTGGATATAATTACTAAAGGACTTGTCTTTTACTTAAGGACAAGACCTCCTGAAATGAAACGATGCCTGGAATACGAAGCGACTAGATTCGTATCGTCACATTGAACCATCAATTGTACAATTTACTTGTAAGTAACTTATATGTTAACTAGAATTTGTAAATGGAGCGACGCACTAGGTTTTTCAAATGGTGTGTTTGTTTGCTTTGTAGGCTATAAATACAGACACACTTCATTCGTATGTCAAAGATCCTTCTCAGGAAGTGCTTTTTATATTTCAAGATGATGTGACTACCAATTATGTTCAAGGTCCTATAGCGCCATTCCAACAAGGCAAACCAAAGTTTGCACCAAAGAGACACAACCCACCAGAATTTGTTGGTGCTTCTAGTTCGAATAAACCTGTTTCGGAAAACTGTTATAATTGTGGTGAACCAGGACATTTTTCGCATGATTATCCACAGCCACGAAAATCGATTGGATTTATACCTATATGTTCAAACTGTAAAGAACTTGGCCACAAGTATTTGGATTGTCCACAACCGCTGAAGCCATGTCCAAACCACCAGTATGTTGCTACACCTGCTGCTACTGCTAATACGAAATTAAAATATTCGGTTGATGCTATTGTGCAGAAGGTTGATATCATTGAAGCCAAACAGTCAAAGATAGTTGACCATTCTTGGCCGAGTGATGTCGAGAAGTTATTCAAGGTAACTACAAGACGCAAAAGTTCCTCGAAACCTAACACAAAAGTATCTTCAAAGAAGCGAAGAAAGTCCTCAAAGAAGAAATCTTCGAACAAGTCTATAACGAAAGAAGATCTCAAAGCTGATCCTGATTATGATCGTGATGCAGCCAAGTTGTTCTCGAAGGATATTTCTACAGAAGCGAAAGAAATTATCAATTCTGAATTACATATAGCTGCTGCAGAGAAGAAAGTCACCTTTGAGGAAGGGGACGTGGAAATCATGAAGACAAAACTTTCGGAGGCCACTATTGATAAGCCTATCTCGAAAGCGAAGACGAAAGACTATGATATAGTAACTGATATTGGTTCTCTTCATCCTAATATAACTTTTGACAATTGTTGGCAGATACAATTACTACTGCAAGCAGTTAAAAGGTCTTTCTGCTCCTAAGAAGAAGAAACGAATTTCTCTGCTAGATGTTGGCATATTATCTATTGATCTAGGAGACTTGGCGCACCAAAAATTGATGTCACAATTTCCGGATGTTTAATCGAAAAAGTGCTGATTGACTCACATTCGAGTGCCAACATAATGACTGAAAACACTGCTCATGCCTTGGGTTTGACTAATATTCAACCAACCCAAAGAAATATCAAATTGACCGATTCAACATGAAGAAAGCCTGTTGGTGAAAAGACGTGACTGTATACATTCAAGCCAAGTCTTTTACGATGAACTTTATTGTTATCAAATCACTTGGTTTGTCATCTTACTCTGTTTTGATTGGACGACCTTGGCTTTATCAGGCTAATGCAAGTGTTCACTGGAAGTCTAGAGAACTGAGATTCCAAACTGACGAGAAAAATAATCATCATGATAAGCCAGAAGAACAGATTATTTCCTGGAGTCATGACAGATACGAAGGCGAAACTCTTGTGTCCGCGACACCAATTTTACTTCAAAAGATTCTTCTTATCATCTTAATATATTCTCTAATGCATCAAACATCGAAGTAAATTATTTCGAATGCTACAAGAATAATGATTCATCGGATGACAAAGAAGAATTCTTCGATGTATGCAATGCAGATGTTGATGTAACTGAATCAAAAGCTGCAGACCAGATGTAGATGATGACGATACAGATGAAGAATTTGACGAATCCGAACAAGAATTTGGTAATAAAGACCAGGCTGACAACAAGAATAAATCTATATAGTCAACCATACGCGAAATTCATGGCCATACACAGGCCAGTATGACGGAATGTATAATTCTGTCATAATCTACAAAGCTAATTGAACTTGCACCTGGAAAATTTGTGCATGTTTCTAAGTCCCTTGGAGAGAGAATTAGTAGAATTTACCGAGTTGTTGAAAGAGTACCAAGATGTATTTGCATGGTTGCTCAAAGATTTAAAGGGAATACCTGCTGAATTTGACGAGCACCGCATTGATCTTAAAGAAGATGTTGTACATGTTCGACAGAGACAATATCGTCTCAATCCAAAGTACTCTCTGATGGTAAAAGATGAACTCAACAAGCACCTTAAGACATGTATTATCTATCTCGTCTTAAATAGTGAATGGGTATCTCCCATTGTTGTAATTCCAAAGAAGAAGACTGGCAAGATTCGAATTTGCTAGGATTTTAGGAAGTTGAATGCTGCTACAAAGAAAGATCACTATCCATTACCCTTCACAAATTCCATTCTAGACCAAGTCACTGGGCAAGAACATTACAGTTTCTATGGTGGCTTCTCTAGCTACAATCAAGTTGGAGTAAGAAAGGAAAATCGACCGAAGACCACTTTTACTAATGATTGGGGCACTTATGCCTACAATAAAATGCCCTTTGGTCTTTGTAATGCACCAGCTACTTTCTAGAGAATTATGATGCTAATTTTCGCTACCTTTCTAAGAACGTTTCTTGAAATTTTCATTGATGATTTCTGTGTTTACAGTAATATCAAGACTCATATACAGAAACTGAAGCTTACATTGCAGAGGTGTCGAGACACTTGTTTGTCACTTCACCCTGAAAAATACTTTTTCGTTATGAGAGAAGGTATACTTCTAGGCCATAGAATATCCAGCAGAGGAATTGAAGTCAACAAAGATAAAGTCGAAGTCATATCTGTTGATACCAACGAATCTACGTGAACGAAGAGGTTTCTTAGGACATGTTGGTTATTATCGAAGATTTATCCAAAATCATGCCTATATTGCTTGCAACTCTTATACAATTACTTAGGAAATATGTTGCTTATACTTGGACGGCAGCTCAACAAAAAGCATTCGAAGAACTTAAGCACAGATTGATTAATGCTCCAATTTTGAGACCACCTAACTGGACGAAACTATTTCATTGTTATGTTGATGCGTCAACATTTTCTATTGGTGTTTGTCTGAGCCAAAAGGACGAACAGAAGAAAGACCATCCAATATACTATGCTAGTCGTTAGCTTAGTTCCTCAGAGAAAAATTATTCGGCAACAGAAAGGGAAGCACTTGGTGCAGATCTTCCACTTGCACCATCTGAAAAGTGGAAGATTGATTTTGTGGGTCCAATAAAGCTAGTTACTCGACACACTAAGTGTCGATATATTTTGGTTGCGACGAATTATGCAACGAAGAATGTTAAAGCGGAAGCAATGAAACGAAACGATGCAAAAAACTGTCGTCGCTTTTCTGTTCAAATCTATTATTACACGTTATGGTTGTCCTCTTGAGTTAGTCAGTGATCGTGGTACCTATTTTCTTAATGATACGTTTCGAATATTGACTACTTATTTCCTGATCAAACATAGAAAATCAACCCCGTATAATCCAAAGCCAATGGATTAACTGAAAGAGTGAATGGAATACTATGCAAGATCCTGAATAAGATCACAGTTGCACATGCTACAGATTGAGGTCAAAAGCTACCTTCAGTGCTCTGGGCATATCGAAACACGGAGAAGATCACAATGAAACAGAGAGCAATTGAGCAATTGAGCAAGCAAGCACCAATGCAGCTATCAACTGGAAAATCTGTGCATCCATCCGGCTTGTTTCAATTCAGTCCTTACTGGATCATTGCAGGTTGAGTAACTTGAAAGTGGACCCATCTATCATGTTGCTAGAGATCAGCATCGAGTTTGTTCACTCCATTCACACGGTGGTTGACTCTGATTTCCAGGTTACATTGCAGAACAACAACTTTACTGTAAATGAAGCTGCATTCTCTAAAGCCCTTGGATTGCTAACAGGTGGGACAACCAATGTCACTTCCAAGGACTCCATTGATGAGGCGACTTACTTTTTGACGAACTGCTTTGTACCAAACAAAGGGTACAAGATCACCATGGTGAGGGATGCATAGATGAAATTTTTCTGCAAGTACGCGAAACAGGTGTTGTTCATCACTGATGCTAATGCTACAATCTCAACACAGAATTTTGGATACCTGATAGATGCTCTAGCAGGTCAACCAATATACATTGGCACTATAGCATACAAAACATTTCTACGCTGGATCAAGCACTAAAAGTTTGCTGCAGTGGGAGCACATATCTCATGACTGTGCGACCATTTCGGCATTTTTACAAAGACAGAACAGAGTGTATTAGCAGGCAGGATGCTGGCAACAACGAAGATTGATTTATCGAGCCTCCTGCAGGGCATCTCTGCCAGCAGCTGCCACAACTATGGAAGTCGACACACGGACAATGAAGATACTATCTCCGACACCCAGATGCAAGACAAAGGCAAATGGGTGGATGAAGAGGCCACAGAAGGGGATGAGGAAGACAACAAAGACAATATCTACGGACGGTACCATCAGTTTTCCTTGGGTGCCAAGAAAATTGTTGGAAAGATCCATGCCTACGACCTGCATATTCAAGAGAATATGATGCAGCTGTTCCAACACACAGATGAGATGGCCAGCAACATAGAGATGTTGTCTGAGCAGATCACATCTCTGGAGGCTGAAAATAAGATGCTGAATGAGCAAAATTGCTCTATGAATTGACTGCTTCAGAAGTCGAATGAGGAAGCCCAGTCTTTCCAAGATAGCAATAACACACTTCAGGCCAAATTTGCTGAATTGCAGAAAAAATTTGATTCATTAACAGTCGAACTCAATAAGGTAAAGGCAGAAAAGGCTTATCTACATACCACACTTCGTGATGAGAGCACGAAAAGAATAAAGACAAAAGTTGCCTTACAGCTATGCAGCAGCTTTGGGCTAATCCAGAGAGATTCCTCGAAGCTGCAGTCTCTTCAAGACCAGATGCTCGAGAATTTTTGAGTCGAGTTTCTTATTCCACTCGAGAACGACAAAGCACTCGTCGAAGAAGAACTTGCTGAGCTGAAGGAGTTATCAGCCCAGACAACTACCTGCTCCGGGCCAGATCCACACGAGGAATACTCGCAGGACCTAGAAAAGATCGATGATTTGACAAAGCAGCTCTAGGCAACTCGAAACTATACAAGGGTGGCAGATCACCTAGAGTAAGCTGAAGTCTACATTAAAATTCTGACTTGTAGAAGGAGGTAGCAGACCTCAAACAACAGTTCAAAGACTAGAACTTTGATGCTGACATCCATTAACAGGACGTTGCAGAAGCACTATCTAAGGCTAAGTGATCGAAGAGGAATCAGTCAAAGGTATGTGCAGAGCATTTTCAAAATTTTTTTGAATGATTCTAGAAGTGGACTCCTTGCCATTTCAATATTGAATTACAGTGGCATGTCGACTATTTGATGCTACCAGGCTCAGTAGGCATGGCATTCGAGGATTGACAGTCATAGTGGGAAAAGGAGGATTTCCTCTTGTTATGGGACTAGCTTAGCATCAAACAGAAGGGATGTCTATGCTAGGCCATCATCCAGGGAAAATTCAAAGTCTCACCATTTGAATCACTGGAATTGTACATAGGCTCAACCTTTTTATATGCGCTGGAGTACATCCGTATAAAGGAGTACCAGTTTTTGAGGCATAGCGATTCAAAGCGAAAGTTTTGGAGGAAGCATGCTCAGTTCAAGTTATATTTACTAGACGGCCGGGCGAATATTGAAGAATTCGACGATGCAGGTCTGCTGCTTAATATCAACACGGCATATCCGAAGCTGTACAATATTTACACCGACTAGGAGCGAAACTTTTCAAGTTATTTTGCGGAAATCAAGCACAATCTACAAGATAGAGCTAAATACAAATCTTTTTGTACATATAATTTTTGGCAGTTTGGCACTTTTGCAGCCAAAGTGTTATCTTCTGTTTAGAACTTATTTGTAAAGTGTAAATTTATTCAGTTTTCATCTACTTTATTCGAACAATTTACACTTAGGAAAAGTTCTGAAGAGGACTTTCAGTTAGGTAAAGACCTTTTTGATGGCACTCTACTCCCTATAAGGTTGTCGCCATACGGCAACTTACCCATTGGGAGATATACCAGATCCAGTGAAGATATTTTATTGCTCGAATGCCAAAGAAATTTAGAATTGGCACAACAATTGCATGAGGATCTTAATACATGAAAGATTTTTCTTGTATATGGCGTTACAGATTATGTGATGCTGAGCTTTTATATGTTATTTGTTGAAATATTTGATGCCGAAATACCAAGTACATGTCATATATTTAAACTGAAGAAATATCTTCACATTTGACCTAACGAAGATTCAAAAAGTGAAGTATTCAACGATACGAAACTATTCTTTTCTAAAGAATGAATATATCTCGAAACGAAGATTATCTGTTCACGAGGACGTTTCGCATTTGAGGAGGGGGATATATGATACCACATATTTGTTAAATAATGTTTATCTACTCCAAAATGGCAAATATACTTGGAAATGAGGACATGAGCTGGACAAATATATATTATGAAGAGGCCCATATCATTTTTCGGGATATAATTGCTAGGGACCTCTCTTCTACTAAAGGACAAGACCTCCTAAAATGAAACGATGCCTGGAACACGAACCGACAAAATTCGTATCGTCGTTGTAAACTAGAATAAATTAAACTGTTACTGGAAGTTATCTTCAATGATGTAATTTACATTTATTTGTAACCTATTTATTAACTAGAGTTAGTAAATGAAGCGACGCACCAAGAATCTTAAGAGGTGTGTTTGCTTGCTTTGTAGGATATAAAAGGAAGACATGCTTCATTCTCACACCACAGAGAGAGAGAGAGAGAGAGAGAGAGAGAGAGAGAGAGAGAGAGAGAGAGAGAGAGAGAGAGAGAGAGAGAGAGAGAGAGAGAGAGAGAGAGAGAGAGAGAGAGAGAGAGAGAGAGAGAGAGAGTTTATGTATTGTGAGATTGGAAGTGAATAGAGCAACGAAGGTTATCCTTTCTAATTTTTGTTCTCCGCACTGCTGAGTGTGAGTGATTTCAAATCTACTAGCAATCTCAAATGCATTACTTAAATCATTCAATTACAGTCGTTTGCTATGTTTCCGTAAAGTTGATCTATAGAACTGTCTTTAAACTAACTTAACCGTCTACGCGAATACCTTGTGTTCGGCATTCGAGTAAAGTATCCCTTGGTGCAGTTTTCCATAGTCACTGAGAAGTATGTATGCATGTGAATTGTTAGTCCCTACCTGAGGAATTGAGTTATTGATCTGTATTCATGTTGTAACGAAGATAATTGTTTCTAACATATTCGCGAACTATTTGAGTTCTTTAACCATGACTCGACTTTAGTTGTTGAGGACTTCTGTCTAGGATACATGAGTTCATGAATAAGATTAACTATTTGTCTATTCGTACATGTCTGCATCGAACATAACACAGATCCCTGCTGACAACTTAATCAGTTAGAGTGTACTTCATTCGAGCTACTCTGATAACATTTCATTTGCAGAATGCTTTTCATTCGGTTCGATAGAGGAAGATTGTTGTTTGGAATTCATTTATCAGCACACACCACAATACAAGTAATACTGGTTACTTATAGAATGTCTGTTGACAATCAGATTAACATCCAACTCCATTTCATTTGAAATAAGTCAGGACTATACCAATTTAACAACTTTTAAGTGTTATCTCCTTGGGGAACGACATAAATATAGCAATTCTCTGTTGGTATATTACGACACAAGTGTCGTGGGAGCGTCACCAATTTTGGTGGGGGATACTGTTGGAGGGTTTGCGGATATTGAGGCAACCCTAATTAGATTATTCATTTATTAGTAGTTAATAAGTGAGAGAGATTTGACACCCTGCGTGTATAAGTCCAACCCAATGATTACATTGTTATTTGATCAAATAGATAGCAATAAAGAGACTTTAAGGCTATTTACGCAAGTCTCTCTCTCTCTCTCTCTCTCTCTCTCTCTCTCTCTCTCTCTCTCTCTCATGCACACACAAATTATAAAACTAACAATCTATTACTACCAAACAACTATCTATCTATTATTCTAAATTATAAATCAATGCAAAATTCAAAACACATACACCTCATCCACCTCATCTCTCTCTCTCTCTCTCTCTCTCTCTCTCTCTCTCTCTCTCTCTCTCACACACACACACACACACACACACACACACACACACACACACACACACACACACACACACACACACATTACAAATCTAACAATCCATTACTACCAAACACTATCCTAAATAATTCTAACAATCTATTACAAGAAAAAAAATATCTTAAATCTTTTAAATCAATGCAAAAAAAAAAAAAACACACTCACACATACACACACTCTCTCTAGATCTCTCTCTCTCTCTCTCTCTCTCTCTCTCTCTCTCTCTCTCTCTCATTACAATCTAAGATTCATTTATCATCAAACACTATCTATTCAAACACTTAACACTATATATTTCAAACACTTAACACTATGTATTTAAACACTTAACACTTAACACTATCTATTCAAACATTATTTTTCCTCTCTTCACTTTATTTCACAAAAACAAACAAAACAAACTTTATCTTTCCAAAAAAAAACAAAACATGAAAACTCCAAAAGCTCTCAATATCATCAAGCACTAACCTCTAAGCATCAAAAGCATGAACTGATCTTCAAGAATAGCAATAATCGCTCCAAACTCGCCTTCAATCGCTCCAACCTGCACAAAACAAAGTGTGAAAAAAGACGCTGGATCGCGCGAATTCGGAAAAAAGAACCAGACGTCGGATTCCGATGTCCTCCAAACACATTGGAATTCGGCGTTCGTGTTGGACGTCGGAATCCTTACTCTCGGACGTTCCGCTTGCTCGGGCACAAACTCCAAAAGCTTTCAATATTATCAAGCACTAATCTCTAAGCATCAAAAGCATGAACTGATCTTCAATAATCGCAATAATCGCTCCAAACTCGCCTTCAATTGCTCCTACCTGCACAAAACAAAGTGAGAAAAAAGACGTTGGATCGCGCGAATTCGGAAAAAAGAACCAGACGTCGAATTCCGATGCCCTCCAAACACGTCGGAATTCGACGTCCGTGTCAGTCTAGGCCCTTCCTCTTGGGCGTTTCACTTGCTCAGGCACACGCCCTCGGACTCCCGCCCTCGGGTAGTGGGCCCTCCCAGGGCGGAACGCCCTCGAGGGAGGCCCCCCAAACCCCCCCCCCCCCTCCCCCCCCCACAATAAATCAAGCTAGAAGTTTTTTTTTTCTTTTCTTTTTACATATATTTAATAGGTGACTCCGAAGATTGCTTGTTTTTTCTCTCATTCCGCGAATTCCATCGAGGAAGGTTAAGCAAACCCTTCAATAAAACCCAAAGTCCAAATCTTTCCTTTTTTAGTGCTTTAAGGCTCTCTGCATCAAAAGTTAAAAAAAAAAAAACAAACAGCCTACATTTTTTAAAGCTTCTTAATTCTTCGATAACTATTATTCATAAAAGGGTTTATATATGACTACATAAAAAATCGTCAAAATTTTCAATTTCTTTATATTTTTAAAAATAATGCCTAGCATTCATGTCAATTGCATGGGGCCGGCGACGTGGCGTGATTTGAAAGCGCCAACAGTAGTGTCCACGTGGCACACTCACGCTCTCCCTCACCTTTCTCTCTCTCTCTCTCTCTCTCTCTTTTCCTTTTCTTTTTTCTTTCCGATTTGCTTTTCTTTCGCCTCCCTTTTCCGTTCGTTTTGCTCTTTGCTTTTCTTTGTAATGCCTGTCTCTGCATCTCTTTCGAGCGCTTCATCTTCCGATCATTGCTACCTGCTGTGCTTTGTTTGGAATAATATCATCTCCAATCGCTTCTTTCTGCTCAGCTCTACTTTCACAAGCCAATTGCACTCGCTCTTCAGCCAGGTAAGGTATCTGATTTATCTGATTCCTCTTTCTGTGCCTTTGTTTGGAATAATATCATCTTCAATCGCTTCTTTCTGCTCAGCTCTACTTTCACTAGCCAATGGCACTCGCTCTCCAGCCAGGTAAGGTATCTGATTCCTCGATACTGTTCCGATGATAATGCATGCTATCACGGTTTCCAGAGTTTTGGTGTCAAGAATTTAAAAATCACAATACATGATCTCCTTGGATGATCTTGGTGTGTGTGTGTGGATTGTGTAAGGTCACGATCCATGGCGAAAACTATTTGGAATGCATGCTTCGAATCATCAGTGTTCTAGGTCAGTGATCCCAGAAATCAAGCCTAATCGTTGAAAAACGCTTGGCAGTTTAGTTAGACCTTGAAGGAAAGCTCTGCTTGCAGGCGTGCTCTTTGATGTAAATGCGTCTTTTCTTGCACGAAGCCATGAGGTAGACTCAGTAGTTTGAGCTGCGCTTCTTCTTCACCATAAACTGCATGCATTTTTTACCGTCGGAAATCTTAAGGACCGAAAGTTTCTCACTCTGCATACCCAGACTTGAGCCTTAGAAGCATTGGTCTACATTCTTCTTCACTTTTTCTATTCGATTTGTATCCCAGGTGAGGTTTACTGCATTCACACGATCCATCCACTCGAAGGTAGTTTGGTTAATGCTACCCAGCCATGTGATGCTGTAGAGCATTTATGTTTTCACCTAGCTCCCAAATGATTGTGTATTGGAAGTCTGAGGCTTCCAAAAGTAACATAATACTAGTCAGTTTTTTGCATAGCTGCTGAACCGAGATCTCAACTCGTATAAACTGGGTCATTGCAACTTCACATGCAAGAAAACTTTATAGATCAAGAAATATCAAGGCCTAGACAGATATACGTTTTTAACAGATCTAACATTAGGAAGTACCGTTTTGAAATCTTCATATAGAAGCATTTGTTTTGAAACTCATGACAAAAAGTTCCAGGCTCCATCACTCTGAAATTGGGTCATGCAATCCAGCTCTTAGGGATGATGTTTGTAGCCTTGCAGGCTAGTACTTATGTCAGATGTTGCAGGCTATTTGTTTTCTCTCTTGTATGTGCTCATTTTGTGTTGTGGATCGGAGTTGAAATCCCAACCTCAGTTCAGAGCAAAAGAAGTCCGAACCAACTCCTCCGCATGTTGGAGAACTATTGGACGTTGTAGGCTCTTGTTACTCAGGGTTCACTCGACTATTATCTTGTGAAGATCTGGTGAATTGCCTTTACCTATGCGTTTTACATAGTAATATAAATTCTCGTGTTTTTCTCTGGGTTGGACCCAAGAGGAAAAGTTTTTCTTTGGAATTTCATGCATGTCGGAGTGGTCCAAAGTTTTCCAGGAGAGCAAATCTAGGTTCCTCATGTTGCGAGCCTGACTATTGACTTCAGTTGTAATGTATTCAGATGCATTGTAAGTTGGGAAGTTATCATAGGAGCAGTGCTAAGTTTTGAGTTACATTTGAACCAAGCCATATATTTCTTGGTTGATTCCTCAACCTTCAATATCGGCCATAGCATATGGTCATATCCTTTTTTTTCTAATTGGATAAAAGTACATTGTTTAGAGAGAGGGAGCGTTCCATTGCACTTAGCTTGCTACATATACTATCACACCTTGATGAACAATTGGGGTTTCTAGCAGTTTGCATGAAATCATGAAATCATTTAATATTTCCGTTCTGCATCATTGTCCCTACATTTTGCTAACTTGTACTTAGTAGACTGGATGGGTGATGGTTTATTGAGCACCTTTGTGATCTTCTATCAAAGTTCTGGATGATCAAACAAACCTGTTTTGAGACGCTTTTTCTTGTGATGCATTTTGGATGGCTCAAGAAGGTGGTGCAAATGATGATATAAATTTGTTGCTGCATTTTGCTGTTTTCCTTTTGAATGTTGGCAAGGACTCTGGGGAGGAGCATAATAGTGAGTTGAAAGCAACCATTGTTGGTTCACGGGCCAAAATGATGGCATTTGTGCCATACTGATTTCTTCCCATGTGATACCTTCTTGAGATGTCCCTCAAGGGTTTTAAAAAAATGCTAACCCACAGGCATTATATATAGAGAGCTGATTATTTTGGAGTTTTTTTTTAAAGTAATTTGTAGCAAATTTGTACCTGCAGTTCTTTCAAAAGAGGGTCTAAGATACATATTATACTCAACGTAATTGACTTTCAGCTCATTTTTGGGCTTTTTTGGGCCCTATATTGTTTTGCATAATACAGGGCCCCTATTATTGCTTGTCTACTTTTTTGTCGCATACAACGTCTGTCGCGTATCAACGTCTGCTTTTCTGTCGCGTATCAGCGTCTACTTGCCCAGCCTCCATATCCTGATTCCTGCCTAGCGAGCGAGCGCGCGCGCGAGAGAGAGAGAGAGAGAGAGAGAGAGAGAGAGAGAGAGAGAGAGAGAGAGAATGTGTGTCTACTTGTGGATCGTGAAAGCCTCTGATTCTTCCACGTTTCGATTTGTAAGAATTTCAGTTCGAGCTATTAAATTTCTCTGACATCTAAGCGTATGTTAAGTAGAGCAAATCTCCTGGCATATTCCACATTATGGTCCATATATTTTTTCCAGCGTCACTTTTATTTCTGTAGCGAAAGAAATTCAAGGATGGTCAGATCGTCACGACGATTCAAGATAGGTAGAGTGCTTTCTAGTCCTAGCTATGTGAATCTTTGATCAGTAGTTCTAGGTTCTTGTGCCGCTAGCTCCAAAATCTCAACCAATCCACAATACTACCACTTGCTATCTAATCGCCAATCTTTACTGGTTGAGCAGAATGAGTACTAACGTTATTTTCCTATTCAATTTTGTTGACCATTTCTATATTCAGGCATCAAATAAATGAAAAAATGGTAAAGGACGTCTTTCTGCAAAATTCTTTTCCAATTGGCTTCCTTGACCATGGTAATAAGCTTGTTTACTGGAATTCCTAAATGTCTACGATCGCTTGGACTCGGCAGATGGATTGATGAATCAATATAAGTTTTCAGGCTGCAGCTTTACACACCCTGTTGCAGAGTTGTTTGCAAATAAAGTTTAATTATTGAGCTTTTTGAAATGGAATTTCTGTTTTTATGCCATCTGCGCACCGTGTGTAAAGCTTCACCTTTTGCTGCAGAGAGCATGCCTGATTCATTCCAAGTACCGGTCAAGCAAATCAAGCACCTATCATGCTAATGGTATGTGAAACTGTAGCTATATGCGCTAGTTACGAATAGAGCCACAGCTGATCTAGAGCTAAGCTATGAAAGCATCACATAAGCAAGACTTAAGCTATGAAAGCAGCACATAAGCAAGACTTAACCCTATAATGCAGGAGAGAGAGAGAGATTAAGGAGACTAAAGAGAGAGATCAATATCATTAGCTGAATAACAAATGACACAATTTCCCTACTTATAGCCAAGAGGAAGTCCTAAAAGGAAGCTTCCGGTGGCTAGGGCCCAACTGGGAGGGATAATAGTGCGCCTTCCAAGAAGGCCCCCACTCTCCAGTAATATGTCCAAATGGCCTAATAATGAATAATAAGGCCAAAGGCCAACCATATAGTCTAAGTGTCACTAATAAATAAAAAGGCCCCAAGGTCTGCTTATGCATAAAGTGAAGTAAATGTAAATGGACGCGGTGAATGTAATGAGCCAAGTCCATAACTCTCCCCGACGCAAAAAAAAGACCCAATTGCCGAAAAGAAACTGGATCAAACAGCAGCAAGCCCTGGTGCATCAACAACTAGAACAACATCTGATGTAGAGGAATCAACAAGTGCAACAAGAGCAAGAGCCTGATCCGCAAGTGATGGTGTATGATAAAAGACATCAATAGGCTCCCATGTAGCCTCCTCAATAGGACGACCATCCCACTGGACCAAAAACTGAATCTGCCGACGGCGTCGACTATGGTATAGACGAACCTGTAATATAGCAGCAGGTAAAAATGGAAACAACTCGGGAGCAATAGGAAACTCAGCATTACAAGGAGTGTCATCCTCAATAGCAGCACGTAATAAACTGATATGGAATACATCACAGGCTCGTGTGGAAGCAGGAAGCTGTAAGCGATATGTAACTGGACTAAGAACCTCCAAAATGCGATAAGGCCCATAATAATGTGGTGCAAGCTTCTCAGTAGAAGCATGGCCTTGGACAAAGTGATGACGTGCAAACTGTAGGCGTAGATAAACCATATCTCAAAGCTGAAACTCAACATGGCGGCGGTGACGATCAACTGAGGTTTGATACCGCTGCTGAACATGCTGTAAATGAGAACTGGCCCGGGTAATAAGCTTTGGGCACTTGATAGAAAGGATGCAAGTGTGACAGGTGTATCCTCAGGAGGAAGAGGAATGCCAGGTAAAAGAGGTGCATATCCATGTGATAATAAAAATGGTGAGACACCTGTGCTGGTACTAACAGAGCTATTATAGCTATACTCTGTTGAACATAAATGCTGATCCCAATCCTTCCCAGAAGGAGTAACAAAATGGCGTAAATAATTCTCAAGGGTCCTGTTAAGGACATCAGACTGCCCATCAGAAGTAGAGTGATAATCAGAACCCATAAAAAGCTGTACATCCAAGATACGCATAAGCTCTGTCTAGAATATGGATATAAACTTACTATCCTGATCAGAAAAGGATAGTACGAGAAAATCCATGCAGGCGAAAAATCTCTGATAGGAACAAACGTGCACATTGCTCTGCTGTGATGGTACTGCGAACTGGTATAAAATGTGCTTGTTTCGAGAACCTGTCAACTACCACCATACATGAATCGTGACCACGCTAGGTACGGGGAAGGCCAAGGATAAGGTCCATAGATATATCAGTCCACTGGCGATGAGGAATAGGCCAACTCTGGAGCAAACCAGCGGACTTAGCACGAAAGTACTTATTATGAAGACAGAAAAGGCAGGTACGAATAAGTACAAAAAGCTTTGAGAGGGCCAATAGAAATGGTCTTTGAGACGAGCATAAGACTTCTAAAAACCAAAGTGACCCCCAACAGGGGAGGAATGAGCATTTGACAACAATTGGGAACGGATACCCAAGGAACTAGGAATACAAAGAGAATCATAACGATAAAGACGGTGGTCAACAATGGAGTAAACCTGATGAGAACGGGACGAAACAGGTGGGGCAGAATTATGAACATCACGAAAATCAGAACATGTAAGGTATGCGGCAGGTAGATCATCAAACCATCTAGGAATAGTAGAAACGAGTGTATTCAACAAAGCTGGAAGACGAGATAATGCATCAGTAGCAGTGTTAGCACGACTAGGACAATACAATATAGAAAAATTAAAAGACTGTAAAAACTGCAACCAACGAAATTGACGATCACTAAGGTCACGTTGAGAAAACAGATAACGTAAAGACTGATGATCAGTAATAATGTCAAATGGAACTCGATAAATAATGGCGCCACTTCTTTAAGAACATAGATAATAGCAAGAAGCTCTTTCTCATGCACAGAATAACGTTGCTCATATGAGCGAAGACGACGCGACTCACAAGCAATAATGCAGTATGACTGGCGAAGCAAAGTACCCAAACCAACATTACTAGCATCAGTCTCAACAAGAAACTTCTGATCAAATTGGGGTAAACACATAACGGCAGCATCAACAACAGCACGACAAAGAGTATCAAATGCTGACTGACAATCAGAAGTCCAAAGAAAAGTACTAGACTTCAAAAGTGCATGAAGAGGAGCTGTAATAGTGGCAAAATGAGGAACTGGACGACAAAGGTGAGTGGCTAACCCAAGGAACTTACGAACATGATGAATATCAGTTGGTATAGGCCAATCCTGGATGGCATGAACCTTATGAGGGTCTAGACGAATGTGTCCATTACAAACAAGAAAACCAAGAAACTCGATCTCGGCAACATCAACTTAGCAAATAATTGGTGATGTACAAGTAACTGAAATACAAAGGAAAGATGGGAAACATGCTCAGCAAGAAACTGACTGAAAATAAGAATATCATCATAATAAACCAAGACACAATGACCAAGAAGCGGACGCATGACGTTATTCATCACATTCTGGAACGTAGGAGGGCCATTAGTAACTCCAAAAGGAAGCACACAAAATTCATATAAACCAAGATGAGTACGAAAAGCAGTCTTATGTTAGAAGGGTGCATCCTGATTTGGTAATATTCAGGACGAAGGTCTATCTTGGAAAAGATTTTAGAGGTACCGAGCTAGTCAAAGAGGTCATCCATGTGCGGAATAGGGTACTGATTACGAATAGTCAATACAAAGGCGTTTGGTACCATCTTTCTTACTAAGAAGGAGAACAGGGGCACCGAAAGGGCTGTGACAAGGAACAATGAGACCCTGATCTAACAAGGCAGTAATATGGAGCTCAAGCTCATCATGCTCAGATCGAGACATATGATAAGGGGGACGGGAAGGAGGAGCAGAACCAGGACGCAAGTCAATATGATGGTTCACGTCACGTAATGGTGGTAGCGTCGTAGGTTCTAGAAAGACAAAAGCATACTGATGTAATAAGTGTAAGAGATCACCTGAGGAACAACTGCTGGAGTAGAAACTGGAGGAACTGGTATTACCCGCTGAACACATAATAAGGCTGCACAATGAGCCTTCGGCAGGCTGCGAATAAACCGCTTCCCAATAATCAACTGGAAGTCTCCCTGAGAATCAATGCCAACAAGTGAGTGTGTAACTGCATCATGTACAAATGTCAATGTCTGTTGTGTCAAGTCCAGTGTAACGGCTCCAAGAGATGCAAACCAATCAGCACCAAGGATAAGATCATAACTCTCCATAGGAATAATGTAAAGATTTGCCTGTCCAGAAAAATCTCCAATGCGGTATGCCCAGCAATGTATCGAGAAATAAGCTTAGTGGACTGTAGAATTGCGAAAAGATAAGAAAGCTCCATAAACTGACCTGTATAAGAAGCAAGGTCATTGGTCTGAGTGAGACTACGGAATGTATCACGTTGGTGGTCGAGCCACTGAGGATCAATCATCGCATGACGGAGGTCACGACGAAAGGTATGCCATAAATGGAGCCCTTCCCGATCAAGATCAGCTCGATAAACTCGCCACCACGTGGCGGCGCGTCCATCTAAATGTAAAGCAACCAACTGGATCAATGTTTCATGGGCACATTTTGTACGTCGTTTCGAAACGCGTATGAAACGTCTGGTTCAGGTTCGAAACTGGAAAAAAAATTTAGGTTTTTTTTTTTTTTTTGGAAAATGTATTTTTGAGGGTTTTTGGGGTTTACAGATGTCATAGAAAGTCTAGTAACAAGTAGATACATCCAATTTCGTGAGAATGCTCTAGAGAATGCAATTTCAAGAAGAGAAGCTGTGTATGGTGACTATGGTCACTTTCCTCAATCAATTATTGATACTGTCATGGATAGGTTATTAGGTTGCGAGAATCTATTCATGCCCATTGCCAGTACATACTACAAAGCTTACGGCGCGGTTTTTGGGGTTTACAGATGTCATAGACAGTGTAGTAACAAGCAGATACATCCAATTTCATGAGAATGCTCTAGAGAATGCAATTTCAAGAGGAGAAGCTGTGTATGGTGACTATGGTCACTTTCCTTAGTCAATTATTGATACTATCATGGATAGGCTATTAGGTTGTGAGAATTGCCCATTGCCAGTACATACTACAAAGCTTATGGCGCTGTTTCAAAAAAAAAAAAAATTGGTTTTTATTTTTTTCAGTCGTTTCGAATTCTGAAACAACATTTCGAAACGGGGTCGTTTCGTACGTCCCGTTTCGAACGCTTTTCAACGTTCGAAACGCGTTTCGTGGAAACACTGAACTGGATCTTCTAAGGACCAGTCTTAGGGTAGATCTGAAAATATGTGTCAAGCTTAGCAAACCAATTCTCTAATAAGCTCCCGTTAGAGGAACCGGAATAGGTAGCAAGCTGTACCCTATCACGAAAGTATGGAGCAAAGTGTGGCTCAGGAAGTGGGGGACGTGAAAAAAAACCAGGAGGTGGGTTAGGTGGAATGAACGTTCCACCACCAGGTTGATGGAAATCCAAATGGAGGGGGAGTCCCAAACGAAGGAAAAACAGGAGCTTTACCAGGACCCTGAGGCTGTAAAGAATCAATCTGCGACTGCATAGTAGCAAAGCCGGTCATAACTGTATCGAAGCGAAGAACGAGGTCAGAAAGGGTATCATTTATGCGACGAAACTGATCGGATAAGTTTTCCTGAGTAGTCTCACTCGGGGTAGGTGAATGTGCCATAATGATAGTGGAAGGAATAGACGAAAACTTGAGGGAGCGGACTCTTGTCGTCACCCCAAATTAGTTCATCAAAACCATTATTATCACAACTAAGAAAGGCTAGCAATCAACAGATGAAAAAAAGTGAAGATGGCTGTAAAAGTGCACTGGACAGCCAGGAGGGAAATGTCAAATTGGAATATCAAACGGAGTCGGAATTCCGTGAAATGTGGTTTAGGATGGGCGCTGGAAAGCCTTTTGATAAACTGTGAAAGATGGCTGGAAATAGAAAAAATAATAGGCGAAAGTGACAATCCTAAAGGGCAGGGGCAGCGATGAACAGGTTGAAGGATTTTGGAAATCTGGAATAGCAAACGATGACGGAATTGGGTGATTTTTGGATGAGGATGGGCGCTGGACAGGCTGGGAAAAAATTGTGGAAGATGGCTGCAAACTGGGAAAATATTGGATGAAAGTGACAGGTTGGAAGGCAGGGACATCGATGGAAAGGAAGAGAGGAGGAGCGTTGGGCAGCAGGGAAGAGAGGGAGCAAAGTAGGGGGAGCCCGGGCAGGAAGGAGTATAAGGGGCAGTGAGGGAGCAGGGCTGTCAAGGCAACAATGCAGAGCTGTAGGAACAGCGATGGAGGAGCAGGGCAAGGCAGCAAAAGAAAAAAAAATTCCCAAGATTAAGCTCAAGAAAGTGCTCTGATACCAAGTTACGAATAGAGCCACAGCCAATCTAGAGCTAAGCTATGAAAACATCACATAAGCAAGACGTAAGCTATGAAAGCAGCACATAAGCAAGACTTAACCCTAGAAAGCAGGAGAGGGAGATTAAGGAGACTAAAGAGAGAGATCAATATCATCAGCTGAATAACAAATGACATAGTTGCCCTACTTATAGCCAAGAGGAAGCCCTAAAAGGAAGCTTCTGGTGGCTAGGGCCCAACTGGGAGGGATAATAGTGCGCCCTCCAAGAAGGCCCCCACTCTCCAGTAATATGTCCAAATGGCCTAATAATGAATAATAAGGCCAAAGGCCAACCATATAGTCTAAGTGTCACTAATGAATAAAAAGGGCCCAAGGCCTCCTTATGCATAAAGTAAAGTAAATGTAAATGGACGCGGCGAATGTAATTAGCCAAGTCCATAATTGTGATGCACATGAGGTGAACAGAAAATTTTTATTTGAGAAATGGCACTTGCAGCATGAAAGATACCTGCAAACAAACGACAACAATGAAACACAAAAAAGAAAAACGCCTGTATAAAATCACTACAGAAACAACATTCTAAACAAATCTCCAAATCTTCAAACTCTCCAGAATCCACAAACGTAGTACTACCAGAAATGCTTATGCAAAATACAAGCTTCCACGAACACCACTTGAAATATCACCCTGCTATGAAAACCCTGCTACAAACACCAAAAAACCCTACAGCACCGAGCCAGCCATCTCCACAGGCAGCAAGGACAGTGAGGGCGCCATCTCCACAAGCAACGAGGACAGTGAGGGCGCCATCTCCATGAGCATCTCCATGAGCAGCGAGGCCATATCATCGAGCAACAAGCGCGCCTCCTAAGCTATGGCAAAGGTGACTAACCAAGATAGGCATATGGCACAAGATGATCTAGATGGGTTGCAATTGTGACTTGGACAGATCGTCTGGCAAGTTGTTCGAGTTGTAGGTTTAGGATGAGTGTTATGGACGCAATGTTAGAGTTCGTTGGGACGTCGGGACATTTTGAGTATCCAACTTGCCATGGTTATTTTCACCATGCCATGTCAAGGGGTAGAGATTGTTATTAGTAGTCGGATGGGTTATAGACATGGAGAACTAGTCGAGGCTTGATCAATTGTCAGATTCTTGTGTGCCCCAAGCACCAAAATGGGAGGTAAGACTACACAAATAGTGGTTTTAGGTGGATAGGAGTTTTACTCTCACCATCGACAAATTTGAACTCCACGAGCTTGAAGGAGAGGCACACAAAAAAAGCAAAAGCATCTTCTTTAGTTTCTCAAAACATATATGATGCTTAGCCCAGCTCTTTTGTTTCGATTGTATTTGTGAATCTTAACATCATAGTGTTTCCTACAAAAAAGGTGCTTGGGTGCTTTTGATGCCTTTTCTAGATCACTAAACCCGGAATGCAAACTTCAAACTTGAAAGACAAAACTTAAAACTTAAAATCCGAAAGGGCAATGGGCATAGATTCTAGAGTGTTAGAGAGCATACTGGGCCCATGCCTTCTTGAGGGGTGCTAGCTGCTCGTTAACAGAAGCCCGCTTAACAACAAGTCCTCGTCTTGAGATGCCAATTCAACAACCCTAGTGATGGCTGTCCGATCGCACTCACTGTGGCCATCAGCTTCCTCCATGCAGGTGTCTTAGCAAGATGAAAAGGCAGATCGCAGGTGTAGCACTGTTGGATTGCAACCTTCTGCCATCGCTTTGGGAGCAAAGCTGGCCCACATAATAATCTCAGCCCCCTAGCTGTGTAGTGCGGCCTCCCCGTCCACCTTATACTCTGGATGGTGGCCATGGTAAGGAGCTAAGCCTAAAGGTGGTGGTGCCATGAAGGATCCAATACCAACAGTTCAAGTACTAGGCCTTGGCTCATCTGGAGCCCTGACCTCTCCGTGAGAAGAGATGGATGTGCGATGTTCAACCAGGGGGCATGACTTGGTAGCCTTTGGCTGTGTCATTGATGCATCTCGATTTGCATAGTGCAAAAAAAAAAAAAACAATAAAATTGACTATTTAGATATTGAAAAAGCACATTGAAAATTAAAAACATAGATGATAATAAATTATGATAGTTTTTTAAACTTCAATAGTTGAGTCTCAGAGTTGAGAGTTGGAACTTGAATCACGAGCTTTTACCTTTGGGCCTCGAAGGGCCGGCCTTGTCCACTGCAACAAGAGTGAGTAACGTGTCAGGAGCGTGCATGCAAGCGACGATGTCGTGCCCCCTGATACGTAGTAAATGTGCCTTAATGTGTGTAGGCCCACCTGTGTTAAGTATTGTGGCAATATCGGCACATCCATATCTTTGTGCCCGATGTGCCATAGCCTGCAGCAACGATAACATGCTCTCATAGGGGATGCCTAGCCCTCGGCGTGGTGGGCTGTGGCCACTGGAGCTTGACCTCTCTCTCCTCTCTGACTTGAGTGGTAATGAGTACTAAGCTCTCTCTCTCTCTCTCTCTCTCTCTCTCTCTCTCTCTCTCTCTCTCTCTCTCCGACTTTAGTAATGAGTACTAAGTTTTAACTAGTAACTTCTAAGTTAGAAGCATAGTTGCCCAGAAACGTGTTTCCCTCGGCATGGTGGGCTGTGGCCACTGGAGCTTGACCTCTCTCTCCTCTCTGACTTGAGTGGTAATGAGTACTAAGCTCTCTCTCTCTCTCTCTCTCTCTCTCTCTCTCTCTCTCTCTCTCTCTCTCTCTCTTTAGTAATGAGTACTAAGTTTTAACTAGTAACTTCTAAGTTAGAAGCATAGTTGCCCAGAAACGCGTTTCTAGGCAAAAATGTTTCTAGAAACGCGTTTCTAAAAAACGCGAAACGTGTTTCTGGGTCAGAATCCCAAAAAAAAAAAAAAAAGAAAAGGATATTCATGATTTGCATTGCTTTCCAGGTTATACTAAATTGTTCATTTCCTAGTTCTCCCTCAAAGAAACTCATATATCTATTAGTAAAAGCTACTAGACGAGCACCCATCAATGGTATACATAGTTTCCACTAAAAGTTTCCAGCCTCTCCCATCCCACGACTTAACGTCTCCTTTGTAGAAATGGCTGTGCCATGCATATCAACTTGAGCCACACCATGCATTCACATATTTTTGAGGTCCTAGATGTAGCTAGATAAGGCCCTAACTGCCAAAACAACTGAAAAAGCCAATAAACCCTTTCTGAAAATGCCAATAAGGCCCTAATTGCCAAAACCAATCACAGGCCTCATTGGACCCAATAGTAGCTCTAAATGTGCTGCCAGAAAAGATATCAAAAGTAACACAACAAGCCACTCTGACTTTCAACCTTGACAGAATCTTACAGACATTGTTGCACCCACACTGGACCACATTGTACTCGAAACATTCAGCAACCTACATAAATGAACTGCCCCCATTAATAAATGCTTAATTTGATACCCATATTTATTGCCCACAAAAAAAACAAAAAAAAAAACGTTTCTCAGAAACGATCCCCCATTTTAGAAATGCGTTTCTAGTGGAAGCAAAGCAACTATGATTAGAAGTTAGAACTTAGAAGTTATTGATTAGTGGTTACCTAATACTAACTAGTGATCACTGACTTCTAACTTCTAAGTTCTAACACGTAATTTGTAAATGCTAATAGCTATTATGCAAAATGCCACTAACTAGTAAGTACTACATACTAGTAACTTAGACAATCTCTCTCTCTTACGCTCGCAAAGTGGAGGCACAAACGGCCTCGCAGGGTTTTTTTTTTGTTGTAACAGGCCGATTCGAACTGGAATCAACTGGATTCCGGTTCGAATCGGACAACTTCTAGTACCAAGATTAGAATTTGGGTTTCTATCTCAAAGGAATTTGTTTTTAGCAAAATATAATCAAAATCCTATGTAAACATTGTGGAAATTATCACCCAACCTCTTTGTAGCAGGAAAAGTGCAATGTTAGCAACCTATGAACAATACGTCACACAGAGCATATGAGAATAGTGAACAACAAATTGATGTTCATATAACAACCTCAAACTAAGCTCACAAGATAGGTAGCATGAAGGTGAGCATGAAGTGGATCAAATCCCTCTTGCAAAGGAACTATTGTGTAAATCTCCAAGAAAGAGCTCAAGGATTATAAGAATTACGCAATTGTAGAATGCACACAACGTATCCTACTTTTAAGGAAACCTTCTAGGGTTCTACCATATTAGGGCATACATGAGCATGGCATGGATCCCAAGAGGTTCCCCATACTACTTGGCCCACCCTTGGCCCCAATCAGCCGAAGCTTCTCTTTTCATGCATAAAATTCTTGTGAGTTGTGTCCTTTCTGTAGGGCAACCCTTTGCACCTATCTTTTACTTAAAGTTTTCATCTTTGCACTTGCTCCTAGTTTGTTGACTTAAAGAACCCTACAGTTGTCCTTAAATCATGCAGAAAAGAGTTGAAAGGGTTAACTTGCCATCTTCACAGACACTGAAACTTGCACGAGGATAGCTCTTTTCAAGGTTTCCATTAAGGACACTATAGATGTCTCTTTGGAAAGTTAAAATGTCCATTGAGGGAACTTTTCATATGTCCATTGAGGGACGTTTTAAACGTAGTCTTGGGAACTTTCAATGTCCACCAAGGGTCCTTTCACAATCAGAGTGTGCACTTGATCAAGAGGTCCTTTCACAATCTTTTTAAAAGCTTTGTGAAGGCTAGTTGATCCATGCACATAACATGAAAAAAGAAGCCTAATCTTTTAAAGTGCTTGGCTTATAAGTTTGAACTTTTAGAATGCATATCTTAAGGAAGATCTTACTTTTAGATTGTCCTAATAGGACAAGGCCTTCAATTTCCTATAAAGATGAAGCCTTACAAAGTCTTCTAAGTTACCATCAAAGTGTCTTGATAGGATGAGGCTTTCCAAAATCTCTTTCAGATTCCTTTTAAAAGTAAAACTACTATATAGAGTGCATGCATGATTATCTCGATATCATAAGGGCACAGCCTTAGCAGTTTCACACTAGTTGCAACTTAACATGCATGTCTTGCTGATGTGTATGGTTGTCACGAGAATTTTATCTGTTTCTTGGCAACTCTCCTATGTACCTCTTGAAGTTATTAAAACATGGCAACAAAACAAAACTAGATTCAAAAAATGGATTTAATCTATAAATGAAGTGTCAAAAATCTTATAGGTCGGGATGTTCAATCCTCTTGTCTTTGGATGTTAGATTGATGAGATATGAAGTACATTACAATGACCTTCATGTAGAAAGAGCATTATGTAAAACTTTGTTAAGAAAAGGAAACAAAAAGGTATGAAAAAGATATAGTACACAAACATAGCGAAAAATGGAACATCAGAAACTGAACTGTTAAATTCAGGAGCTCTAGACTAAACTAAGACCATTCTATTGTACAATGTTTGCTCGAATCACAATTCGAGAATCGTGGTTCGAACGGTTGGAATAGCTGGAACTGCTGTTTCCACACCCGGGCTTGAGGAGAGACATAAAAAGTTTTTCAGTGTGTTTTTGGGAGAAGAGAAGAGGGGAGAAGAGGAGAGGGAGTGAGATCTGAGATCCATCAATAAATCTAGTATCTACTAGTAGGCTGTTAATACTACCATCATTGAGGAGTCAGGACTAAGGAGGCAACGACATAGGGAGGACTCACGAGAGGGTATATTGCTGTTTTGTAATTTGTAAATTTATGACGAGGCCTCAGCCTTCGATTCTATCCCATAACATATGCTTATATAATATCTAGACTCCAGTTTAGAGGTCGAGAGATCTCCACTTTTCACTAGTGAGTCAGTGACCTGACAGTGGACACATTACACAAATTTGAGGCAATTATGGATTTAACAAGAGGCCCAAGGGTATGGGAGTCTGGACATTTTAGATCTCGCTCCTCAGGAGAATTTATTCAAGATGGATCTACTGTGACCTGTGTGTCCTCTGTCTACAATATTAATATCCCCGGACCCCAACTTAGCTTGATACTAGGTTATTACTAAGTTTATGTAATGAATCATGATTTACCCTCAGAAAGAATCAAATTTCAATTAAATTACAAAGACCCTAAACTGATTCAAACGGTTCGACGGTTCGAACCTGGCCTATCTGATTCAAACGTGGTTCTTACCATCAAATGTCTTGATGAAGAAGAATGATCCGAAATTTTGTAAAGCATGATAGGAGTGCCAATGCGGTCAAGTCTAGTCATATGGCAAGTCAAATTTATATCATTCCATTACCTTTCCTCTTTCCTTTAACTTTTCTCGTTACCTCAAAGTGTCTTTTCTCTAATTAGTAGATTTGTGACAAAGCACCAAAATAGGCCCAATTGTAGGATGATTTTCAATGCATTAGGTTGGAGCTCACTTCATGTACTCCTAGAAAGTTCTTTGGTAGCAAGTCATGAGCAAATAACATTCCAAATAGAAGAAGAGAGAAAATGTGTTCAGTCAATTGAAGCACATGGGGCAACTTGCATATGTATATTGACCTAATTTTTGCTCTAGCTAGCATCTATGCTTTGTTACTCGAGTAAATCTATGCTAAAGAGAAAACTCAGTGGCCTTTTTATTCTTTTCATAACTCCAATTGCTTTCCTTGTTGGGAATCTTGGAATCATTTGGAGGCACTTTCCAGGGTTATATGGAGCTGTATCTTAATTGTGAGGACCAGAGACTCGAACACCCAAGTAGGTATAAGAGGAGATGATCTCCAGATGCTAATCACTAAAAGTAAGACTATTGCGTAGCATGACGGATTGAGATATATTGAAGATCATGACCTTAGTCTTCTGTACGTCACTTCCATTTGTTATAATGAGATCCAGAGGAAACTGGATGTTTCGATTATTTGATGTCAATTGGAAGTAACACAGTTGTTGGTCTCTGATTTTGTTTACCATCTAATTGTCTGGATCAGTGACGATCCTTTGTCTTGGACAGTGCTCTGGTACCATTTTCCAAAAAGATATATACATCAGAACAATTGGATAGATCACTGGCATAATGTCTCCTACAAAGGTTTCAAGATTAAAGGGTGATGATGCCTTTCAGGCCCCCTGAAGACTCCCTTTCTTGATTTTGAAGAAGCTCTCGATCTCCATAATAAAAGTTACAAAGTGAGGATTATCTTTAGATTCTGACATCCTACTTTAGGTCTCCTTACTAGATGCAATTAAGTCCTTGACCCTGTGGCCAAATACAGCTAATATGGTTCAGATGTAATTATTATTCATAAGTGGTACAATTTGCTCTCTTTTTTATTTCAATGAGTCAATTTGAAAGAATCACACTTGAGGTTGTGAATAGTAAGATGTGTCATTTGCTAAATGGGTAAAGTAGAGATTTACTTTGACATGCTGTTGTTTTTTGGAATTCTTGATTAACAAAATTAGTAACAACTAGAAAGGTACAGGATATACGTTCAGATTGCAATTTATATAGGCATTGGAAGTTTAGATTCTTATTGTTCTTATCTATTGATATCCTATTCACTTGCCTGTCAGTTTATTTGGCTGCTCATAACAGGAAAGCAGCAGGGAAGGATTATAGACAGGGAGGATGTCACAGGCAAGACTTCACTTCAATGACGAATCTCCTAAGGTGGATGTATTGGTGGACATGGGCCACCCACTCCTCAACCGTGTGGTGGATGGATTTATAAAAGTCGGAGGGGTATGGAAGTACTGCCAAACAAGCTTTTGGCCAGATAAAGCTATTTTTTGAAATTTAATTGGCGTGAAGATAGTAGATAAATTATGATACCTCGAGTCCATTAAATATTTACATTTTGAGTGGTAGCTGGTTTTGAGTTTGTCCATGTCTTGGCAGGTGGGGACCTTGCATGCCGCAGCACAAGAATCCTACCGTTTCCTTGTTCTAGGTTTCAATACTTCCTTCACAAGCGTCCCAATTGTTTGTATCTAAGATGGGAGTAGATTGTTTTCCCACTTCTGCCTCACTGTTTTTATCTGCTTGTGTTGCAGAGGAAGCAAACAAAAATTCTATGGATAACATGGTATGTTGAAGGTTCAGTGCATTTTGCATCAGGTTTGTAGCTGATTATATTAATGCTTGTACCCCTGAAATTTTTGTTTTGCATTCATCCAGGTGAACAGAATTGGAAAAGAAGCTGTTCAGTGGGGTAAGTGGAGTAAAAGTGCAAGAGTATTACTACTTGTCAGCACTCTTTCCATGCTTTTAGACCTTAGAAAAGATTTACAATGTTTTTGAACTGGTTTTTACTATAATGTGAACTTCACGTATTAGCATTTGATATTGCTTGTGCATTACCATTTTGAGGCTTTACATAGTTCACATGTGCATTTTTGTCATCCATGGACTTCCAAAACTTTACCTCAACATTTCGTACTACTAATTTTTCGCTTCGATTACTGAGATGTAAATTGAGAATTTTATAGGTCTGGCTGCGGGAGTATATTCAGGCATGACGTATGGCATGCGAGAAGCTCGTGGGGGTGTTCATGATTGGGTATAGGATGACAACTCTGCTCAGTTCGTTTTACCAAGTAACATGTGATTAGGAAGAGCTTCTTGAACCTAATAATAGTTGATTCTTTCCAACTGAATTTGGTTTGGCAGAAAAATGCACTGGTGGGAGGTGCTCTTACTGGAGCCGCCCTGTCTTTGACTGAGGGTAATCCGAGGCATGATCGGGTTATATGTGGTGCAATCACTGGTGGAGCTGTTGCGGTTGCAGCTGAATTTCTCCGCAACCTTACCTGATTTTTCCGGAAGACATAGCTAGCTATTGGAAGGGCACGTAAGACCTTTGTGCTATGGCTACCATGAGGTTCCACTTTGCAGAGTATTGTGGACAAGATAATTTGTGCAAATGAAACTAATTTTCTGGCAAGTTCCTGAATGGTGAAACAACACAGCTATATCTAAAGCTCTTCTGGCAAGTTTTTGAATGATGAAACAACACAGCTATATCTAAAGCTCTTATAAGACATTGTGTGTTCATTTTTGTATAGGAGACTTGTGTTACTGTAGATATTACTAGCAGAGCTGAGACTAGGATGCTGTGACCAAAGATAGGCGAATTATTATCTTGTTGGGAATAGTGGATGCTTTGTTGGCCATGCAGTATAATTTGGGAGTAGCAATTTTGTGACAAGATTGGTATTTGGCACTGCATGAACTCACTCTATGAAAATTTCAATCAACCAATCTGCCCGGATGATTAAATCGATCGATCAGTCAACATTTAGCACTCAGGTTTTGTAGAGGGCATGGGTCGCTTCTCAACTTGGTTTCTAAATTCATCGTTTGTCATAGGAGTGATAAGGCAAAAGTTCCAATGAAAATGCTTCACTAATGCTTTCAGTGTTCACAAATATTGCAGCTGGTGAGCAAACAACAATTTCAATAAACAGGTTTAACAACAAAAATGCATTCTTGCCCTTATTATCAGCATGTTTCCTTGAATCATGTGTACATGTCCAATATAGTCTTACAATAGCGGCTCAGAAATTTGAAATAGATAGTGTTGTAAATATATCCTTTGTATGTATGTGATATATATAGGAGGGCACTAGGTGTGCTCGAATTGTGCACATTTCAGCAGATTTGTTATTAGGTTTTTGCTCATCTGATTTAGGAACTGTATGTCAGCACATGTCCATAACAAAGCAAAGCTGAAATGACAATGGCAAGAAAAGGTTGTTTAGGCTTTCCCCCCCCCCCTCCCCCCTCGCCCCCGCCAGCATGCACACAAAAGAAAAACCTTTTTTTCCTGTGGCATTTTTGCCATGATATGTTTTTTCTATCCATTCGGGTGTTGCTTTGTTGAATTTCTTCATTGCTAGATCTGAAGGTAATTAAATAATGATGAAAATGAACCTTTCCATTTGTAAGTCTTACACATAAATTTGAATTTTTGTTCTGTTTACGGTTATTATTTAATCTCCGAGATGGCAGAATCCATTTACTTTTAATTTACCTACTGGAAATTTTCATATATAGGCCGAAAGGTAATAATTATTCAATGAGAATTGAGCCCTTTCCATTTGATATTTTTCGTCAATAAAAATAATGTTGTGGACTCACTAACTTAACAGATTTTTTGTACTTGGATCAATGATAGGTGAGTAAGGTCAAACAAGCTTCAAAAAAAGATAGTATATGCAACCATATATGTATTATGGAAGGAGCCAGCGGGCATAGGCCATTCTGGCATGGATTTACAAAAAAAATTGGGCGATGCCCAAAGAGGCTGAGAGGGCCTTGTCCAAATTTTTTGGAAAGCCATACCGGGCAAAATGGCTTGTGCTTGGCCTCCGTCCATTGGGTAATGGACACTTTGACAATTTTTACATGCTCATTATGAAACATAATGAGCAACTTAAATTTTTTTGCCCATTCTCATGTTGCCATGTGGCAGGTGCAGGCCTGATGCCCGGACGCGCAGGCTGGAACGGGTAACAATTTTTGTATGGAAACAATAGTGACATTCTGCTTTTCAAGGAAAATAGGTAGAATATGCATGAAGTATCCGTTACGTGCATTGGATCTTGAATAAGAGTCAATTTAATACCATGTTGGGTTTGGTAGGAGATGATCACTCCATCGCAATAGATATGTGTATTGAAAAGCACATTGATGATTTAAAAGTTTTTAAAATTTTTACTCAATGCTTTGGCATTGATTTGAATGCTAGGAGAATGTAATAGGTTTGCTATGAATTTATCTCTAACACGAGATATATTGTATCCACTTTTAATTCTTCTTGATTTCCTCAAACACTTAAAAGCATGTTAATAATTCAATGACAAAGAGTTCTTTGCATTTGGCATATTTTGTTGATAGATGGGTTGATTTCGCAATTCAACAACAGTGGATTGATCATATTTGGATCAATAGGTAAGGGATAGATAATAATCTACCGTAATTTGATTTCTATGGTGATTCTGCTTATCAAGTGTTATGAACCGAAATTTCATGGGAGTGTTGTGTATTACAATGGCAAGGAAGGTAGAATCCAATGAGGAGCCTTAGAGATGGTTTCCAAACTATACTAGTTACTTTTCTAGAAAAGACAACATCAGCTTCATAGCTACTAAACTAATACCACCACTTTACTACAATATTAATGCATCTCCGTGCCACATTAATCAACAACACAATAGCTAATACGACTACATCAAGCAAAATTTCCCTCTCTCTATCCAAAGAAACCTAAGCTTTTACTTGATGTCACATCAAGGAGAGGCATTACTAATCTCACGTTACATAAACATAGCATAATCATAAGGAGCACAATGCAAAATTGAAAGCAATAGCTTTTAAAAAGGGAGACAATATCTCGAGGATCTAAAATGGTAGCATTTTCTCATTAATGTTGAGGATGTTCTCTTTTAATAAAAAAGGGATTACTTATGGTGCCCATTCTCAGTTTCACTTATGGGACTAAGATAGTCCAAGCAACAATGTTTGACTCAAGAAACTTTTGAATGTTACAAGCTTGAGTTAAAGTTGGCTTAAACTTTTAATAATTTTAAAAGTGTATAACATTATAACTTCAAAATTATTTAATTTAATTTTATGCTAACAGTTGGTGCTACAAATTGGACTTATACATGCAAGACGCCAAACTTGGGCCTCCTAGAACAAGATTGTAAATCACAATACTATTTAAGATTTGACTTATTCAAACACTTGTTTTTCCACCATGATGCTCTTTGAGCCATGTGTTCAAACCGCTTATGTGTCAGTCCCATTATTTGAAAAGCTTCTCTTGTTTTTTTTCATTGATTTCCTCCTTTGATTTGCAAAATTCTTGGATGAGCTCTCCATGCCTTTCATAGCCAAGCCAAGACGTGGGAGCTTTTTGGCAACCATTTTGTGCATTGTCATTCTTCAACTTAGGTTGTATTTTGTGACGTCATGAGTGTTGCTTGATAAAACACCCAGACAATCAATAGTTGCTATGTAGCATTGACACCTTTAATTGGAATGTTGGGAGAAACCCAAGGGGCCCAATGAATACTCCTAGTGGAATTTGAAATATTGAGAAAAGCCAGCTCCTTACAGTTGACTATTGTTCGACACACCACTGGATCCACATTGTCCTTGTATTTTTCGTAGAATTGCTTGAGGGCATATTTGAAATGTGGCTTAGTGGTCTACCCCTTGGAGCCTTGGCATTTTGGGCCAATTGGGCAAGGTTAGCTCTTGGGCCAATTGGGCAAGGTTAGCTCTTCTATGCTCTTGGGCCATGTCTCTCATTTGCCAATTAGTTTGTATGAATCTCATATAATGTGGAGTGTGGTAGTACTCTAATGTCTGGTTATCCGCTTGAAATAATAATTATTGCCAAGTCAATTGGAGTGCCAACTTGGCATTGATTTCATCCTCATGGCCTTGGTATTGGCCATTTGTCTCGAATCTACTTGTATTTCTGTAGACTATTCAAACATGTGTCCAACATCTCATAGTTTTCTTGCTTACTCAGATCACATAAGCAGCATACAATGCAAAATGAGATGATCTGAGCATGGAATTCACTGGTCCATATCCTAAAATTTTAACAACAATGATTTTCTTTACAACAATTATTTTATGCACCTTATTGAAATTATGTCCTCCAAGAAAATGAGACAGTGCCTTGATTGCCATAATCATAGTCTCACCATGTTGATGAAACTTTGAATGGGCAACACTTATCTCATACTTGAAGAACTTCAGATAGTGCCCCAGTACATGATCTCTTAAAAATTCTCCAGTAGAAGATCTCTGCCCTCCTAGACGAATTGCGAAATCATCAAGGAAAATTGTCTCCTGAAATGATAAAAAACAAAGTAAGTTCGAGTATATAATCTGACATAACGAATCTACTAGTACATGATAAGATACAAAAACTTACGCATTCAGCTTTGTCTTCTCTGATTACTGTCTCTCCGTCAATATTATGTCCACCTTTCGATGTCAATATTGTTGGTAAATAGACAGCTGGTTGTAGAAAACCAAGTTGACTTTGGATTCTGAGGAACTCTTCCTCAGAAGATAGATCATCTTCTTTGTTGCGCATTTCCTCCACAACCATTTCCAAGCAATCTTTCCCTGAAAAAAACTTATCATTATATACATCGTCAACACTAGGGAGAAGATCATCAGCATCAAAATCAATTATATCCGAAAATTCATCAAGCTCTTTGCCCAAAATGCAAAGAGTCTCAGCTTCAGAGAAATAAAAAAGATCCGATATATCCGATATTGTCAAAAAAGAATTATTATCTATATTATAAGTAGGCAAAGTGATCAAAGCTTTATCAGAAGGAGAAAGGATAGTGGGTGTTCTAGGGCCTATAAACGATGCCCTATTTCGAGCAAGATCAAAATCTGAACAATCATCTAAATTAATACTCGTATCAATAAAAAAAGTATCTATATCTACAATCTTTGACTTTTCAGACTTTGTACCATTGGAAGAAGCAGCTTCAGAAGTGGAAGGGACAACTTTCAAATCGTCAGAAATATTTAACAAAAGAAAAAAAAAACAAATACAGACTGAAAATCAACAAATCTACATTTTTTATTGTGAATTGGGCACTCGTCTACAGACTTGAAATCATTATGTAACTTGGTAAACACTCTGTCAAGCTTAGTTTTATAGCTATGCTTGTCGAGTGCCACCAGGTCTTGATAATGAATCATGTCTTTATTCTGAAATTTGAATAACGGAGTACTGAACAGAGACTTGATTCTGAGATATTTTGATTTTTTCTTTCAGATTCACGTAAAAGCTTTAGATTAGGTTCCAAATTTTGTGTCGAGTTGAAGGATAAAACTTCAGAAATTTCAGATGTAATAGTAGAAGCCGGAGGATTTTTTTTTGCAGAATAGTATTAGTTCTGATTTTCATGGTATTGTTTTTGTTGTTAGTCCATTTTTCATGGGAGCGATAAAGGCAAAAGAAGCCGATTTTGAGAAGGTTGTATATTTTATCGAATGCAGTCTTGTGGCAAAATTTTATTTGATTCCATATGAGAATAAGTAAAAATTGCTCTTTTCTTTTTGTTGCTTTAATCTGCATTGTTGCATGCGGCATTGCTTTAATAAGTAAGTATTGCTTTAATAAATATGAATTTATTGATATTTGTATTTTGGTTGTTGCAGTCGGCATTGGAGCCTGAACATTATTTCTGTAAAGGTAAATAAGGAAGGAGTATCAAAGTTTCTATGTGTAAAATTAAACTCAGCTGCAAATACACATAGAGAATTTGATTCTCTATTTCATGATGTCGTTCGGAAAATACCGACAACGACAACCTCAATTGGAGAGATAACCATTAGATCTCTCAAGGTATATTCAATTAATCTTTGATATGCATGTATTTTTTTTTAAGTTCAAATCTATCATCATAGCATAAATAAATTTTCTATCATAATATTACTAATTTTCATTCAATATATGCAGTGTGTACAACGAAAGGATGCTTTTAGTTGTGCATGGTTCGTCCTTTACAATATGAAGCTATTTTTTGAGTGGTATAATTTACAAGTGGATGTCGATATTGAAAAGATAATATTCTGGTCATTTGTAGTTCCTTTCATTCTGATTCATATTCCTTTACTATCATTGTTTGTAACTTGCTGATTCTCATGTTTTGTGATGACAGTTCACTCTTGAGCCGTATGCTCCTGACGTTGTATATAGATTTCGGCAAGAGTTGATCAGAACCTATGCTTAGAATGGTGTAAGCGTTGCACCTGAGATCTGTAAAAGATTTCAGATCCTTAGATCCAATCTACTTGAATGATCTTTGGTTAGAAAGAGAAATACACTACCAATCTCACCAATGTAGAAAAATCAACATCTACACACAATTTGAGATGCAAACACTAATAGAACTTGATCAAACCTGAATGAAATGATTATGTATTGTTGTTGTCTATACAAAACCAGCAAGCTACTGTATTTCACACGTGTGGATCCAAAAATAGCAAATATAGATCATTCTACACATAGAATTGCAAGCAATCACCAAGATAGTGCACCAATGGATAGTAGAACCTAAGAGAACCATGTATAAGCATGAAATGAAATAGAGAAGAGAGAAGATCACTCTCTCCATGAGTTACATCCTTTCATAACAGGTCCAAACCCTATTTGGCCACTTGGCTTTCCCACCAAAATGCTAACCCTACTAATTTTGGGTCTAGATTCAATGTATCCAACTTATTCAAATTGAATCTACTCTAACTCGCATTCTATCTTTCCCACACTTTCAAAAAGTGTCTATTCAAATTAGATTTAGACTAATGAACTTTAAAAAGTCTAACTCTAAGTCTAAAACAAGTTTTGGCCTCAATATGCCAAATATGAAAATATTTGGCATATGGAGGCCTCTTTCACACTCCCTCTTCAACTAGTTTTAGCACAGACTTTGATAATACTCCAAGTGAAGTCCTATGCTTTATGAACAAGTCTTTACCCAGTGCTTTGGTGAAGATATCAGCTACACATTCCCTTGAAGACACATGTTGAAGCTCCACCTCCTTTGCAAAGACTCGCTCCCTCACAAAATGATATTGTATCTCAATATGCTTGCTCCTAGCATAGTTTTTGACAATAGAACTTTGATCCATCATAAGAATGATCTTCTTCTGAGAATAGATCTTCTTTCAATGATCATGTAATGCTCAAAATAGAAACAACCATAATTGGTATAGATAATAGTGTCCACTTGGGATGCTTCACTATTTCTTACGTCAATTTTACATGTAAAAATGTGACTAGAACATGAAGAATCAAATAGAATGGAAATGAGATGATTCCACCATGCTTCCAACTCTGAAATCTCTGAGAAAATACAGCAAACAAACAATAAATGTGAGTGATCAACTTTTTCTTGCATGTCTCCTCCTCCTTTGTCCTTTGTTGCCTTGTATCCACCATGATACTCCATGAATGAGCCTCCATCTTCATCTTGTCTCAAGATACCATCATACCTTGATGACTTGACCATGAAAGAGTGACATAATGAACCTCCAATAGCTTCATTTCCATCAGCAAAATCAGCCAAGAATGCTAATACAAATCCAACATCAAAACAATGTTCACCAATGTAGCTAGTTTTACCATATCTTGACAATTTGCACACATCCTCATGAAATTGCTCAAACATGAGATAGAACAAGTAAAGTAAACTTGAACAACACTTTCTTGTTGTTCCTCTGACCTTACTTGAGTCTTCAATATGCTGCAAAAACCGATCCATAGCATCTTTGCCAATTACCTCTCCTTTGATGCTCTTGACTAGCTCCAAATTGCCAACTTCCCTTTTGACTAGTTAAAAGCCCTTTGAGATCAACCTCTTGATCTTCAACTTGACCATCAAAGTTATTGAACAAATTTTGTTTTCCAGATCCAATACTTGATTTTACAGCAATATAACATCCATCCACTTGCATAGCTCCATATACACAAGAAGATCCTCCAAAAGATGTTCCACTCTTCATAAGGGCTTGATACTTGAGATCCATTGCTTGGATACACTCCTCTTCTTTCCTTGCTTGATCTACACTTGTAGGCTCATCCAAAGAGGTTAGGAAAGAAACATAATTTTCAGAAACTACTTGCTTACCCTTTTGATCATATGTGAGCCTTGAAGGTACTTGTCTTTCTCTTGATGTTCTCCTTGGCTTTTGACTTGATGAAGGTCCATCATCACCACCATCCAAAGTAGGATCCTTCTCATCAACATCAAGAATGTTAGATCCATCCACTTTACCATCAATCATGCTTGAAGACACCTTTGGAATGTTCCCCTCATAAAAAATGACATCTCTACCAACAATCACTTTGTTAGTAGAAGGAATGTAAACCTTGTAGGCTTTACTCACCTCACTATATCCAACAAAAATACCTCTTTTTGAAGATGGATCCTCCTTGGTCCTATCATCAAGAGTAATGTTGACATAGCATGTGCATCCAAAGGTTCTTAGAGAGTTGACACTCGGCCTCCTCTTGAATAGCATCTCAAAAGGTGTCCTTCCATCCAAAATAGCACTCGGCCACCTATTGCATAAGAAATTGGCACACAACAAAGCTTGATCCCAAAATGGTTTGTCAAGATTAGCACTTAACCTCATAGCTTTAGCACTTTCACATAAAGTCCTATTCTTCCTTTCAGCCACTCCATTTTGTTGTGGGGTCCTTGATGTTGTATACTCCCTCTTGGTCCCATGCTCATCACAAAAGGCCTTGAATTTGTTAGATATGTACTCACCACCATTGTCACCTCTCAAGCACTTGATCTTTGTGGAAAATTGATTCTCCCTTGCATTCTTGAACTTGACAAAGACATCATACACTTCATCCTTGCTCTTCAGTAGATAGATCCAACAAAATCTACTAAAATCATCAATGAATGTTACATACATCTTAGCTCCACTATTGCTAATTGTAGTAAATCCATGAATATCCGAATGTACAAGTTGAAAAGGCTTTGTAGATCTAGAAATAGATCTAGTATAAGGTAGTCTATGTGACTCAAGAGTAAGATTACCTTGCTTGTCTCCTTGATCTCTCTTCTTCTTGTAGCACTCACTTGCAAAGTGTCCTTTGATGCCACAATAGAAGAACTTGAGCTTTGATCTATCCTTCTTTTTGCCACTTGAAGAAGCATCCACTTAATCTTGTCCTTTAGACCACTTGCTTTTGGTTTTGCCCTTGATTTTGCCCTTTGTGAACATAGCATCCTCTTGAAGTGTCGATGTAGATCCACCTCTTGCTTGAAGCCTATATTCCTCATTGATCAAGATCTCTTGAAGATCCATCAAACTTGGCAAAGTCTTTTGAATAGCAATACTTTGAACAATGTTAGCATGAGCATCCAACAAGCCATTAAGAATCACTTGAATAAGCTCTCCTTCCTTAATGCTTTCATCTATGCAAGCTAACTCATCATTCAATGCTTTCATTCTCAAAACAAAAGTACTTGGACTTTCTTCATTCTTTTGCAAACAAGAAAAGATTTGCCTTCTTAGAGTCAACACTCTAGAAGTAGACTTGGATTCATGAAGCTTCTTCAATGAATTCCAAGCTTCCAAAGATAATGTGCACTTACCAACTTCCTTGAGAAGTTCATTGGTAACATTCATCTTTATCACGTGTAGAGCCTTCTTGGCCCTCTTGTCATACCTCAATTGATCTTGTTGTGTTGCTGGTCTCTCCTCCAAACCCACAACAATATCCAAAACATCATTCATCTCAATAAGTGACTCCAGCCTCACTTTCCACAATGAATAGTTACTTGAGGTAAGCCTATCATTGGCTTCCAACATGACTCCAATTGAGGTTTCCATGTAGCAATGACTTGATCTTCTCTTTCAACTTGCTTCAATGCACAAAGCACTCCTTTGAACAACAACAAATGCTGTAAAAAAAAATCACCAAGATTTGAAACTATCTCACAAATTCTCTTCTAGCACTTATCCAAACAAATCAACACATAGAATCATGGAATCTTGATCAACCTATGATCTATCCTCAATCTAATGACTTTTGCCACTTCCTAAGATTGAAACACACTCAAATGAAGTCCAACAATCTCACTATCTAGAGATCCAATCAAGATTAGGGTTTTGACAAAATCACAAAAAATTGACTATTCCAAATCTACATGCAAATGCTGAAAATTTGATATGTAATCTATAAGCCACCACTTAGGCTGAACCAATGATCCAAAAATCGGCCAAATCCAGTATGTGAATTCAAAAATCCGATTATATTGACCTATTTAGTGTTTTGATCTACAAAAGATCCAATCTACAAAAGCAAAAAATCCGATTTTGGTGTAGAATCCTCTCTAGCATGCTCTAGGCTTGATATCTTCACCAAATCATTGATAGATCTGATTTCTTTCTTCATAACCTGAAACACAAGCTCTGATACCATGTGAAAGATTTCAGATCCTTAAGATCCAATCTACTTGAATGATTTTTGGTTAGAAAGAGAAATACACTACCAACCTCACCAATGTAGGAAAATCAACATCTACACACAATTTGAGATGCAAACACTAATAGAACTTGATCAAACTTGAATGAAATGATTATGTACTGTTGTTGTCCGTACAAAACCAGCAAGCTACTGTATTTCACATGTGTGGATCCAAAAATAAGAAATATAGATCATTCTACACATAGAATTGCAAGCAATCACCAAGATAGTGCACCAATGGATAGTAGAACCCAAGAGAACCATGTATACGCATGAAATGAAATAGAGAAGAGAGAAGATCACTCTCTCCATGAGTTACATCCTTTTATAACAGGTCCAAACCCTATTTGGCCACTTGGCTTTCCCACCAAAATGCTAATCCTACTAATTTTGGGTCTAGATTCAATGTACCCAACTTATTCAAATTGAATCTACTCTAACTCGCATTCTATCTTTCCCACACTTTCAAAAAGTGTTTATTCAAATAAAATTTAGACTAATGAACTGTGAAAAGTCAACCTCTAAGTCTAAAACAAGTTTTGGCCTAAATATGCCAAATATGAAAATATTGCAAAATGTGATGAAACTAGTTGAGTCTTTCACAAGATCGAGGCTGCTCCTGCCTTAACAGTCTTTCAGGTTGTTCAGGATGCAAATTTTATTATATATGATCAAAAAAAGTATCAAAAATATTAATACTCACAGTCATTTTTTTTGTGATCCTTACGGTTGAATCTTTGCACATTTATTTCTGAATGCATATATACATGTTGGACTAGAATTTCAGAAATAGATTTTTCTCCTGATGATGTTCTGAAATCCAAAATTCTGGCCTTTCAATAAGATCGAAATGATAGATTTGACCTTTTGCTTTTTCAAAATACTCCTCTTGATGATGGATGCATCAAAACCCAAGAGTTTTTTGAATATTTTCTTGGCACCCATAATTCATTACCCCTCAGTCTCGTTGAATAGAAACACATAGTCGATTGAGGAGAACGACTTCCTTGATGGCGCCATCCGTAATGTGCATGCAAAAATCTAAAACACTGAACTATGAATCTGGAAATTTGCGTGGACAAAAAGCCATGAATATGAGAAAATGTGTTGGCGCAAATTTGAAACACTAATCTATTTGGCGTCACGAATTAACTCTGGTTAACCATGTTAACCATGATTTGACAATGCATATACATTAATGGTACATCGATTTTCTCATCTCAACCATCTGTCATATTCATTGTAAATATTTTTGGGTCTCTTTGGGCAGTGATGAGCTGGAAGGGCACGCCTCATCAACCAATAGCATTTTCACATGCTGCCCGACGAAACAACAATATATTTTAAAAAAAATTATTTTATTTATATTTGAAAAATTCTACGTTTCGTAGAACTCCGATTTCAAGGTTTCAATTGGTCCACATGGCCATGAAAATAAGAAAAAAAATAAAAAACATCTTTTTCAAAGGCCCTCTTCGGGCTCTAACTTTCTCTAATGTCTAAACTCATTAGAAGAGAAAAAATATTACCCTATATTAAAGGGGAGGATTTTGATGTATTCCTTCAAAAATATAAAATTACTAAAGAACAAAATATAAGAAATGGAAACCTATAGTGATGAGAAGAGAACAACTATACCTAAGGTAATGATGTCAATATCCCAAGCTCAAACCCTACCTATTAGAGATGAAGATATATATTTGACCTTGCAACTGAAGATAATACAAAGTCCTTCGATTTTAATGCACATTGGTTTGATGATAAAAAAATATAATGACCAAAAACTAATTGATGAAATTATAGACGAGGAAGATGATGTGAAAATGGAAATTTTTTGTAAATTATTATTCCAAAATGATTTGATGCAAGATAGAATGAACAATGAGATTTTGATGATGAAAAATATAATGATCAAAAACTTATTGATGAAATTATAGACGATAAAGATGATGTAAAAATGGAGATATTACATGTAAACAATTATTACAAAATTTTGATGCAAGATAGAATGAACAATGATAATGAAAGATGTAGATGCATTAAAATAAGATAGAGAACCTTCATTCACTTGCGAAAGATGTAAAGGAGCATGCATAGCTAACAGATAAAATCACAAATGGGTATTGTTGAACGCTAATAATGATTTGAAAGATAAATATCTAGATAACAAGATTGATAAGGAATGAACAAGAGAACATTCTTCTTACTCTTAGGGTAGATGTATGTATAAATGATCATGAGAGAGCTTTCGAAAAAATGCAAGTGCATTGAATTGTGCTTAATGCATATGTGACTATAAAGGTGCTAATGAAGCCTCAAGATGTGTGTTTAAAGAAATGAAAATGTCATATGACAAAGATAGGATATCTATCATAGTACAATATACATAATTTATTGTAGCTTGCTTTTGGATGCATGCATGTTTGATGAGCTTGATACTTTGTTTTTTCAAGATGGATTTTCTTAATCTCTATGTTTGATGACTATCACATGATGAGTGTGCAAAATTTATATCATTGATGCTATGTGTATAAATTGAATGCATTCAATGATGCTTATTATCACCGATGCACAATTGACAATGAGAGTCTATTGTAAATTATATTTCTTTTGGTTGAGGGTGCTATCTTTTTGCTGAGTGATAAAGTTGGTTTATTTCGCAGAATAAAAGATGCAAAAAAAGACAAACATTTTAATAGAGATTTGAAATGGAGTCGAAGCATAGTATGATGCACCTTGATTTTCTACCTTAGTACTGAATCATGTAAAAGGTTTACTAATTATTATAAGTATTTTTTTGGCCTAAATGATGACCGTCTTTCTCTTGTTTTGAAGAGAGATTATTAAAGTCTTATACCATAGACATGAGACTTATAGATAGATTTGAGATACATCGTATAGATGCACTATGAGTGATAAGAGGAGAGGAGCATGTTTTCATTAATTATGTAGTGGAGCTGGAAGCTTTAGATATGTTCGACCCCACCATTGCAATAAGACAACCTTACTCTTTTGGAAAAATCTCTAAAACCAATTTCTAGAAAATTTAGAGAAGTGCCAAAAAGTATATGAAAGCATTGAATTACATAGTGCATTATCTAATGTGTGGAATGCAATGTTTATTAAAACTTCTAAGTGGGCATCTTTGTTTCAATTAGAAGGATCTAGAGATTTGTGAAATAAAATAAAGACTTGGATGGGATGTACCATTATCATTGAGTAGTGAGTGTAGGAATATATATATGAATATATATATATATATATATATATATATATATATATATATATATATATGTATATATAGAAAAAAAGAGAGGAAAGATTCAACATTGCCTAATCTATTATGACGACCATTGAAATTGTTCAAAACACATCATTGATCTACTTTTGAGAGTATTTGTGAGATTGTTATGAAAGATGATGGAAAAAATGAGTGATTAGAAAAAATGATTGGCGTTTTCCATTTTGATCATAGCTCTGTGGCTATTGAGAGAAAACATAATATGATTTTATTTTAGGTTCTTTCTTATTGTGAGTTTAGATTCAATCAAATCTTGGATCGGAAAGTCTATATTCAATCTTGAGAATAGGATTGAGTGATGATAATAAAAATATTTGGATCTTATGAGAAATATATCTATGAGTGATCTATTATGAAGACAACCCTAAGGGCCAAAAAGAGAGTTTATTTAGAGGCCCAACATAGGACATGTAATCATGGTTGGAAATAAAAACAAGGTTTGTGAAGGAGAGAACGCGAGGAGCCTATTGGAGGGGAGGGATTTCAAAAGAGGGCATAATAAGGTAATGATGAAAGTTGAAGGTACCTATAGTAATATTATAAGCAAAAGCAAGGAAAAGGATGCAAGGGAGATATGGAATAGAAGGTTAGCAAGTGAAGGAACAAATATCTAAATGGCACAAATGATAGGTCGCAAGGTGACAAATTAAAGGAGTTATAAGGTTGTAGAAAAGAGGAGAAAACTTTCTTTTACCTTCATGATAGTATTTGTAACTTTCAGATGAAGATTGACATGTTTTGTTCACCTTAGGTTTCAAACAACATTCTCATGCTATTGTGGGAGGGATATTCCTACTCAGTTTAACTCCAAACTTTAATGGCAACAAGATAATCTCAAGTAGACTTAAAAACTAAAATGTTGATTTTAGATGATTTTCATTTATGGAGGTTTAGCTTAAGGAACTTATTAAAGCCTACCATTGACTTACCCAAAACAAATTCCTACCAATTTTTTTCGATAAACTTGATTCATTTGTAAATCCATCCAAAATTATCTAAAAGAGATAAGTAGCTTGTTCTAAAGCACACCTTTTTGTTCATTTGCTATCTGAAAAAACCCTGCTCTACAACAAGAGACTAGATACTTGCGAGTTAAGAAAGGTGGTGTGAATACAAGCTCACGCTACATAAAACACAAAAATTGATCAAAAACATATTTGGATTCCAATTCAAAGCCATTCCACCACTTCACATGTCCAAAATTTGGACATAGAACTTTTCTTCTCTCTTTCCAAATACAATCACAATTTTGAATAATGTGGCAAATAATATCTTGCACCTCTTATAAATTCACAAAATCAAAATTCCAAACCATTTTCTCGAGCAGCATCAGCAAGTGCTTGAATGCGACCATGATAAACAAATCCACCCCTATCAAATGCTACTTGCTTTATACCTTTTTCTAGGCATGCCTTTGCGATTTCTTCCCCAACCTTTTTTGCAGCCTCCTGTAATCATCAAAACATTACATCCCTCTCTCTATGCATAACATGTTTTACTTGGAGATTGTAGACAAGAAAACATATTTATGACAATCTACATGTATAAAAAACACCATTTGCATGTACATATGTGTGCGTGTACCCAAAATAATAAAAGAGGATTTTGAAATAGTCAACTTCTTGGAGTCCACCCAAATTGTCTTAAACTATCAACTTCTTCACACATAAGACCAAATGCTAAGACAACCTTACTCACTTCATTAGCACCCAAGAGCAAGTACATGTCAACATACATTCACATTAACAGTCATATATGTTTAGAATTAACCAAAGTAGTAAGTTCCTTTCACTTCTCTGAAGGTGAAGAGTAGACTTAGTCATCATAAAGGTTACCACTACAGAGCAAAGTAGATCAAATGAAATCCCAACTTCCTCATGAAAAAATACAATTTCATGTCATCACTATTGCTCAAAATCTAACTCAATAGCATAGTTGCTGGGTAAACTGCATCATTCAAGATAGAAGGATAAACACAATCTAGCTAACTGCAACTTGACAAAGGTCTCAATGAGCCAAAATAGCAAAAAATTGCATTGATGCTAAGTCTAAGATAGAACCCAAAATAGCAACAAAGACATGCAATCTTCAACTTCATGGAGTCCAACTACAAAGTCTTATAACTCTTGAAGCATCAACTTCATCATGCATAGAATGAATTAAATGTTGAGGCATCCGTACTAAATTTTTTAGCAACAAGGGGTACAAGTCACAAGCACAAATATAAATCCACATTAGCATTTATATATCATTAATATAGTTGACCAAAGCATTGGGTTTCTATTGCTTCTTCAAAGGTTAAGGGTCGATCATTTATTATGAAGGCTGGCACAAAAAAACAAAAATGTGGTCCCTTCCTCATTGAAAACAAGGAGAAAATCACATTTCAATCTTGAGCTGGTTCAAAACATAACTAAATAACATAGTAGGTGAGTAAAATGCACTATTGAAGGAGAGATTTAGCTCAAACGAATGGGTACAACTTGGTTGAAGATGTGAATGCAAAAAGAGCACCACAAGAGCCAAAAAGGACAAACCAAATAACGTAGTACTCACCATTAATAAAAGCATGAGTAGATCACAATAGAATGTGGCTTTTTCATGTTCAACAATGTCACCAACAAAGCTTTACTATATTGTCCTCCAATATGTGTTTTATTGGTGAAGGCCTCCTTTCCTCTCCTTGAGGCTTGAGGTTTGGCTCCACACAACCAGAACATACAAAAGAAAACAAAGCTTAATAATATGGATAATGCATAAGGTTTCAAGGTGAATTCAACTTACAATAGTTGGCCCCGAAGAAATCTCCACCTCTCCACGAATAGGCTTGCTTAAAGTCGATGAAGCAACAATTGTATGCATCTTTGTATCATCAATTACTTGCACATAGATATGCTTATTGGAGCGAAATACCGCCAACCGCGGCCTTTCGGTAGTCCCATTGATCTGGAATAACCACACAAAGAAGCTGAAACTAATGTAAAACACGTGTTCAATTGGTCCCCCAGTAAGTGGCATGTTGGTAAGAACTTCCTTTCCTTTACTTGAGGTCAGGAGTTCTACTCCACTTAGCAGCACGAATCACGACATACAAGAAAAGCATATGCTGAAGTAGTGTAATATCCTTGGTGCTAAAGGCAGGGTTCTGTCATGGAATTTAGTCTCATGACACAAACTAATTTACCCTATTATGCTGAAGCCCTAAAATGTTATAATGCAACCATACAGAACGTCAAATAAAGTTACTGCTTTCTGCATTGTAACCAGCATCACTGAAGCCACTGTATTGGTCCCAAAATGATACCTTTTTTCGTATGCGCAAATGTCGTAATTTAACACTCTCCCTGCGGGTGGTCTCTCGGGCTTCTATCTGCAGCGGCTGCCTCAAAGCTTCTGCAAAAACCTACAACACATTAATCCAAGATCCATTCAAGTTCTTAAGAACAATACACACAGATTATGTTAACATAATCTGTAATGCCACCCTATCTCCAAGATCCATTCAATCTCTGAGAATAGCACACACACACAGAGCTAATGGCACAGAAATCATATGAAAACAGCCAATGAAACCGTAAAATACATTCAACCACAGTGTAACCGTATGCCAAATCTTTTCAGGCTTTAATACAGCGCAAACGGTTTAAAATGGTGTAAAGCGTTGCATGCGAAAAGAATTTGGGACTAACCTGCTGCATTGCGAACAGTTGGGAGGAGGGAAGAGGTGGATCGGAAAGTGGCAAGGGAGGAAAGAAACGAAGGGCGTGAGGAGGAATGGGCGAAGGAGAGGGGCGCCATAGACGACGATGCCATAGCCATCACCTCCTTCTGCTTCTTTTGTTCTTTTCTTCTTCTTCGTTGTAGGACCTCTCTCTCCCTTACAAACCTTTTTTTTTTTTTAAGGAGGTCATTATGTAGTAGGAATGGGCCAGGCACATGCCATTTTGACTCTCAGCCTAGGCCAATTTTTTTTGAAATCCTTACTGGGCAAAATGGCCTCTGCCCGGCTCCTTCCGTTGCGTAATGGCCCATGGGTACCTTAAACTTTTTTACATGTACATTACGAAGCATAATAGGCAGTTTGACTTTGATCGACCACTATAAATGTGCCACATGGCAATCGTACATACGTCGTACTACGGATAGGTAGGAGGAAAGTGCAAAACCTGCGTTGAAAAAAAGCACATATATTTTTTGCTTTTTACTCTGGTTAAAAATGGGCATAATATTCACAAGGTATCCATTACGTAATATGGAAGGAGCCGGAAGGCACATGCCATTCTGCCCAATAAGAATTTCCAAAAAAATTTGGACAAGGCCTGGAGGGGCCGAGCCTAAATTTTCTTGGAAAGCCGAACCGGGCAAAATGGCCTGTGCCCGGGCGCCTTCCATTGTGTAATGGGTACCTTAAACGTTTTCACATGAATATTACGAAGCACAATAGGCAGTTTGACTTTGACCAACCACTATAAACACACCACGTGGCAGTCGTAGGGACAAGCATCAAAAAAGTGCAAAACCTGTGTTTGAAAAAAAACACATATATTTTTTGCTTTTTAATTCGTTTAAAAATGGGCATAATATTGACAAGGTATCCATTACGTATAAGTAAATGCCCCACCCCCCGCCCCTTGGGGGGCTTGGCCCAATTAATGTTTGCCACATGGGCAAACTGCCCAAACATTCATTGATTGGCTTAAAATCCTGATTTGAATGAGGGTTGGAAGGTTGTACGGAGCGGAGGGAATGAATGCTCAAGGTTCAAAGGAAGCCGGTCTCGTACAATCGTACCACAGAGGTGTGCACCCTCCCCCATGTGACCTAAGAGAGGTTCATTCCTTGCATCAACACACAAAAGTTTGTTGGGTGGCTCACATGTGTATTAGCCTCCATGAAAAAAATGTTATGAGACAACAAAAAAATCCACTTGACATGTGGCAAGTTGTGAGAGGTGCACATGGTGAGTACACAAGGTGACAAAGGATTGCGTAGGGTAAATGATCCATCTGACTATTTAATATTCACATATATCCCATAATAACAAAATCTAGATGAGTCCATTTATTTTGATGCTCTATAGCTATCTCTTATGGGTATTAGAACTTCGGGGAATAGACATGACTGTTCATCACATTATCAACCTAACATTGGTTAGTAATAGTCACTTGCACTCTTTTTATCTGAGAGTGGCCAACTAACTCTAAAGATACACATTTTTGTACTAGCAAGCTCCTCCTGTGATCCATATATCAGGCTTCTATCTTCTACCATTACAATTTCCATTCATAATTAATGGTTGACTCATGGTTGCTAAGAAATTATATACAAAAAAGATCTATTTTTACCAATTCATTCAATTGAATTCTAAATTAGAGATACGTACATGTAATTATCCATTAAAACTCTTACAAATTCACCAAGATCCTTTGCATAATACAATTCCATAGTACAATTGCTAACTTTAATGTATTCTTTCACTCTTCCCCTTACAATTTTCGGTCTCTCTAAAATTATCTAAGTTTGAACAGGGAACAAGCATTTAGTATTTAACCTTATTAATAGTGATTCGAATCATTAGCTACCAAGAGTCATTATTAATAAGGTTAAATATTATCATGGACTATTCCAAGTGGTATGTGAAAACTATCCCTTTTCCATTACCCTATGTTTCTTGTTCTACTTCTCCCCCATATGCCACTCATGTTGGAGACTTGAGTTAGAAGAGGCTATATATTTCTCTGCGTAAGCGAAGCTTCCATTATCCGATCTCTCAATTGATTGTTTATTTCGTTAAGTGCCACACTTAACCGTTGACAAATCTTTAGATATGTGAGCATGTTTTCCATGGTTGCACCACTCAAAATTGTTGGATTGTTCATCATAATTTTTTACCTAAATGCAAAAATTTGTCTAATCTTATCAGACATATACCTCTATCCTTTCAACTTTTGTGAAAAGTAATTGTGACCAACAATCAGACCTAATTCATTTCATGACTTCAAGGCAACTTCAAAATAGCCAATAATAACATGGAATAACTTAAGAATGATATGGAGTATTATTCACATTACAATCCATATCAATGAATTGACGATTCTTCTCATTAGCAATTTAAGAGGCAATAAATTTGATTTATTCAGTCGATTATCAGTCTTATCACCCTTCATAATATATTGACATGCAGTGTTGAAATTTGACACCTATCATGCCCTTCAAAGGCTAATTTGGACGTATTTGATAGGCACTTATAATTTTAGGCCGTAACACAGAAGTGCATAATCTTTTTAAAACCGTCGATGGGCTATAGTTTATTTTATAAGTTAAGGTGTTTGAAAATAAGTACGTGACACATTTTTAAAACTTGAAAGTTGACTCTTTGCAAGTTTCAAAATCTGTAACTTAATATTGGAATTGAGATTGCCAAACTTCAAACTTCAAAAACTTTGCACCTTTAGCATAGGCCACTTGGCCCAAAGTTTGAAGTTTGAACAATGGGCTAGCTTGCCAGCTTCCAACTTATCCAACTTTTCAAGTTTCAAAGTTCATAATTCAGTCTTCATGTTATGGCCTGGGCTTCATGGAAGTTCAAAAAAATGGAAGGGATAGTGGCAGGATCCATCTCGATTCAGCCTAGAAGCCTCCAATCTTGTTTAGTAAATGGTTTGCTTGAAATCTACATGAGAAATGTATATAGGACAATCTACTCATTCATGAATTCAGTAAACACAATTTCTGTTGGATTTATTCTCCTTCTCTCCCTAAATCCTATCATTAATCACGATTCATTCCTGTTGTTGCATATTTACTTGCATTGTCGCACATCTACACAAATACACGGGATTCGAAGATAGGTATCTACACGACAGTCAAACTGTCGAAGGGAATCAAGTCAAACTATCGAGGGACTCGAAAGAGTCGACTATTGACAAATGCTCGAATGATCGATTCGACCAATTGTCGAATCGAATCTTCGAACCCTTATCACCCCTTGACTCCAACTATTTGACCTCGACTTGAATCAACAAATTGTTGAATTTCGACTCTGACGTGGTACCACTCAAAATGAAGCTAGTCAACTATACTAGCCACTCCCGCTATTGTGCAACTGCCTTGGAAATTATTGCATCTATGTCACCATTTGTCCAGATAATGACAGCCACTACTGCTGCCTACCAGGACAATGACATCCACACCTACTAACTACTTGGACAATGACATCCACTACTTCACCCAAGATCCATATTGGACAACTCAACGTCTCTATGCCACTATGTATATGTATATGTATATATATGTGTGTATATATATATATATATACTAGTAAAGAGTGCCCGTCGTTGACGGGGTATGAAGTCTATGAATTTTGACAACAGACTCTTAAAACTATCAAGCAGAATTATGAGCCAATTTCTAATTTTTCTGGAAACCATCTTGATTGGTATGTTAAGTTCCTTGAATTGAGTCCAACTGGTCTGCTTTTGAAATTATTTACGCTTAAGTGATCATTTTCTGACCTTCATGTCGAATGCTATTTAATTAGAAAATATTTCGCTTCCGTAGATTTGTTCGTCGATATCTGAGTAGAAATCACAAAGAGGCTTGTCTTACATTAGAAGAAGACTGGCAACAAAATTTTATGTCTTTCCGCTTTTTGGCAATTGAGTCTTGCAGTTAGAGACAATATGCATTTATCTGAACTTAGTGCTACAGCTTTTTTTAAGAATCAAAGATCATTCACTCTCTCATGGATTGTTGCCACGACTGAGAGGGAGCATCAAGACAGTTGAGAGGAGAGGCGGAGGTCATGACTCATGAGTCACGACTAAATCTCCTAACTAATAACAACTACTACTATAACTTGTATAACTACTATTAAGTGCCTAGGGCTGCTCCAGCAACAACTGAAAGTGAGGTGATCAGGAGATACCCATGACTCATGAGCCATCACTGATCAGTGATGAGTGATCACTCACCCCAGAGAAAATGGTAGCGAAAAAAGCTAGGGGAATGTGTTTGGGCATCAGCCGATAGCGCCATCGCTGGCACTGCTCGCAACACTGCTTCAATTTCTTTTGTTGATGTCTCCAAATTTGGACTTCATTTTTATGACTCATAAGTCATAACCATTAAGATAGATAGGCATATTGTGGATACACCATCAAATTCGTTTTTGGCTACACCATCAAATTTATGGCTCAATTTTGGAGTTTGCGAGGTGAATTTCTTTGACTTTTGTTTTACATCTTAAATCAAGCACCTTCGGTTGGTCACAAATATGAATATGAAGATGAGAGAGAGCGAGAGAGAGAATGTAGGGTGTTGTTGATAAAAGCTGCGTTTTTTTAGTGCCACTACCCTGAACCTTCATTGACTCAACCTAAAGAGCATTCGAAGGGGCAACTTCCCATAATCTTAAAAAAAAAAAAGCGCAACCTAGAAAGTTCCACATACTTTTCTAAAAAGTATTTTAGAATTTGGGTTGTCAAATATGAGAAGGTTGAATCTCTAAATCGGGTGGGTAATGGGTAATGGCAACTGGCTTAGGAAATACAAAGATATTATTATATTGTTATTTCTAAGGGCAGGGTACTCTTTCCTCAAAGCAGAGGCATTTGCATTTATGGTTATGCATTCCACGCAAATCCTTTGTTGTGCCATGTTGGGAGAGGAGGAGGAGAATTCCCTTGATGGTTTCAGATCGAACATAGTGAAGACGCTCTTTTGACAGCCTTTGGTGTGAGCGTGCTATGCTCAGTTTCTGCTAGTATTCCATCATATGGGCTTGTGAGATTTCATGAATCAACTACTTGTCTCAACGTTGAAAAATAACAGATTTCAAAATAGTCGAGCTGTCATCAATGACTTCAGAGCCAACTCTCTTATGTTCTCGTGCAAACTGAGGTTTCATACCTTATCTTTGAATGATTAAGTTTCTGGTTATCCTACTTTCTTGTACCAAACATACTGGATAGGAATCAGAATGTGAAGTTTGGGACCTCAACTGGAGTGTTGGCTTCTGATAGAACAAACACAATCCTACACTACCAATCTAAACTGGATGACTTCAGGAGTCCTGGTCACCTTCTCCCTCTAAGATGCATGCTGTAAATGTGTTTGGAAAAGATTTTCCCTCTAATATGCATGCTATTAATGTGTTTGGAAAAGATTTGCAAGAAAGATAAACAGGAATTTAAAAAACCATTTCCACATTTAACGTTCCAAAGGGGATCCTGGATTAATCAAATAGTTGCGTTTCTGTAGCACTCTGGTCTGGCATCGTTTTGATTGTTGGCTTCTTGTGCTACTCTGGTAGATTCAAAGTTATTAGAATGGTTCTGCGAGAAGTCCAAAGATATTGTTCTTGTCATGAATTCTGAACTGTGGGATTGTGGCAGGATTTTACTATCATCCATGTAGCAGTATCCAGAATCCAGAATGCACATGGATGATGATGAACGGCTCCTCCAAATGGTACAAAGATGGCCCACATTCTTCTCTCTTGTGCATCTCTCCTGCAACTGTCTTTGTTGAGTTAGCTCTGTGTCTTGACTTTGACATGCCGCGATGGATAGCCTTACTGATGATGCTAGAATATTTGATGTGGGTTCCGGAGTTCCTCATGAAGATCTTCATGTTGTGTAAAATATTTCAGGTTATTGGATAGGATTGTCGGCCGTGCAAGGCATTGCTGAGGAGCTCAGCTTGTCAAATGTATGCCCTCTTTCCAATACATTTTTCATAGGCCGGGCCCACCTTCACAAATTCAAATCTCATGCTTCTCTCTCTTCTCACGATCATGGGCTCACTTGCACCACATTATATTTTTTCATGTTAGCATTCTCCTCCTAAACTTGAGTTTGAGCCTCTTCTTTCAAAAAATCCACAACCTCTGTTGCGTATTCAAGCGCTTTGTGTGGATTCACTCCTGTGGAGATGCATGATCTAGCCAGCTTCACCAGCAATGGGCCTACCTCGCTCGCTCTGCCGCTGGATGCCGCCTGTTCCAATCCGGATAAAATGTGGATTGGTTGTCATGTGAGGATTCTACCGTATCAGATACTGCTGGTGCGCTTTAACTGGGTACTTGGAGATGAGCGAGCTTTGGTGGAGGACATTGGTTTGTGCTTACCCATTGCTCAATTAGGTTAGTGATACTCCTGAGCGGATTGACTCATCTTTGAGATGCGTAGAATGGGTGGAAAATCCAAAGTCAGATTTGATACTAGTGCAAAATCCTTATTTTGCTCTTATAGTGCATGCATTTACATGTATTGCTTGGAAAAATAGTTGTTGATCTGCTAGCAATTTTCCCTAGCACACAGACATTTGTAGCGAACATAATCATACAGAATCGGATTTTCCTCATAAAATTGTAACTCGCAACCAGTCGCTCTTGGCATTGAGTATGATTAAACCAACCATTAGTCGCTCCTACCAATATGATCAAATCTCGTTTTATATTCTTGCTGCATTTTTGGCAAGAAAGAAATGTACTATGGAATGAGCCCTACGGGCCTCGCCTATGACTCTTTTCTGGGTAGAATGTCATTTGCCCGGCTCATTCCATTGCGTAAAGGATAGTGGCTGCTTTTTCACATGACCGACCATTATGCAGTAGAATATGAATTGAAAAACATAATCAACGTTTTCAAAATTGAGCTTTTTTCACAGGACCATTATGAAGCAAAACTTGCTTCTGCAAAACGTAAAGCACTCTTAATATTTTTCCTTTTTTATTTAGGGTGCGTTCCTGGAGCAGATTGCACTCTAATTTTTCATTGTAATTTTTTCACTAATTTTTCACTGTAACTCAAGGTAGGATAGGGGGGTAAAAATATTAGCAGTTAGCTCTTTACGTTAGGTGGTGCATTCATTTGAGGGCATTCCCAGCGCCCTCGTCCCATGTTCCCCTCAGGTGCTCTTAGGATCACGAGGGCCTCACTTGCTGGAACGCCCTTAAATGAATGCACCACCTATTACATAATCACCCTTGAAAATGGTGGGTCGCCCATTCTGCTTTTTAAGCAGTATGAATTACGGGCAGAAAATGTAACAACTATCCGTAACAACCTACTGATTTTTTTACAGTGTATTTAGTTGAAACCTTAAAAGCCACAATATCACACCTAAATTAATTATTCCAAGAATTGATGGAGTAATAAATTTGTGATGCATATTACTATTTTTAGACACACACAAAAGTGCATTACACTCTATAAGGTATTCTTACTATTACTAGAAAGTACATTTTAGTCATTTTTAGAAAACTGAAATCCTAAACATACTATTATTAGTAAGTCGTATGCTATTCTTAGCAAAAAAGAAGGAAAAAAAAAATCACTCGGTTGTCACAGCAGGAAGACGTTCAGATCGCAATGAGCCATTGAAAAGCGTCCATCCGCCCTCACGATCAGCACATCCTCGAAAGGCTGATCTAGACGCTATGGCAGTCACAGCAATCAGCACAGATCTTCTTCGATCATGCATTCAGGTGAGGGCAATGAGATTACTTTATGTTCAACTTCGTTTATATAAGAAAAATATGCTGTTAGTTTCATAGTCATCTCGAAGTCTATATTGCTCTACTTCTCATGATTGTGATTGCAAATCACCCATCAAGGGTGGGTGGCTACTAAGCTATTTCTCATTGAAATATGCTATTAGTCTCATGGTCATCTAGAAGTCTATATTGCTTTACTTTTCATGATTGTGATTGCAAATTCACCCATCAAGGAAGGCTAGCTACTAAGCTATTTCTCATTGAAACATCCTATTAGTCTCATGGTCATCTAGAAGTCTATATTGCTCTACTTTTCATGATTGCAAATTCACCCATCAAGGAAGGCTAGCTATTAAGTTCTTCTCATTGGAATATGGAAGGAAAGAACATTCAATGTAACAAGGTGCAACTTTTGATGTGAATCCAGGTCACTTTTGAGAGTAATTCGTGGGTGGTACATGTAAGATACATGAAGGCACCAAAAAGCACGGTAGAGGCCCTGTATAGATAGACACCTCTCCCTTGCCATATTTTTTTTATCCTTGTAGCATAGCAGTGCCCATATAAGGTCAAGCTGCCTACTGCATAAAGCCAATTGTAGTCATTTTATGTATGTAGAAGTTTGTGTTCATCCAAAGTTTCACCAAATCAAAGCATTAATACTGTTGTTCATTATGTCAAAAGATTGATTTCAGTCTTTCAATTTAATGTACTACGATTAATTTAAGTTGCTCTTTTGGCAATAAGTGCACGCATTAAAGACGGATTCGGATCTTATATAAATTGAAGCTGTCTTTACCCAATGCTCCATTCATTGCTCTAACCAATTGTTTCTTGAAACCATTAGGACTCTCCTCCCAGCCATAGGCTCCATTCTAGAACCTCTCTCCAAGCCTAGCCTGTTCTCGAGTCCAAGATCCCTTTGGAAGCTCCTCTCCCAAGATATCTCTCTTTCTCTAAGTCAAAACTCTTATAATTAAAGCCTTGAGCCATCTCCTTCAAGGGCATCAGCCCTTAATCATAGGTAAACTAAGATATGTTTTTCTAACCTCTTGGACTGCCCTTAATCTAAGGCCAATCTCGTTATGTCCTATTGGGGACATAACAATACTTTTCTCCGTACATGGCCAACCTCAAGCAGCTTTAGATTAAGGGCAGTCCAAGAGGTTTAGACATATCTTATTAGTTCTTCCATATCAGGTAATAGTGTTGTTGAGCAGGCCTTGGGCTTGAAGTTTGATTGGTGATACAAAAGTTTGTCTTGTCTTTCAGAGTTGGACCATCACCGATTTCTTTTGGAACTAAATTCGACTTGTGAAACCCTTATGAAGATTTAAAGCAGGAAATTTGTAGTTGCACCCCACAAAAGATGTATATTTGGCACCTTTGAATTCTTCAAAATGGGTAAAGAAGTCTCATTACCGATTTAGTTAACTAGGCATTGTTAGAGGACTTTTTTGACATATGGTCTCATAGTATTATTGTTTCTTTGTTTAAGAGTGGAAATAAGAATGATGCTTCTAACTATAAGGCAATTCTGATTGGACACTTTTGGTAGAAGTTCTGGGGAGCATAGTGGGAAAGAAACTTAGTGGGCTGCATGCTAAAGAGCAAGTTGGCTTTCACAAATTGTATTTCATTATTAATCACTTGGTTACTTTGAGATCCATTGTTGAAGAAAGTCATAAAAAACAAATAAACGTTCTGTAATGGTGAATGAGCATTTAGAACACTTTTTATGAAGTTGATGGTTAGAGAGAAGTTGAAATACATCAGTCAAATGTGATGGATGTTGAATTAACGAAGTGTTGTAAGCAAGACTTATCATCAAAGTAAACAAGCACACACGATGAGAGGATGACAAACATTATTCACGACTTTTTGAAATGTCATAGGACCAAGCCCACAAGTGGAGGCTCATGTGAGTATGAAAAGCAATTTTGTGTTTGTCTTTAGATGCATGTAGATTGATGACAGTCAGGGCAGAGGCCAAGCTTGGAAAAGCTAGTAGCTTTACTCAATATATCCATGTGAGGGATAGGGTAATGGTTACAAATGGTAAGCTTGTTGAGGGCACGATAGCCAATGCAAAGATGCTTGGTCCCATTGTTCATATCAAGAAGTAGGACAGGGGCACCAAAAGAATTATGACTGGGAGCAATAAGACCTTACTTAAGCAATCACTAATCTAGTGTTAGACTTTACCTTTTTCTGATTTAGACATACAATAAGGGCTGAGGAGTGGTGCCAAGAATGAGGTCAATGTGGTGATTGACATCTTATAGTGGTTTGTAGCATCCTAGGTTCTACAAAAACATGTTGGGAATAGATTACTTTTAACCTGAGGGAGAGGAGTGGCAGCAAAAGCTATCTCCTAAATACATATAACACTAAGCTATGCCTATATAGTGGTGGGGCTTCCCTTTTGCCATTCACTCAGTTTACCCGGGAGTTGGTGGATGGAGAGCACATGCAGTAGCCAGGATGTATCTCCAGGCCAGGAGATGTGTGCTAGGGAGAGCCAAGGGCGATGGCTAGTGGTATGGGACACCAGTTATCGTGGCTTGACTAGGCATGTATAGCTCCAGTGCAATGTTTCATGGGCTCGTTTTGTACGTCGTTTTGAAACGCGTATGAAACGACTGGTTCAGGTTTGAAACAGGAATTTTTTTTGTAGATTTTTTTTTTTGAAAATGTGTTTTTTAGGGTTTTGGTGGTTTACACATGTCATAGAAAGTCTAGTAACAAGTAGATACATCCAATTTCATGAGAATGCTCTAGATAATGCAATTTCAAGAGGAGAAGTTGTGGATGGTGACTATGGTCACGTTCCTCAGTCAATCATTGATATTGTCATGGATAGGTTATTACTAATTAGGTTGAGAGAATCTATTCATGCCCATTGCCCATTGCCAGTACAAAGCTTATGGCCCTTGAGAAATCATGCAGCATGCTTAAGTCACAGCCTACATAGTATAGGTGCATTCAAGAAGTATGCGAAGACACGACCATCATCATCTAAGATCTTTAGAGACTAGAGTCTTGTAACTTGTAACTTGTAACTTGTAAGTACTTACTACTAACTTAGTACTAACTTCTAAGAGAACAAGAAGTTTTGCTCGTGAGGGCTCAGGGTTTGCATGCCCATTGCAATTTGCCACATGGTAATAGCCTATAGGTGCTTGATAACATGTTAACAATGAACAATCACACTTCTATGCATTGCACGCAACACATCACAATCTCAAACATCCAAGAACTTCCAGAAATTATAATCAGTGAAGTTATAAACTAGTTACTATAGTATATACAATGCACTGACCACTGACTTGGCACTAACAATTACAAATCACAAATTACAATTCAAGAGTCAAAAGTTTAAACTTTAAAGTTTAAAGTAAAAGCATAAATAACAAGAGTGTCAAAGCGTGGCCTCAAGGCTCAAGCCCGAGGCCCCATGAGTCTGAAGTCAACTGTCATATGTATAACTACTATGCTAGAGCCTAGAGTATGCCCCTATCATCTATGCTGAGTACTGAGCAGTGAGTGCCCCCCCCATCTAGGCTCTAATTGCCAACCTCGGACGCTATCATCGTGGAGGCACTGGCATGTCCTCAAGCTGAAGGTCATCCTCCCCATCATCAGAGTCACCCTCATCCTCATTCGATCCCTCACCCTCAGTGGCGGATTCCTCATCCGAGTTAGAGCTAGAGGGCCTCTCAGAGGTGTCTGAGACTGTTGGATGGCTTAGACCCTCTCATGCGCTCCTGGTCCTGCGTGCTGCAGCAGCTCGAGTGGTAGCCCTTTGCAATGCACACAAGGACATTGGAATCAAGACTTAGGATTGACATTACTTTTAACTTACAATTTACAAATTGCAATTTACAATTTACAATCTAGTATCTACTATCTAGTATATTTACAAAACTTCAAAGTACTAATATAACGCAGTGAATCGGGGAATTGGGCATCGAAATCAACCTGCAGCTGCTAAGGCCTCCCGATGGAGTAAAGCATAGACATCCTCCTCTCGTGATCTTGGTGACAAGTCTGGAAACCTTGCCACATCGATCTCATCGGGATTAACCTACGAAAATTAAAATTAAACCAAGATTTTGATTCTCAGTTAGCAAATTTAAGCGTTGAAACTTGAAGCCTGAAGGTTCTTAGTGTAGACTCTACTATCTAGACAAATCATGGTAGATACTAGACTCTATACAATTCAGATTAATCATTACCCGTACAGATTGGGAGGTTGTTAAGCGAGCCCTTATTACACGGTTCAAACCGCGGAAGTTTATGGAAGACCCTTTCTTACTTTTTAGTAAAATTAAAATGGGAAAGCGGGAAATGGTTCGAGATTACATTGAACGGGTGAAACGTCTCAGATCTGAATGCGAACCTGAGCTGATTAACGAAAATGCCATGATTATGTGGTTTTTGTCAGGTCTACCTAAACGAATCAGACGTGAGCTGAAACGCCATAATGAGTGTGCACTCTTGCAAAATGCTATGGACGATGCAATTCGGGAGGAGGATGAAGATTCAGATGATGAGCCGGTGTTTTACAGCTACCTACTATCCAACTTTATGAAAAAACAAGCAAAAATCATGATTTTTGGCTATTTTCCAGTTTTACCTTCACAATAAAGTGGAAATTCATGACATGCAACTCTTTCTCTAACACATGCAAACCAATTTACAAAATTGTAGCCATCTAATTGATCTGATCTTGCTGGATTTTGGTTCTTACTATCTATTTTGTGCCAAAAAGCATGAAAAACCAAGCAATTTTGACCAAAACAAAGCCAAGAATCATAAATCATTGGAAAGAACCAGCATGCATCATTAATTTCCCCTTAATGATCCCTAAAACGAAAGTACACTTGCTGGAAAATTTAGATCTACAAAAGATTTGATCTACACAAGAAAAAGCTCCAAAAAAGCATCACAAATTGGCTTTCTAGAGCAATTCTCCATAAAACCCCAAAAAATTTCGAGAGTAATGGATCTTAGCAACATGCAACTGAAAACCAGGATAGAACACCCACGTGCAACCTTGCTATCCACCTTGGAAGAGAATTCTAATTGATCCAATCCGAAATTTTGACGAAAGGTAGCCTTTCTCCATGTTCTCCAATCTTCATAAGCTTTGCTCTGATACCACTATAAGGGAAGACTCCACAAGATCCTGCTTACAAGACAAACACAATGGAAAACCCACCCAACCAAGTAGAAGCAACCAATCAACTCTAGAAGCTTCACCCCCAAGCCAAGGAATAGGAAGCATTAAAGTAGAGTGAAACCCTGGCAATGAATCAATCACAAATGTGAGGAGTAGGGCAAGTTTGGCCTCCTTATATAGAGCCTAGAACCTCCTGTGCACATGGTCATGCAAGGTCTCAACTCCCCTATACATAGATCCATCTAGAATAGAGTCCTCATGCATGGATCAACTATTCATAGATTGCTTTTGATAACTCTACACATGCCTTGACTGTCCCAAACCTTGTACTAACTCCATTTAGTGTGTTCTAGGCCTCACAAGGATATTAGTTACTTTCGGGTCACGTCCAGTATGACGTGGCATAACTAACAACTTGATTTACTGGAGTACCGTGTATCCAAGACTAGGAATATACTGAATCCTATGTACTGGTCATGGACATGATAGTTTTCTTTAGAAAAATGAAAGCCTTATATGGTTTGTCTTGTCAAAGTTATGCTTTGATAAGGATAAGTAATTTTTTGTTTTAAACTTTGAGGTTGGTTACTTTAAACTCCCCCCCCTCTCTTTGCAATCTCAAAAAAAAAAAAAAAAAACGAATCCGTAGTTTGGACCAGCGTGCGTGTACCAACGCGCAATGGCTGGTAGAGTACATATTCGTGGACCGGGGGGGTTTTTGTTTATGATGGGCGGCCTGCAGTCCGCGTACCAGCGCGCGACTGCAGGAAGTTGCAGCCTTGAGAGTTAAAAAATGGGGGGGGGGTAATATTAACTACCCCCTCCTTCGTGATTCCTTGATGTGACAGGTTGGTAGGGGTGGGAAGTTGGTACGTCTTCCCACGGCCCCTCACATAGTTCCCTGAGAAAAAGCTTTTCTACGCTTTGAAATTACCTTTAAACTCTAAGTTTATTGTTGAAGCTCTAAGTTGAAAAGAGGAGAGGGCTGAAACTGAAATCTTTTGCTTAAAAGATTTAAAAAGCGTCCTTGCTCCTCTGTCCTTGCAGATCGTACTGCCTTTCCTCCCTCTCTGTGCGTGCAAATCTCCAAATTCTTGGAGAGGAGATGTGGTACGTAGAGGGTGGGAGGTGAGAAGCAAACTAAATTAGTCTAATATCTTTTTGGAGTCCATGGGCCATGTGGCACTTTTTTGTGTCCCCACATGGAAGGAAAACTCTAGAAAGGACAAATGGGGCCTTTCTTGGGCCCCACTTGTCCTTTTTGGATGGAGGAAGGGGAGGAGCTTAGCGGAGGGGGTAAAGGGATGTACGTTTTCATTCCTTCACCCCACTTTTCTAAGTTGCTTGTTTGTGCTCCCTAAGCTCAAATCAGCTTATTTTCTTGGTTTTTTGAGCTAGTCTCCTATGGATGTAACTCAAGCTCCAAGCCCGGCTGGGGTTGATATGGAGGCAATGGCGTGTGCGATAAATCTGTTACAACAATAGATTGTTGACATGCGGTCTAAGCATGAATGGGCGGAGGTCGGAATGAGGGCTATGTCCCAATCTCGGTAGGCACTCCTCAACCCAATGTTTACCCCGGAATTTTTTACTGGGGAAAAAAAAGACACCAGGACGTGGTTTTGGCATGGCTTGATCGATGGAGATCACATTTTTCCATGCACGATCTACCAGACAGCTCCCGGATTGCTACTGCCATTATGTTTCTACGCGATAAAGCATACTCATGGTGGCAAGATCTTAAGGAGCGTGCCACAATCCCAACTACTTGGGATGATTTCCAAGTAGCCTTTAAGGCTGCCTTTATGTCGGTCCTTGACGATTTTGAATATTATCGTCAATTTGCTACTTTGCAAATGGGGACAAAACCTTTGGATGTGTACTTATAAGACTTCCAAGAAGCTTCTTCGCGGTTTATCAAGCGCAGTTCTCCTCAAACTTCATTTCATTTTGGACTTGCCCAAAGAGTATCAGTTAGAGGTCCGTCGTAATCAGCCACAATCCCTTGAGGAGTGTGTTTCGCTCGAATTTTTGACGATACGCACACGGTAACCCGCAAAGGGCAACAGAAGCCTGAATCCAAGGACAAACCCTCTTCGGGCTCTTCCTTCAAAAAGGGCAAAGAGAAACTGGTCGACGAAGCTTCCCCATCGGGAAAGAAGTGCCCTCGATTGGAGAGAGCAGACTTTGAAAAGGCCAAAAGCGACGGGTTGTGTTTCTCCTGCATGGAGAAGGGGCACGTGGCACCTTTCCAAGGATTGCCCGAAGAAACGAAAGAAAGGTGGGGCACCAGGTAATTCCTCAATTTCTTGTATTGGTGTGTCCTTTAAGAATGAAACTGTTTGTAGTAGTTGCTGTTTTAAAACCGCGATTTTTGGACCTCATGACCTCATTTGTATGAATGGGCTCGTAGGTAGCCAGCTCGTGAGTATTTTGTTTTGACGACGGTTCTACTCATAATTTTGTTAATGCTAAATTGGTGCAGAAGCTACAGTTGGCGACCGCATCAAGTGACCACAAGTACGTGGTTAGGATGGTAGCGGGTGGGGAGCAACAGGTCTGGGACCAGTTTGTCCCTCACGTACCATTGAGGACTTAGACCTATGTAGATAGTTTGTCTTTCCATATTATGAATCTTGATAAGGTAGACTTACTCCTAGGTAAAGAATGGTTTTATGCTAGGAATGGGTCATTAAAGAAAGATTATGTAACTCATAGTTTATCTTTCTTGCATAATGGCTCAATGGTGCATCTTAAAGGCAATGCGCCAGAACTACCTTTTTTGAAAGATGAATCTGACATGGATGCTTTTGTTACTCATAATTTAAATGTTGATGTATCTTCTTTCCCTAGCATTGTCTTTTTTTAAAGTTAATATAGAATCAACACCCGAGGGTAAAATTTTTAAAAGACTTAGGGAGGAATATAGTGATACATTCCCTAAGCAGTTGCTTGAGGGTCTACCCCCCTCTAGGGGGGTTAGACCATCACATAGATCTCCTTTCCGACAGCTCTCCTGTATCGCTTTTTCCTTCCAGGATGAGCCCGAAGGAAGAAGACGATGTTGCTAGGCAACTCGAGGAGTTATTACTTTAGGGCCATATTAGACCCAATAATTCCTTACGTCCATTGGAAGTTCCCAGCAAGAAGTGGGAAAGTATTTCCATGGATTTTGTGATCGGACTTCCCAAATCTGGGAAGGGTCATGATGCCATTTGGGTAGTAGTTGACAGGCTTACCAAAATGGCGCAGTTTAGTCCAACAAAAACCACTGTCAAAGCTTCAGAACTTGCACAACTCTTCGTTGAATGTTTAGGTTGTATGGTTTGTCGAACGATATTGTTAGTGACCGTGATTCCAAGTTCACTGGCAAGTCCTGGCAGGTAGTCTTTGAGAGACTAGAAACTACCTTAAGTCTTTCGTCTACGGATCACCCAGAAACGTGTCAACAAGTCGACGGAAGATATTCTTCGTGCATATGTTTCCAGGCGACAATCAGATTGGGAAAAGTACCTCCCAATGGTTGAGTTCACATACAATAGTATGAAGCATTCTGCCACCGGATTTAGTCCTTTTATGCTCTTGTATGGCTTTCAGCCTTGTTCCCCTATCTCCGTTGGACTCAAAGGTCTCAAGGTGCAAGCTGCAGCTGATTTCTTGCAAGATATGTAGGCATTGTTGCAGGTGGCTAAGTAAAGCATTAGATCGGCTCAGGATCGAGCCCAATTCTATGATAACCGAAGTCGCTCTTCACGAGAATTTGAGATCGGTGATTGGGTGTATCTTAGCATCCCAAAGGACTCTAAGACACTTCGAACGGGGAAATGCCCGAAGTTATCTCCCTGTTATAGCGGTCTTTTCAAGATTGTTAATAAGATTGGTAGGATTGCGTATCGACTAGAACTTCCCTTTGGAACTAAGGTCTATCCCCTTGTATTTTACGTTAGTCGTTTAAAGGAACGACTTGGTGGAAAGGATAGCCTGATTCCAGCCGATGATCTAGTGTTATTGGAGGATTTGACTGCTTTTATACCCCATGAACTGGACAGGATCATGGATACCCGACGTCATCAGCTGAGAAGTCGTTTGATTTTTGAACATCTGATTCATTGGAAAGGTAAGTCAAATGACGAGGACACATGGGAGAAGGAAGACGATTTTAGACTTAGATTCCCTGGTTTTCTCCCATAGAAGGAAGTTTTTATAGGGGAGGGAATGTTATGTACCCTAACGGCACGCCCTTCAGTGACGGCCTCGCAAGGGGCAGGACGCAAGACTTAAGGTAGTTTCCAAAGATTGCCTGCCAGAACTTGCCAGTGAACTTAGAATCACGATCACTAACAATATCGTTCGGCAATCCATACAACCTGAACAACTTCTCAGCAAAGAGTTGTGCAAGTTTTGAAGCTTTGACAATAGATTTTGTTGGAATAAATTGTGCCATTTTGGTTAGCCTGTCAACTACTACCCAAATGGCATCATGACCCTTCTCTGACTTGGGAAGTCCGATCACAAAAATCCGTTTCCACTAGGAAATTTTTGCTAGGGTCCAATATGTGTAAGATAGGGGCTGTAGACACTAACATTTTCAAAGCCTCAAAGCTTTGATTCAATTCATCGGTCCGTACAACAGGTGGACTGATTTTCGAACGACTTTCGGTTTTCTTTTTATTACCCTTTCTAGTTTTACTTTGGGCTTTCTTCACTCCCTTAAGAAGGTTCATTAAAGGTAATGCAACTAAGGCATAATCTTTAATAAACTTATGGAAAATTCTTGTGAAGCTTAAAATAGATTTAACTTCTCTTATGGTTTTCAAGATAGGCCAATCATGAACTTTTTGGACCTTATCATGATCGATTTCAAGACCTTGATTGGAAATGATATGGCCCAAGTACTTGAGTTTTGTTTGAAAAAACTCACACTTAGATGCCTGCCTTAGAATATCTAAGACTGTACGCAAATGCGCTTTATGCTCCTCAAGAGTCTGGCTATAAATCAAAATGTCATCCAAGAATACCACCAGAAGCTTTCCCAAATAAGGACAAAGAATATTGTTCATCATTAGCTGAAAAGTTGCTGGGGCATTTGTTAGAACCAAACGGTAAACAAAAATTCGTAATGGCCATACCTAGAAGAAAACCAGTTTTGAAAACATCCCCCTCATGGATTCTAATTTGATGGTACCCCGATCTAAGGTCCAATTTGGTGAAATACTTAGCACCATTCAATCGGTCCATTAGATCATCCATCCGAGGTAAAGGATAATGATTCTTAATGGTCATTTTATTAAGTTTCTTATAATCGACACAAAGACATATACCGTCGTCTTTTTTGCCGGTTAATAACACAGGAGCTCCCCAAGGGGATTTACTGGGTCGAATATGGCCCAAACGTAATAACTCATGTAGTTGCTTAGCAACTTCATCTTCTTCCTTCGGGCTCATCTTGTAAAGAAATAACGATACAGCGGAGCTGTTGGGAAGGAGATCTATGTGATGGTCTACACCCCTAGAGGGGGGGTAGACCCCAACCGCTCAGGGAACACATCACTGTATTCCTCCCTAAGTCTTTTGAAGATTTTACCCTTAGGTGTAGCTTCTAAATTAATATCTGAAAATGAAAAAGCTTTAGGAAAAGACGAGACATCAATATTGAAATTCTGAGTAACAAAAGCATCCATGTGACAATCATCTTTCAGATAGCATAAATACAAATGATACTCAGATTTCAACAAACATTGATTCGCTTCATGAGTAGTTACAAAACGTAGTTCAAGCACATCGCCTTTAAGATGGACCATTGAGCCATTATGCAAAAAGGACAAACTATGAGTTACATCATCCTTCTTTAATGATTCATTCCTAGCGTAAAACCACTCTTTACCTAGGATTAAATCTACTTTATCAAGGTTCATGATATGAAAAAATAAACTATCTACATAATCCCGAATCTTCAACATAAGCGAGGGACAAACTGGTCCCAGACCTTCTGCTCCCCACCCACTGCCATCCTAACCACATACTTGTGGTCACTTGGTGCGGTTGCTAGCTTGAGCTTCTCTGCACCAATTTCACATTAATAGAATCATGCGTAGAACCATCATCAAACAAAATACTCATGGCTTGGTTGCCTACAAACCCAATTCGCAAGGTCCAAAAGTTGCGTTATTAAAACAACAATTATTATAAATTGTTTCATCCTTAAAGGACACATCAATGCAAGAAATCGAAGAATTACATGGTGCCTTGAAAGCAATCCTTTGATAGGTGCCCCTTCTCAATGCAGGAGAAACATAACCCGTCACTTTTGGCCTTGTCAAAGTCCACTCTCTCCAATCGAACGCGTTCCTTCTTCTTTCCCGAATGGAAAACTATGTTGACAACCTTTTCTTTGCCCTTTTTGAAAGAGGGGCCCGAAGAGGGTTTGTCCTTGGGTTCAGGCCTATGGCTTTGTTGCTCTTTGTGGCTTATGGCATGCGTGTCATCAAATATCGTGGCGAAGTGCACCGCATCCTCAAGGGTTTGTGGCTGGTTTCGACGGACTTGAAGTTGGTATTCCTTGGGCAAACCCAAAATGAAGTGACGCTTCAAAAGAACTCCGTCAATCTGGTTTACAAACTGCGAAGCCGCCTCTTGGAAATCTTGCAAATAGACATCCAAAGGCTTCCTACCCAGCTGTAGTGTTGCAAACCGACGATAATATTCAAAATCGTTCAAGACCGGCATAAATGTGGCCTTAAAGGCTACCTAAAAATCCTCCCAAATGGTTGGAATCGTAACCCACTCTTTGAGATCTTGCCACTAGGAATACGCTTTCCCATGTAGAAACATGATGGCTGTAGCAGTTACGAATAGAGCCACGGCTGATCTAAAGCTAAGCTATGAAAGCATTACATAAGCAAGACTTAAGCTATGAAAGCAGCACATAAGCAAGACTTAACCCTAGAAAGCAGGAAAGAGAGAGATTAAGGAGACTAAAGAGAGAGATCAATATCATCAGCTGAATAACAAATGACACAGTTTCCCTACTTATAGCCAAGAGGAAGCCTTAAAAGGAAGCTTCCGGTGGCTAGGGCCCAACTGGGAGGGAAAATAGTGCGCCCTCCAAGAAGGCCCCCACTCTCCAGTAATATGTCCAAATGGCCTAATAATGAATAATAAGGCCAAAGGCCAACCATATAGTCTAAGTGTCACTAATGAATAAAAAAGGGCCCAAGGCCCGCTTATGCATAAAGTAAAGTAAATGTAAATGGACGCGGCGAATGTAATGAGCCGAGTTCATAACTGTAGCGATCCTAGAGTTGTTTGGGAGATCGGTGATGGATAAGTGGGAAGTACATCTATTTAGCCACGCGATAAGAACATCTTGGTGCTTGTCTTTGTTCTCCCCTATGAAAAATTCCAGGGTAAAGATCGGGTTTAGATGGCTTGTTGAGATTGTGACATGGCCTTCATCTCAGCCTCTGACTGTTCATGCTTTGACTGCATTTCAATAATCTGTTGTTGAAGGAAATTAAGGGCACGCACAATTTCCTCCATGTCAGCCTATGCAATGCCTGAAGCTTGGGTTGCCTCCATAGGAGAGTCCATGGAAGAGGTGTAGCAAGAAACTAGAGAGAAAACGGGAAGCAACGATGTAAAAACCACTAAAAACTAAGATATTAGCTCAAGAAACAAGAAAATTTACAACTTAGAGCTAAGGGAGCTTAAACAAAGAGGCTTGAAAAAGTGGGGTGAAAGTGAACGTATGTTCTTTTACCCCCCTCCCTCCTCCAAGCTCCTCACCTCCTTTCTATGCAAAAAGGACAAGTGGGGCCCAAGAAAGGCCCCATTTGTCCCTTTTGGAACTGGTTCAATGTGGAGGCCCAAGGGCCTGCCACATGGCACTTGGAACCCAAAGTTTTATGAAACTTAACTTTGGTGCCACTCCCTCCTCTCCCTCCTATGTACCTTACTCCCACTCCAAGCACTTGGAGTTTGCAGGTACAGAGGGAGGAGGAGAGGGTGGTATGACCATCCAAAGGACAGAGAACTAGGATGCTATTTGTTTAGCTTAAGAATATCAATCTTAACTTTGAACTTCTTGTAAAAACAAGATTTATAAACTTAGAGTTTTAAAGCTTGCAAACTTAGAGTAGAAATTTTCACAAAGAATTTTTTTTTTAATGGAGGAAGTGGGCTACGGAGGCATGTCTCCCCCCTCCCACACATCCCCATGCCAACCAGCTATCAATAGGGCGTAGGTATGGGTATAGGTACCTGCACACACCCCCCCCCCCCCCCTCCTTCCCCCTTGTAAATCATAAGAGCAGGGCAACAACGCGTGCTAACAGTGCCATCGCCGCTGCTGTGGAGGATGCAAAGGCCAGGGGGGTAATACCTTTTTTTTTGAACAGAGATTGCAAAAAAGGAAAAGCAAGGAAGTGAAGAGGTTAAGTAAAAATGTGTGGGGGGTTTAAGACACTCTAAGTTTCAAAATAAAACTTAGATTTCCTTAGAATGTTGGTTATCAAGAAATGTATATAAAACTACCCAAACATTTTTTTGAAAACTGAAAGAGCTTAACTAGACAAGTTCTAAGGTTTAAAAAAAAAATGAGCTACAGTCTTAGAGACTAACTAGTTTAGAAAACGAGTTACAGTCTTAGAAACTAAATTTTGAGCAAGAAACCATACCCCACCTTTTCAAGAACAAACTTGAATGAAGGTGATGGTAACAAATTCCCAGCCACATTCCAAAAAGGAATTAACAACCGCAAAAACAACAAAGTAACGTGTGCACTCAGCAAAGGAATTGGCTGCTTTGATACCAACTGTTACATCTCCCATAGATCTCCGATTGCTTTGAAGGATGACGCACACCCCATACAAGTGATGACACACAATTACCAGTCAACCTAGGGTCACTACCGACCCACCCCCATGCACTGGAGTTACCGACACCATCATTCCCAGTCAAGCCTTCGACAATAACTAGCGTCCCATGCCACCAGCCATCGCCCTCAGCTCTCCGTAGCATACATCTCTTGGCCTGGAGATATATCCTAGCTATTGTGCTCTCCATCCACTAACTCTTGAGTAGACTGAGTGAATGGCAAAAGGAAGCTCCCACCACTATATAGGCATAGCATAGTTGGTCCCATCAAGCACGGTCCCGCCAGCGGCACGTGATCACCTAGGATGGTGACGCGTGGCACTAAAACATGTCGATAATCCAGACCTGCGTCCTGCCCCTTGCGAGGCTGTCACTTAAGGGTGTACCGTTATGGTACATAATAGAAGCCAATGCCGATGAACTGGGAAAGGGAGAGAGACAACGGGCCTTGCGCGTGACAAACAGCCCTAGGGAGTAATGTCTTTGAGTGTCTAGCAACCCCAAGGAAGTCATTTTTGTGTGTAGATCTACTATGAGCCATCGGATCGCACAGAACACAGATTAATGGCAATGATAGCAAGTCTTAACACCCAAGTGGTGAAATTGGTTCTGAAGGGCACATTTTCTTCAAAACAAAGAATTAGTTCAAAAAATTTCCTCCTCGCCAACTTTTGGATTCCCTATATGTTTAGGGCCTTTCAAAGGCCTATTTCCTCCAAATTAAGGCTAGAAAAGGACTATACAGTGCAAGTCCAACTTCCTCTGGATAGAAAGATTGCCCCGTCATGACGAGAAAATTAATGGGAGGTTTTTTTGCACCATTCCAAAGCCAAGGAAGTCAATGACACCACATTTTAGCGCTTGGGCAACTCGGAGGCATTTTTGGCGTGGTAGACCAAAATTGGTGGTGTCTGGGCTTGAAATTTTTTTGGTCATACCTAAACTTGACTTGTAGAGCTCTTTATTGCACTCACAGGCATTCAAAAGCAACCAAAAGGTATATGAAAATTCAAAATGAATAACATTTCAATGGAGGAGCTATGGGACATTGTCACAGGGATGGAGAAAATGCCAACAACTACTCCTGTAGATATACATTCATTTGATAGAAGGGCATAGAAGGCAATATCCTTGATAAATATATCAATGAAGGATCACATCATTGCTCACATTAGTGATGTCCTATCAATGATGGGTGCATGGGATGCACTTAGGACTTAGTCTCAAATGGAAAATCCATCTCGTATGATGTTTTTAATATCCAAGTTGAACAACATATGAATGGAGGACAATGAGAGCACAAGATCATTCTTTACGCAAATCAAGGAGCTGAGAGATCAATTTACGACAATTGGAGACCCAATAAGAGATGTTGAGTTGGTGCATATGACCATGAGTGGCGTATTTGAGAATCTTCAAATGTTCGTAAGTGGGATTGCATTGAGGGAGAGGTTACCAACCTTTGAGGACCTTCACCCCATCTTGTTGCAAGAGGAACAGAGGAGTAAAGTGGGGAAATCTCGACAAGACACACCAAAAGATCGGGCATTGTTAGCCTAGGGCAAGCAGCGAGTTGTCAAAAAGGGCCAAAAAAATCCACGAATGATGATGATCAAGGAGAATCTTCCACAAAATGGAAGAAGAATAAGGGAAAATGTTATTATTGCCACAAGGACGACCATTGGGCTAGAGAATGCTACAAAAAGACTACTCACGGCTCTTTACTAGTTGAGTCACCCTAGTCTAGCACTTGGATTGACCATTTTACATCACCCAAAAACAATGTGTACAAAGAGAGATCTTGATTCTAGCCGGAAACCTAGAGGGCACCCTACCACTTATTTTCCAGCTCGAAATTCTCTTTCTCAGTGCATGACTATCAAGGATATTCTGATAGCATCTTGTTTCAACCTTGAACAAGTACATTGTAAGAAATTTGGCTAAATTTCGTAAAGATTTGATCACTTTCAAGCAATTCAAAATTTGCTACTATATGTAAATTCGTTCTTTTGCTCTTTGAAATCCCCAATCCTAGCAATTGGTTATAGTGTACCAATTCTAATGCTTCGATGATCCTGTTGTTCATGTTCTCCTCCGAACAACGAGCTGTGATCGAATTACCCTCACTCCAAGCAATCGCACTCTGATACAAAGTCGAGAAACCGAAACCGGTTTTGAGTCAAAGCTATCATCCAGGATGAGTCAATCCAAAGCACAAATGTAATTAGCTGCTTTAACTCAGGACTACCAACTTAGGCACCATATGTGAGATGTGTGCATGACACTTGCCATAATCAAAAGTAAAAATGTAGTGGCATCAATCCTCGACAAACTCGTCAAGGATATGGATATAATGCTTAGAGTCATCAATATCCTTAGCCTCATGAAAACGCATGGCAGTAGTAGCACTAGATGATTGGCGTCAATCTCTAACTATGTGGTCTCACTCTTGTACTTTAAACACAAATGTTTTCCATGGATCTCAACAATCTTTGTTGGGTTGTGTCGATGGAAGAACATAGGTTGAGGAGCAAGAAGGGCTTGAAGCTTCATAGATGGAGGAGGTGGAGAAGTTGGGAAAATAGAAGAGGCAATAGAAATGATTGAGTGTGAAATAGTGGTCGTGTAGATGGTCTCAAAACTACACGAGCTTAGTAGTGTGAAATAAGTTTCTTACGAATGCCAGAAAATGAGTAAGATAGCTTTGTGGAAATGATCTGCATAAGGAACCAAATCATTGGTGTGTGACAAAAGTTGGAAAGAATTTCATTATCAAAGCGACCACTGAGGGTCAATAATAGTGAAGCAAAATCTTGCTGGAATTTAGATCAAATAATTCAGCTTTGTCGCCATTGAAATAGGCATCCAACTTAGCCATCTAGCTTTCATTTCCATCAGCTAAATTGGAATACATGAAAGCTGTACTTTGTTGTGAAACTTGTTCCCAAGTAAAGGGAGCATAACAATTGGCAATATCCACTTCTAACAATGTAGGGATAATGTAGTAAGTGGAAGATATAATTCAACTCACTAATGTGAACCATTGGTTATTTTTCATGATTTGAGATTCATCTCCTTGAAATGATTTTCCATCTTTTTTTAATGTATGATTGATGTCTTAAGTAAAGTTTTGGATTCCTTGTAGGTGGATTGGGGTTCATCGGAAAAGTTTGAAGAGCGAAAAAGAACTATGTCTCTCAAATCTGTGAAGAGCCTTGTCTTCTCGTTTAAAGGTAAGCTTGTTGCTTATTATTTTGCATATGTTAGTCATTCAAATGTTTGAATACTTAGTTGGTGTAATTTTTTTGCAGGTTTAAGGGCAATTGACTTTTTGGTTGGATTGGAATCCTTAACAAAGTTGTACCTAGACAACAATAACATATCAAAAATTGAGAATATCTCCCATTTGCCGACTCTCACTTTGCTTGGTATGTTAGTCTATGCATTCTTGATCAAGATTTCATAAATCATTTTTACATCTTAGTATCTTATAGATTTACAAGAATATGCTTAAAACCTTTTCACTTTAGTGCTAGCCTTCATCATGAGTGAAATTTCACTTTTTCCTAATAAAGATGCTCACATTTGATATGCTAAGTCATTTACGTATGCAAACTAATGTAGAAATTCTTTTATATATGTTATCTCTTGTCGAAGGATGTTTCAATATTATGGAGTCTAGACTCTATGCTCAAAATGATAATTTTCATGTTCATAGTTTGTAGGTGGGCTTCTTCACAAAGGAAAAGCTTGATTTGTATCTTTAGTTTGAGCTACCTTAACTTATGCTCAAGAACGAAATAAAAAAATGATTTGAAGAGAAAATAATGAGCAACAGAAGCACATAAAACAAATTGCAAAAAAAAGTGCTGGAGAAATTTGATATGCTAATTCATTCATAAAGGCAAACTAATGTGGAGATTTTTGCGAACAATTCATTATCTCTAACTTTGGGGGCCAAGGACTTGATTAGGGATGTTTGATTATTTTGTTCCTTGCTTGAGCTACCGTAGCTTATGCTAAAGCAAGGAGCAAAATATTGATCGGAAGAGAAAATTATAAGCAACATAAGTGCATAAAAAGAGTTGCTAGAAAAATTTGATATGCTAATTCATTTATATATGCAACTAGTGTGGAAATTCTTGTATACATGTTATCTCTCGTCTCAAGGGCCAAGAACTTGATTAGGGATGTCTCAATTTTATGAAGTCCAAACTCTATGCTATGAATGATGATTTTCATGTTCAGAGTTTGTAGGACTCTACTATGAGAAAAATGGTCAAAACATTGAAACAATGTAGATTTATTAATATAGCAAACCGCTCACCACAATATAATACTTTTCCTCTTTATAGAGATAAAACTTCATTTGTCTTTTTGGTTTGAGCTACCTTTGTTTATCCTTAAGTAAGGAACAAAAAATTGATCGGAACAGAAAATTGTGAGCAACAAAATCACATAGAGAGAGTCGCTAGAGAAATTTGATATGCTAACTCATTTATATATGGAAAGTAATATGGAAATTCTTGTATACATCTTGTTGTCTCTTTAGTTTGAGCTACCTTAGCTTATGCTAAAGCAAGGAACAAAAAACTTATTTGAAGAAATTTTTTTGAGCAATGGAAGCACATATAGGGAGTTGCTAGAGAATAGAGAGGCAACTCTATTGATCAAATTAGAACTTTCAAAATTGTGTTACGCATTGTATCCTCAAGGAGAAAACTAGTCCTACCTCTATCCTACTCCTAGTCTATGCTACGTTGACCTACTCTATGCATTATTTTGGGAAATGCCACATTCTCATGTTTTGGGATGGGGAAGCATGTTTGCCTGTGTCCACGTTTCCCCATCATGAGAAACATTTGGGAAACGTGGGTAGGATATAATGTTTCCCCAATGGGAAAACACATCTAAAACACGGTTTTTTAAAATACAAGTATCATGAAGCCCTATTATATTTGGAAAGCAAGTCTCTTCTTGGGGAAGCAAAGTTTCAATATCGGGTGAAACATGTGTTGATGTCTTATTGCGAGCTAATATCATAAGTGTTGAATGGATGGGAATATGAGAAATTTGAATTTTTTTATAGATGATGATGCAATTTGTCTAGCTTTCACGACAATGTGATGATGATGTGGCATTTCTCGTTTCACCTTTCCTATTCTCGAGGGGTGTGCATTTCCAATGTGGGAAACATTTCTTAACATTTTGACTCTATGCTAGACCATGCCTTTAGATGTTGAATGTTCTAGAGAGGAGCCTGAGTATCCTTCATACTCTTTCAACCCTAATTGCCTCATAAGAATGTTTTGGTGGGAAAACCTTGTTCATGATTCCAATGCAATTTTTTTTCTAATGGGTACCCTACTTTTGACTCCTTGCCTAATGCGCCTACACATGGTCCTGCGAGATCCTAATGAGTTACGAATCTTTGTAGCCTCATTTATATATTCATAATTTATAGCACATGTCAAAGATGAGAGAGCCCTTTGCAAGCCGAAGTGATGAAATGAAAAATCTCCTTATTTTTCTATGAAAAGGTTGGGACTTCAATTGATTGGCTTTGCTCTTTAGTGCTAGCCTTCATCATGATTGAGTCCACCCTTTACCATTGGAAAAGTGATACAACTGAGTATGTTGTCCTTTTTTTGTATAGATGCATAAAAGCTATCATGGAGGCATGTTTGTGCTTGTGACTAGCCTACTTTTGGGCATTGATGATGTGAGTAGAGATGTCATAGCATTTGTGTTGTCCTATGCATGGAGTTGATGGTCTAGAACTTTGTAGCTGGACTTCATAAGGTTGAAAATTGCATGTCTCCTTGGTGGTATCCTAGATGTACCATCGATATATTTTTCTACCATAGTAGTTGACACAATTCTCACTTGAGATCTTTTTTCAAGTGGAGACCAAATGGTTTGTGCTAATTAATTCTGTGGAGGTGTGTTTTTTCGCTCCAACTATGCTATTTAGTTCGGCTTTGAGCAAGTTGAAGTGATGAATGAAAAATCTCCTTATTTTTCAATGAGGAACTTCAGAGTTGATTTGATCATCTTTGCTCTTTAGTGCTAGCTTTTGGCATGACCAAGTTTGCCATTCACCTTTGAAACAATGATATAAACTCAGGGCATTGGTCTTTGTTCAAATGCATGAAAACTAACAGGGATGTATGGTTGTGCATGTGATTTGTAGCTACTCTTGGTTGTTGATTAATGAGCAGGGATGTCATAACATTTATTCCATGCTATGGATGATAGAGTTGATGGCTTGTGAATTTGTGGCTGGAGTCCATAAAGTTGAAAATTGCACATCTCCTTTGTTACATTGAGTACTATCGTAGACATAACATCGATATTTTTCTGTTGTATTGCCAAATATATGCAGTTTTTATTGAGTTCTTTTGTCCTAGTTGTAGCTAGCTAGTTTGATCAAACTGTTTTTGTTTTTATTGGTGCATTTTGCCCACCAATTATGCCATGTAGGTAGGTTTGAGCAAATAGATGTGAAAAAATTTAAATTTTCCTTCTTTATGAGGAAGCAGGATTCATTCGGTTGGCTTTGTTCTATAGTGCTAGCTTCATCATGACTAAGTTTGCTCTTCAGCTCTAGAAAAGTGATGGAAACGCATTTTGTTGGTCTTCATAAAAATGTTTGAAAGCTAATGTGGATGTATGTTTGTGTATTTGACCTTCAAGTACCCTTAGGCAGTGATGAAGCAACTAGGAATGCCATAGCATTTGGGCATGGTGGAGTTGGTGGTTAAAGATTTTGTGGCTGAAATGAGGTTGAAGATTAAACATTTCCTTAGATATATCGAGTACTATCCTAGGCATAACATTGATATTATCAAATATACAACTCTCATTTAAGATCTTTGTCTGGTTGTGGTCAATTGATTTGTGTGAATTCTTTGTATCTTTAGAGGTGCATTTTGCCCACCAAATATGCTATGTTTTGAGCAAATTGAAGCAATGAAAAACATAGCTTTTTGTTATTTTTCTATGCACTCTTTCTAATAGTGTTGAGGGTCTAATACTTTGTAGGTATACTCCATTAGGTTGGAGATTGCACGTCTCCTTTATTATGTCGAGTACTAGCCTAGACAGAACATTGATATATTGTTTTGTTGCATCAATGGACATGCAATTTTTATTTGAGATCTTTTTCCAAGTTGTAGGCCATAGGTTAATACTCTTTATATCTCTAGTGGAGCAGTTGCCCCCTAGCTATGCTATTTAGTTAAGTTTTGAGCAAGCTGAAGTGATAAAATGTAGAATGTCTTTATTTTTTAATGAGAAAACAGGGATGTTATTTGATCCGCTTTGCTCTTTAGTGCTAGCCTTCATCATGATTGAGTTTGCAGGGATGAAGTGAGTAGGGATGTCATAGGACTTGGTCTGTGCTAAGCAAGATGGAGCTGTTGGTGTAATATTTTGTAGGTGGACTCCCTAGGACTGAATATCGCATCTCTCCTTTGTTATGTTTGGTACTATCGTTAAGATAACATTGATATATTGTTTTTTTGTATTAGTGAATATGCAACTCTCATTTAAGATCTTCGTGCCAGTTGCAGGCAACTGGTTTGTGCTTATTCTTTTTATCTTCAATGGTGTAGTTTGCCCACTAGCTACCCTAGTTAGTTACATTTGAGCAAGCTGAGTTGATGGAATAAAAAATTCTCTGTAATTTTTTGTGATTATGTAGGGACGTCATTTGATTGGCCGTGCACTTTAGGGTCTGCCCTTCACCTTTAGAAAGTGGTAGAAACGTAGTACATTGGTCTTTGTATGAATGTATGAAAGTGAATGTGGATGTATGTTTGTGCATGTGACCTTCACCTACCCTTGGGTGCTAATGAAATATGGATGTCATAATATTTGGTCTGTGCTATGCATGTTGGAGTTGATGATCTAAGAGTTTGTGGGTGGATAGCATAAGGTTGCAAATTGCATGTCTCCTTTGTTACGTTGGGCACTATCCTAGGCATAACATTGAGATATTCTTCTCTTAAATATCTGAATAAGTTTCCCCTTTACTTACTTTGATTTCAAGTACTCCTTATCTTGCCATGAAGTGAATAAGAATAAAATGCTAGAAAATTTGGCTGATTTCTAGATGAAAGTTGCACTTGAATGGCTCTTTTCTTGAACCCGACATCTAAAGTTTCTGTTGCAAAATGGTCTTTCTCAATGATGTGGGAGTGATATCTCTGACATGCTACCGGTAACAATTCCAGATCTTTCTTTCAATAAAATACAAAAAATTGAGGGACTTGAAGCTTTAACAAACTTGGAGGATCTCTCACTTTACAACAATCAGATTGAAAAGACCAGTGGCCTGGAAACTCTTCAGAATCTTAACTCACTTTCACTTGGAAAGAATTTTCTCAAAAGCCTTGATAGTGTATGTCTATTTACTGCAATCTACTCTGGAAAATTTGCTGAAAATTGAAAGCCTATAGAAAGCAACATTACACTGGCTATTACAATGCCTCTCAGCAACAATTTCTTGGTCTAATTTTGATTCAGGTTCTTAGTCTTCGTCGATTAAAATGCCTTCGGGTGCTTACCTTAGAAGGGAACCCGATCTCTAAGGTATCTGTCCTTTAATCTTTTTATAATAGTTTTCCATCAATGTGAATAGTTTATAGTGTTTTTTTCCATCTGTACATGATATATACCATAATCAGAGATCAGTATAACAGAAATACCACAAAGAGGTAACTGACGCACATATTTTTCAAACAAGAATTTCTCCTTAAACTTTAATACAGGGTTAAAAGAGAATGGCCGTGTGTTCTAACTTCTCGTACCCTTTCTACATTCAGTGAAGTCCACTATAATTTACTCAAGACTTAACATAATATCAAACAAGAGTCAGCTGACATTTTAGATGAGAAGCTATTCTTTAAAAAAAATAGATGCCTTCTTTTTGCGAGAAGGCAAAGAAGCTTTCTTACTGAATTATTGTTGATAACAGTCTAAGGCTCAAAGGTGTTGATCAAAGTCTCAGGGAGACATAAAACAGTTTGCAAATTTTTTCTTGGCTTTTAGTGACAGGAAGGTTGCCTTAGTTGATTAAAATGTGAAATCATTTACTGAAACAGAACGCCTCGATAATGCAAACAATGCTTTTGGATATCCAATAACCTAGACTTTTCCAACTACTGATCATGACTTCCAGAATACTTGGGTGTATCTGTTTTGGCATTTGTTGCAACAATATATTGACTGTTATTTACATATTAGAGCTTTGGGAGACGATCGAAATAGCCGAGAGGTTATATTCACGCACATAAAAAGTCCCTCCAATTTTTTTGTGTGCATAATCCATTATTGTGTACTGTCAACAAGTGAGTATGATTTTCATCCTTATCCTGGATTCAACAATGCTCCATATAACTGCTTAAATGGCGGACATGCAATTGCAACTTTTGTTCAACCTATTCTTCCAAGTTGTAGACCGTATTTCGAACTGCATCTTGTAATATTTTGCCCATCTATTTTTTCTTGACTACTATAAGTGGCTTTCGCATTAGCTTAAAGATTTTTTATTTTAAAATTTTTGGGTCTATAGAGAATTAATGTCATTGGCCTTGCTGTTTAAGTTCTAGCCTCATTGTTTGTCTTCTTTCATCCGGTGTTGATTAGGTAATAGGAACATAACTCTAAGTTGCTCCGGAATGCCGTTCCGGAACCCAGCGTTCCGGAACGTTGTGTTGAAAAAATTTGAAATTTTTTTCTACAAGATTCACATATCAAACACTGAATAGACAAAAGGTCTATGGAAGTATTCATCAAGTACACTTTGAACCTATTTTTACTTCCTAGAATTGATTTGGTCGCATTAGCTTTCTAGAGAGCATTTCAGAGCTACGTATGAAATATTTTAGCTAGCGGGAGGCTTGCTTGACACTTAACCCAAATATACAATAGATCAACCAATTACAACTAGGAGATTTGACGAGTGAGGAGTTATAGGATTCGGTGTAATCCTAGGCTTGGATATTCGGTACTCCACTGTACGTGTTTATTAATTACACGTCGCCATTCCGGACTAGGCCAAAAATGTAATTAATAACCTTGTGAGGGCCCATATGCTCTAATTAGGACATATGGAGCTAGTGCATGGTGATTGACTACTTTTAGTGCATGTAAAGGAGATCAAAAGTAATTTGTTGAGAATTGGCATCCTATATGGAATATTCCTAGGCTTTTGGAGTCTATATAACCTCGCCCATTTCCACAACTTGATGTCAGTTTCCGATTGCCAAAATCCTCTCCTTTTTTGTCAATAATTTGGAAAATCTAAATCTCTTTACTCTAGTGTTTGATTGAGAACATATGTGTTTCACATGCATTCTCATAATGTAAATTATTTCACTTATGGGAGATCTGCTTACTCTTGTGTACGATTTCTCAGCCTGGATCTCCAGTTAATTGGGAGACAGACAAATCTATTGAGATTGAATGGTTGCTATTTTCTTGCATGAGATGCTAGGAATAGGAGCACTTAACTCAAGAGAGTATCTGGAGTTCTCAGGGTTGAGTTAAAATCATTTTCATCTTGATGGATCTCCTAGAGATTTTGGTAGGATGAACTGTTATACCTTAGTTTTTTTGGATATTTTAAGAGTATTTGTACCAAGAAGCATTTATGAATTGTCGATGAGAAATTGTGGATAGTTTTTGGACTATAGTATTGCATGAAGGTGATGTTACTGGTTTGGAGAGAATCAGATCCAATTGGAAAATTTAGTGTACTTATGAATCGGATATAGTACTTCAGAGTAGAGATAAACAATTGGAGAATCGTTCTATTTTTGAGTACTTATTTGATATTTGAAGTTAGATTAAGGGTAATGATTTTCTGGGTAAGTGTGAAATTTTAAAGGATTGGTTTCATTTTTTTCTTTCCTGTTTTAAGGACAGAACCTGTTTAAGGGGGGAAGAATGTTACATCCACGTCCTGTATATAGGATTCGGCATAATCCTAGACTTGGATATTCGGTACTCCAGTGTACGAGTTTATTAATTATGCCTCGCCATTCCGAACGGGCCAAAAATTTAATTAATATCCTTGTGAGGGCCCAGATGCTCTAATCAGGACTCAGGAGCTAGTGCATGGTGATTGACTGCTTTTAGTGCATGTAAAGGAGATCAAAAGCAATTGGTTGAGAATTGGCATCCTATATGGAATATTCCTAGGCTTTTGGAGTCTATATAACATGTGGGAACTCGCCCATCTCCACAACCCAATTTCAGTTTCCGATTGCCGGAATCCTCTCCTTTCTTGTACTCAATTACCGTGGCTTGGGGGAGAAGCTGATTGGGGTTTGACTCTCGCCTTCCAGTTGGTTGGGTGGTTTGGCTCCACAATTGGTGTATGCAGCAAGATCTAGAGGATCTTCACTTGGAGATCCTTAAAGTTAGTATCAAGAAAATAAGCACCAGGACAAATTCAACTCCAAAGTCACAGGACATTTGATGAATCATGCAACACTAAATGATTGGGCAAGTAATTGACATTAGAGGCAAGAGCTTCACAGCATAAAGCCATTGGTAAGGATATATCGATGTCTAGAGTACCCAAAAAAATTTATATACAATATTAGATACATAAGTAACTTCTTTAGTTGTTTTTTGTCAAAAGTCCCGATATGGGTAGGCAGGAGGGGGCATGTGATGTTAGCACTTTCATTTGTTAGATTATTTTGCACATGGCCACAGCCCCAGTACCAGCTTAATTCTCAAGTTCAAATTTACAGGTTTTTTCAACACAACATTCCGGAGCTCATGTCAGAAATTAGAATGTATATTCAGACCCAATAAAAGAACATATCTACACTGTGTTTGCAATGTGTTTGAAATTTCTTTTACATCCCTAAATGTTGTTTCTTCCCACCCCAACAGATAGACTTAAAATAAACCAAAAAAACAATATTTTTTTTTTTGCAAAGTTCCGATCCAGAATGCTATGGGATCCTGGAACCGTTCCAGAATGCTCCCGGAACGCAGCGTTCCGGAACTCTGTGCTTCTATGATCATAACTAGTTAAGCTGTTCATGTATACATACTTTTGCGAATGTCAGGACTCAGAAGGTTAAATCTGTACACGTTTTTCACTCCTATATTGAGATACGCCTTTGTTCTTCCACTAGTAGTCAACTAGTGTCCAAAGATGAGCTTGAAGGTTAATGAATTCTGTGACACCACTGAGACTAATCTCCTCTAAGTTGGAAGCTAATCAGGACTTTATAGCCAAAAATTACTTGAAGTGCTGCCAAAGATCTTACTCATCCAAATCCTTGCATGACAAGGCCATCTTATGGTTTAATATTGGCAGACAGACTGCTTCTTTTTTCTCAACCCCATTCTTTATTTAGATTGAATTTTTCATAGTATCAACAGTGTACTTATGGTAACTTTTGGTTTTCTTTGTGTACTAGGGCTCCTTCCTTTTCTAAATCGAGTTGTCATATGTTATAAGTCTATGATTGGTCGTTTTGCAGGACCCTGAGTACAGGAACTATGTGATTGCACATGTGGAAGATTTGAAGTATCTGGACCATCGATTTGTTGATACATCTTGTGTACATTCATGCCTTTGACGTAAAGCTTGTTTTCTCTAGAAGCAGAGTACTTTTAATGGAATAAAAGTTGTTCAGAAGCTAGACTATTATTGAAAACTTTGGCCTCATTTTCAGAACAGACAAGGCAAGGTCATTTTTGCTCCTCTACAAATAAATTTGTCATTCTAAAGGTCATCAATGTTTAATGCATAAATAAAGAGAAATCGAGTAGTCTTGCCAAAAACAGGTAAATTTCCATTGAGGCCTCAAATGCCTGTTTTGAATTCAAATGCTCTTGCTGGAGATGATACTTTTTCTATGGTCCATAGACCTTCCTGCTTGACCATTGCTTGCTCAAATTGCACTGTGGTACTCTACTGGTGACAGGTGTGAATCACCAGAGAATTTTCAGAACTTTGAATAACAGTTGAATAATGAAAACCTGTTCTTTGATCACTCATGAGATTTATCATATGCACTTGAATTGCTGCCAATGTAATCTAACTGGGTTCTAACCATACTCGTGTAGATGTTTTTTTTGCTGATTTCATTATTATACGCTGGATTTTGTTTCTGATTAACTAGATTCTGTCTGTATTAACCTGATATTAAGAGTATCAGCTTAATCAGAACAGGGTTTTTGCTAATTAAGGTCTTTCTTAATGGTTGGCCAACAAACATGAAAAGTATTTCTGGAAACCAAAATTTTCTCTATAAGGGTAAGGATGAGAATAAGAGAGAAGCTTTGGGTGAAGGTTCCAACTCCCGAGTTGTGGGAATCGACAGATCTCCATAATGGTAAATCCGGACATCTACAAAATAGTAAACAGAAGACATCATGAAAATGAAGATGCTACTAGTAAGAATCGGGGGTTAAGGATTCAAACCATTCAGGAGTAGAAACCAAAATGGTAGAGACATTATCAGGCATGCACAACAGTTTATTAAAAAATGACATTGCTCAATACTTGCTGTCAAATCAAAGTCGCATAAGAACTCAAGAAAAAGAAACTATGATTATTGAAATCTTCATGGAAAAGAGGTACTAGAATGATTGGTGATCAAATATAAGAAATGGAACATTATAGAAATGGTGGTTTCACTTTTTGAGAGAAAACAAAATTGGTAAGAGTTCTTCATGAGTGTTATATCATGTTACGCCCTTGACTAACTATGGTTGGTGTTATGTACATACAAACTAGTAGGGCATTATTTGACATTATTGGGACATGACTTGCTCATTTATTCAGGGACCCACTATTGTCTTAAGGGGCCATATGCTGTTTTTATGCATATCATCTTAGGCCCTTTCATTTACAATTTAATTCCTACATCCTTCCTCAATCCTTCACCCCATTTTTGTTCTTATTCCCTTTGGTCTACCTTCTTGCCTCCTTCCATGGCTGCTATGGTAGCTTATACGTTTTTTTCCTTCTGGTTAGTGACATTGTGTTATTTCTTAGTTTCCTCATTTATGCTTTTTCAATTATGTTTGTTTAGTGTGTTTTGGTTTTCTTATTTTTAGTTTGTATGTTTCTTAAGTTGGTTAGTTTGTATTTTGTTATTTAGTTTGCACTCAGATTGCATAAGTTAGTGTTCAGTATAGTTAGTTTATGTTTTGGAGAATGTTCATTTTGTTTAGTTGTTTTGTGTCTTAGTTCAACTTCTAGGGTAGAGAGACAACTTGGCAAAATTTGTTGGAGCTGTTAGACATTTTTGTTATAATGACTAATATTTTCTTAGTTTTGTTTGCTGATGTGGCTATCTCTCAATGACATCAGAGTTTTTATATTTTTTCTTTTGTTTTTTTTTAAGTTTTTATCTTAATTAATTTTGTTTCAAGGGCAAATTTTGTTTTTTGATTTCTTCTTCTTTAGAAATTCGATTCATTTTCAATAGAATCTTCACTAAGTCATTGTGCACCTCTCCTAAATTTGATTCATTTCGAATTCTAAGTTCTATGAAAATCCAAAAATTGTTGACTCGGTTGGAAATGATAGTTAATAGTTATTGATCAATGAGCACTAAGTACTAACTAATTAAAATTTATGTGATGATTGTTTATAGGCTAGTACGAAATTTGATTTAATTTGAATAAAGCGCCATGATGAAATCCTTTGAAATATTTTGACAATGGAATGAGGTGTAGGCCAGTGATGTAAGAGGCCAACTGTCTTACCCTTTTAGTTCTTGCCGTGGGTAGAAAAGGAGCATGTGTGTACGAGCTAACGAAGTGCAGCTTGGGGAGGGCAAGGGACTTTTGAAAACCAAAATGGTCCGTATTGTGGGTGATAAATGTGCTCTTGAAAGCAGCTTGGGTTGAAGGGCTGGTTTCATAAAGATGGCCTTTCTTGACAGAGTAGACTTGGTATGGAATAGATGCAAGAGGTTTGGCTATAGTATAGCTAGTTTGGAATTTGGGAGATTTGTCAAACCAAAGTGGAGTGGCGGTGGTTAACTTTAAGGCATAGGCAGACAAGGCATACTGTTGCCAAGTCCATCATGTATCTAAAAATGGAAGATTTGGAGACATTAGAGTCTAGGGAATTGTTGGCCACGAAGGTCTTTTCGAGTTCAGAGATAACAAAGTGACTAATGGTTGGTGTATGTGTCAAAGTGGGTATAATATGTATAAAAATGCTGTTTATTAAATGCATAGACTATGGCAAGTAAATATACTTCGAGCATGGAATAACGAATCTCATAGGAGAGGAGTTTGCTGCATTCGTAACACCTTGGTCTTGGTGAAGGATATCCTCCAATATGGCTAGCATCAATCTCAACAAGAAGCAAAGAACATGGACGGTGCTAAGTAGATGCTTAAGGGATTCAAAGGCTTGTTGGGAATCTATAGACCAGACAAAGAGGGTGCCTTTGGGTTGAAAACCCTGGGGCTCTTGAAAAACATGTTGGTATTGATATGCATAATAGGTAAATTTGCTGCATCATGTTGAGGATCCAATGGTAGATGCTGCCTCATGGACACAGATAAGAGCTTCACTATAAACCTTAGGTAGACTCCAAGCAAACTGTTTACCAGATATGCGTTGGTAATCCTACTGAAAATCAATGTCGAATGTATATCGATGACCATCATAAGTGATAAATAGTTGCTGCTGCGTCAAGCTAGGAGTAAGCTCTCCCAAGGAGGCGAACAATTCAGCTTCGGATATAATGTCATATAGGTATAATATAAAGTTCTATGTGTGCCAATGAATTTTGCCGATTTGGTACTGGATGCCTGTACCATTTGAGTGCTGCCTATATCCACCAAACCACTAAGCTCCCTGCTAGCAATACATACCCGCAGCCATAGATGTCTAGGTCTAGGTTCGCTAGCCCATGTAGCATAAGCAAATTGTGCTCGACACTCTTCTATATAATGTGGTGCTACCTTTGTAGGGGAAAAATCTGAAGTCCCTTCCATAGTATGAGGGCAAGTCATCGCCATCAACGTCATTCATGTGTATAGCAATTGTGACACTAGGTGGGTATGCCCTCCTTGGCCCAAGGATCTGGACTTTTACACTTGAAACATATTGTTGCTCATGTATCTCTGTCATTTTTTGGGGCTGTGCCACTGAAGGACTTAGGTCTGGCTGATGGCATACATTTGGTAGAAGAAGTAGCAAAAGTATACAAAGCTTGGCTGCAGACTTGGGTGTCGAGGCTTAGTGCACTTGCTGATTTGGATATCCGTGCCGTAGTGTGCTTGCATAGACCTAGCTTTGGTGAGTGACTAAGCTGTAAGATGCTACATCATATACAACTGTCCTTGCAACCCAACTCTAAAATGTATAACAAGCTCTGCATCTTGGATATCCTGGAATAAGTGGCAGAGCTCCATAAATTTCTCACCATAGACAAGCAATGCACTAATCTGCCATGGCTCCTTTGAAAATGTCTCTCTGCTGACTTATCTTACAGATTAGATACTTGTACTTCACTATCTCCTCTTAAGTACTTGATACTTGACGCCTACCTTGTGCCACTTTGTTTGTTAATCAGGAAGGAAAGTGTTGGAATGTTATCAAACTTATTACCTTAACCATTTTGGAAGGGGACGTTCTGCTATCCTCTACACTCCATTGCTTGCTCAAAGTCCTATAAACTGGCCTTGTAGCAATCTTGATCAACACAAAGCTTGATTATCTGCTCACAAATGATTGACCTGGTGGTGGACTGAAACCAATTTATGACCTTATCATTACTAACTTGTTTGATACTGCATGATATGGTAGTTTTTGTTCATAACCTTTTCATTTTAGCAATTCACAGAACATCTTTGGTTCATAGATTGAATGTTGTGCTTGCAGCTGTTCAATCAAATAGTTGCTGCCTTCTTCTTGACCATAATATTGTGTAGCATAACTTAAACTTTTGTGATTTCTTTCATCCAATGATCTTGATGAATACTTGTACAAATGTAGCAAATCATATTACTCCGAGAAGTGATCTTCGAGTGTTTCCCAGTATGAGCTTATGCTTGCATCTTGCATGTAAGAGTTGTAGGGAGTTGAGTGAGCACTTGTTGTATTCTAGAATTTCAGCTCGTTACCATTTCGTTGAGCTTACAGTATAGGTTGCTTGGAAATCAAGTGCTAGTGATGTGTTCCTTTTTGACAGTGGAGGTACTTGGGGATATACCAGAAACTTCATGCAAAGTGATACTGAAAGGCTGATGATGTAGTGTATACCTCTATGACAGTGTACAAATTTCTGTAAGTTCAGGAATCAAAGTGATCAGCAGAATATGAGCTGACTCAGGCCTCGTTTGGCATTGAATGGACAATTAGTTGTATCAGTGGAGAAGTTAGAGCATTGCTGTGACCATAAGTATGTGTGAAAGATTATATGACTGCAATTATGTGTAAAAGATTATGTGCAAGAATGCCAGCCTTCAGACATTCTTAGTAGACAAATGGATCTTTTCCTTGAAATTATGGGGTCAAGAATTTTTGTGTGGTGTGTGATAGTAAGTTTTTGGAAGATGTAATAGACTTCGTAGACTACTTGGTGTTTTTATTTGTTGGTACCTTTTTACATGGCTTTCTAGAGGTGTAATTTCCAAATGGATCTGTGGAGAGTTTATTTTTCTTGAAATGCTCCAAACTTTTCAATAGTTCAACAAACATGAAGGAAAAAGCTATATGAACATAGAATGCCTTACAGGTGACAGCAGCTAGAGAGCAGTATCAGGATGAAATGCTAGAGATAAAACATAAGGAGGCTGAAGAGGAGGTCATGATTAAGGTTGCAACAGAGAAAGCAAGAGAGCAAGAAGCTTTTAAGGAAAAGTTTCCCTTATCCTATCTTATTCTCATGCTATTATTGAGTCATTGTAACTCTTCCCATCATCTTGTGTAACTTTTTCGAAAAGATCCAGTATACTTGAAAAATCAGGTTACCGCTTTAATATAAATGCTAGTTTGGTCATTTGGTGCATCAAAGATCTTCAATTCAGTTGTGATGATTTTCAAATAGAATATTTTTTGGAGTTCTGTGCTTCAGATGTTAGAAAATTATGAAAGATCATTTCAATATGCAGCACTTTTAGAGATGCAATTTTGCCAAGGATAGTCCAGGCTGGAAGTTTAACTTGCCAAATTGAAAAACAGTAACAAGTTTTGCAAGTATATGAAATATTTTTCAGTATGGATACCAACATCATCAATAAGATTTAGGAGACTGAAAGAAGAGATCATTGATATTGGTTTGAAGAACTTTAGACTATATTGAAGGTGCTACCAAATGAAACTGTTTGGTATTTTCTTCTCATTTACTGACAGTTACTCTGCGAAAGTGATTTAGTCACATCCCAAACACATGCTCGTATCAGATTTCATCAACTGTACTCCTTGTGAGCCAACAAGTCATAGCTTGGAGATTTAAGAATGCTCTTTCTTATGGATGGGTACTATTGCTTTTCAAATGGAAACCAACGGATGATGTATCCAGACCTCATTTTGAGGTCCCTTTGACTTACGGGTTTTACTTTCTAATTATGTGGACCCACAAGTAGGCAAACATCTCATGTTTTGTGTACTTAAATTAACTAATGTTTGATGCTTTGTGCTGGTAGATGTTGGAAACAAAGGTCAACCTAAATAGTTGTGTTTTCTTCCTAGGTGAACCTACGGTATGTTATATAAGAGTCTTACGCTTTCATTTATCAACTCAAGTATATAGCACATAACTGGTTTTAGAATTGAGTTCAAAGAAAGGAGAAGTTATTTCATCCAAGGAATCTTCGTGTTGACCATCTTGTAGAGCTAACCACTGGAATTGTATTTCTCCAGACAGTTAAAAGTTATTGGCAACCATTATGCTTTCAGAAAATGTTTTTTGAATGTGTTTGATATTAAAAAGTTTAATTACATGTGAAAGGCAAAGCATCAGTCCTCATAGCGGGAGGACATGCATGTTTTTTTTTTTGTCAAAGCTTATCACTAGTTCGTCGGTTTGAAGAAAGTTGAATCACATCAAGCAAGTTGTGGTGCCATTTGTGAATGTTGTGCAACACAGAACAGGTTCAGGTTTAAATCTTGATCCGAGAACATCTGTCATTGAACAAAGATGGCCGAAATTCACAGTGCCACATAAATATTTTTTGCCGATTTTAGCATCATCTTGTTAGCTATTTTTGTTATCACAAGAAATTCTTTTTGAAGAAATATAGTTTGATGCAAAAGAGGTAAAATGTATCTGCAATAAAAGCTTGAAATGCTGCTTGACTAAAATCGTCAAAGAGAGGGCCAAATACAAGGTTGATCATTATGCATTCAAAAACTAGAATACCACTCTTTCATTGCTAATATGTTGACCAGTGATTTTCAGTTCGCAGCCACCTTGACAAAAAATTGCAGGTTGTGATAATTAGTGAAATAATTTTTGTTGCCATTCTTGAACATCGGAATGATGGGGCTTTATGACCTTACTTACTGAGAAAAGCTTCTCCTAAGGATGTATTGAACAAGTTTATGACAAGTGGAACTACCACTTACCCTTTTTATGAATCTCCGTTTGCTCCCCTTTGAGCTTAATCAAATACTTTGGATGTCTTCCTCCAATTTTTCTTTTGTAAACCATGTTTTTTATTAACTTCTCATGAAGGAGTTAACCTTCAAGGAGTTCCCTCTATTTTTCAAATCCTCATAAAAATTTATCTATGTCTCCAATTGGATGTTGCTCAAATCCACCTTGGAATAATCAAAGAATCTGATCTGAAAGTATTGCAAATCACTTCTCTACATCTAGGCTAGTCAATTTCGTTGAGCTTTGTTGTACCCTGATATCGTCACTTTTCCATCAATCTCGGATGTGCAGTATTTCTTGCCCCACATCTCCACTCTGTTTAGTCTTTCACATAGCCTCTTCACATCCTTGATTAAATGAAAGATTGCGTAGAGAGCCTCCCTTTCAATCTGTTTCATGTTTGTCATATTCAGAGGATTATCTGCTAACACATCGTCTACCACACTGTTATCTTTGAGGCATAGTTACAGCGAATCGAGATTCGTGAACCACGAATCTATGAATTGCAAGAAAACAAAAAAGAACAAACAAAATTTTCTATTTGCTTCACCCAAATTTTTTTGGGACCTGAAATTTACTGGAATTGGACCTATAATATACGGCAGGAAAAAATATGCAAGAAAGAAGAGGTAGATTGTTCCTGTTATGCATGTGTGACTCTACCTACTCAGGTGATTATAGCAAAGTACCCCACGGCACCCGTGCCATGGAGGTCCAGGTACCGTACCAGGTGCCGTACCACAGCACACGTGCCATGGTACGGCACCTGGTTTTTTTTTTTTTTTTTGGTTTTTTTACCAATGACTTTTTAAAAAAAAAACAGGTGCCGTGGAACAAACTGAAGTTCCACGGCACCTGTATGGCACCTACGGAACCGGTGCCGTACCAGGTGCCGTGGTACGGCACTTGGTGTGAAAATTGTCAACATTTCCTTGTCTAGTTTTAGGCCAAAATTGCTACAAATGGCACATAGTTTAGGATCTGACTTTTCACACGTGTGAAACAGGTCTAGATATTTTTAGTAAGTGTATTTTTTCAGTATGAAGAAGTGTCAAACTTCAAGACCTTCGAAATGAGTCCATTTTCATGTATTTTGGACATATATGCCAATTTTACCTATATAGGGCATATTTTAGGTAAGGAGGGTCTAGAGAGAGGAGAGAGAGTCATCTCTCTCAGCTATATATAGCAGGTAGGCCGTGGAGAAACAGGTTGGAGCAGATCCATTGTATTCATTTGCTTAATGAGAGATTTTTCTATTGGGTTCTCCTTCCATTGTTGGCATTGTGTAGTGATTGAGTTCAAGCTTTGTGTGTATGATCTTAGGTGCTTTCCAAAAGTGGTAGGCTGATGTATTATGGACTGTATAATGCTATTTTGGGCCGCACTTGATGTTTATGGAAGTTTCCATTTGTGATAAATGCTTTTTGATCAAGTTCTTTGCATTCTAGGTAGCATAGAATGTGTTGCCAATTCCTAGCTTATGTAGTTTGGAGTGCAAGCATTCAAGCCAATGATCTTGGAGTTTAGATCCACTTAGGATCTGTATTTTTCACATGGTATCAGAGCTGGTTGGCTTCTATTCATAGTAAGTATTCCATTTTTGGTGATATTTGGATGTTTGATCAAGTTCTAGCATGATTTTGCATTGCTTTGTTGATCAAATCTTACTAACCTTTGTTTTGTGAGTTGAACTTGTGGATCAAAAGCATATTTCAGGTCTATTGAAGATCAGAGGCTGAAAAGAAACTATTTTGGATCAGATCATAACACCTAATCATTTGTTGATTGTGAGGCTTGTGCATATTCAATACTAACAATGTTCTTTTCAATCCTATTGTTGACAATCTCCATTCTTGGATGAACACTCTCCTTAAGTGGATGAAACTTCTCCTTAAGTGGATGACAAATGCTCTTTTGAGTGAGTTGTAATTCTCCTAAAGGCTGAGCAAAGCTCCCATTTGGATGAAAGATCCCCTTTTTTGGGTGAACATATTGTAAGCTCCATTGTGAAGAGCATATTGTAAAGATTGTCATCAATTTTGGCATAAATTTTGGTGTACTTTGTTGAGCATGTAAGTAACTCTCCTTATGTAATTTGATTGGAGCATTTGCTGGAAGGTGTTAACCATTATGCAAGTGTGTTTTCAGGTTCTTAACAGGTTGAGGAACATTCTCATGTGAAGTGATCTTAGATCTACATCTAAACACCAAATTTTGACAAGATAGTGAAGCTAGTCTTGTGATTCACTAAGTGTGCTCATTCATTCACCTCTAAATCTTGTATTTATCACTTGCTGGAGTTTATAAACTTTTAGAAGTGTGGTTTACATGTGGTTTTACAGGTTGAATCAATATCTTAGTGTGGTGATCATATGTTGATCAAGTTTGTTCATTACTAGGTAATTTTGGCATCCTAGTTTTGGGTATTTTCTAAGAATGCAAGTAACTCTTCACACCATAACTTGATTTGGTCACTTGCTGGAAAGTTTGAGAGCTTAAGCAAGAGTGTGTTCAGGTTGGTTTGAGTTTGTAATCCATTCTTAGTGTGTGCAAAGTGTTGCATGTGTTTCAATCTTCCTTTCTATGCTTGAAAGCCAAATAGTTTCAAGATAGAGGTCATTTAGGGTTCTAAATCTTTTAAGATCTTCTCCTTCTTCATTTATTGAGAGAAAGGAGAGTGCTAGGTGCATTAGAACAGAGCCTAAGGACACAAGAAGATTTTAGCATCATGACATCCAATGGTGGAATCATGTTGGAAGCTAAAGAGAGGTTAAACTCTACAAACTATTCAACTTGGAAAGTGAGGATGGAGTCTTTACTAGAGTTGAATGAGCTAATGGATATAGTTGTGGGAATTGAAGAAAGACCTCTAATTCTTCAAGAGCAACTAAATTTTGATAGAAGGGCTAAAAGAGCCTTACATATCATAAAGATGAATGTTACCAATGAACTTCTTAAAGAAGTTGGTAAATGTACTTCTTCAAGTGAAGCATGGAATGCTTTGAAGAAGATCTATGAGTCCAAATCCACATCTAGGGTTCTCACCCTAAGAAGGCAAATCTTCCAAAGTTGTCAAAGAGAGGGAGAGAGTGCACATTCATTTGTCTTGAAGGTTAAATCCTTGAATGATGATCTAGCATGCATAGATGAAAGCATAAAGGATGGGGAACTAGTTCAAGTCATGTTGAATGGTTTGCTTGATGAACATTCTAACCTTGTACAATGCTTTGCTATACAAAAGTCCTTGCCAAGTGTCAATGACTTGCAAGAGATCTTGGTGGCTGAAGAGCATAGGTTGCAAGCCAAAGGTGGTGGTGCATCAACACAAGGTGGAGATGAAGAAGCTCTTTTCACAAAGGGCAAGTTCAAAGGCAAGTGGTCCAAGCAAGGTAGTTTGGAGCATGGAAAGCATTCTTCTTCTTTGCAAAGTAGGAAGCAAGATAAGTCCAAGTTCAAATGTTTTTATTGTGGAGTGAAAGGACATTTTGCAAATGAATGCCATAAGAAACAAAATGCTAGATCTAGGTTGAGATCTAATGTACTTCTTGGAGATGATAATTGTTGTGCTAACTTGGCAAGCTTTGGTGAATCTATGGTCAATTTTTTGGATCCATTGGATCTTGAAGATGCACTAGTGTTACCTACTAGTCATATGGAGTCATGTGGAGCTAAATTAGCATCATGTTTGTACTCTTCTACTCATGGACTTCCAAGGCTTGGTGGTTCTTCAATGGTGCTAGATGGCAAGTGCAAAAATGGAAAAGGTAAGGAAGGAGCTAACTTCATCAATGGAGTTGATGAAGATTCTTCTTTGGAAGTGATTGTTGCTAATGACTTGTTTGTTCATATGGAAAAAGATGGAGATGCTAAGTGTCATTCTTTGCAAGAAGATGGTTGTTCTTCTAATTCTTTTCATATTGATGTATGTAATCATGTGGGAAAAGATGATGGTGCTTTGAGCATGCTTGAAGGAAATGGTTCTTTTACATCTTTTTGTGATAAAGTCATTTGTGCAACAAGTGGTGTCACATTTCTTCATAAAAAGAGTAGATCAAAGGTTTCTATCATGAGACTTGGTGAGGGAGATCACAAGTCAAAAGGAAGAGAAGTATGTGAAGTGTTCAAAGTAGGATGTACTTTGAATGATGTTTTTATGAACGATAGTGAGGAAGAATCATTATCATATGACTCATTACCTAAATCATTGAGTAGAAGTTCATGTTTGAAAAGAGAGAGTACTTCAATCACTCTTATGTTGAAGGTACTAAGGATTCTTTTCTTGGCTTCTAATATTCAAGAGTCTTCTACTTCTTATGGTGCAACTATCAAGAGGGAGGTTTCTAACTTTTGTGGTGCTAGCATTAAGAGGGAGTCTTGTGAAGGAAAGGGCAATGGAAGAGTGGTTCTTGGGAAGATCCAAAGCATGGATCTAACATCTCTTCATCAACTCAAAGCATTCTATGATTGTGGTGGATTGTTCATTCATGGTCAAGATGGCAAAAGGTTGGTTGAAGAAGACTACATGGAGCAACTCAAGTGGCAACTTCTTCAAGGCAAGGGAGATATCATTGGTGAGCTTATTGAGGTTTGTTATGAACTCAAGAGGGCTGTTTTGATTAGGTTTGATACTCATCTTCACCTACTCTACTTCATGTTAAATGGAAATGTTGGAATCTATCTTTTGGTTTATGATGGTGGCATTGTTTTCACTAACTATAGTGAAGGGTCAAATTTGAGCATTGATGAGATCTTGTGGGATCTTAATCATGTGTTTGAGAGGGAGTATCTTCAGAGTTTCAGATCTGAAGATGTTCACATATGCAAGATCTTTGATGTCTTATTGGAAGATCAAGAGGTTGATCTTGGATTGCTTCATCAACACCAAGAGACAAGTGGCAATTCGAAGCTAGTGAAAAGCATCAAAGAAGAGACAAATGGTCAAGGCATTTTGGATCTGTTTTTACAGGTTCTTGAAGGTTCAAGTAAGGTCTTTGGAGCTGCAAGGAAGTGTCTTCTTACTCTACCTCACTTGCCTAATCTCATGTATGAACATTGTTATGTCAATGTGTTGAAATTGTCAAATTTCAATAAAACTAGTTCCATAGTTTTGCATCCTTTGGATCTTGGAGATGGAATAGTTATCATTGCTGGTTTGTATGATCAAGTACATGAATTCATTCAGATCTTGAAAGGTATTGAAGTGGTCAATATGTTTTCTTTTGAACAAAGTTCAAGATCTAGTATTCTAGTGTTGGCAAATTGGCAACTTGTTGACATTGTAGGATCAAGCGTTGTGTGCAAATCTTGTGGAGGTACTTCAAGTATTTCAAGTTCAGGTTTTGGTCATTCAAATGGAGTAGGGAACACATCTTTTTGGCATTCATTCACTCAAAGGCTTTCATGGATTGAAGATCTACAAAGGCAAGGTGGTGATGGAAGTTCATTCATGGAGATACATGTTGCATTCACTATATGTATAGTGAAATGTGGAGGAGGCATGCAAACACTTGTTGATCACTTTCATTTACAACTTGTTTGCTGCTATTTTACAGAGAAACCAGAGATGGATACATGGAGGAATTCATTAATTGAGATTCTATGTTCTTTTACATGTACCATTTTTATGATTCTATGTAAAATTGATGTAAGAAATAGTGAAGCATCCTATATGGACACTATTATCTATATCAATTATGTTGTGTCCTATTTTGTACATATTAGGATCCTTGAGAAGAGATCTATTCTGATGATGGAGATCATTCTTAAGTTGGAACAAAGTAGTGTTGTAAAACTAGCAAGTTAAGTTGAAGAGGGAGTGTGAAAATTGTCAACATTTCCTTGTCTAGTTTTAGGCCAAAATTGCTAAAAATGGCACATAGTTTAGGATCTGACTTTTCACACGTGTGAAACAGGTCTAGATATTTTTAGTAAGTGTATTTTTTCAGTATGAAGAAGTGTCAAACTTCAAGACCTTCGAAATGAGTCCATTTTCATGTATTTTGGACATATATGCCAATTTTACCTATATAGGGCATATTTTAGGTAAGGAGGGTCTAGAGAGAGGAGAGAGAGTCATCTCTCTCAGCTATATATAGCAGGTAGGCCGTGGAGAAACAGGTTGGAGCAGATCCATTGTATTCATTTGCTTAATGAGAGATTTTTCTATTGGGTTCTCCTTCCATTGTTGGCATTGTGTAGTGATTGAGTTCAAGCTTTGTGTGTATGATCTTAGGTGCTTTCCAAAAGTGGTAGGCTGATGTATTATGGACTGTATAATGCTATTTTGGGCCGCACTTGATGTTTATGGAAGTTTCCATTTGTGATAAATGCTTTTTGATCAAGTTCTTTGCATTCTAGGTAGCATAGAATGTGTTGCCAATTCCTAGCTTATGTAGTTTGGAGTGCAAGCATTCAAGCCAATGATCTTGGAGTTTAGATCCACTTAGGATCTGTATTTTTCACACTTGGATCTTTGGATTATACTCACAAGTGATGCATGTTTGTGTCAATGGATGGCTAGAATGTTTCCATCATACATATATTTTGTTTGCTGTGATGAAACTTATATTTTGTCGCTAAATTGTGTCGAGTTGTGACAACTTTTGTGAAAGTATGAATGCAACCCATCTAACAAAATGTCTCAGATTTTTCATTCGAGAATATATGAGGGTTTTAACTGGAAGTTATGTGTAAACAGTGCAATACAGACCTTAAATCAGATATTAACCAATCTTGGTAAGTTCCCATCACAAGCCATAAATCTTGGGAAAGGATGATTCATCTTATTGAGAAGCTCATAAGATAAGTGCTCACGTGGGAGGTGGTTTTTCACACAAAATCGTACTATAATGAGCGGGATTAAACCCATAAATCATGATGAGAGATCTTGTGAACACTACTTTATGCAAGTCGTATCATCTCTATGGTTACTTTAGGAGTATGGAGTTTTAGTCAGGGGCTTCTAATTCTCAAGCATCTGAATTGTATCTGTTGGCAGCTCCTATTAATTAACATTTGACATCTTATCTCATGTCCAGGAAGCAAATTTGGTTGGAGTGGATACCATGTTTGATGTAATGCTCGACGAGGATCCAGAGTATCACAAGCTCAAAGAAATTCCTGGTTTACTCAATTCTCTTCAAGAGTATCATTGTGCAGAAGGGAATGCGAACTTTAATAAAGTGTGAATGGTTCTGATTTAGATGGGAACATGACTATTTTGTAAACTATTTTATTTGATATAAAAAAATGGAGATTTGAAAATCTCACAAAATCTGTGCTTTTTTTCAGAGAGAGAGAGAGAGAGAGAGAGAGAGTCGTCAACAACATACAGTTTTTGTTAAAACTTTAAAAATAGGTTTTATAATATAATATTTTGCTTGTTTGTATTAAACTCTTAAGCAATGCACTGAATCTTTCATCATCCTTTCAAATAAGAGGGAAGTAGAATTAGAAGAGCCAGTAAATATAATCTCCTGAGCTACACTTCAGATATCGACAGAAATACTTTACTGCAACTGAGGAGCTTAAGAGTATCATGTTAAGCCAACTTGCAAAGAAAATGGAGGAGGTCAAATCTTGGAGTGCTGCAGTGACTATTCTTTTAGATGAAAGAGACAAAAAAGCTCGTGAGATGACGATTCAACTGAAAAAATTGAACAAGGAGGTACGCATGCTTATTCAATAATGTTTCGAAGATTTTACTAGGAGCTAATCTCGTGATGTTCCATTCATTGTCCTTCTTAACTCTTATGCTGTCCCTTCAGTGGGAGCAACCTGCCCCAGTAGAAACCCTTTGCAGCCACATGAATTCACTCCAACTAGTTGCTAATTAGCAAATTGGAACATTCATTTGGAGAATGCGTTTCTTGTACAAAGGCTGTACAGTTCATGTTTGATTTCCATTTCAGAAGTTGGGGTCTTTTACAGTACATGGAAAAATGGATCCAATAAGAAGCATGGGACTACTTTCAATGGGTGGTTCGACACTAGAATTAAAATAGATGATGATGGAACAAAAAGTGGAATAGCTTAAAGCGAATAGGGGAAGTCTTATTAAGGTAGAGGAGTGAATGTAGTGCGTGAGACAACAAGATGAAGATCGAACAAAGAGTGGAATAGCTTGAAGCGAACAGGTGAAGTCTTATTAAGGTAGAGGAGTGATGTAATGAATGCCGGGGGGCCCAACTTCCTATAGGTGACAATCTGGAATTGTCCTCTTATTCATATAACGTGCCCTACCATCTCAAAGGGTAAGCCACTTAACAATGTCTTGGACTTCTCGAAAAGCCCTGCGGCGCTCCTCTACGTGAATCATGTATGCCCTGGAACGAGTCCCAGGGCACGTTCCGGAACGTGAGCATTCCAGACAACATTACACTGTTCCGGAACGCACATATATATATATATATATATATATATATATATATATGTATATATATATCATAGTTGCACCATGTTTCTGAATTGCATTTTTGAAATGGGGGAGCATTTCTCAGAAACATTTTTTTTTTTGGGCAATATGGTATCAAATTAAAGCATTTATTAGGGGCAGTTCATTTATGTAGGTTGCCGAATGTTTCGGGTACAATGTAGTCCAATTTGGGAGCAACAATGCCTGTTGGATTCGATCAAGGTTAAAAGTTTTCTATGGAAATGTATTCCATTTCTTGTGAAATCACTGCATCGATAATGAGCAGTTACTGTGCCAAGGTAGTTTCTGCATATATCAGATCTTAGTTTTCCCTGAACTTTTTAATAGACCCAAAGGAGTTAACATAACAAATACCTGGAACTTGAATTGCAGAGTCTTTTGTACACAAACTATCCGCATAGTACCCAATCTACTTTTTTGAATATGAAATAGGAGATTCGAATCTTTGATGCTAAAGAATTGTTATACTTCAAAGAACCTTCATGTTGACATGTATCAGGCTGTTCTCTTTCTTTCCAATACTTAGTTGTTGCTGTGAAACAGGAAAAAAATTAGTGAATCTGTTCAGAAATTCCCAGTTGGTTTTGCCCCCACCCTTTAAGATAATTAAGAAGCGTACCAGATGGTTAGCATGTTAGTTCCAGAGTTTAAGTCAAGCTGCCCACCCTCCCCCCATCTATCCTCCTGCATATGTTTTTTTTTTATCCTTTTTACGCCTTTTTTTGAGTTTAGGGTTTGTATTTTGAGGTCCTATACAATTTTTTTTGCAGTTTTGGACTACACAAAGGGTACCAGTACTGTATGGGGGAGGGTTTTTTTTTTTTTTTTGGGCACGTTTCTGGCCCAGAAACGTGTTTCTGAGAAACGTTTTTGCCCAGAAACACGTTCCTAGGCAACTATGACCTGTATTGACTTTTGTCACTCTATGGTTCAAGATGACAGTGTAGCGAAAGAATGTTTCAGCCGTAATCAAAGATTGAAGAAAAGGTAGTTCTTCAAAGTATAATGCTACATAAGCAATGGGACAACGAAGGCTTAGAGCAAACATTATGCTACTTCATGAAAGATGATGCTTTGACAAAAAGGTTATAAACCAAATCATTATGTTTTACAGGCTAGAAACAAATCGCAGTAAGAACTGCCAGACACACCAACATTTCCTAGTTGAAAAATGTATGAATGTTGTGAAAAAAAGCAGAATGATTCCAGTGCTCCATCGCTGGAAATTCAGTACCATAAGCTGTTTTTTAAAGGCAAATCCATTATCCTTAATCTAGTCCATCGCTGGACAGCAAGTGGAAAGAAATGATTTTTTAAAGCCAGATATCGCTGTTCAAGCAGCAACAAGCGCCTAGTTACAACTGATTTTTTGGAAGGCAGTAGTCGCTGTTCTAGCAGCGATCTAGAGCCCACATACATAATGAAAAAACACCTACAGAACATGCATTAAAGGCATACAATTCTGCCTATAGCTCAGCGCTGGCCAGATGTTTCATACAACTGAAAAAAAACCATCCTTTTTGTGGTTTTCAATGCAAGTGAGACACAAATCAATGAAGAGCATTCTCTTTGAATGTAAAGACTATAGATAAGATGTTCTTACCTTGTAGAAATCACCATAAGAGAGAAGATAGTAGGGCGCTGTCAAAAGAAGAGGTTTGTAATAACATCTCCACAGCTTTGTGTAGAAGATGTCAACTTATCTGTCTGGTATAATAGTAGAGGGTCGTGAAACTTGTTGAAGAAGCAACAATGTGGCTTGAGGAAGAAGCAATCACTCCTATCCATAGGTTGTGGCTAAGCTTGTGAAACATCGTAGAGCGCGTAACTTGTAGTAGAAGTAAGTAAAAGGGTTGAAAAAGCCAAAAGGGTCTTAAAAAAGGAGAGAGGTCTAATGACGTAAAGGTATAGGACCTTTTTTACTAAAGAACCGACCATTGTATGTTGCCATCATGTGCGTAGTGTAGTGGAGCAAATTAAAGCAAAGAACCATCCATGAGAGAGAGAGAGAGAGAGAGAGAGAGAGAGAGAGAGAGAGAGAGAGAGAGATGCTATGGTTAGGTACAGTTTGTTGTGATTTTAGATGGTTCAAATATGGCTCCCAATCAGTGCATCGGCGATAGATATGATTGTGTTTGGGAAAAGTAGGCTTATACAGTGTATTAAAAAATGTGCAAAAAGTACTACCCAAAAAAACCCATGAAAATCCTGTTTTTGACACCCATTTTGAAAAAAAAAAAAAAAACGTCCCGTGGGCACATTCTGGGTCAAAAACCCTGTTCTGGAACAAGTTCCAAAACGCCCATTGCAACTTTCACTTGAATATATGTGAAATTGTCATCCATGAAAATACATGTACTTCGTAACTTGGACCTCAATCCCAGGTATGCCTGACTACTAGAGTGGTCTTGTTCTTCTTTGCTTCCAAGCTTTCTCCATAGTTGAGCTCGTATGGCTAAGGGCAATTTTGAGAAAGTGCTTGGCTTCTTGGTTGCATGAGGACTCTGTGCACTCTAATGTTGAAAGATTTGCTAACCCTCAACTTCTCATCTGAAAGAGTAGCTGAGATCATATGTGCGATAGGAATTTTGTCTGAATTATTTTTCACTATGGATGCCCACATTTGCTCTTCTCTTTCTGTTGCTCTGGTTTGCTTTCAAGGTCCTGGATATTGATATAACTCCAAATATTCTTTCTTCAATTTCACCACTTCTAGCTTGACGTCAATATCTAGTCTCATCGAATCAATTTGTTTAACAAGGGGTTCTAGCATTTTCTAGCTTTTCTCATGAGTGTACCATATTGGGCTGGTGGACTATGGTAGGGAAATAGGTCTCAGCTCAGGCAATGATAATGGAAGGGTTTAATAGAAAGCATTGTGCTGGAAAGTAATGGACAGCAAAGACATGAACAATGGAAAAGAGTTGGCACTCTCACACGATAGTGATATCATTGCTGGGAACAGCAGGAAAGGGAATGTAATAGGAAGAGGTGCGTAAGGAAGAAAGAAATGTAGGTGGGCACTGGGCAGCACACACTTTGTGTAAGGACATGCTACACCCTCAGCAGTAGCGAGGCGCATTCAGCACCCACAGAACAGCCTCAGCTCCGGTGGACAAGGGTCCAGCCTCCAACGCACCTGTGGAAGATCTTGTCAGCAATGGGAAATGGTCCAGCCTGCAGTAACGATTTCGTTTGACAGCCCCCAATCAGCAATGCCTATAAATTAGGAGTAATGAGATAGCAGAAATTAAGATTGAGAAAGAGAGAGTCTATCTCCACCAATAACTGGTAGTCACCCTTATACAGGTCCACGTTAAGTTTTTTTATCTTGTTCCTAACTGAGTGGATCTCATAGAGGTTCTAACCATGAAAGGCTTTATAATCGAACTATACGGTTAGTGTATGAGTTCTTTTTCAATGCTTCAGATTGCAGAAGTATTTGAGCATTGTTATACTGATATGAACTCAAGATTTCAGCTATAGGTTGTATTTCCATTATGCACTATCTATCATTCAATAGCTCTGCCGAAGGATTGCTAATCTTCTAACATTTTAAACATTGGCATGTAGGGCTCGTACTTTTTAAATTTAGCTCACTGGTTAAATTCCATTACTCCTATCCTTTTCAGATTTGATAAACTGAGAATAGAGCTCACTAGGTAAAGTCCTTCACAGGTTAAGCTATTCACTCTTGAAAATACAAATGAATGTCATGACTGAAACTAATTTTAACTAGGATATGACAGGCTCATAGAGTGGGCATGCATGCAGATCTTTTTGAAAATGCAACGTAACCCCATTGTTGCAGAGGAGAAGAATGAAATTTTGCAACAGGAAAATGACAGACTAAGAGAGGAACTGATGGAGCCTGAGATGTTGACTGTCAGTCAAATTCATGTAATCAGTGAACCTATCTTAACAAAGCCACTTCATGAATGGCAAATAGAATGTGTTTCAGCATTAGATAAACTTTAATCACATTATGTTGATGTTTGTTCTATTAAAACTTGCATGTATCACAAAAGATGAATTGAAAGTACTGCAGAGTAGTAGGCACCATAGGAACTCCATGTATGGGTCCAATCTGTGGTAGGAGAAGAACGAGCTGAATGTCATTTCGTTTGGGACATCTGAGAATTCCTGCATTTGATTGAAAGTTATTTACTTTGAATGTTTAGATCACAATGTACATTCAAAATGTGGTTCTATGCTAAGGGTATAGCTTTAAAAGAAAATGTCGCTGGGTTATTTCAAAGTTTCCATGTATAGGTTCAGTAACAGTTATATACTTCAAAATTCAAAGCTTTTCATTTGCAAGAACTCGATCATTAAGTATTCTAAAAAGAAGTGTTTACAGAGTAAACGTGTAGACAAAATGTTCAAGCTCATTTTATATCTTTCAGGGTATGTGGTCAGCATTTGACAGCAACTATAGTGCGATTACAGAATACAGCAAGCAGCAGTTTCAAAATTAATATCCATCATTTAAAGTGATACTTTCTCTGAGTTCAGGATATCAACAATTCTGATACTGAGTAAACTTTTTCTGAATATCAATATGAATTCATTTACCCAATTTATTTATAGGATGAGCAGATTGGCTGGCACATTTATCAGCTTTGTTTGTTTCAAAGGTTTGTCTTTTATGAATGGGATACTTGACACAATCTTATGGTCTGTCATATGAGAAATAATTGAGCCAATGCTTATAAGAGTATTATGATGCTTCAGGAGCAAGTTAAGCAAAACGTCCTTATATTTTTAGCATGTTATAAACTGGAGACATCTGACTCGTGTTTAACACTTACATGCCTCATGAATCCATTCCAGTTGCATCTTTTTCCACATCGTTTCTCCCAAATACTCTTCAATCAATTCAGGACCTTAACCATGTGCACTTTTGGAACAATTAGAATGCTGGACAATAATTTCACAGAGACAGTTGCTGCAGAATCTACTGTCCTTATGGAGCAATTTGCAATGAATGAATTGGCAGATGTTGAGTTGGAGGAAGCAAGGATGGTATTTCTACTACACGTAGCCTGGAGAACTTACAGTCTATTGTTTGATGTTAGATACATTCATACCAGCATCTCATAACAATCTGTCTGAGTTTTGACATTTGTTACATTGAACAAAATTCGATGTTGCATGTCGACATTCATCAGCTTATTTGTAATATTGTATAGAGTGGACTAGACTTTTAAGTTTTGTGCAAATGCCATTTTGCTAACAATAGGGGACTAGTACTTTCCTCAACCTGTTGGCATTCACATAAATGTACAGAGTCTATAAATTTTCAACTTACATGTTATGTGCATGTGTAGTCATATAACCATTTTTCAGCTAGTTATAATTTTGATGTTGTTGATTTATCGATTAGCCTTAATATGTGATTCTTTTTATGGCTCCTTATCACTAATGATATGGCATGCTTTTATGTGATGGCCATACTCATCAAGTGAAAGTACTATGATACGGTTTTTGAAATATCTGCATGATGGCAATGGTGATGGCAGTTATTGCAGGACAAAGATGCAATGCTCAACTCAATACAAGCCTCCCACGATGCTCGAATTCTAAAAATCGACTCAATGGTGGGCATTAGTCTAGATCATTGAACTAAACGGTTTTTCCATAACTACACGTTTTTTATTCATTATCAAAACATCAGACTCATTGGTATTTAGGAAGATCAAGCTTGATTACCTTCAAGATTTGAATCTGAATATGCTTTTATCCACTTACGAGGTGACTACCCTTCAAAATACTTTTCCAAGAGATGTGAAATAAATGTGTGTGTGTGTGTGTGTGTGTGTGAACATGGGCATGCATGTAACATGTTTGGATTCAGTTCATTGCTTCAGCTTTTAGTATATTGACAATAGTGACATTAAAAGGATCTTGAAATTGGATCTAATAAAAGAGTATGATTAAGTATCAAAATGAGTCTTAGAACTTATTAGCTATCTTCACTTAGGTGTGCTTTGATTACGACTTATAAGTGTGTGTAGGATTTGTGTTTGATGTGTATGTTTTGGGAGTGTATGCACTCAAATTTGTAGTTCTAAAAACCTTGTATGTGAACTAATTAAATGTTTACATCTTAGTAGGTAAATTGCTTAATAACATTTGAAGTCTAGTACTAAAAAAAATAAAAGAAATATCCATATGTATTCCATCTAAAAAGTAGGTAAGAGGAAGAAGTCTCTCTCTCTCTCTCTCTCTCTCTCTCTCTCTCTCTCTCTCTCTCTCTCTCTCTCTCTCTCTCTCTCTCTCTCTCTCTCTCTCTCTCTCTCTCTCTCTCTCTCTCTCTCAACAATATGATTGCATTTGTGTTTGTATATTTGGATTCACCAAAGAACGAGTTAGATCTCTAATATGTTCTCATGCTAGTTGTGTTTTCCACGATGGAGACATGCCATCGTTTTTCCAAGTCCATATCGACATTTGGTTGTGCGTTGCTCCAAATAATTGAAGAATTATGAAGTATTTTGTAGTTGTTTGACTACAAGCTTACCTTGTTGGCTCATGGTGGATTGTAGGAAGACCAAAAATTACGTAGGGAAGAGGAGATGCAAAGACAAATGAATAATGTAATTCAAGGAAAAGAAATCAAAAGGAATCGAGAGCGAGTAGAAGAAATTGATTTTGTTCTTCGGTTCATGCAAGATGAGATTAATGATTCTCTTACAAAGGCAAGTCACTCTTGTGAAGGTAGCCAAACTAGTAAAGTTGGTCTTAGATAATGTGAATAGGACATGATATTCTCCTCATGGGTTAGTTTATTCAATAGTATGAGAAAACCAATGATCATGCATGAAACTTTCTCAATTCCATCAATGTTGTAAGCTTTATGTACAAATTGGTGTGTAGGCTTGATGCTTGAAAATTCCAAGAGTTATTCCCAACAAAAGTTAAGAGTCTGGTGAGAGTGGCTATTGTGTCCTCAAAGACCTAAGCTTGACTCACAATTGTTGTGAAAACAAGATACTTGGGAGCCTTGATACACATGGATGTACAATCTAAATTCTAATGTTTTATCAAAGGTTCAGTTAGACTTGTAGATGTCAACTAGAAAAACTATGGAGCGTAAATGTATGATAATATCATCGGACCTATGAGTAACAAATATGATCATGTAATTTTCTGTGATGCCACAATTTTCCTTGGAAGAACCATGATAAGAAGTAATCATAATACTTTGAAACAAGGTATTAATTCATATATGTATTGTTTTCTTGGAAGTTTCGTCATGTGGTTGATTGGAGTTGAACTTTTTCGGAGAGTAAAGGAGGCTTTTACCAACATGCCACTCATAGGGAGACAAGCATCACATTGTTGTGGGCCATCCATTTTCACTATAATCACATTAGTAAAAAGCATGCATGTTGGTGAAACTTTATAAGAAGTTGATGATATCGATGTTTACTTCAATTTGACCCAACTTAACCATCTTACTATATAGTGTCATATTCAAAATAAATATACTATATCGAATGATTTTTTTTTTTTCTCTTTTCCAAATCACACTTGATAGTTAATGGAACATCTATTTGAATGAATCGCACACTTTATACACTGCATTTTTTGTTGATTAAGAAAGTTTCATAATTGCTTTATTCCTATTAGAAGAATTTCTAGCAACAATACACGTAAATTCTTCTATATGCATAATGCACTTCTTTATTCACAACAATTGAAACACAAAGATTAAACCTATTATTGTCAAAACAATCCTTTTTGGAAAAACGATGATGCTCCAACACTTGAGCCAATCATACAAAATGTACTATCCTAACCAAAAATAAGATCTTGAAGTAAAGACAAACAAACACCAAAACAAGCATCCATAGACATTTTTCTTAAAGCCACATGATTTTATTTGAATATTTTACTAGCATCATTTAAACCAAAAATAAATTTTGATTATCAACAATTGAATCTTTTGATTCATTAATCATGACACTATAATACTTAGCTATAATGTACGTCCTAAGTCAACTAATGATACGATTGATAAGAATATTTCTATAGCTTCTCTTGCTAATTGGTTCATGAGAACGTATCCATAGTATACAAGATTGTTAAAAGATGCATACTTTTTGACTTGTAGTAAATGTCAAGATGGAACTTTGAATGGAATAAACATCACTATCAGTGATACATTTTTAGAAAATCTACCCACCAAACATCAATCTTGGGCTAGTATTTGAAAATATAAAATCTATTAATTACCAATCATGGCAAGTATTGGAACTGTTGATGGTAGCTATCAATTCAAGATTTATATAGTCTACTGATGATCAATGAGTATCAAAGAAAAAGATTGAATAACCTTAACATAGCAACAAAAACCCTTGGAAAGATAGAACTGCTATTAAGTGTGAGAGGAAAATATAATTTGTGTTGGAATGTGATCTTATGTTCCATAAAGGTTTTAACACGTATATCACGTTTCTCCAAGCTGGGGAAAAAGAGATCAGGACCTTTGAGATTTTGTAAGATGTGGTTACGTGAAAGCATTATAACTAATTTGCAAGACACAACAACAAAAAAACCCATATACCTTGCAAGGTTGAGAAAAATTGTCTAGTCAACATCAATGATACTTGTCGTCTGACACTCACGTCGAGTGCATGTCAACTTCAATCAATACACTTAAGTTCTAGGACTAAGTAATGAAACTTTCACCTAAATCTTGGACATCATGAATGTTCATCTCTAATATGAAACATTTAGAATATGAATACTTAGCACCCAAACCTTCTAGATTTTGCAAAGCTTATCAGTGCCATTAGAAAGATTTGTGCACTATAATCATTATATTTGATAACTTATGAAGGTTTTCTTTATCTATCAATAAGTAGCAAATTTGTAGTCTTAGCATTAATCACATCAATAAGCTGCATTGAATATATTTACATGAAGACATCTTTGGCTTGTAAATCTTAGGCCAAGATTAATATACCATTCTTCATGTAAGCATTTTCATCCAAAAATCATGTATACAGACATTACACAACAAAACTTATACTCAATACACAGCAAAAATTTCCAAGTTAAGGATCCATTTGTTAGATCGAAACAAATCAGCTCAAATTTCCTAAAATCCTTTTGATATGGAACAACAAATCAGTAGATGGGGTCATCCAAGTGGGCAAAATAGTTACAAATGAAAAAAAAAATCATCAAAGGAAGCAATTGCTCTTGTGTAAAGTTATGTAAAATTTTTCACATAGACAGTTTTGTAAAACTTTTCACATAGACATCTACAACTAATATACAACATCACTTTGCTTCCACTGATGATCCTTTTTTTTTTTTTTCAGGTATAAGTTCTTCCTTGCTTTGAATGGATAAAAGTGGACAAATATTGAAAAGTAGTGGGATGGGTTGTTTTACAAACCCATGCCTAAAATCAACATGCTTATTGTATCTATTTCACCAAGTTTGTAAAAGCCCAAAACATACCACAATTTATTTTCATTTTTGGAGAAAAAGGATTCAGTGCTTGGGAAAAAGTAATGTTGTCAAATAATAAACGTCGTGGTTTAAGGACCCAAAATAAGGATGCTCATAGCAGCTTGAGAGTTTGCATTAAAATTTGATGAAAATTAAATCAGATCACAAGTCGCTGTGAAGGAAGAGTCCATATCAGATTTTGTTTTTGGTGCAAGTAATCAAATGTATCACTTTCCAAATTCTGCAGATCGAAGACATAGGAATATTTCCACAAACATTGTGATAAAAAGTACCTTAAACACGTTCGGTGTGCCAGCACAGTGTCCAAGATCGTGCAGCTCTTTGTCAGCACTACGTCCAAGAACATGAAGCTAATCTCTCCAACTTCTCTATAATACAACAATCGGTATTTTTTTTTTCTAATTTGAAAAGTACTATACCCAAGAGGATAGTCACTTCCCCTAACGAGTATCTGGCCCATTCCAACGAGTGACTACTCCTAGTGCCTAGGCGCTACAATGAGCCAGGGTCCACGTGCCCCTTGAAACAAATCCGGGTCAGGGTCCTCCTTTACTCTATACTCTATTCTTATGGGTTACTTTAAATATAATAAATCAAAACATGTCATATATGTGAAGAATTGCCAAAAATTGGCAAATCTAGCTTGATCAAAAACCATGTAGAATAGTGTAAATTGTGTACACAAGTGGGTCCCACACATGTGAGGCCATGGTGCCACATGGGAAACCCATCCTAATGTAGGTTAGGTCAAGTCAAGAGAGTTGGTCATGTCTATTTGGTGGTCATCCCTACTTTATAGGACCTACACCTAAGTTTAAGGTGAAAATTTGACCAACTAGCTACCTACCAAGCATAACTCTAGGAAATAGACTAGGGTTTCATTTTAGGTCAAGGAGAGTGAGTTAACTTCCTTATTACATGCTGGAAATCCACCTAACTTCAAGAAGGAAGTCGAATTTGCTATGTATTCCCTCTCTCCATAGTGAGAAGATAAAATTTTTTTGGAGCTCATTGGCAATCTCAAGCTAGTTCACTATGTACGTTGAGTTTTTGTGATCCAAATGAAACCAAATCAATTTCTACTTGTTTCTCAGGTTGAAGGCCGTACTACAGCCTGTATTACACACGTGTGGGCTCGGATTTCAATGTTTATCAATGCTTTTGATTGTTAATGCTTGTTGTTTGTCAAATTGCCAATCTAGATCAACTTTTTGTGTCTAGTTTTTTGATAGATTGTTAAGCAAGCATCAAATTACTCTTGTGGATCTTTTGTAGATCCATTTATGGTCCTAAAGTACAGTACTTTCACATGGTATCAGAGCCAAGTACAAGAGCATAAGCCATTGATCTAATGCAAATCCATTTTTAGCAAGTTTTGGTGCTAAAAGCTAGTATTGAGAGGGCAAGCTAGAATCTTGATTTTGGTGAGGAGATTTGATCCCAAAATTGGTAGGGGTCCAAATCCGTACTGTCCACATGTGTGGGCACCTCTGAACCTGCATGTAATGCATGGTATTCATTTGATCCAAAAAAATTCAATTTGTGAGCAGTTGGTGTAATTTTTGGTGGAGATCCTAGGATGATCGACCAAGATCATTTGCCATTGATTAGATTTGAATTTGTTTCATGGAATCTAATTAATCTAGGCTGAGTTCAAGTCCTATTAAGGTTAAAAACAGGTCTTGAAAGTAGACCAAGAAGGAAGAAAGAGATTAAGTCATTTTTTTGTCCAAAAATAGCCAAAATTGGCAAGATTTGATTGTAAGTAGATTTCACATCATCTTATCTTCATTCCAACTTTGTGAGGGAGTGCTAGAATTGAGATTATAAGTCCATTTGTTGGATTAGAAATCTAATTTGAGTGAAAAACTACAAGAGAGAGACCTTAGTGAGTTTCTAGAGACAATCAAATCCATTTCTTGGCAAGATTTGTTTGAAAGTAGTTTTCACTTCATCTTATCTTCATTCCAGCTTTGTGAGGGAGTAATAAAACTGTGATTATAAGTCCATTTGTTGGATTAGAAATCAAATTTGAGTGAAACACTACAAGTGTGAGACCTTTGTGAGTTTCAAGTCAATCAAATTTATTTCTTGTTTGTAGAAGTCACTAGTAAGATGGGATCTGCTGGAGCATACCTTCTAGAAGCTAGTGAGAGGTTGAATTCTACAAATTATGCTATTTGGAAGGTTAGAATGGAGTCACTCTTGGTGCTCCAATACCTTTATGAGTTCTTGATTGAAGATGAAGATGAACCTCTAGGTGCACAGGAGTTAGCTAGATACAAGAAGAGATATAGGCTTGCACTTCATTGTGTGAAGATGAATGTGAGCAATGATTTGTTGAGAGAAGTATCAGCTTGTACTAATGCTAAAGAGGCTTGGGAGTCTTTAAAATCAATCTATGAGTCTAGCAACACTTCTAGAGTTCTTATGCTTAGAAATCAAATTTTGCAAAGCATGAGGAGAAGTGAGGAGAGTGCACAGGATTATGTACTCAGAATCAAGTCTCTAAATAGGGAGTTGGCTTCCATTGGAGAGAAGATTCATGATGGAGAGCTTGTACAAATTGTCCTTAATGGTCTAGGAGATGACTTTTCAAATTTGGTCCAAAGTTTTGCCATCCAAGACACTTTGCCAACTATAGAAAATCTTCACAGTGTATTAGTGGCTGAAGAGTGTAGGATGCTCCATGCAAAATCTAGTATGAGTTCCTTGTCGTTGTAACATGGTGATGAGAAAGCCAATTTCTCATTCAAGGGCAAAAAGAAGACCAATGGAAAGAAGAAGCATCCAAAGGAGGCCAAAGAAGAGGATGATGCATCAAGCTCAAAGGACAAGTCAAAGCAAAAATGCTTCTTTTGTGGAAGGAAGGGGCATTATGCATCTAAATGCTACAAGAGGCTAAGAACACAAGTGGAGGAGGACAAACAAGGAAACCTTGCAAAGGAGGAGGAGGAGGATGAAGTAGATGTATTCTTGATGGCATCTACATCCTCACCAACAAGCAATAGCAATTCAAGAGACAATTGGTGGATCGACAGTGGGGCTAGCTCCCACATGTCTTGTGAAAAGGACTTTTTCTCAACCTTACACTCTTTCAATGATGCTAAAAAGTTTGTCTTTACTGCAAATGATGAAGAGTGTAGGATAGATGGTGTTGGCACCATGTCTTTGTATCTAGAATCCTCAAAATGCATGGATCTAGAAAATGTCCTTTATGTACCATCAATCACCAAGAATATGCTTAGTGTTGGTCTACTCTTAGAAAGTGGTTTGGATGTCCACTTTAAGCATGGTGTTTGCTTCATCTTGAAGAATGATGTTTGCATTGCAAAGGGATTTAAACATGGAAGATTGTTTAAGTTGGAAGCTAGTGTTGCTTTTGAAAGAATGAGCTTGGCAAAGGAGGAGATCACTCAAGAGGAGATCTTGGCAAAGTGTGATCTTGCTTGCATTGAGGAGGAGCATCAAAAGGAGGAAGATATTGAGGATCATCCTCAAAGCATGAGAGTTCCAAGGGAGTCCTCACTGACAATGTCCGAGTCATCAAATTGCATGCAAATTGTCCATTCAAGTGTGCATCTTGCAAGGGTGGTGAGCATTGGAGAGTCTACTATCTTTGAATACTTTTTGGAAAGTATTAGTAGACATGAGGTGACTTGTTTCTTACCTTTAAGATTCATGGTGTTTATTACTTTGTATGACAAGACAATGAAATGGGATGCTTTGAAATCTACATTTGTTGTTGATAAAGCAATTTCATTGGATAACTATTTTTGTAATAGTTTGAATAGTGTCATAAAAGATGAAACATCATTTGTATTGGAAATCTTTGGGTCCACATGCTTTGAGCATGATCATTCCAATGTAAGGACCAAAGATTATCCTATTTCAATGATAGGAATAATGGTAGTGTTTTGCTCTTCAAGTAGAGATTGTAGAATCTACTTGTTTTCAGCCAAAGAATTTGTCAATGGTGGAAATGTGATCTTTCAAGAGTGGAAGATTTGTAAACTTGAAGAAGCACCTTTGGATCAACACCTTATTCAATTCATTGATGTTTTGGAGTCAAGTCAAGTGGAGGAGCAAGCTCAAGACCCGAGGACTCCAAGAAGAACCTTGAGTATCAAGATGGAGCCATCTAGGCTCAATCATATGGATCAAGCAAGACAAGTTGTCTTTGGCAACATTATTTATGCACTTAATATTTTAATTGATGTATCTTCAAGTGCACAAAATTCCTTGGAATCCATGGCTTGGCATGATGTTTAGTTTTGAAGTGTGCTACATGTATATAGACACATTTATGGAACATCTCGTAAGGGATCCTCTAAGAGGTGGTGAAAGATCCTTCATGGACATCATTCTCTATTGGAGTCTCAAAAGTTCCTTCTTTGTAGCTGGATTTTTTAGACACTTCTAAAAGCTTTCATTGATCTATCAAGAGAGTTGTAAATAGATCAAGCTAAATTTGAGGAGGAGTGTGAAGAATTGCCAAAAATTGGCAAATCTAGCTTGATCAAAAACCATGTAGAATAGTGTAAATTGTGTACACAAGTGGGTCCCACACATGTGAGGCCATGGTGCCACATGGGAAACCCATCCTAATGTAGGTTAGGTCAAGTCAAGAGAGTTGGTCATGTCTATTTGGTGGTCATCCCTACTTTATAGGACCTACACCTAAGTTTAAGGTGAAAATTTGACCAACTAGCTACCTACCAAGCATAACTCTAGGAAATAGACTAGGGTTTCATTTTAGGTCAAGGAGAGTGAGTTAACTTCCTTATTACATGCTGGAAATCCACCTAAATTCAAGAAGGAAGTCGAATTTGCTATGTATTCCCTCTCTCCATAGTGAGAAGATAGAAAATTTTTGGAGCTCATTGGCAATCTCAAGCTAGTTCACTATGTACATTGAGTTTTTGTGATCCAAATGAAACCAAATCAATTTCTACTTGTTTCTCAGGTTGAAGGCCGTACTACAGCCTGTATTACACACGTGTGGGCTCGGATTTCAATGTTTATCAATGCTTTTGATTGTTAATGCTTGTTGTTTGTCAAATTGCCAATCTAGATCAACTTTTTTGTGTCTAGTTTTTTGATAGATTGTTAAGCAAGCATTCAATTACTCTTGTGGATCTTTTGTAGATCCATTTATGGTCCTAAAGTACAGTACTTTCACAATATATTTTGGTGAAATTTTTTTTGGTCCGGTTGTCACATCACCCTAAACCCTATCTTATTCATACTCTTCCTCTTCCTCACTCTCCCTCCACTCTCACTCCCACTCCTACTCTTCCTCTCTCTCACTCTCACTGTTGCTCCATCCTGTGTTTCATCTCCTCCACCGTGCCTCCAGCACCTCCATTGCGTCGATGACGTTGCGCCCCTGCATCGTGCCTCTTGCATAGCGCCTCCTGCATCAGATAGGTAAGTGTGATCAGATAGGTATTGCAAATTTGTTTTGTTCTACCATGTTTTCTTCTTCTTTTTGCTCTTCTTCTTATTTTGGAGTAGAGAAAATTAATCCATCCAGTTTATCTGAAGCATATACGATGACAATATGCAATAATGAACTACTAGAAAACTCAAAGAAAAAATGCCTTTGGGGGTCCGGCGCCGGCGCTGGACCCCCGAAGGCAATTTTTTTTTGCATTTTCAATAATGAACCACTCAAAAACTCAATGAAAAAATGCCTCCGGGGGTCTAGAGCCGGCTGGACCTCCAAAGACATTTTTTTGTTGCATTTTCAATCAATGAACTACTGAAAACTCAAAGAAAAAATGCCTCTGGAGTTCCAGCGCCAACGCTGGACCCCCGAAGGCATTTTCTTGTTGAATTTTCAATCAATGACCTACTAAAAAAATCAAAGAAAAAATGCCTTTGGGGGTCCAACGCCGACTTGGACCCTAAAGGCATTTTTAATCATGAACCACTAAAAAACTCAATGAAAAAATGCCTCCCAAGGTCCAACGCCGGCCCTGGACCCTCAAAGGCATTTTCTTGTTGCATTTCTGAATAATGAACTACTAAAAAACTCAGAGAAAAACTGCCTTGGGGGCATTGGACTTAAAGGCATTTGTTTTCGCATTTTAAGTCATGAACCACTCAAAAACTCAAAGAAAAAATGTCTTTGGGGTCCAACGCCGATGCTGGACACCTTGAGGCATTTTTTTCTTTGCTTGTTAAATCATCTACTGCACCTCGTTTGGAGTTGTGTGGGCATTTCTAGCCACTCAAGAAGGAAGTTATGTAAAAGATGGCACTATGTCGTGGACTATTGTTTTAAAACCCCTCCAAAGGCGGCTTTCAGATAGTTTCCAGATAGCCGACAGTCAGTAATTCAACGTAACCAGCACGTGCGCACGCGCGCGCGCATGTGTGTGTGTGTGAAGAATAAAATTTACAAGCTATTTCAACGTGACAACGTTTGACAATGGGGTTGGATACTGGATGAATCCATGGAATTTTTAGCTTGCTGAGAAAATCAAGAGATGAATTTAATCTAGTGAACAAAGCTTATTTAGCGGCAGGGCAAAAACAGATCCTCTCGTTGATTTGCAGCGTTGTGAGGCCCTCACTGTTTGATTGAAGTGATAGAACTTCATGCAGCCATGTTGTCCATCATCACATTAGAGGATTTCCAAGGCCCAAAAGGGCTGTCTAAGAAATGCCACGTAAGAGAGAAAATTGTCGGATTTTAAAACTCCGACCGAGTTTTTGGTCTGCCCGCACAACTCCAATGACTAGTAATGTATGTAGTTAACTGGAAGTTGGGTAGCCGCAACGCATGGGGTCCATACTTCAACATTCTATTTTTTACCATTAACTAACATAACTTCTCATGTAAATGCAAATCGTATTGCACATCAAAGTTTTCTTTCCATCTACTCAAAGCGTTCACATCAATGGAAAACAGTCTTATCGATCTGAAAATCATGGCAAGAAACTTTGAGTATTTTGGATCACAATGAGCACCAACGTGAATCTAAATTTTTGCAATTCTGAAAACACGGAGTGTGTTGGATCAAATGGAGTGGCAAGGTTATTTCAAACTTTTGCAATTCAAAAATTTGCAATTTCAACACACATCTATTGAAGAAATATTTTGCTTATTTTGCTCATAACTGCAAAGCTTTGATTTTGCATATAAAGCAAGAAACATGGAGTGTGATGGATCAAAAAGAGTGCCAAGGTCATTTCAAACTTTTCCAATTAATTAATTTTATAATTAAGACGAGTTTTAATATCTTACAAGATATATAACAAGTTGGTTTTCTACTAGATTAATCTATCGATTATTAAGATGTCTAAATATTATTTCCATATTGATCTTCCCACAGAATATACTCCACTGTCGAGAAAAAATCTGAAAGGATCCACCTTACCAGCTCACCAAAGGACGGAAGACAGGAAACATTGTGAACTATGGGTTGATGGAAGTTTGTATCCAATCGATCCAAGCTCAATGCAACATCCAAATTTTAGATCGGTCACACAACTCAGACTGTTTTTGTGTGAAGGACACAATGGTCTATTGGGTTATTGTGAAAGATTGAAAAGTTATGGCATTAGTAATTCAATGAAAAAAATCCATTGTTTGGAAAATATGTTGAATGGTTTGCTTACTGACTACCGAGAAAAAGAAACTATTTTTTTGCAAACAAAAGAAAAGAATGAAATCTTGAAGATCGATAATTCTCGTTTGCAAGATATTATATTAAACCTTAACCAAGAAACTGACAATATGAAACTAATTGTACAAACATTGCGTACCTCATATTGTCAAATAAATGTAGAAGTAAACACATTACGGAAGAAAATACTGAACAATAAGCGAAAAAGAGTTATTTTGAAAAGTATTGACGAGCTTTCAACAAGTGGGGTCAACAAAAAAATATATATATATGCTTTCAAGTAAGATTATGTTTTAAACTATTCATGTGTTTTGTTTCATCTAGCACTCAATGGTTGTGAATTGTTTTTTTTCTAAATCTTATGTTTCTTTTGCAGATCAGCTTTAGTCACCAATGAAAATATGAAAGACAAGGACATGATTGGAAAGTCTTTGAGTGCAGTACTTACAGCCAAGTCAACGACGAGTCTACCTGGAAATCAACGATATTCTCGAATCAAGTCCAAGATTGAAGAGGCCCTTATGGGCGAAGTCGGCAAGATCATTGACCGAAAATTGCTACAAGGAGCATGTGATTATTCTGGTATTAGCAGGGATGCATATGACACAATGTTTAAAATTATCAGAGAGGCATTTGGACAAGTACATATAAAAAAATTTCCTATTCCCCAGCCCTTTCAAATCAAATTAGAGAGGGATGTGTTGAACAGGGGTTTGCAAAACATCATTGGTATTCCTTACCATATAAATGAAATCTATTGCTCAAAACATGGCACTTTGTCATATGATTCTACCAACAATATGTTTGTAGATCTGAATCATTTACTGAGATTTATTGTAAAGTTTTATGGAATCACAAATGAAAGTGTTGAAAAACTGATATTAGTTCTCAAGTTAGATGAATCAGAAGTAATAAGGGGACAAAAGCTGGAAAGGATTAGTGTTACAATAATGAATGGAGCATTAAGCAACACGATAAACTCGGAGAGTCTTGATTTCGGACTGCTGACAGAAGAAGATTCACAACAATAGAAATCATTCGTATTGACTGGAACTTATGACATAGCTTTTGGGAAAAGAGTCGTTGCTTTGTTGTTCAAATGTTGCTTTCAGAGCTATAAAGCCAAGAATCATGTTGAGATAGGTTGTTGGAGGACTATCAAAGGTTTCCTCAATTTCTAACCTAATCTTGCTCACTATTAAAAGGGAAAGTGTGCCTTCTGTAGAAGTAAAAAATACTCCTTCAAGAACCCAACAAAGGCATGCTATAGAGGGGTTATTTTTTAAACACACTAACTTGCCCTACAAGTTACTCATGTATGGTGGAGATATTTCTGTCTCTTAGGGCTTTGATCTAATGGTGTTCATCATAGGTTATATGTTGCGAGTGTCCACTTGGGATGCTTCACTATTTCTTACATCAATTTTACATGTAAAAATGTGACTAGAACATGAAGAATCAAATAGAATGTAAATGAGATGATTCCACCATGCTTCCAACTCTGAACTCTCTGGAAAAATACATCAAACAAACAATAAATGTGAGTGATCAATTTTTGCTTGCATGTCTCCTCCTTTGTCCTTTGTTGCCTTTTATCCACCATGATACTCCATGAATGAGCCTCCATCTTCATCTTGTCTCAAGATACCATCATACCTTGATGACTTGACCATGAAGGAGTGACATAATGAACCTCCAAGGTTAGAAAGAGAAATACACTACCAATCTCACCAATGTAGAAATCACATCCATTTGGTAGAGATCCCACTTGAACAAAGTAGCAATGCAAATGATTAATCTAATAGTTACAAGCTTAGCTACAGGTGCAAATGTTTCTTCATAATCCAATCCTTTTATTTGAAGAAATCTCTTAGCAACAAGCCTAGCTTTGTACTTACTAATAGATCCATCTTGATTGTACTTTATTCTATAAATCCACTTACATGTAAGTGGTTTCTTCCCTCTTGAAAGATTTACAAGATTCCAAGTATGATTTTCTTCTAATGCATCATAATCTACTTGCATTGCATCTCTTCAAACTTTAGATTTATAAAGCTCTTTATTTGATCACATTCATTGATGACTACTCTCGGTTCACCATAATTATGTTCATAAAGAACAAGTTAGAAGCATTCAATTGTTTCAAAGAATCAAGCAATATGCTAAGAACCAGACTGGTCAAAGAATCAAGGTCTTGCGATCTGGTTCAGGGGGAGAGTACCTATCAAATGAAATGGCAGACTACTTGATAAATTTTACATTTTTTAGGACAATAATGATTGTACTTAACAATTATAGAGAGTTATTGTTTGCTTAATCAATGGATCTATCAAGTTCTACACATTAGATCTTGATCTAGATTCATTGCACATGGATTTAAGCAAGAGCAATGGATCAACACATCATAAATTAGTGAGAGCGGCCTCACACGTGTGGAATACTGTCCACAATATGGCCTGCACCTGAAACAACAAGTACAATAGTCCTAGATAGCAATCACTCATAGAAATCACAAGACAAATGACTAGAAATCTCAAAAGTGTAGAATGCAAAAGTCTCATCAATCTTCTTAGCAAAATGATGGTCCTTTTATGAATCAAGTATATCCATGAGTCTGATACAGTCCAGCAGGTCTTCACACATGTGAAGAGTGCCACATCACTCAGATCTATCCATTTGATCCATCCTTGATCCTTATCCAAAAGTTGACCTTCTAGAATATGGCTAAAATCCAAAAAACTACTCTCCTAGAATATAGGAATATTCCCTACAAAATAGGATCTAAGAAAAATGGTCAACTCTTAACTTCTAGTACTCTGTACACACGTGTGAACATCCACTTGCCATGTGGGAGCATTTACTCATGCACATGCAAGGAAAGGCTAATTTCTAGGTGACTAGTCAACTTGACTAAAAAGCTAGTCATATCATGTTCACACTAACTAGATTGATACAAAATCAATTAAGATATATACAAGTATGAAAAGTACATTATTTCACAATTGGGAACAGGCTCCACATGTGTGAAATCAGATCTTCAACATTATTCTAATGTTTGATCAATATTTACAATAACCAATGTCAAGTGAGAAGTGACAATTTTCAACACCTCCTCACTTCTAACTTGGCAAATCTAATGTACATCTATCTACAATTCCAAGAGCATATCTTAACATAAAAAATGTATCTTTGGACAATGGCTTGGTTAAGATATCAGCTATGCATTCGGATGATGGTACATGATGTAGTTGCACCTCCTTGGATTGTACCTTCTCCCTCACAAAGTGGTGAGCTGTCTCAATATGCTTTGTTCTAGCATGGAAGATAGAATTTGAAGAAATTTGTTGAGAAGCTTGATTGTCACAAAATATGTAAGGGATCTCCTTGGCCTCTAGCACATGTAGTTCCATCAAGAGTCTTCTTAGCCATAGGAGCTCTTAGGTTGTTGAAGTCAATGCCTTGTACTCGGCTTCACAAGAAGAGGGTGAGATTGTATCTTGCTTTTTGGAAAGCCAAGACATTACTCCTCCACAAAGAAATGTTGCAAATGCACTAATGGACTTCCTATCCATCTTGTCACCTACAAAATCTAAATTCGAGTAGGCTCTCAAGTGCAAGTTAGATCCTTCATAAAGTATGCCAAAAAATCTAGTACTAGAAACATATCTAAGCACTCTTTTGGCACTTTTCCAATGATGAACTAAAGGAGCTTGCATACTTTGACTCAACTTGCTTACACAAAAACTTAAGTCAGGTCTAGTGTTGGTCAAATAGATTAGAGAGCCTATAAGCTTCCTAAAGAGGGTGATGTCCTCAAAGGATGCTTCATCACCTTCATTAGTTGCTTTCACAACATGCTCCATAGGGGTGTCAATCCCCTTACAATCTTTCATACCAAATCTTTCAAGAATGGAAGTAGCATACTTAGATTGACTTATGAAAGTACAATTGCTACTTCTAGACACTTCTATCCCAAGTATAAACCTTAGGAAGCCTAGATCTACCATCTTGAACTCACTAAATAAATCAACTTTTACTTTGCTTATGCCTTCATCATCATTTCCTGTCAAAATGATGTCATCAACATAAAGTACCAAAATGATAATTATTCCTTCATTACATTTGAAATATAAAGAAGGTTCATAAGCACTTAGTACAAATCCAAGAGAATAGAGAAAATCATGCAACCTAGAGTACCAAGCTCTAGGTGCTTGCTTCAAGCCATATAGGCTCTTCCTTAAGTAGCACACCTTTTGCTCCTCACCAACCTTGGTGAAGCCCTCGGGTTGCATCATGTAGATTTCCTCTTCTAAGAAGCCATTCAAGAAGGCAATCCGAAAATAATATTTGGTGATTGGCAGCTTTCCAGGTTAAATCTATTCTATTGAGTACTAGCAACTAATTCATTTCGAGAATTAATGGTTTGTGTTTTAAGCTAATATTGTTTTCTTATTATAGGTCTAAGTTCAATTCTCCTGAAATAGTTCATGATTTTGTGTTTCAAACAGGTTTTAAAAGAAGATCATGACATTCTATTTTGGATTTTTAGTAAAACAGAATATCCAGAGATAATTAAGAATCATATGAGCGACACACCACTCAATGTTCCTGGAATAGGTGATTTTAAGGTGGAATGGCATTTGGATGGAGACCTAAAGTCGTTGAAGTGCATGTTCAACATCTCACATGGAGCAAATTCAAAACATCCATGCCTCTATTGCATGAAAAATACACATGACATGTCGAAGAGCACGAGAGTTTCAAGGGATATAGAAGATCCGACTCGGAAACCTTAGAATGAGAAACTAATGATAATCCACTTTGCAAGCATCGTTAAGATTTGTTTTCGGTACTGGATTAGCAACATCCTGGAATAGGATATCTGCAACCAGCTTCTGGTCTTCAAGCTACTGCTTCAAGTTTGTGACCTCCTTCTCTTGTCTTGATATTTTAAGTTAAGCAATTTTGAATTCCCATCAAAGTAATAAGCAACACAATAATCAAATGCAATATCTGTTTAATCACAATCATAACTTTTAGTAACCTAGGTTATCAACCCCAGATGTTACGAGTGAAAAGAAATACAAACAACTAGAAGTCATTGAGCATTGCATAAACAAGTGGTCCAGTTAGTTTATGTGAATTTTCTGAGTTTTGGACAATAATTGATTGTACTAATCAATCTTCAAGAGGTGTTAATTGCCAAATCAAGTGATCTAACAAGTTCTATTGATTAGATCAAGATCTAGATGTATATTCTTAACTATTTAGCAAGATCAACATGTGTAAACATCAATAAACATCAAGAGCGGCCTCACACGTGTAGAAAATAGTCTCTATACGGACTTTGATCAGAGAGCAAATTACAATACTCAATAATAGCATACAAAGCATAAAATCACAATTCTAATGGTGAAATCACAAGCAAAATGCATAAGATCTCAATGTCTCATCAACTTCTCATTGATCAAGGTGACCTACTTATAGATCAAGTACAAGCATGACCAGTATGCTAATTCAGCAGGTCTGGCACGTGTGAAGAGTACCACATCATTTAGATCCACCAATGGAAGCAAGTTATTCCCATATCACAAAGTTGACTTATGCTACTAGCTAGAATCCAACTACTAGTCTCCTTGAAAATAGAAATCTTCCCTACAAAATAGGATCTAGGAGAATATGTACATGTGACAAGGTACAACCAGCTTCACACATGTGAACAACATCTTAGCATGTGGGAGCATTTACTCATTCACATGGAAGTGCTAGCTACATACAAGGAAATAGTGTCAAATGACAATTTCATAGATTCTAGTCAAAAAACTAGTTCACACTTGTGTAGTATGATTTAACTTAAATCCAACTATATACAAACATTGTTTTGGCTTCCATTCACACGTGTGAACAGGTTCCACATGTGTGGGATCAGAATGTAATCATTAACCATAAGATTAACAAGTTTGATCAACAGTTAGAAGTGACATTTCAACACTCCTCCTCAATTCTAACTTGGTAAATCCAATGTACATTTATCTACAATACCAAGTGCAAATGTTAACTTAAAAAATGGATCCTTTGGCAAAGGCTTGGTTAAGATATCAACAATACACTTGGATGATGGTACATGAAGAAGTTGAACCTCCTTGGATTGCACTTTCTCCCTTACAAAATGATGTGCTATCTCGATATGCTTTGTTCTAGCATGGAAGATAGGATTTGTAGCCAAATATTCCAAAGAGTAGTGATCTTGATACATTGCCAGTAGGTGGAGCAATAAGAGGGAAGATATGGTAAAGAGTTCTTAGGATGAGGGGGAGGATTGAATAAATGGGAGTAAAAAAAAGGAAGAAAGAGGAACAAATGCTTTGTAACTAGGGAGAGGTGAACCATTAACGATGAGGGCGCATGAGTCTTCTCTTTTGTGTTGAGCTTTGAGTTTCTTGAAAAAGAAGGAAGAGAGAATGTCTGATTCTCTAAGCCAGTTCAGATGAGTTTTCTTACGTAGGATGGCTGCTTTGGAATGGTCAATGATTTTAAGCTTGTTAGAAGCTTCAAGAAATTCATCAACCCTGAGCAAGGGGTTTGTCGAGCGAACCCTATCAGATGTAATGGAACAAAGGGTTTGTTTGAGGGAAGATTCAAGAGGAGAGGAGGAAGAGCTCAAGAGTTTTTCCTGCTTTCGGTTGAAAGCATGAGAACAATCACTGATGTCATCCAGGTTCTCAAGAGAGGAGATGAGCGAGGCCAAAACCGAACGAAGAGCCTTATTCCAAATAAGAGAGTTATTCATGATGTAAACCAAGTGTCGTTTATGGGTCTTAGCAGGAAAGAGGTTAAGATGGAGAGCAACAGGAAGGTGGTCAGAAAGAGAAAAATAAAGGATGATGTTACAGGATAAGTTACTGACCCAATTCCCAAGGTTGGATAAGTAGAATCTATCAAGTTTGGCGGAAGTAAAGAATGGAGAGAAACGACCATTATTCCAAGTGTGTAGACAAGGGGAATCACAGATAGAGAGAGCATCAGAGAAGTTCAATCCCTCAATCATACCATCCCAGGCTAGTCTCTTCGTGAAAGTGATACGATTTGAACCGTCTAGAGGGTGAATATACATATTGAAGTCTCCTGCTAAAATCAAAGGGAAGGAACTAGAGGGGGAGATGTCATTCCAAAGGTCGATGCAGGAAAGATATGAGTTAGGGGCATAGATGTTGAAAATATTGAACGAGAAACCACATTTAGAAATAGTACAGATATTGGCACGACTGCCGGGGAGAGAGGAATGAGATGCAAGTTTCCAATCCTCAACACCTTCAAAAATCTTATGGAGCAGATGACTGCAATTGGCTCAGTCATAGAAGATTCCGATGCACTCATGACTCTATTATCGAGTCTACTTGAAGCCTACAAAAATTGGGTAATGACAATTTCTACCCAGGAGCACCTCACTCTATCAAGAGTAATTTCACTGCGCCTACAAGAGGAGATCAGAAGATCAGCATCCTCCTCAGGATCAGGATCGGATCCTCAAGCTCTATATTCGAAAAATCAGAAGTTTAGATCCAAGAGATCTACGAAGTCAGGCTATACTGACAAGAAGAGCAACATGCAGACTGGACCAAATTCCAGTTCATGATCGAATTCAAGTTCTTCATCATTTCAACCAGTGCAAAAACTGTTATGCAGATACTGTAAGAGGACTGGCCACGAAATCAAGGACTGCCGAACTTTGAAGTACAACAATGAAAAGAAGAAACAGTTCCAACAACAAGCACACAGTGCTACAACCAGTCACTCAAATCAGCAACAAGAGGAAGATGAAACAACTTTTATGACCAGAGACGGAGAATAGCATGATATCGATTCCTGGTATCTAGATTTCGGAACAACTCAACACATGACTCACCATCACGACTGGTTCAAGGATTACAAGTCATTCACCCATACAAGAGTTGTGCAACTTGGAAACAACTCATCACATTCAATCGAAGATGAAGGAACAGTCAGAGTAGAATTCCAGAAAGGTGAAGTCAAGTTGTTGTCCAACGTTCTCCACATTCCAAATCTAACCAAAAATTTGCTCTCAGTTAGTAGAATCACCGATTCAGGTCGAAGGGTAGAATTCGATACAGAAGAATGCACAATTCTTGACAAATCCCGGAAGGTTCTAGCCTATGGAAGAAGAAGCGGCTATCTATACAAACTTCGCCATAGCTACTCTTCTAACAGTCAAGCTCTTGACACAACTACTTCTGACTGAACTAATATGTTGTGGCATTTCAGACTTGGCCATCTTAATCTCAACAATATTCAGCAAATGTCTGCTCAGAGACTTGTACAAGATTTGTCAGCAAGCCAACTTCTCTATGTGAAAGTTGTATTATCAGCAAGCATGCTAGAAGCCTTTTCACTTCAGACTCAATTGAACTTCCAAGGGCTTGCTTGACCTTGTACATAGCGACATTTGTGCCCTGATGCAGATTGCTTCCACAGGGGAAGCTCTCTATTTCCTTGTTATATTTCTTATGCTTAGCCTTAAACAAATCATTCAACTAATGAGCATCCTGAAAACTGAAGGCCGACTACATGTTTTCGGACCTTCACATTTTTCCTTTGAGATTTTTTTGCCTAACCATTTTTAGGCACCTTAACCTTTTTCGCACCTTCGCAAAAAATGCGACACAGTGGCCAAGTGGCCAGAATGCCTTAGAAACCATTTGAAGGCATCTTCATCTTTTTCGCCTTTTTTGCCCCTTCGTGAAAAAAGTGACAAAGTGGCCAGAATGCCTTAGAAACCCTTTTAAGGCACCTTCTTCTTCTTCGACATTTCGCTGCCTTTAGTCTAAGGCACCTTCGACTTTTTCGCCTTTTTTGCCTTCTTCGCTGCCTTCAGTCTAAGGACGCCTTCGAGATTTACATACCTTCAGTCTAAGGGCACCTTCAGAATTTGCATACCTTCAATCTAAGGGCACCTTCGGGTTTTTCGGATTTTTCACGTTTATGCTACATTGGCAGACCGACGTCGCCAACTTATCATCAACCCTAAAAACAGCGAGAGAAACAAATATCCTAAGGGCGGTTACCAACTTTGTACATATGCAAAACTGGAATATATGTCAGTTAAGGCATAAGATATTTTTCTCTCAACACTTGTAAATATATATACTAGCTAAATCAAGTTATGTAAGTGCTAATTGAATTTCTTTTTCAATAAGAGTTATCTATAGCCAACGTTATCACGCTCAACAAGCTGAAGTTATTACTTCAAGCCATTGTACTCACTGTTGATATTAATCAGAGTGCAATTTTTGTCTCACTACTGCGTCGTTCATTTGCGCAATCTGTATGAATCATTCTACTTGAATATTTTTTTGCTGCTAACTGTTGCGTTCCCGTTCCTACGCGCCTACGCTCAAAGCCTCGAGCTTTCACTGCCAGTCATCCCCACGTTTTATGCATGAAGAACAAATCAGAAGCATTTAAGTTCTTCAAGTAGTTCAAGGTGTCTGCAGAAAACCAGACCCACAGGAAGATCAAGTCTCTACGCACAAATGGAAGGGGAGAGTATATGAATTCAAGGAGTTCTACAAGGCCAACGGGATATATCAACAATATACAACTAGCAACTCACCTCAATCCAATGGTGTAGCTGAACAAAAGAATCGGACACTCATCAAAAGTGCCAAGAGCATGAAGGCCCATGCCTCTCTTCCAAATAAATTCTGGGCAAAAGCTATTACTACAACTACCTATTTGTAGAATCAATCCATCACCAAAGCCCTGAATAATAAAAATGCAGATTATTGAAATGTCTGCTCTGATACCATGTCGTAAAACGGTGGTCATGAGTGCAACGGAGGCTCGGTTGCTCAGTGCGTAGGCGTGTAGGAACGGAAACGCAACAGTTAGCAGTAGAAATATTCAAGTAGAAGAATTCATACAGTTTAAGCAAATGAACGACGCAGTAGTGTGACAAAAATTGCACTCTAATAAAAATATCAACAGTGACTACAATGGCTTGAAGCAATAACTTCAGCTTGTTGAGCGTGATAACACTGGCTACAGATAACTCTGATTGGAAAAAGAAAATTCTAAGGAGTCAGCTAATATAGAGATTTACAAGAGAGGAAATATTTACAAGCCCCTCTACTCCTCTTTAAAGAGGTTGATAAGCTTATGGATCTTTAAGTTTTGCTATTTCCACGTACTTTGTATAAAGTCATTAATCTACGGTCAGCTTTCGAAAAAAAAAAAGTGAAGTTTTTTTATAGACATGTTTCTATGGTCATAAAGGATTTTTGAAAGTAGACAGCCAAAGTTGTAAAAAGCACCTCCAAAAGAGCTAAAATATTCTAGCACCTTTCATTAATTTTCAATACTTTTCAGCACTTGACATGGGTAACTTTAGATGCACATATATATCTCTACATAACTCCAAATTGAAAAAAATTTGAGAGATATGTTTGTATGGTTATATAATACTTTTTAAAGTAGACAAACTAAAAATACATTGTAAAAATCTTGGTATTATACACTCATATATGATATTTCCAATTTTGGTGATTTTTATCAACACTTAAAAGGGTACCTTTGAATGCACATATCTATCTCTATAGATCTCCAAATTCAAAAAAAAAATTAATAGACATGTTTCTATAATCATATAGGATTTTTAAGAGTAGACAGGCTAAAAATTGAATGTAAAATTCACAACAATGTAGTCCCATATATGAAAATATTGAAGTTTCATCAGTATCCCCACATGTTTGACACATCATGTCTTACGTATAATTTACTCAAATTGGTCTCAAAATTTTTAATCGGTAAATGTATATATGAAGAACACACATGTGAAAGGATTTGAAGTGATTCATCATAGTTTATGAGATATGATTTTTTGGATAAGTGCTTGAATGGACGCTTTTGTGTGCATTTTGTGACGACTCTAGTCTTAATACATGTCTAAAACTATTAAATAATACTATTTTAATTAGACAGCCGCACTCTTTTGATATTTTCTTTGATTCTTCTTCCAAATAATGTATTCTTTGCATTGAATGTGCATTCTCATAGAGCATCAAATTCTCACAGTAATCCAAAAGGCCATTTTTACCATGACACATATAGATTATTAACTGACTCACTGAATGAAAATCTGGACGTTGCAATGAGCATGGATCAATAGGATACAATGTTCCTGATGACCATAAATCTACATGCTTTAGCTTTTCCTCCCTGTATCAGACCATATCAGAAGTTGACAATTTTGATTGCTTTAAATTTCTTGTCCTGAGTGGAGCATATTCTGGTGACAGATTCACACAAAGATGATAAAGCTTTGTCATCAATACAATAATATAATAACAAACAACACAATGACAATAACAAAGACTCTGTTGGAGACGGCGCTAACGACTCTGTTGGAGATAGAGATGGTGCTAAACACTTGTTTTTGACCCTGAAAATAGAGATGGTGTAGGTTTTTTTCAGAAATGTCACTCCTAATTCAAATTTTTGAGTGTTCCCAACTATTGGGAGGGAATATTTCAGCATTTTGAAAATTATATTTTAACTATGGTTAAGCACCAATGAAGTTTGATGTGACTAAACTAAGGTGCATTCATTTACATGGAAAGTAGTTCGGGAAAATATGTAAAGAAGTTAGAAAATGAGATTATAATTACTTTATAGTTATTTCTCTCTCTCCTATATGGCATTTTTTATAGGGCCCTCTTTGGACCCATATTTTCTCTAATGTGGGAAATTAATCCCCTACTTCAATGTTATCTTCTATATTGGTAGATTTATGTTCCATCTTTAAAGACTGTTGTTGAATTTTTAGGAGCTTGACATCTAAGGATAAAGAAAATTTATTGTTATCAATGATATCCATACAACTCTTTAACATTTCTTTTACATTATCCATACTCTATTGGCACTTGTACTTCCACATCCATATGGTGAAGCAATTCTCTTAGTCGTCGAACATATTATTGTATAGTTTCTATTGGTTCTTCTTGCATTGTTGATGATGTAGATAGTACGGGCCTTGGCATTTTGCAAGTAAGTCACCTGCTAGTTTTGGTTTCGACAAGCTACTAAAAAAAGAAGACACGTGGTGTGCCATGTTTTCTAGAGAGAGAGAGAGAGAGAGAGAGATCCAGCCATCCTACTTGTTATTCATTAATCTGATCTGATTGATGGGCGATCTATGAACTCATCCAGGAGCATAATCTTCATGGATTGTTCAGATTGCTTCTTCAACCAGTGTGCTTCGTGCAATGTGTAGATAATGCAAGAGAGAGAGAGAGAGAGAGAGAGAGAGAGAGCGAACAATGAGAACCGTTCAGAGAGAGGAACGATGGTCCAACAATGCTATAACAACAGTTCCTCTCTCTCAACGGTTCTCACGGTTCCTCTCTCTCGCTCACAGTTCTCTCTCTCTCTCTCTCTCTCTCTCTCTCTCTCTCTCTCTCTCTCTCTCTCTCTCTCGGATGCTCTCCCTCTCTCTCTCAGTCATGGTTCTCACGGTTCCTCTCTCTCTCTCTCTCTCTCTCTCAGGGTTTTCACGGTTCTTATGATGCTCTCTCTCTCTCTCTCTCTCTCTCTCTCTCTCTCTCTCTCTCTCTCTCTCTCTCTCTCTCTCTCTCTCTCTCTCTCTCTCTCTCTCTCTCTCTCTCTCTCTCTCTCTCTCTCTCTCTCTGATGCTCTCCCTCCCTCTCTCTCTCACTCACAGTGAGAACCGTGAGAACCGTTGAGAGAGAGGAACCGTGAGAACCGTTGAGAGAGCGATGGGTAATCTATGGACTCATCCAAGTGCATAATCTTCATGGATTGTTCAGATTGCTTCTTCAAGCAGTGTGCTTCATGCAATGTGTAGATAATGAGAGAGAGAGAGAGAGAGAGAGAGAATCGTGAGAACCGTTGAGAGAGAGGAACGATGGTTCAACGATGCTATAACAATGGTTCTTCTCTCTCAACGGTTCTCACGGTTCCTCTCTCTCACTCACGGTTCTCCCTCTCTCTCTCTCTCTCTCTCTCTCTCTCTCTCTCTCTCTCTCTCTCTCTCTCAATTACGGTTCTCACGATGCTCTCTCTCTCTCTCTCTCTCTCTCTCTCTCTCTCTCTCTCTCTCTCTCTCTCTCTCTCTCTCTCTCTCTCTCTCTCTCTCTCTCGGATGCTCTCCCTATCTCTCTCTCACTCACGGTTCTCATGGTTCCTCTCTCACTCATGGTTCTCACGGTTCATGGTTCTCTCTCTCTCTCTCGCTCACGGTTCTCATGATGCTCTCTCTCTCTCTCTCTCTCTCTCTCTCTCTCTCTCTCTCTCTCTCTCTCTTACTCACCGTGAGAACCGTTGAGAGAGAAAAACCGTGAGAACCATTGAAAGAGAGGAACTGTGAGAACCATTGAGAGAGAAGAACCGTGAGAACTGTTGAGAGAGAAAAACCGTGAGAACCGTGAGAGGAACCGTGAGAGTGGAACCGTGGGAATAGTTCCTCACTCTCAACGGTTCTCATGGTTCTCACGGTGAGTGAGAGAGAGAGAGAGAGAGAGAGAGAGAGAGAGAGAGAGAGAGAGAGAGAGAGAGAGAGAGAGAGAGAGAGAGAGAGAGAGAGAGAGAGAGAGAGAGAGAGAGAGAGAGAGAGAGAGAACATCGTTGAAGCACTAATACAGATGTTATAGCATCCATCGTTGAGAGAGAGGAACCGTGAGAACCCTAGAATGCCAACCAGCATGTCTTTAATTCACAATCACATTAATATTTATATTTCGTTGATCTGTATTGTTTTTGTAGTGTTGAAGTATACAAGCAAACTTCTTTCCCGACAATAGCAGAATGACTAATATTCCAAACTAGGTCAAGAAATACATCTAAACTCAATGACTCACAATAATAGTGTTCCATTTTTTCATCACACAAGGCTCAGAGCTTGTTAGAGATGTGATACATTTCTCTCCCTGGATAATACTTGAAATAACTCAGAAATAGTGAGAGATGTGGTAAATTTCTCTCCCTAGATAAAAAATGAAATAACTTAGAAATAGTGAGATGTGGTTTATGCATAACCATGTTGTTGTCAATGTCCAACCCTAGAATGCCAACCAGCATGTCTTTAATTCACGATCACATTAATATTTATATCTCGTTGATCTGTATTGTTTTTGTCTTTTTTTGTAGTGTTAGAAGTCAAAGTATACAAGTAAACTTCTTTCATCATGCTAAAATGTAACATATGGATGAGCTGAATGCCACAAGTTAAAAATTGCAAGTAACTAACACCGACAATAGCAGAATGACTAATAATCCAAACTAGGTCAAGAAATACATTTAAACTCAATGACTCACAATAATAGTGTTCCAGTTTTTCATCACCCAAGACTCAGAGCTTGTTAGAGATGTGGTACATTTCTATCCCTAGATAATACTTGAAATAACTCAGAAATAGTGAGACGTGGTTGATGCATAACCATGTTGTTGTCAATGTCCAGCCCCAAAACAACAATGTAGATAAAGTACATATGCTTGCAAGGTGTAAATTTTCCTCTCGTTGTGTCTCTCACAAAATCCTCACAAGTGCAGTTTGGAGATTCTTGGATCGTAACCACGTATATGTTTCCATTTGGATTTGTTGCGAAACTCTACACATGAAAAGAAACTTCTCAATTTTTAACCTTCACATCCTCCTTAACAATGCATGCCCTCATTTCGATAGCTCTTGCAATTCTCTCCTTTGCAGCAATAGAAATTGAGTGCCTTCTTCTGGTTTTTCCTTTTTGTGGAGGAGTTGCAAATTCTTCCATGTGTGGGCCTGTTTGTTGCCCATCAAACGGGCATGCTGTTCTAGTTTCATGTTCTTCCATACACTCCAACATGTAGCCACCCTTATTCAGTATGTCTATCTCATCTTGGCTAAGAGATGTTCCAATGCTTACACATCATCTACCTTCATTTTTGGAGGGTGCCATCAATATATTTTTATTCAGTTGCCATGTATGAGTGATATCAGTAGGACAACACCACATATATTGCATTGTTTCACCGCTATTATACTGATGTCTACCAAAAAAACTAGGAGCAAGAATGGTTTCTAATGCTTTCCTGCTATAAACAAAATACCGCATTTCTTTCTACCATCTAGCATGCCCGTATAAGTTATTTTATTGCCACTTGGTATGCGTCGGATAGCCCACATGGTCTTGTGAATCTCTCTTTCTGCAATGGCACTTGCAAGTTGCATATGTCATTTGATGATGCATTCACGATGAGGCACTTCAGATTGAGTTGTGCTTTGTCTCAGCACATTCACATACACAATATTGGGCCTTGGGAGACATTGACATCATTCTTTGTCCAATCAGCCACATGGCATTTTCTAGGAACACTCTTCTCATTGCCACTTAGAGTGGAAGAACCAGAAGACAATGATGCAAGATCAACAGCATCACGCACAAGATTGACAAATGGTTGCCCTTGCATGACAGATGCCTTATTGGACATTACTCTACTGATCAGTTTTTCAAGGCTAGGCCCTATTCCTATGTGTCGACCTTTAGTGTAGGAAGCATATCGAGCACTTTGCAAAATGGCGTTGACCAGATCACCCACACATGCATCGTAGAGAGACAATTGTGAACGATAGGCCTCAGCAGCAAGCCAACTACCATGCCGAGAACAAACAATGAAATAAAAAATTATAGCAAAATCTTGCACACTCTTAGCGCATCCATGTATCTTCCCCAATGAGAATATCTTATGTGTTACCAAGATAGCCACGCTTACAATTCTGGTATTTGGCTAGAATATGCATCTTCTGATCGCCAGAAGGCCCTCACTATGTTGTACTTTGCATTGGCATCAATCATGTCCACTACTAGTCTCCAATCCTCACATAGAGAAATATGTTTACCTCGTTTGTCTTGTATGATGCGTTGGTCTGTATGTTTCTTCAAACTATCCTTAAAATGAAAAAGACAAGACCGCTCACGTCCCTCCATGGGCACATCATCTCCGTTACCATAGTTCCTCCTGACAGCTGCCCAATTGGCACCTGCTTCATCTGCCATAAACCCTCTAAATTGTACTGATTCCAAACCATGTTTTCGCATGACAACATTCAGCATTTTCCAGAACTTTACTTGCGCCTTTGTGTCTTCCACCTTCATCTCACAAATAGCTACAGTTTGCAAGCTTTGTATACTGCACAAGGAAGTTCCAATTCTTAGATAGATAGCAATTGGTTAGAATGATATGAAAAGAAATCGTCCAATGGAATATACAGACCTGGGATCATAAACATGGGCTGCCATTGTGGTCCAGCCACATATTCTTTTAACATGATCAAAACATATCCATGAATGTCCCAGCGCACCACTCTTCTACATTTGTTTGACAATAGTCACACCTGAAGCCGGCCCAACAGTAGACATCTTGAAAATAAAACATCTTTTATTATCGATATCTGAAACCTACCTAGGGAAGAAGGATCCTTGAAAATAGTCAGACTGACACTTCTCTTTAAGTTTCAGAATGGAATCCACGGAATCCATGTTGGATTGATTGTTGGTTATCTATCCACTTTCTCAACCTGACATTATCCAGTGAAAGAAGCATTCATTAGCACACAACAGAACATGCAAAACGTATGTTAAAAAAAAAACCGATAATGAAAACAATCCAGGTAGATAAATTTTTCTATACCACTGTAAACCATGTCGTATAAGCAGCCAAGTCACCAGTGTGAAATAAACTGCGAAAGATGTCGCACTGTCGAATAAGCCACTGAGGACCAATCATCGCTAGACGAAGTGCTGTCATAAACTCTGTCCAACTAGCAAGGCCAGGGTGTGAAGCCGTCTGGCGAAACATGCGCCACCAAGTAGCAGCACGGCCCTCCAAATGTAAAGCAGCCAAGTGTATCCACTGAATGTCAGTTTAGAAAACATAAGGAAGTAGGTCTCAAGCTTAGAATACCAATTCTCGAGTTCACTCCCATCGGATAACCCAGAATACACGGTAAGTTGAACCTTATCCTTAAAGTCTTGTGGCAAAGGACCAGAAGATGAAGGAGTCTCGAGTGGTGGAAATGTACGCTGTGGGGGAACATGTGGAGATAGTGGAAAAACACTGGACTGTAATGATAGTGTAGCAATCAAACTGTGCTGAATGTTGCTGAAGCAAAGAGACGAAAGCCCTCAGCCACATATAACCATATAATAAGGGCCCAAGGCCAGTCAATGTCATAAAAAAGGACCCAGTGCGGGTCGTAAGCATACAAAAAGGCTTTGGGGCCTGTACATGACTAATATAAAATGCGTAACTAGAAATATACATAACCAACAGTAAATGTAAAGAGGCCTGTGGAATATATGCAGAGTAGCCCAGTAGGCCTGTATCCTGTAGTCCGTAACTTGGTTCCTCTCTCTCAACAGTTCTCACGATGAGAGAGAGAGAGAGAGAGAGAGAGAGAGAGAGAGAGAGAGAGAGAGAGAGAGAGAGAGAGAGAGAGAGAGAGAGAGAGAGAGAGAGAGAGAGAGAGAGAGAGAGAGAGAGAGAGAGAGCACTGTGAGAACCGTGAGTGAGAGAGAGAGAGAGGGAGAGCATCAGAGAGAGAGAGAGAGAGAGAGAGAGAGAGAGAGAGCATCGTTGAAGCACTGATACAGATGCTATATCATCCACCGTTGAGAGAGAGTAATCGTGAGAACCGTGAGAATCGTTGAGAGAGAGGAACCGTGAGAACCATGGGAGCGGTTCCTCTTTCTCAGTAGTTCTCATGGTGAGAGAGAGAGAGAGAGAGAGAGAGAGAGAGAGAGAGAGAGAGAGAGAGAGAGAGAGAGAGAGAGAGAGAGAGAGAGAGAGAGAGAGAGAGAGAGAGAGAGCATTGTTGAAGCACTGATACAAATGTTATAGCATCCACCATTGAGAGAGAGGATCCGTGAGAACCGTGAGAGAGGAACCGTGAGAACCGTTGAGAGAGAGAAACCATCACGGTTTCTCTCTCTCAACGGTTCTCATAGTTCTCACGGTGAGAGAGAGAGAGAGAGAGAGAGAGAGAGAGAGAGAGAGAGAGAGAGAGAGAGAGAGAGAGAGAGAGAGAGAGAGAGAGAGAGAGAGAGAGAGAGAGAGAGAGAGAGAGAGAGAGAGAGAGAGAGAGAGAGAGAGAGAGAGAGAGAGCATCGTGAGGACCGTGAGCAAGAGAGAGGGAGAACCGTGAGTGAGAGAGAGAGAGGAACCGTTAGAACCGTGAGTGAGAGAGGAAGAGTGAGAACAACCGATTGGAACGCGTCAAAGCAGGGCAAAAAGTCAAGTGCAGTTTTTGCCCCGGAAGGGCCCCTGTTTGGGCCCGTGGGACTCCTAGCCCCTGAAGTAGCAAACACACTCAATGGGCTTCCACGAGTCACGTTGAGGTGCCACATGTCCCACCCCGTCATGTTATCATAAGGATGGGCCCAAAAACCCTATTTGTGGGCCTTGTCAAGCCCTAAATTTTTGCATGAGAAGCACCCTGTCCATAATAAGTTTCTGACCTCCGATTGACGAGCCGTCTGTCACTCCCCGAAGAACTATGTGAGGGCTTGTCGAAGGGCATGCGTCGTCGCTACTTTAGACATCTGAACCATCGAATGGAACACGTCAAAGCAGGGCAGAAAGTCAAGTGCGGTTTTTGTCCCGGAAGAGCCCCTGTTTGGGCCCGTGGGACTCCTGGCCCCGGACTGAAGTAGTAGACACACTCAATGGGCATCCACGAGTACGCAAAGGTGCCACACATCCCACCCTGTCATGTTATCAGAAGGATGGGCCCGATAACCATATTTGTGGGCCTTGTCAAGCCCTACATTTTTGCATGAGAACCACCCTGTCCATAATAAGTTCCCGACCTCCGATTGATGGGCCGTTTGTCACTGCCCGAAGAACTATGTGAGGGCAAGCAGAAGGGCACGCGTCGTCGATACTTTGGACATCTGAACCACTGAATGGAATGGGCCAAAGCAGTGCAAAAAGTCAAGTGCGGTTTTTGCCATGGAAGAGCTCTTGTTTGGGCCCTCTAGACTCCTGGCCCCGGACTGAAGTAGCAGACAATCTCAATGGGGGCCTCCAGGATTCATGCCGACATGCCACACGAGTCATGCCTTGAAACTATTTGTTCAAATCTCTCAACAATAGTTTTTGTCGCATTTCACTGTCTTGTTTCTACCTATACTCATAAGCAAACAAATCTCTTCACTTTCATATCCATTTTATCCGTCTTTGCCTTTTACAAGGAGAAACAAATTTATGTTTTTGCACAGCCTTTCATATGTTCATGCATGACAGTGGTACAAAAAGCATCACATTTACTTTTGGTACTTAATACATAACAATGCACACTACTAGTTGTTGTTGCACTTTCATTTCAATACAAAGTATAGTATTTATGCTTAGTAATGTCATATTACACAAAATTTGTCAATTTTGAGGTTAAAAATTACCAATCTAGTGGCATGCAAACACACCCAACATAGCATGCTGATATGCTTGAGGGTCAACTTTCTCATATATACTATATGCCAAGCTTAAGAAGCTCGTGAAATAGTATGGAGCTATTTTCTCAAATCTCAACAAACAATGGAGCCATTGAAACAACTCACTAGTAGCCATAAAGTTTACTTATGAAGTTGCAGAAATCATAATTTGAAGAGTCATTATGAATCATCCAATCTCACTTTTTAAAGTAATTAGTTAAAAGGCTAGTGATTTTCCAAAGTGGTAGTAAATTTTTAATCTTATCTTTTAGAATTGATCTTTTATTGGCCATACGAATGATCATTATTAACAAAATTGACAAAAGCCAACCTATCAAATTTTTGCATCATACAAGTTTTAGAATGTTGGTACTCAATCTTAGTTGCAGAGCTGGTGACTTGATGTAGGTGATCTAAGCTTTGAAACCAAAGATGTACAAAACCTCCTAAACCCTCCCTTTTTAGGCTGTACTCAAATATATCCTAATTAGAAAATTTTAAAACCATAAAGCTTTTATAAAAATTATCCGAGAGTTGGGATTTTCTAATGTATTTAGGAGTTAGAGTTACTATCAATTCAAATGTGCAACTGCACAACATCATATCCCTTCAACCATATACAATTTTCTTGGACTAATGAAATTGAGAATTTGATTTTCATCACCACTGACTCAACGGACTTTCAAAAATGTCAAAATTTAATGGCATGCCATGTGCATTCAATTTTTGCTATTCTCATTGCGCAGAAACTCGCAAAACTTGCAAGTGATTTACTCGTAGAATGTCAAAATCCGATAGTACTTAGCTATATCAAAAGGAGGTCTAAATTGTTTAACACAATCAAGAACAATCAAAAGCATTGATCAAACATGGAAATCCGACCCCACACGTGTGGTACGGCCTCCAATACAACTTGCTATCAGAGATTAAGTGTAACCAAGTTTAGTTTGCAAAGCATTTACAAAAACTCAAGACAAATGTAGAGGAAACTCGAGATTGCCAATGTGCTCTCAAAAAACTCTCTCCTCACTATGGCATGATAGATTGTATGTTAATATGTCAATCTTACCTTACCCTAGAGTTTTGCCAATTTGATGGTTAGGTTGATCAACCACCTCCATGATTTGAGGAGTTTGGTCCTACAATTTGGGAATCATGACCAAACAGACCTAACCCTATGAATGAGATCTAGCATATCTAGGGTAGCCTTCACACATGGCAACATGGATTCACACGTGTGGGACCCACCTATGTACAAAGTTACATAGTTTGATCAAGCTAAAATTGCCGATTTTGACAATTTTTCACACTCCTCAAATTTAGCTTGATAAAACTATGGTGCATCTATCTACAACTCTAAGAGCTAATTTTTTCTTGAATAATGAATACATTTAGAAGTGTCTTAGAAAAAATCTAGCTACAAACAAAGAACTTTTGAGACTCCAATAGAGAATGATGTCCATGAAGGATCTTTCACCACCTCTTAAAGGATCCCTTACAAGATGTTCCATAGATGTGTCTATTGTTGGAGTTTAATCTTACTCCTACTCATCCTTTTCACCTCCTTTCATCTCTTAAGGAAATCACTCTCTCAAACATTCTGCAGAAATACACGTAAAGTCCAAACATGCATAACCGCAAGAGCCTTGCCTACGACTAACATACGGTCTGACCAAATGCACCGCCAAACACCATAAGTTATCACTTACGGTCACCTGGGAAGTGAACGAATGGCAGCTGACCAAAGGCACCGCCAAGCACCGTAAGTTATCACTTACGGTCACATGCGAAGTGAACGAACAGCTGACCAAAAGGCACCACCAAAAATCGTAAGTTATCACTTACGGTCACTTGCGAAGTGAACAAACGGCAGCTGACCAAAGTCACCGCCAAACACCATAAGTTATCACTTATGGTCACCTGCGAAGTAAACGAACAGCAGCTGACCAAAGTCACCACCAAACACTGTAAGTTATCACTTACGGTCACCTGCGAAGTGAACGAATGGCAGCTGACCAAAGGAACTGCGGTCAGGCTACGGTTGCAATGGCGCCACATTCTCATGCTCCTGATGCATACGAAGGAGATCCTTATGTTGTACCGCTTCATGTCTTCACGATGCACCAATAACCGATCTACGGATCATGCACAAGGGCCATTAATGCTCTTTTAAACTATGATTAGAATAACTAAAGATCTTATGACAACTATATAGACATCTGAACGACTTGAAGAGTTAGGTGATCGATATAGAGATAGATACACTAGTACATGACAAAGATCAAATGACCAGAACAGGTCTTCAGTAGCTAACTTCTCAGAGTTAGTGATCACATAGAGAGAGATATATATATATATTCAAAACTTTAGCAATTGTTTTGAATCTATAAGTAGGATCACGCACTTATTAGCACAATTGCATTGTGAATTGATTGTTGTTTTTATAAGATTAATATACAGATTCGTTACTGTTCTACATCTTTGTGTTCTTGTTGAATGAAACTATCTCTCACTCCTCTTATACAAACACCGTTATCAGAGAAATGTATGGTTGTCTCCGACACCTAAATTAATTTTACATTCTCTTCATATTAGGTTATCAAAATTAGAGGATTGCATGGCTGTCCAAGACGCCTAATCGTTTCTGCAATCTCTCTTTCATGTCAGTATAAGACTCCTACATTGATAATCCTTTCAACACAAAATAACAGCCCATAATCTTTGTTCTCTAAGTAATCCACAATCTTGTTAATCACAGTCATTACTATTCTTCATAGTATTCATTATCTTTCTCTTGTTGGTTGAGACTTCGTTCAGAAGCTTCACACCCAAACATCTATATACATGTAGCACACTTCAAAACTTTACATCATGCCAAGCTATGAATTCCAATGCATTTTTGCTCTTGATGATATATCTCTTAATCTATTAAGTGCATAAAGAATGTTGCCATATCCAACTTGCCTTGCTTGATTCATATGAGTGAGCATTGATGGCTCCATCTTTCTACTCCAGGATTTTTGGAATCCTTGGGTCTTGAGCTTACTTCTCCTCTTGACCTGACTCCAAGCCATCAATGATTTGGATTCGTTGATGATCCACACATGCATCTTCAAACTTATAGTTCTTCCCTTTATAGAAGATTACATCTCTACTAATTACAACTCGCTTAGCAAATCCAATAAGCTTTTCTTGAAGAGCAATATCCTACCATCATTCCTATCATTGATGTAGAATTTTCTTGGTGCTTACATTGGAATGATCATGCATAAAGCATGTGGACTCAAAGATTTCCAAAGCAAACATACTAAATGATGTTTTATCCTTTATGACGCCATTATTCAAACTATTACAAAAATAGTTATCCAACGAAATTGCTTTATCAACAACAAATGTAGATTGAAAAGCATTCAGCTTCATTGTCTTGTCATATCTACATAAAGTACTAAACATCATCAATCTTAAAGATAAGAAGCAAGCCACTTCATGTCTACTAATATTATCCAAGAAGGATTAAAATATAGTGGACTCTCCAATGCTATTCACCCTTGCAAGATGCACACTTGAACGGAAAATTGTCATGCAATTTTATGACTTGGCCTTTGTCTTTGAGGGGGTCTCGCTCTCACTCATCCATAGTGCACACAAGATGACCGGCTCTCTCTCTCTCTAGCATTCTCTTTCTAGGATTCTCTAGAGAAGACCGGATGATGACCGACTGAACCTACACGTGGCTGTTGACAAATTTTTAGGGCACACATGGCCCAATGAAAATGCATAGTCTGACTTTTTTCCATAACAGCATACATTCTCTCTCTCTCTCTCTCTCTCTCTCTCTCATACTATCTAAAGACACTTTTTATGACATATGGAGGTCCTATTACACAAGGTGTCACACTTGTACCCTATGCAATATAATATGCATTGTAAGCTTTGTAGGCCCAAAATGAGCTATAGCCTTAAGAACAAGGTGGGTCCCTCTTTAGGCCTTCCAAAGTAACTAATAAGCATAATAGGCTAAATAAGGGCCCAAAGTAAACTAAATAATACTTAACAAGTGCTAACTATCCCTCAAGATAGTTTTGTTTAGTTAAGTTAGAGCATTGTCTATAACTAGGCAAGAGACATGAACTTTTAAATCTTTTGGCTCATTTGCAATTGAGAGAGCTCCAAGCTTCCTCTTTGTGAATGTGAGCCTTGGGAATAGAGCTTGCTAGGTCTCTTGACTAACCAATCAGCTGGTGAAAAGAGAAAAGACAAAGATATTCCTTGGGATATGTATTCATCAAGAAGCATATCACCCCAACCTAAAGTGTAGAATGGTTTGAGAAGCTGGTGCACGAGGGTGAAAGAAAGGTCATCTATAGCAGGAGAGATCAGAAGATCTATGAAGAAGCAAAGACCTCCAAAAAGATTCCAGGTAAACTATGCTCTCATGACAAAAATCAAGAATTCCTATGAACCTACTACATTTGAAGAAGCAAAGGAGAGAAAAGTTTGGAAAAAAAGTGATGGAAGACGAGATGGAATCCATCAAAAAGCACAACACCTAGGAGCTTGTGGATCTTCGTGTGGTTAAGAAGCCTATTGGTAGTAAGTGGGTGCATAGGATCCAATATCATGCAGATGGATCATTGGTAAGTACAATGCAAGACTAGTTGTCAAGGGCTATGCTCATAGTAAAGGGATAGATTATGAGGAGACGATTGCATCTGTAGCGAAGTGCCCTAGCAACTAAACTTGGTTGGAAAGTCCATCAAATGGATGTTTAAACAACATTTCTCAATGGCACTCTAGATGAAAAATATATACGGCACAACTAGATGGCTTTGTAATCAAGGGAGAGTTGACCAAGGTAGGCAAGTTGCATAAAGCTTTGTATGGTTTGAAGTGTTGGAGATTAAGCTCACAGTTTCCTCCTTGGTGTTTCAATTTATTCAACTCTTCTTGCACATTTTTTATCCTTGAATTAATCATTGATCTAGGGTCAGACGCATCCTCTTTAGGTTTTTTGTCTACTCATCTGATACCTATAGGAATTATAGTTTTTTGTTTTGCCATTCAATATATTTAGTCGTGTTTCTTAAACACAGACTGTGGTACCTTCAAAACTACTCTTATTATGTGTGTAGAGTAATGTATGGTATAATACACGAGTTTTTGTGCAGCAACTCGACATATGTGACATTCTACACATAATCGAATTAGCCGAACTACTCAAAGGATGAATACCTCGACCTTCCGGCTAAATCTTCATCTTTGAAGTAAAGGGTATCCATTCTCGTTTGTATCTACATTCGAATGACATTGCAAACTATTTGAAATAGCTCAAAGACCTGACCATCTCTGACTACTTCGATGATCGACTGATCCGACGACTTCGACGATTGACTGGTCTAACCATTATACACATATGTGATTGTACAGATGTCGTAGTACATCAAATATTTGTAAAGTACATTCACGACCAATATCTAGTTAAACTAAACTAGTCTTGTAGTGTGTGTTGTGATTGATGCAAAAAGGAAGAATCGAATGCTACTTAATTCAGCCAAATCTATACTGCATCAATCCAATTTACCTTCAAAGTTTTGGGCAGAAGCCACTGTCACTCATCTAAAAATCTTTGGTTATATATGCTTTGTTCATGTTCCTAAGCAGCTTAGGAAGAAATTGGACCAAAGGTCAAATAAATGCATTTTCATTGGTTATCCTGGTGAACATAAAGCTTATAAAGTTTATGTTCCATCCACCAATGTAACATTTGTTTCAAGATATGTAATTGTCAAAGAGGATGCATTCTATGAGTTTAAACAACCATCGACAAATGATGTTGTGTCATTTCATCCTATCTTACACAACACGAATCTTCCACTCATGATGTCCCTTCTACATAACCTGCAATTGAAGAAACTCAAGCTACATAAGCCGAGTAGCCGACAATACTTGTCAGAAGACCAAATTAAACTAGCTCGAGAAAGTCTGGAGAAATTCAATAAGAGACACCATTCGAATCTAGTCAACCAAGAACTCGAACAATACCAAAGAGGTATATACCTCAATCTTTCTAAACTTCATCTAGAGATCCATAGATCCTAGCCGAAGCAATCAACTATAAGAATGCTATGAAGTGGCATGAAGCAATGGAAAGTGAGTACAATTCACTTTTGTTGAACCAGACCTGGACCTTGGTCGACTTTCCCACTTACAAAAGAGTTATTGACAACAAGTGGGTCTTCAAGAAGAAGATAAACTCTGATGGTTCCATTGCAAAATGGAAAGCAAGGTTGGTGGCCAAAGGTTTCACTCAAATCCAAGGAGCAGATTACCAAGAAATATTTAGTCATGTTGTCAAGATGCAGTCAATCAGAACTCTCATTGAACTGGCAGCCGCCGAAGACCTCCAAATGCATCTAATGGATGTCAAAACGGTTTTTCTCAATGACTATATTGAAGAGGAGCTGTACACCTTCCAAACTGAAGGTTTTGAATCCAAAGGCCAAGAGCACAAAGTGTGCAAGCTGCACAAAGCAATCTATGGTTTGAAACAAGTTGCAAGGGCTTGGTTCGAACGAATCAATGCTTATCTCATTTAATTAGGCTTTCTGACGACAATTAGCAAATCCAAAAAAAACATGAGAGTTAGAGGAGGAAAGATGGAGAGCAAGGACATTCCATATCCATTCCATAAGAGGGCCAACCTGCTTGTATTGAAATGAAGAGAATATGTACAAATGATTTGAATTTACCACTTATATAGTGGATTTTCAAGGCTTTGGCCTCAAAATTTATTGGCCAATTTCTACCCTGAGTATTTGAAATTTAAAAAGTGGAGGGAACCCATTCAAAAATTAGAGGAAACCAATTTGAATTTGAATTTTGGTGGGAACCCCTTTTATTCACTAACTTGACTATTAGGCCCTACGACATTAAAAGTCCCGCAAAAAGGCCTAAAGTCCTTTTATTAACTTCTAACTAATCAATTAACTATGTGATCGTGGGGTTGGACTTACACACACAAGGTGCCAAATCCCTCTCACTTATTAACTATGGTTAGGATTGCTTCGATATCCTCAAACCCTCCAACAATATCCCCCACCAAAACTGGTGGTGGTCCCATGACACCTCGCGAGATTTATTACTTTGGGCTATGATTGGCCTCTCTCTTTATTAGGTGGTACTATGCTTTTTCCATAAACTCGAGGCGCTCTATGTTGAAATCGGTTTTGTGCGAAAAAAAGAAGAAGCACTTATTTGCATCGAAAATCCAATTCCATGTTGTCCATGCTATAAATCTTGACTCCCAGGATCCACCCAGCATCGTGGCTCGATAGTCCAATCTTGTTATAGGCAATTGATCTTGGACTTTGTCGGATGCCATGGGAACGTTTGGATCGAAAGATAATGCTGGTAAGCAATCATTCCATCTGGTTGAAATTGACGCCAACTTGGTCAAGCCTTTTGCAAAATTAGTCGATTGCCTAATGGTTGGATCTGGTGAAGACCTGTACTTTTGTGCATATGCCTGAATGGCCCAAGTGAAATCCACTACTATCGACCAACTATATTGTTGATAGATTATGGGCCAATTTGGGGTATGGACAGTGATTGTATCCATTGGTACACCCAAATCTTTTACTTATTCATGCGTGGCATCATTATGGTACAGATCCACCCGGAGCTGGCGAGGGCTCGTTACATAACTCCTAATTGAGTAGGGAGTCTTTTCAAAAACAATCTTACGCCATGGTGGTTTCTCACCCAATGCGGGTAGCTTATCCATTTCCTTTCCGACTTCAATCTCTGAAGTCTTGAATTTAATAACCCAACCACCCCTTGAGGATTTATACGGATGTTGTTGTAAGAATTTCTGTATCTCCTCCTCGATGGTGACCGGTTTTTGAAACAATGGTACGACCCTTGATGTAGATGGCCCTGCGTCCGTAGATTGAGAAGTCGTGGTTGCTTATGCTTTTGCCCCTTGATCCATGCTTGTATCCATTTCACCCTGATCTTGCTACGGTGGCGAGAAGGGTGGCATTAGTGGTACTTGAATTTGGGGGGTGGTTTACAGTACTTGGGCGACAACTTTTCATATTCTTTTATGATAGATTTTGTCGTTGCCAACTCAGCCAATGCCTTGCCCTTAAATCGATTAAATTTGTCCTGAAATTTGGCCATTGCATTATGATATGTCTCAATCTTTTTAGATAGATAATGGATTTCCTCTTGAGGGACATGACAATTTGGCGCTTCTATGTACAAATAATTATCGTGCTCCGTGGTTGTGGCATTTAATTCGCCTAGGATCCTTTCTTTGTCAAGGTTGGCCATTTCCAATTGTCCTTGCAATAACAAAACTTGCTGCTTGGCATCCCGAACGACTTTATCAACTTGATCCTGTGCATTTGTTAGCACATTCTGGAGATTTGCTACGTATTTTTCCAAGGCATCTACGTGTTGTTGTGCCTTCTCGAGAACTTTGAGTTTTAAGTGGATGGAGAATCTGTCAAGATCTTATTTCCTTGCAAAAAAATCAAACTTCGCAATTTTTTCTATAAGGGTCTTTATAAATTTATAGACTCATATTCTCCCTTGATTTGTCAAAATGGATTTTGATTCTGATTATGAGGTGGAATTTGATAATCAATCTGAATGTCATGAGCAATCATATTGTGATTATCAGTACGAGGAGCAGAATGATGGTATTTCAGATCAATATTATCAGTATGGGGAGCACAATGACAATAATTCAGATCAATATGAGCAACACAAATCATATGGAGACTGTTTGAGTGATGATGAAAACTATTCTGACCAATATAAAAACCATGAGCTACACCAGTCAAATCAATCGAATATTGATGGTTGTTTTTATAATAGTGACAATGATGATGAGCTATATACACGACAATCAAAACACCATCGCAATTCACAAGGTGATGAGCATGCACTGTGGTATATGAGTTCTACATGCCAACTTGAACAATCGTCATCTCCTGTGCAACCTTGCATATAGAATAGCACAATCAATAATGCCACTCCTCATACCCATTGTCGAAACTGAAAAGGCAAAAAGTTGTAGTTCATATAAAACTGAGCACTTTTGCTTTTCATAGCATCGAATTCTGAGCTCAAACGGAAAAGATGTGGAACTTCAAAGATAACTAATAAAAACACGTAAAATCTGACTCAAGAAAAGAGGTCTTAAAAGAAATTTGAAAAGTAATAATGACACAATTTTAATAACTTAGCAGTGTCAAGCTCATCTTTCTAATCACTTTCTGTTTTTATAGCAATGGGATCTGAGCTCAAACAAGGAAGTTACGGAAATTGAAAGACAAACTGGTAAAATGGATTATATACAACTTAGAAGGGGGGGTATATTAAAAAACTTAAAATTGAATTCAATAATTTTTTTTGGAATCCATGAAACATTCTTGTGCTCGTAGAAGAATAGAAAGAACCGTCAAAAATTCAAAAACTGTCGACAAAATTTTTTAATAAGTTGCTCTTCTGGTGTAACTTGGGTGCTCGTCAAAAAAAAACATTGTAACAACAGAATGGATCGTGCTAGAGAGAGAGAAAAGAGAAAATATCAACCCACAGAATTTAGAAAGGAAAAAAAAATCTTAACTTACGGAATTTAGAGAGAGAGAGAGGTGACCGACATCGGGGTAGCCGACGAAGAGAGAGAGAAGTAAGAGAGAGAGAGAGAGAGAGAGAGAGAGAGAGAGAGAGAGAGAGAGTAAGGCGTGAGAGTGAGCGTGATATAGACTAGGTAGCGGGCATGAGCAGGCTGTAGCATACAGCCTTCATGCACCGAGCCGCCCTGCGGCGAGGTGCATTGAAGGTTGCATGCTACATGGTAGAAGGCCTGCTCAAGCCTGCTACCTGTCGTAATTGAAGTTTGGGACTTTCAATTGAAAGGCCCAAACGAATATGGGTTTCAAATTCTCCTATCTGATCCAATAAGAATCTGCCACCTGTCCACTATGAGCCCAAATGACAATTACGGCTTTATGGCATCTCTCTGTTAGCATTTGATCCAATAAGAATCTGCCACCTGATCCAATAAAAATCTGCCACCTGTCCACTATGAGCCCAAATGACAATTACGGCTTACATAGCATCTCTTTATTAGCATCTAATCCAATAAGAATCTGGCACATGTGCACTATGAGCCCAAATGACAATTAAGGCTTACATAGCATTTCTCTATTAGCAGCTGTGAAAGAATGGAAACTTTTTTTGAACAAATTGCTCCTACTTTAAGTTTCTTCTGACAACAACGCTATGGCCCAGGAAGTAAATATGGATCGCTGAGCAAGCTCTATTCAGACCCAAGGTTCTGCGGCAATTTCAGTATGAGGTTCAGAGTATTCGTGCAGCAGATATTATATCATCTGTGAGTTGCAGATGGAATCACAAGAGCTTCAGCCTCAAAGAAGACAAGTGCAACTGACTCATGCACTAGTTTCCAAGGAAGATTGTCTTCTTCGCAGCTTGCCCAAGGCTTGGATGCTCCCAGGTTTTTTTTGAGAGACGATTGTGTCGCAGCTGCTTGCTTGATTAGTAATTCGTGCAACGAAAAATCTCCTCCTGGACTGGCAGGCGCATGGAACAACACAACCTCATCTGACTGTTGCAACACGCTGCTGTCCAATGATCTTCCCTCTCTTGTCAGACTCCTGGGATCCACCAAGGCAGGCGGGTCAGATCTTCACTTGCACAAGTTAAAAGAAAATGACAAGTGTGTGAAGAGACTACGGAAAATCGAGGTAGAATCACGCAGCAATGTTCATCACGGTGCATATGCAGGGATAAAAGCTGAAGAGCTCGGGCAGGGTGAAGCAATAGCGCACAACTTGAGAGGGATGTTTGGGCTTCGAGTCCCCATAATCACAACGGTGATAGGCGAGGGTGGCTCTGGTGGTGCACTTGCAATTGGATGATGTGACAAAATGCTTATGCTTGAAAATGCTGTTTACTATGTAGCCAGCCCTGAAGTCTGTGCAGCTATTCTTTGGAAGACTGCCGATGCTGCTCCCAAGGCCACAGAAGCGCTGCGGATCACAGCTCCTGAACTACAGAAACATAACGTTGTTGATGAAGTGATACCTGAACCTCTTGGCAGAGCTCATTCTGACCCAGAGACAGCTTCAAAGCATTAAAGAAGCTATTATGTGACATATGCATGAACTACTAAAGTTAGATCCAGAAAGTTTGATGCAGCAACGGGTGGCCAAGTTCCGTAAGCTGGGTTCTTTTGAGGAAGCAACAGATCTTGATCCACATATCAGGCGGAATATGAAGAAACGAGAAGCGCCACGTGAGGATGATGAAGAAAGGCGTGAAGGAGGTGTTATATTCGTGGAGAAGGGAGGGATGTAGAGAGAGCGGGGGTAGCGTGGAAAGTTGAGTATGTTTAGGTTTAGGCTAGGTTAGGGTTCGGGTTAGGGCTGTAGGTAGTTAGGGTTTGGTCTGTTTTTTTTAATCAAACTTCAAATTGAAGAAATCAAAAAAAATTTACAACGGTCATGAAACTTCAAAATTGAAAATTGAAGTGCTTCTCTCTCACTTGGAAAGAATCCACAAAAAAATTTCAAAATTCTGGCAATTCTAACCCATCTCCACAAATTTGATCATAACTTACTCAATATTGATCCAAATCACACAAACTCAGTACCTCTGGAAAGTAACAACAAGCTCTATTAGGCTATAGTATCAGATCAATGATTGAATGTGATTTGATAGGTCAAATTAACAACAAAACAGGACTTAAAATTTTAAAGAAAGAAAACTAACAAAACTAGAGCTACAAATCAAGATTTGTCGTAACTTTTTGGATACTAATCCAAATGACCTGCCATATGGATCAGATCAAAGCTAAGAGAATGCTCTAAAATGGAAAGAAACTAAAATAAAAACTCAGATCAAATCTGAAAAATTCAAATCAAGTGAAAGCAAAATCCTAGTCACCTATTTTGACAGACTTTGGAAAAAGTGCAATAACTTTTGCATCTCTTATTTAAATGCCTTGAAAATTGGTGCAAATTAAAGCTGAAATAAAGATCTACAAAGCTATTGAATCAAATTAGAAATGCAAAATGAAATTGAATGTCAAAAATTCGTCTGAACAGAACTAAAAAATTCAAAGTTTAAAAAATAGCAAAAAGAAAGCTACAAATGCAATAAACTCATCAAATCTAATGGAATTCACATAGAATCACCATGAATCATGGATCTATGCTCTGATACCAAGAAATGTCATGTGCCAAATCTCAAGCAAATAGCAATTACAAAGAAGTAAAACTAAGAGCAAGAAAAGTACAAAGCATTCAAGATAACATATCAATAGAAAGCTAGAAACATGGAGATCTCAATGAAATCACTTTAGCAATGAAAAGAAGAGTACAAAGCAATGTAAATGAGCATGGATTCATGTAGATAGGGCACATGAGACCTAGCAATGGAGATCCATATGGCTCACATTCACAAGGAAGCTAGAAGCTCTCACTTGCAAATGAGCCAAAAGATTCATAAAATGATGTCTCTTGCCTAGTTATAGACAATGCTCTTACTTAACTTAACTATCTTGAGGGATAGTTAGTCCTTGTTAAGTATTATTCAAACTACATTGGGCCCTTATTGGCCTATTATCCTTATTAGTTACTTTGAAGGGCCTAAAGAGAGAACCGCCTAGTTCTTAAGGCTAATAGCTCCTTTTGGGCCTACAAAGCTTACAATGGATATTATATTGCCTTGAAAAGCACTGATGTACTAAAAGTACATGACAAGATGACAGAACCTGAAGCGTCACAAACAGAATTGATTGCGAATATTCTATCTAGCAAGATGGATATTACATTGGGAGAATTTCTTGAGTTGGTGCCTCAAGCAAAAGAAGTATTAGCGGAGAAATTGACTCAGATTGAACCAACAGTCCAGCAGGATCCACTATTTTGCATCGATTTTGAAGAATCAAACATAGTACTCAATGTAGGGGCTGTCTGGGAGAGTGAGCAAAGAAACATCACCCTGCCAATACAACACAAACAATTCGGTAAAGAGGTGTGAAAATGCAAAAATCATGCTTGGACAAGGCCAAAATCTTGTATATAGGATAATCACACATGTGTGGAGCCTGTTCCCATGTGTGAAATTAGTGTACTTGTCATGTACCATAATCATATATTTTGTACATATGATTTAATTCAAGTTCTAGTGGCTAAAAAGGCCAAAAACTAGTTTTCTAGATATATGACACATGGCATCAATCTATTGATTGCATGAGCCAAATTCTTTGGTTAGGTGTCACATCCCATGTGTAGAGGACAACTCACACGTGTGGAAAAAGCTGAAGTAGGCGAGTTTTTGCTTCTAGAAGATTTCCATGAAGATCTCCATATGGTAGAAAATTGGACCAAAAATGCTCAAAATAGAAAGTTTGATCCAAGTGTCAAATTTGCATGATGATTCACCGTATGACAAAGCATCCTCACACGTGTGAGATCTGATTCATGATCAATACCTCGAGCTCCAAGAAGTGTATATATAGAGGCATATTTGGCCACAATCAATATGAAAAATCAATCTTGATTTTGGAAGTCATTTTCTCCATTTGTCTTCATTTGTTTTGAATGTTTTGAGTTTCTATCATAGTGTACTTTGTTTTTAGGTTGGAGTCCGTACTCTGAAGGGGTTTCACACGTGTGAAATCAGCAAGTACATTTACCTTCATTAATGATTGTTCTTGTTAGATTTTTATGTCTAGAATTGATCTAGATTGATCTTAATCCTATGTAGATTGATAGATCAAGTATATCTAACATCCAATCCCTCTTGAGGATCAGATCAGGATCCACTCTTGGACCTATTTTGTAGTTTTCCACAAGAGGCAGCCATGATAGAGGGAGGTTCGGGAGTTAACCTGATTTCAACAAAACTATGCGCAAAATGGGGCCTTTTACCAACTTTTGCTATCAAGCTACCTGATCAAACTACAATTCATCCTTAGGGCATATTGGTAGACATACCTGTCAAGATTGATGGAATTTGTCATTACTTTTGTAGTAATGGACTTACTTGAAGCACCAAATGTTTATCGTATTTTATAGGGACGTCCATGATTACAAGTTGCGCAAGTAATTCATATTGGGGGGACTGTAAAGATTACATTTGAGAATCGTGAGCATGCAGTCAAAGTTGATCCAATAACTTGGACAATCAAGCCAGTGGTTCAAAAAGGGAATGATGATTCCTCAACAATGGATCATACTTGTGATCGATAAGTAAAAACTTTGGGAGTTCATTCTGACTCTCAAACAGATACTTTTATTGGAATCAAGCTCTTGCAACAGTGGATTGTATAGCAGGATATATGTGTCAATGAGATGACCAATCATAGTTGAACAAGATTCCTTTGTTTGATCAAACTTTGGATACATAGATCACATTCCCAGTGAATATGATGAATGTGGCATGGATATCAACCGACCCAATTCTAGATCCTATTTAAGATGAACTCATTCATGTCAGTCATGAAAATGAAAATGCAGAACTTACTGATGAACAGATTTTAAATCATATGGATCCTACAAGGTTTGGAGTTCACGAAATTTCTGATGAATCAACAATAAAACCGTCGAAAGTAGTTATATTGGAGGAAGAAAAGAATACAGGACCAATGACAAAAAAATCAAGCTAAGCAAAGGTAAATGAAAGATCAAGGATGACTCTTCAAGTCAAAATTCTCAACAAGACATCACCTTCTAAGAAGATCTCATCTAGAAAGTCATCACCTCCTTGAACGATTCCTGCCAAGAAGGCTAAACAATGATCCAAGGTTAATCCTTTTGAAAAATAACAATCAGATGCAGTCCAACATGATATACAAATCATTTCAAACGCTACACCTTGGATGACGTTGTTATTATGTTACCAAAAGATCATCGTGAACCTGAGGATCAAGTGCCAGAAACGCAAGAAATTTACGATGGACCAGCTGGAACCCAGCCAATGAATCTTGCTGAACCAGGAGAACCAAAGAAGATTGTTTAAGTTGGAAAAAACTTACCCCAGAATAGTTTCAAGCATTGAGGATTTTGTTGATTAAATATCAAGATTGTTTTGCTTGGACATACAAGGATCTAAAAGGGATTTCAACATCAGTGATTGAGCATACAATACCCTTGATACCTGAAGTAGTTCCAAAAGTGACAACATTCTATCGTCGTAATCTGAATGTTACTGATCTTATCAGAAAGGAGTCACAAAGATTACTCGAAGCAAATTTTATTTATGAAATTGAGCATACTGAATGGGTTTTGCCAATTGTTGTTGTTCCTAAGAAAAATGAGAAGATGAGAATTTGTGTGAATCTCAAAGCCTTTAATGCACCCAGTTCATTTCAGAGAGTGATGCAATTTGCCTTCAAAGACTATTTGCAGAATTTTTTTGAAATTTACTTGGAGTCCATAATGCCGATGCCGACCATCTAGATCATTTGAAGAAAGTATTTGAACATTGTCGCAAGTACCAAATCTCCTTAAATCCAGAAAAGTTTTAGATTTGGGTTACTCATGGAGTTGTTGTTGGACATGTGATATCAAGATGTGGCATTGCTACGAATTAGTTCAAAATCAAGGTCATTGTGGAGCTACCACCACCAGCAATAATTCGAGGAGTTTTTATTTTATGGGTCATGCAAACTATTATCGAATATTCATTTTGTTCTTTGCGGACTTAGCACGACCTATACATAAGTTGACCATTGTACCTATTTGGACGATTGAGGCGTTGGCAGCATTTGAGAAATTAAAGAAAGCATTAGCTTATGCACCAATTCTATGAGTTCCAAACTGGACAATTGAATTTCATGCTCCTACCGATGCATCAAAATATGCTATTGGATCGGTTTTGACACAACGAAGAGAATATAAGAAAGACTATCTTATCGGATTTGCCAGTCGATAGATTACTGATTTTGAGAAGAATTACTCTACAACAGAACGAGAAGTGTTGGCCATGGTATTTTCTATGAAAAAATTTGACATTATTTAATGGCGACACATTTTGCATTTTATACTAACCATCAACCATTGCTTTATCTAGTAAACAAGACATGCAATACGAGATGCATTGCAAGATGGCTACTATTACTAACTAAATATGATTTTTGAGTTGTGGTTCGAAAAGGTAAGCAACATTATATTGTTGATCATGTCTCAAGAATCCAAACAGCACCAGTCAACACTGAAGTGGATGATGAACTAGTAGATGCTGCATTATTTTATGTTGAAGCAGTACCTGAGAGGGCAGCAGATATTGTTGAATATGTGATGTTTAGGCCAACCTAACAACTCTTTGACAAAAGTTCAAAAGAAACAATTGATTGTTAAGGCACAACCTTATCAATTGATTGCAGGCTAACTGTATCGTCGTAGAATGGATGATATTCTAAGAATATGTGTTTTCCCGCATGAAGTACCTAATCTATTCATGTTTTCACATGATGGGATAGGAGGCGGACATTTTTCAACTGATATCACTATTCGAAAGCTTTTACAATCAGGGGGTCATCTCACCCTACTCAGTTGTTTTGCGTGATGTTCCAACCTCAACGTACATCATGTAGCTTCCTAGCACAAGCAAGATGGCGGAATGGATGAACCTTGTCGAGAATTTGCTCACGACAATGGGGATCCATGAACATGCCTTTTCAAACAAAATAAATATGGAGTTTATTAATATGGCGTTTAGTACTTGGAATGAAGCCAAGGCTAAATTCTACATCACTTTTTAGGGAGTCACCCACAAGGTGCGGGTCACTGAGGCCGCCCTTGCTGCCATAGGTATCACTTATGGGCCTCGACAAACCCCATCTCATAAATAGGCCAAGTCCATTATCAAGCCTTTTGTTTATACTACCATCAATTAGTATCACATGAAGATGATTACCTGCTAGAAGCCATTAGAGATCCTATCCTCCATGCTACTGCACACAACTTCTGAATAACTTCTTGATGGTTGGCAACCTCATGAAGGAAAGGATCTCTTCCCAGATCCTCCATCATTTGGTTTGTGAATTTTCTGATAAAAAGGACAATTATGATTGTACAAAACAATCATTAAGAGTTATTGATTGCTAAATCCAAAGATCTATCAAGTTCTATGTGTTAGATCTTGATCTAGATACATTACACAATGATTTAGACAAGAGCAATGGATCAAATGATTGAAAACTATTAAGAGCGGCCTCACACGTGTGGAGAACTGTACCACTATGGACTGTAAACTGAGAGTGAAGTGCTTTTACATACAAATGCATTCCAATCATAAAAACTCAAGACAAATGTGAGAGTTACAAGCAAAGCTAGAAGTTGCCAATGTCTCATCAACTTCTCATTGATTTGGTTGATCCCTTTATAGATCAAGTACATCCATGAGCTGAACACTGTCCAGCAAGCCTTCACACGTGTGAAGAGTGCCTAGTCATTCAGATCCACCAATGGGAGCCATATATGCTCATTTTCCAAAGTTGACTATTCTCATTAGCTAGAAACAAAAAAACTAGTCTTCCACAATTATAGGAATATTTCCTATAAAATAGGATCTAATGGAATCTCTCTATCTTATCATCTAAAATCTTCTCCACACATGTGAATAGCATATTGACATGTGGGAGCATTTACTCATTCAAATGGAAGTGCAATCTTTTTACAAAAAGTTTGACCAAAATGACTTTTTTTCTAGATTCTACTCAAAAGTCAATTTCACACTTGTGTAGATTCATCGAAAATCAGTCTAACTTTATAAAAGTAAGTTATGTACATTCTTTCACACGTGGGAACAAGCTCCACACGTGTGAGATCCTATCATGATGAAATATCTCATGATTAACCAAGGACATCAAGTTGGAAGTGACATTTTTAACATGGTTGACTCTAACTATGAGCTAGAAAAGGGGACCGTGCAAACTTACGATTGGTACAAGAGGGTCTTCGGGGACTTGAAGAGAGCGATCAAGAGTAAAACCAAACAACAGTTCCTTGTGGGCTCTCTTCTCCTTGGCTGCCTCGTACTTAGTCAACAAAGTTCACGAGTTTTATGCTGATGATTCCATGCTAGCCATGACCTACGAAGTAGCACCATCTGAATCATCCCGCCAAGCATCCAACTCTCAGAGGTGTTGTAGAGTACGCAGTGAGATTGTCGCAGCCGCATACTCTACAATCTCGCTGCGTACTCTACAATGACTCTGATGGGGACTCTCACAAGTCTAGAGCAAGAGTCCAGAGCTACAACAAGGGGGTATGGGCGCAGCTGACGGTGGTGGCTGAGTATGATGTCAAGATGTGGAAGGCAAGGTGAGTCACGACAATCCATGGGATCGGTTCCTACTCCTCCTCCTGATGCTACCACTTCGGTACCCTTGTATTCTGGTGATGCCCTTGGAATAATTTTAAACCTTGGACGAATGATCTAGACCATGATTGATCAGAAGACTGCAATGGAAAAGAGAATTTTAGATTTGGGATAAAAACATACTCTTATCAACCAGAAACTCATCCAGCTGAACCGAGAGTTGAAGATCACCAACAAACATGAAGACAAATCAGAACTGGAGCACTTATTTACAAACCATATCAATGAATGGTGGAAAGTCACTCCTCAACGAAAACCTTATTGTTACAACCAACGAGAATTGGTTAAGTTTCAAAGAGGTTTGTAGACAGGTCTTCAATCGATCCGACTTCATCCAATGGTGTTCTTTGAACCAGATAACTGTAGTTGCTGAGTGTGTACTTGGCTCTTCTTTGTCTATTATCCTTATTTGAGTAGTTTAAAGAGAGAACTGCCTAATTCTTAAGACTAATAATTCCTTTTGGGTCCAACAAAGCTTACATTGGATATTAAAATACATTTGTGGGCGCTTGTGTACTAGTAGTACATGACAATTGATTTTGAAATCTTTTGTTATAAAAGTGATAATTTTCCCCCTAGTGCCATCTTCTAATATTCATATCTCACCCACATGCACTCAAATGACTAACATAAAGAAAAAAGAGACTCACTTTGAGGTAGTATAACATGGCATATCGTTCTAGATTTCACAAAAGGCCTGAACCATGTGAAGATTGCCAATCCTCATTAATTGACATGGATAATTTCGAGTATTTTGCAATTCATGAGACAATAAAAAAATATAAACCATATGAAAGTAGCATGCTGGTAGAGAGAGTCTTTTGAAACCCATAAATTTTTTCAGAAGTAGTTTATGGCTAATGCAAAGTATGTAAATAAGTTGGAGTGAATAACGTACTCTATAAAAACTCAAAAATTGAGGATTAATCAAGATTTTAGTCATAAAGCAAAATACTGTACCAATTTTTTATACTTAGGAAAGGAACTTTCAGTGACCGTCACACCGAGTTCAATGATCTTCTTACTCAGTGTCATCAAAATCCATTCCCTAATACATAAGTATTGGTAAAGTATTTGAGTCACAAAGTGCATTAAAACATGCAAAGAATGGTGTTCCTCATGAATTTACAAGTAGCAGCTAAATTGGGCTAATTTTTCTTAAAAACTCTGAAACATGAGACCATAAACAAACATATTATGGCTCATAAAAAGTTTGTAAAGAAGTTTGAAATGGCCTGAACTGTTTTTGAAATTTCTCAGTCAAAACTGGAGCTGTATGGACTCACACGTGTGAAAAGGGTTTCTACAGCCCACAACAAGATCTGGACCAAAATTTTTGAGGATAGCTATCAAATCCAACTCACTACACAAAATTTGACTAGTTTCCTAAAAACTGCTAATTTTGGCTTTGATTTGGATTAACCCTATCAATTTCAACTAAACCTCTTGTACTTGGCTCTGATACCATGTGCAAAAAGTACAAAAAGGACCAAGAGTGGATCCTAATCTGATCCTCAAGAGGGATTGGTTGTCAGATTACTTGATCTATCAATCTACTTGAGATTAAGATCAATCTAGATCAATTCTAGACACAAAATCCTAACAAGAACACTCATTATTTGAAGGTAGAGTGCCATTCCTCATAAATTGACATGGATAGTTTCGAGTATTTTGCAATTCATGAGACTATAACCAAATATAAACCATATGAAAGTAGCGTGTTGGTAGAGAGTGTCTTTTGAAACCCATAATTTTTTTCAAAAGTAGTTTATGGCTAATGCATAGTATGTAAATAAGTTGGAGAGAATAACGTACTCTATAAAAACTCAAAAATTAAGGACCATTAATCAAGATTTTAGTAATAAAGCAAAATACTTTACCAATTTTTTATACTTAGGAAAGGAACTTTCAGTGACCGTCACACCGAGTTCAAGATCTTCTTACTCAGTGTCATCGAAATCCATTCCCTAATACATAAGTATTGGTAAAGTATTTGAGTCACAAAGTGCATTAAAACATGCAAAGAATGGTGTTCTTCATGAATTTACAAGTAGCAGTTAGATTGGACTAATTTTTCTTAACAACTTTAAAACATAGACCATAAACAAAGCATATTATGGCTCATAAAAAGTTTGTAAAGAAGTTTGAAAAGGATAATACAACCCATAAAAAGTAAAAACTTGTGGGTCATAAAAAAGCTTTAGCCATGGAGTTTACTGGAACCCCTCAAATCCAATGAAAAAAACCTCACCATAAATTTATGGTCATTTTACTTGATAGAACAGTCACTAAAAAATCGTTTCCCCCGTAGAGATAGGTGAATGTATAATTGATTACATTCAAAGTTGAAGGCCATTGGACAAGGGCAACCCTTCAATCTCCAGCCTTCCTTTTGATCATTGATGTGGCCTTTTTACGTAGCAAAAATGTCACAAAAAAGAATATTTCCTTCCAAAGGGTAAAAGGATTTTTCTTGTCTAGATTCAAAAAATCTAAGAGTTTGAACTCTTTGACACACGTGGCGATAAAAGATGGTTTCGCAGCTTGGTAGAAATATTGAAAATCCCCTCTCCCACTACTAAGCCTTAGAGGCATTGCCCTCAAGGTTTCAATCCACAACTCACATGCATGCATACATGTTAACAATTTATTTTGACATTGTGCATATACCTAGATGGAGGAAATTGTTCACCTTTACTTATGGGAGAAAACAAGCATTGTTTCGTGTCGCATTGCAATACTTTCAATTTCTTTTGTGTGAGGTCTCTTAAACATGTGGCAGAATTCTTGTGATGCAAGGTTGAAATGCCTATTTCATCCCAACACTGCCTCCAAAGTGTGGGGCCCCCCCATTACATCAAAATTCAAACTTTAAAGGTAGATTTGGCTTATGACAACCCCAAGGGACAGGCCACATACCTACAAGAAAAAAACAAGACTACTAGCAAAAGGCATAGCATATCCTTTACTCAATAAATAATAAGAATATTCAGTGGATATCTCGCTTAGCCAGCAGTTAAAACGTGGCCCAATCTGAACCACACGTTATTTCTCCACCTCAATTCTCCAGCGTCCGATTGACCGGCCACAAACGCCAAAACCGGTCATACCCACTTTCATACATTATTCGAAAGCAAGGGGGGCCCCTTTGTCGCCGCCGCAGCCGGTCACTGATCCCCCTCAGGACACGTGCCACTGAAGCGTAGTCTTAGCTGATGCTGGTCACCGGCTGAGGGCGCCTGCCCTATGCCACGTGTCGGGACGTGGCATGGCGGAACCCTCCAGTCTTGGCACGTGGAGGGGCTACCCTCCACTGGGAGGGCTGTAGGGTCATAGGGGTCGGTTCAAGAATTCACACGCTACGCTTTGAAACCCCACACCGTCAGATGCAAATATAAAATCGATAGATACTGCCACGTGGATAAAGGTGACCATTGGATTCGCTGGATTCTGACAGATGTGATCTGTGGAGGGCATCCATGTGAGGGGGCCTAAAATATTCCGCGTCTTGAAGACGTCTGGGGGGCCCCGTCCTTTTACCGACCGCGGTTGAGGCGCGAGGTTGTACTCGAGGTTGTACGCGTGGTTTGAAGCTCAGTTTGAGGGGCCAGATTCGCGAGTCATTGCACCGTGGATTCCGTGCGGTGAATGGCGCTGTGAACCGCGGTTCGTCTCTTTTATACGTCTTCTTCCTCGTCTTCTTTTCTGCTTCTCCTCTCTCTCTCTCTCCCTCTTTCTCCGTCTTCTTCTTCTTCTGATGCCTCTGTCTGTGCGAGCAGCGGTGATTCTTTCTTCTCTCCATTCCTTTCAGCAGCACCAGAATCCGCATCTCAGATGTCGCATCTTCTGCAGCTCGTGAAAGTTTGGGATCCGCTTCTCATTTGAGCGAAATCGGTAGATTGGATAATATCAGCGATCCAATCGGATTCCGTTTTTCCTAAACAAAATCGTCTTCCATAGCCTTTCTTGTCAGATGCCTGTGGCACTGTGATGCATAGGTTATAGGATATATCAAACCTGGTTCGGGGAGCCGTGATGAGCAGTTCTTGGATCTCGTATCTGGTTGAAGATGTTTGTGTTTAGCTTACCAATGGTTTAGGATTCATGTTTTTAGGATAAAAGATCGAGCTCTTTTACGGCGGGGCTAGCCAGTGATAGGGAGTCAAGTGAGCTTAGTGTTAGCATTATATTGCATGTACAGATCTGGTTTTGCGATTGTCAGGATAGAGCAAACGGCAGTCGGAAAGTAGGCCTGGGATGGGTTGCATTGCTTGTTTCAGAGCGCGAAACCAGGATAGCAAGCCTTTGAAGAGGAATGAATGCGGTCGTGAAAGCCAGTCTCCGATTTCACCTCAGAAGAGGCTTAACAAAGTTCCATCCGGTGAGGAATCAGGAAGATTAACACATTAATGATAATCATGTGTAGTTGTAGCGAGGAGAAGCTATCGTTCTTTCATAAAGCGTTTCACCTTTTCAATTCATTGATTTTTTTTCTTTTCCGGATGCATTTTTAGAGAGACCATTCGGTTTTATTCTTTGCATTCGTCCAAGGAGCGCGTTTGCTTTTGGTCATTCTGATATGTTATCAATTGATGAATGTTTGTTGGATCACCTGCTTCTTTTCTACTCGATGTTATTCGGAGATCTTGATTCTGCTTAAGAGTTCTATAGCCTAACTACCGTTATATTTGCGTGTAAAATTCAAGTCTGGCAATTGCTCCGAGTGAAGGATCGAACAGTTTATAGCTGGGATGTGAATCCGTTGTGACTTTGGAAAGTATTGAAGAGAAGTGCTTGACAATTAGTACATCGCAGAATGTAGTCATGCAATGTAATCAGATGATTTACTGTTCATATGCTAATCGATAGTTTTATTGGGAAGAAAGCCTATATGAACCTTTGCCATATCTCCTGCAGGAATTCAACAACAGACATTACAATCAGTGGAAGTTTCTGATTTTTAGAAGCGTACTTTTCTCGTTTACGGTTCTGCATCACTGAGAAGATTCATGAAATTAATAGAATTGGTAGAAAGTATGGTTCTCAGGGTTTTTTCTACGTTCTAGTGTGTACGTTGTATGCGGTCTATTGTTGCATTGTTCTATATCTAGAGAGAGCAAGACAGGATGCTAAGACATCTGGTATATTCATCTCACAATCTATCTTTTGTGAATTTTTTGTATTTTTTTAGGTTTTCTGATTCTTATTGTTGCACAATGTATTATGTCAATTGAGATACTGCTTTTTGTTTCGTAAGAAATGAGATGCTGCTGGTTTAACTCTCCTGAAATGGACATCGCTACATTGTTTCTGATTTTTGAGATATGGGTTGCTGCTTGATATTGTTTCCTGCAGACAAAGTAAAGCCAAAAGTCTCCTTTGAAAGTAACAAAGGTTCTTCTCATGATGGGTCAACCCCCATTGCAGCTCAGACATTCACATTCCGCGAGCTTGCATTGGCAACTAACAATTTCAGACCAGATTGCTTGATAGGAGAGGGAGGTTTTGGTCGGGTCTATAAAGGTCGACTGGACAGCACTGGTCAGGCAAGTACATCAGATTTTTTAACTTAGCAAATTATGTTCTGCTTTTCTCATTATAATTCAGTGTTTGTTCTCACAATGCTTACTATGGAATTTTTCCTTTTTGAATAGGTGGTGGCTATCAAGCAACTTGACAGAAATGGTCTTCAAGGCAACAGAGAGTTTTTGGTAGAGGTTTTAATGCTCAGTCTTCTTCATCATCCAAACCTTGTTAATCTGATTGGCTATTGTGCTGATGGTGATCAAAGGCTACTAGTTTATGAGTTTATGCCACTGGGATGCCTTGAAGATCACTTGCATGGTAAGCTAGAAAGAAAATTGCTTTTCTTCACGTTCTTGCGTCCTTTCTATGCTCGCAGTAATTGTTACGACATTTGGCTCTTGTACATTGTTGTAGGCCATAGGCATAGCCCATCTGGTTGGCTGGGTTCTTTTGGCTCAATTTTTCCATTCAAATGTGTGTTGTATGAATGATGTATAATAGCTTGTGTGTCTTTCCCTTCTCTAAGTATACGAATTCGTTCGTAAAACCAGAATTATACTGTTAAGGTGTACTGTTCTTGAAGCAAGTTTTTTCGGGTTTGCGAATTTCATATAGTTCAATGTAGCATAAATTCTTTATGCATTCTTAGCAAGTTGTATGGGTGTTTGTGCTCTCAGATCTTCCTCCTGATAAAGAGCCGCTTGACTGGACTACCAGAATGAAAATTGCTGCTGGTTCTGCACAGGGTTTGGAGTACTTGCATGATAAAGCAAATCCACCTGTTATTTATAGAGATTTTAAGTCATCAAACATTCTTTTAGATGAAGGCTTTCATCCAAAGTTATCTGATTTTGGCCTTGCTAAGCTTGGTCCTGTAGGAGATAAGACACATGTTTCCACACGTGTGATGGGGACCTATGGATATTGTGCTCCAGAATATGCCATGACCGGACAATTGACACTGAAGTCAGATGTTTATAGTTTTGGAGTTGTTTTACTCGAGCTGATCACTGGAAGAAAAGCGATTGATAATTCGAGGCCTGCAGGGGAACACAACTTGGTTGCATGGGTATGTTATGCTATTCTGCTTTTTGCACCAGTGACCTCCTAGATAGATATACTGTTGTATATTATAACCTAATATTTATATTTCTCCCTGGAAAACATCTCTTCAAGAACATACCTTATTTTGAGAATTTCTAGGGCAGTCACATGTCATTTAGTCTCTAAATATTTTCACATAGTAGTTAGCTTTGTGAATCAAAGGGTGCAAAACAAGTCTTATTCCAGCTTCCTTTCATTTAATGTCTTTCTTTTACTTATTTTAATGGTGCATGTGCCTGGAATTTTAAGGTCCGGCTTTGAGGCTGTGAAGATTTTGGAACATAAAATCTCTGCATCTAGTCACTTGATTTACACATAGTTGCACTAGAACCTGTTCCATACCTTAGCATCTAAGATTCAATGCTCCAGAGAACATTCTGCCGGTTGAAAGGATCCAAATATTCTGAAAGGACAGAGTGAAGACAACCAACGAGGTTGACTAGTCTAACTATGTCTGCAGGTAGGTAGAAAAGGAGAGCAAAAACAAGAGGTAAGGAGCACTCAAAAGAGTGTGAGTGTATCCGAGCTACATAAAAACATTATGCATTTATTGTGAGCCTCTGACAGCCCTTGTGTGGAGGATGGAGAGAGAAAGCAAAGGAACTAGGTTTTTGCATCTGATCTGGTTTGATTTTTGAGAAGCTGTATTGGTCCGATTTTGCTTTATTCTGTTGTTGTGATCACTTGCTTCTTGCTGGGAAAGTTCCATATGTCTCCTCTTTTGCTTTTTCATCCTCCAAATAGGTAACAGGACCTGGAAGACTTCTGATGGGGAACGGAGGAATGCCATGCCATCACATCTTAGTTTTGAGGAACAATAATTTTGGTATTTTAATTCGTTTGAACCATGGTTGCTTTGTGTTCCGGAACATAGTGTTCCAGAATGGATCAACGTTTTGGTAATATTCTCATGGGTTGGGGGGGTTGCAAAATAGGTGTTAGGAGTGAGAACAGTCATAATAAAAAATTCCAACTCCAGTTTCATTCAAGCCGATTTGACCCGCTTTGAGGTTTGAACTGCTGAATTGTGAAACATTAGTTTGAAGCTAAGGAAGCGGATGGTGGACGCGGATGCACGTCCGTGTCCGGACGCGGACACGCCAGGGGTGCGTCCGGGGGTGGACGCGTCCACCCTTTTAAATTTTTTTTTTTTAGTGTTAATTAGGGTTAAATTTTAAAAAAAAAATGGACGCATCTGACCCTGCGTCCGGGTCCGGACGCTGGACGTGGACGCAGATTGCCCGCGTCTGGCCAGGACCCTCATGTCTGGAACTTTGAAGTGCGATTCAAGGAAACACTTCTTTTACCCTAGGGTTTTGCTAGAATATATGCTGTTGTACTTTATGAAAAACATGACTCCTGAGCTCAGGATCAAGGTCTTACTGCTGCTCTTGGGCATATGATGAACGATGGTTCATTTGGAAAAACTAGCACACTATAATGACAATGTTCCACTTTAAATTGTGGAAAAAAAATGTTCAAATGTTGTTCCAGTGGATGAGGGAGATAGCTGGTTAAATATAGAAGTAAAATTGGTTTATAATGAAGTGCGATAATGCTGAACGATGCTATATAGGTTCTGTTTCTGGATAGCTAAAAAAATGTTCAACTCAAAATGTTGTACAAGTTATGGTGCTGGAAAGCCATGAAATTGTATGACAAAATCGACCAAAAGAGGCCACAAGAAGCTACAGTTCTTTATGAACAAGCTCTAGTTTTGGACAACCACCATAATGAAGGGCCAAAGTGCCCAGTTCAATTTTGTCTGATGTCAAATGATAAGCGGGCTCAAGTCCCGAAAAGGTGCTCACAGGAAAGTATACACAGTGCTGGTTAGTATAACATATTGAAGTCGCAACATAAAGATAATGCCATTGAAGCCGCAACATAAAGATAATGCCACAGTGCGTACACCAAATAAGCAGTTACCAGAAATGGTCTCAGGTATTAGTTTAGAAACTGTAACAATGGCATAATACCTCCCAACTTCACATCATGCTACACCAATCTCTCAAGAATGCAAATCAAATGCATCAATATCAACCGGAATCTGGATAGATGATTGCAGTATACTATAAGAACTCCTGCAGCATACAATCAAATAGCATGCCAAGCTGAAGAATTCTGCTGTTACATACAAAGAGATGCCATGCCTGCTATGGCCCAGTCGACCATAGAAGTTCATAATATGCCTACTAAATAATGCATAATTATCAAGTATGGAAGATTTCAGCAACTCGATCTGAGGATGTGTTACCTTGTGGCTTGTGATATGAGCAGCAGTTAGCTTGTTTGCACTTTATCATGTCTACATCTACTGTTGGATGTACGAGTCTTTTAATCATAGACATCTGCGTTCTGGACACTGGATTGCTGTCCGAAACGTTTTTTACAAATTACACAAAACCACATAAAAACAGATCCAAAGCACTCAAATAAAGTTTTTTCTAAACCTAAAGAAATTTGCAAGTTTAGAAGTAATCAAAACCATAAAAAAAAAATAATAACAAATTAAGGTAAGAACAGCAGTGTACCAGGAAACCGTAATGGGAATTCTGGAATGTGTTTTCAAACGAAATGTGCAATGGTGGTAATAATTGATGTTTTAGATCCATGATACTTAAATTTTTGAAGTCTACGAACAGGACAGATTATACTTCAAGTACACTTAGTAGATTACTGGACGACTTCAAGCAGTCTGTAGGAAAATGGCAATTTTCTAATCTGCTGCAATTTCCTTTCAAGATTATGCAAATATAAAAGGTAACTCTGAAGTTTGAACTAATCAAACTATGCTTAGAGAGGTGGTCTTACCAGCGAACACTCATTTGTTTTTCTAAGTACTTACTTTTTCTGTTTAAGTGTTATTGCTTCATGATTATATCAGAAGTTTTCAGTCAGTAGTGGAAGGTTGTACTGATGACATTATGCTTTCATTTCAGGCAATGGATTATCAATTTTTCTCTTTTAGACAACTGTTGTGTTCAGTAGTCTATAAATCTGCATATGTTTGTTTCTACAATGTTCCTTGGCAAGTGTTTGCAGTGTTTTTCATAGTGTGGCATCTAAGCTGGTAGTGTTGGGGTGGCTTGTAGGCTCGCCCATTATTTAAGGACCGGGTAAGGTTTCCACAAATGGCAGATCCACTCTTAAAAGGCCAAGTTCCAAAGCGAGGATTGTATCAAGCTCTCGCTGTGGCAGCTATGTGTCTACAAGAAGAGGCTGCAACTAGGCCTGTTATTGGGGATGTGGTAACAGCTTTGAACTTTCTTGCTTCACAACCTTATGATCCCAACATGAGTATGATTGCAAATAGCAGGTGTTCAACAACGCCTCGAGAGAAAAGGAACAGAAAAGTGAGCAGTGAACGTCACGGAAATACTTCCGTATCATCATCTCCTGGTGAGCGAGGGACAAAAGATCGGAATCGTCACAAGGGTTCCAGGTCTTCTTCAGTACATGGTCAAGGTTCACCAGAGATCTGCACGAAGGATGTTGGAAGGTATGATTTTCATGATGAGGCCATGGAGACCGATTCTGTTGGGAAGAGACATTCAGATGACTTGCAGCAATATGATCTCCGAGGCAGCTATGGCCAGTCTGAGAAGTTTATTAAGGATGGATATAATCCAGCAGCCTCCTCGTTCGAACGTGAAAGGGCCGTAGCAGAAGCAAGAATCTGGGGTGAAAACTACAGGGAGAGGAAACGAGGAAATGCCCTGTGGGAAATGGATGGCCTTGATGGCAATTTTGATTGAATGACTCGACTCTATGTGACAGCATGGAAGAGAAAAATCTATATGTGACAGAAAGCCTCAATAAATCTGTGGGTTAGTTAGGAAGTTCGGGTTCTGGACCAATGTTTTGTGTTTCAAAGAATGCTGAGTCTTCAATATGTTGCTGATAATCTCTCAGCTCATTATGAATATTATGACGAGTTCTATGGAGACTTCAATATTCAGATATATGATGAGCTCATTTTGGAAGTCTATTGTGATCTGGTGGTAACAGTTTCAAACAGAGACAGCACAAATTAATCATACTTTTGTTGGAAATGTGGTCATTTTGTACATGCTGTTGGTTATCATATCAAAGGACTAATGGATGCTACAGAGAAGAGGAACTGGATGTGACGGCTGTATATATGTCAGGCTACTGGTGTGAAATCATAGAAAGAGACAGGAAATTGGGGGAAATACTTTCTAGTGTAGTTTGATGGCTGCCAGATTTTTGCAACTGGCATTTTTTGCTGGTCACTCGGTTTTGTTGTGATGTGGTTTGCCATGAACCACAAGTATTCACTCTGCCTTTCCAGGGTTGAGCATACATGTACGTTTACTATGAGTTAGTTAATGGTCCTTTCATGAATGGATAGTTCCTTCTATGTAGGTTTGATTAACTCTCTTTTGCATATATCCAAGGTGGAAGGGTAGTTTTACAGCTGTCAGATTATTTACTTTTTTCATGGGAAGATAAATCTTGCTGAACAGGTGCGTATTGATTGTATGAGCTGCAGCTAGAGTGTAAATGCTTGTTGCAAGTGTGGTGCAGGTGCCGAGTATTTTGTTGAAGGATTTTGCAGGTAATGGCAGCCATTTAGGGAAGTATAATCCTGTTAGTGAAGCCTTATTATCCTTCATCTGGCCTCCTGTACCGAGCATCGTCCATGCACTAAAATTGGAAGTTATGCTGGTGACGATCTGGGTTCATATGAAGCGGAAGTTTAAATTGACAAATTATTACAATTACTTTCACCCATTTCTAGTTGGTAAGTATCATATGAAAGTTGTTATTACTTGTAGATTATGAGGAACTTTATCAATGTGAGGTGGCCAAACATATATTTGGATTATGAGCGTCGCAATTACTACAATTTGGCCTATCTTCTTGAAATGTCACAATTTTAAGCCTTTAATATTGTTATGTAACTCGCCCTATACTCAATTTCTATCTTAAAAATTTGTTGAAACTCGTATGCCGCTTGCTACTTCAAAAGAAAGCAACTTATTTATTTGCATGTGACATGGTTTACCAGGACCATGTGAAAGGTCAGCTAAAGCAAGGCAACTAAGACTGTGCCAAGAAGTGGCAGTGAATAGTGTGGAAAGAAGCGGCAGTACTGAGACGTGTGGCCATGAATGACCAAGCAATTTCATAGTATCATAGAACCCAGCTTTGGAGCAGTGCTTAAGCTTATATCATCTAGATTCTAAAGGTAGATTAATTTGATTAAATGAGGGTTTTGTTAATGTCTTAATTGGCTATGTTGCAGGCATAAGAGCAAGCACAATATAGATCAAGTTAATTATGACAATTATAACTCTTTGTAGCTGAGCAAGAAGCAGCACCAGTAGAAATGGAGATTGAGACAAGCATAATTGCTGATGGTTCCGAAACTGAAATGGAAAGGATAGGAATCACTTACAACATAATGAGCAGAAGGTTAACTAGAATGGGTAAGGGCAGAAGTGTGCAATGGAATCAGAGAAGTTGTGAGAACATGAGCCTATCGAGAATGTATCAGAAAGGAATGTTGGATAAGCTTAGCATCCTGTAGAGAAGAGGACCCCAATGAAGATCCCCTCCAGAGGATTTTCCTGGCGGTTGCTGTATTGCGACTCATAAAGGAAGGTAGTCCCTTTTGAGGATCTTGGAGGTAGCTGAGACCGCTTCCGAGTTTTATGATTAGAGAAACTTTATCATTTTTGGCAGCTGGAACTTTGAAAACGAGGTCACGTTCTCAAAAAGTTCTTATAAGAATGCCTAGTCGACCTTGTGATCTGTGGAATAGTCATAGATGTTGGTGATGTGGTCAAGATACACAAATTTATAACAAGCAACAGTTGTTTTACTATTTTGCAAGAGATGCATGGTATATAATAACCAGTATGTGTCCCATGATGAGATTATGAGTTGGCAAAATATCACTAACGTAGATCCCTCTTGTGCAAGCCTGCATTATAATCCTGCTGATTGACCTAGGATTTAGCATTCTAAGTAGTGATGAATTTCCTACTAGATAAGATTTCTCATGGATTTGGATCAAAACTAAATCCTAATAAAGTGCGTCACCAAAAAGTTATGTTACTTTCGCACTAGCCACAAAAAACTTTCCAAACAACAAAAATTCAGCTCATGCGATCTGTACAAAACCGGGTAAATTGTTAAACCCAAAAACCCAATGCGAGTGGTTGCGTTTATGGAACAAGTAGTTAGATTATGGTGTTGTAGGTAATAGATCATATGTGAAACATAGTCAAATAATGATTTTGACATGCTTGGGAGGAATTTTTTTATTCTGGAAGATGAGGCAATAGATGACCTGGTTAGTATGATACCATAAGTGGCCACAATGAGTGCACAAGTTGAATAGGGTCAGAACATTTATGGGTGTGACATGTGTACAAGACTGTGGTTAAAAAATTGGGAAAGTCAGCTAGATTCCTGGACGAGAGAGGACATCTATCAGAAGAGGCTTTCTTTTGCCAGACATGTTGGATCAAGGAATGCTAAGCATTGGGGCAACAAAGACGGGATGAAAGACTGGTGGGGAGGGAAGTCTTACTTATATTGTGAGCCAGAACATGTAGACCATGACATCAACTCAAGGGAAAGCTGTGAAGCTAAGTTCCTGGGCTACCTCGGTATCTGATGCTCTTGGATAACCACATGAAAAATTGGAACATTTCATAAGTAAAAAGTAAAATTTAATGAAAAGGATTTGCTGCTGTGAAAAAGCAAGGAAATCTTTTCTTTGAACCTCAAAAAATACGTTGCTAATCGCAGCTCAAAAGTAAGAACTGGAAGGTGAAGGACTAGCTGAGAGGGAAAGCGATTGGCAAGAGAATATGCAGAGAAGAAAATACACATTCGAAAAGCAATGAAGGAAACATTTAGGCAACTTCTCTGGGCATTAGAATGCTAGTGAGTATTGATACCCGATGATAATATTTCTGCTTTGGAGATGTGGAAACCATATCTATCGTAAAAGACAAGTTATAATCAAGTAAACAGCAGTTTGAGCATTTAAAATTTAAATTATAAGTAAAACATAGGATGGTGAAGGATCTCTTGTTACAATGTTTTGTCACCAATGTAAGTGGATCTGATAATGCTGAACAGGCGAAGCCCTCTACTTTTGATTGATTTCGTCCATGACTTTAGTGTCATGCTAAAGTAGAGATGTGTAGGGAATGAGAGTCACAAACCTCCATCCTTTTGAGCAAAGCTGGTTTAAATCTATCAGTAGCACCATTGTGGTTGCTGCACTTAACATAAAGCATATTTGTGACTCGATTCAATGGAAACATTATCTCCTTTACTAACAGCTCCCGAGGCTCATGTCTTCCATGACTGCAATCACCACAAGTCATAGATCTTCTAGCAACACCTGTAGCCTTCTGATTGGTGTACGCAGTGTCATCGCTACCATTAACACCAAAGTCTTGACCCTTGGTTTGTGGTTCACAGTGCAATAAATGTAGAAGATAATCTGAACATCCCTGAAAGTTTTGTGTCTGCTCCTATTCTGCAGATTTGCTTGTATTTGGAGGCATTCCATTCTGTTGTTCTCGGTCTTTCTTAGTTAAAATATCATTACTCTCTGTTCTAAACCTTGTACTTCTGGAATCTGCGCCGGTTGAAGACAAAGCTGAAACACACAAACTCGTGCCATACTGATCAGTGACACACAAACTTGTGCCATACTGATAGCGCTACATCCAGTGCGTTTGAGCATGCTGCTGTCTGCCAGATTGCAGTGCCATTGGCCTTCTCTAATGAGACACCATAAAATAGTTGTGGAAAGTGAGTATTTAAATAAGCTCCATCTGTTTATAACTATTTAACTGCATGTAGCTTGTGGTTCTCTCCTCGGAAAGAATGAACCATTAAAGTGGAGCTTCATCATTTCCTTGTCATGGTATAATTTTGACAGCCCGTGATCATCCTCTTTGGAAAACCATTACTGTCTACGAATGGTTCACTGCTAGTAGTCCCATAGAACATTTTCCACTTTTCAGTCGGTTTGTAGAAATGACCAGCCCTTGCCAAAACAACGGAAGCTTCATTTTGCTCATAACTTTTTTGGGATATGGTAGTGCTGAACGGTAATTATCAATCCCTTTCATTCTGTATTTCAAGTTTGAAGGAGTACAACAATCATGCCTCATAAATTTTTAGTCTTAAAGGAACGGAAACTAGATTTGGACTTGTCACCTACTAGTAAGGATTTGTGAAAAGAAGAGGATGTCCCATTTCGTTTTTGTTGGAGGTGCTCCTACTACTCGCCTCATTTTGCCTTTTGAGATCGTTTGAAATATGTTGACAGTTTGTAGAAATACGTGGAGTTCAACACAATAAGCATTTTCTTTGCAGAAAGGCATAGTTAGAATTCTTTTGTAGAAATACACACATAACATTTTCTCTATAGAAATACACGAAGAAGCCGAAAAAAATGCCAAAAGATATAAATGCTAAAAATGTGGAAATGCATAAGTTGACAAAAACTCGACTTAGTAAAATGTTGAAAGACATATGAAGCAAAAGTCTTGACTTTGACTAGTCAACCTAAAAATTCCAACTTAGAGGAATGCCGACTCAGAAAAATGTTGATAGGCATTTTTTTTGGCATTTTCGAGGTACCACTCAGATTGAAGATCTCGTGACGTCCGATCCATCCTGACCATTCTTTTTTTTCGTGAACTCCTACATCAGATTTTTGTTAGTGTACACTTTTACTACCCAAATACATGTCAGTATACTCCCCAAACGGACTTATGGTCTCTTAATCTTATTTAATGGCGTGATGAGTTCTTGTAAAGAGACCTCATATATATGTAAAGAGAATGAGAAAGTTAACAAGCAAGGAAATGCAAAGGCACAAGAGGTAGTGAAATGTCTTTATAGCTGATCTTGCATAGTACGCCCAATACAAAGCTTAATAAGTTGCCTATGCTGTTGAGTTGCAACCACACACACACACACACACACACACACACACACACACATACAATTTATCATGACTATTTGAAAACAATCCTAACTGTCAGAACTGACTCCATTTATTTTGGAAAACCCAATATTTCGCCTTAGGGTGGGTTAGAGATATTATTAGTTCATTTAGAATTGACAAACTTCCAGCTTACTAATTTCTTATCATTTCCAATATTTGTAGCATTAGCTAGGTTGTTGTTTGCTTATTCCAATGACACCACACACACAACACACACACACACACACAATTATTCATCTAGCGCTTCATCCATTAAATGTTTGGCTGCGTTATTTAGAATGACTGTGATTCCTATTACTAAAGTTATATTCATTCTGATAGGCATAGTCATGCTTTCAGAGAGAGTCGTTTAACTCATTCCGCTATGCAGGAACATTTTCTGTTCGAGTTCGTTTCTCGTTCGTGTTCGTCATTTATTCTCCCCTCTCTCTCCACAACATGGTATCATAGCTATTTTCATAGCTTGATAAGCTTCCATAGTACAAGACTCTACTAGTCGATAGAGTAATTGTTTTCTTGTTCTGTAAATATCAAATTTTCATACTTAAGTCACTGATAGTTTCTCCTATCACTTAGACTAATTCTCCACATGGATTCCCAAGGGAAAGCCAGTCCTATCATGGACAAGCTTGATGGAGCCAATTACCATCTGTGGAAATTTAAGATGAAAATTGTACTAATGGCAAAAAAATTGTACGACGTTGTTACAGGTGCAGAAGGGAAACCCGAAGCGGACGACGCGACAATCGCCAGATGGAAGTTGAAGGATGGAACAGCTTTCGCGTTGATCATCCTCAACATAACGGATACCCAGATCGGCCATGTATCCGAGGCTTTGACATCAAAAGAAGTCTGAGATATCTTGAGCACACTATACGAAGTGCGAGATATAGCTTCTAAGCTACATCTCAGGAAGAAATTCTACTCCTTCAATATGACGAATGGTGATTCTCTGAAGAATCACATTAATCAATTTAAGAACCTGCTAAGACAAATGGCCGCTGTCGGATCTGTCATAGACGATCAAGATGCAATGATACAACTGCTTACAAGCTTGCCAAGCTCTTACGACAACTGGGTGATGATCATCAAGACTCATCCAAAATTGACTCTTTCAAGAGTCATTACTATGTTGTTGCAGGAAGACACGCGAAGGAACGAAGCCTCGAGTTCCTCAGCTGATTCTCACGCCTTGTACACCAACAAGAGCACCACAAAGCAGAAGAAGAAGAAAGGTCCGAAGCAATCAAAGCCAGACCAGAAACCAGCTCAGCACAAGGAACAGTCGAATCCGCAGACAAAGAAGAAGCTGTTCTGCAAATATTGCAAACGAAACAACCACGAAATTCAAGACTGCCGAATGCTTCAAGCGAAGAACAATAGCAAGGGACAGTCAAATCAAGTGGAAAATGCAGCTGCAGAAGCTCCACAACCTATTCAAGAAGCAGATCATGATGCCTTCATGACCAACCATCAAGAAGCATCTGGCGACAGTTCTTGGTTCCTGGATTATGGAGCCACTCAGCACATGACTAGACTCATTGGCTGTTTCGAGTCCTATACACCTTACAGTACTCAAAAATTTGTTCACCTTGGCGACAATAGCACACAAGCTATTAAAGGTGAAGGCATTGTAAGATTACGCTTTGTGAATGATCAGTCTAAGCTACTCTCTAAAGTCCTGTATATACCAAAGTTATCTTCGAATCTGCTCTCTGTAAGCAGAGTCACAAATCTAGGACACAGAGTAGAATTCGAATGTGATCAATGTAAAATAGTTGATAGGACAGGCAAGATCCTAGCACTCGAAGAGAGCCATGGATTCTTGTATAAATTAAGTTATTGTTTTTCTACCTGTAGTCAGGCTCTCAGTACTTCAATTCATCCAAATAAAGGTTTACTTTGGCATTATAGAATTGGTCATTTAAATCATGCTGCTGTACAACGAATGTCTAGACAATTTATTGTTCTTGATCTCAACTATCCTCGCGAAAAAGTCGAGTTACATGTCTGTCAAGACTGTCTAGTCGGTAAACAGACTAAGAAAAATTTGTGGCCCAATGAAAAATCCTTCGCTGAAGGATGCCAAGTATTTTATAACCTTTATTGACGAATTCTCCAGAAGGATGATGGTGTATTTCATAAAGAAGAAATTAGAAGCCTTCAACTACTTCAGAATCTTCAAGGAGCGTGCAGAAAAGGAGACTGGAAGGACGATTAAGGCCCTAAGGTCAGACAACGGTGGAGAATATATCTCTGTCGAGTTTAAGGAGTACTGCCAAAGCCAAGGCATTGAGCAGCAATTCATCACTTCTTACAGTTCTCAGTCTAATGGCTTAGCTGAGAGGAAGAACCGTACTCTGGTTGAATCTGCTAAATGTATGCTATCGCATGCATCGTTGCCCAAGAGATTCTAGGCCGAAGCTGTCTCCACCACAGCTTACGTCCAGAACAGATGTTCAACCAAGGCCCTCTTAGACAAGACACCCCACGAGGTGTGGACAGGCTCTAAGTCTTTTTTGAAGAACCTAAGAGTGTTCGTGTGCATTGCCTATGCGCAGATCCCAAAAGACACAAGGAAGAAATTGGACTTCCAAGGTCTCAAGACCATCCTGATCGGATATACTTCGTCTGATAATACCTACAAGCTATACGATTTTGATACCCAGCAAATCTTGTATAGCCGGGATACAGTCTTTATCGAGGATCAGTTCGTCGACCTCAAAGGCAAGGATATTGCTCAAAAAGAACCTACATCTCCTACCATTGACACGACAGTCCGAGTCTCTGGCTCAGTGTCTATTGTCGACCAACTTCGAGACAACGAATCAGACGAAGATGTTGCTACTACCCAGCAACAAGTCCCGGGAGTGATTCATCAGTCGAATCCTCCTAGAAGATCAAGCCGAGTGCGCACATAGCCCACAAGGTATACTCCTGAGTCTGCCTGTCTCTTAAATTGATCGAAGGAAGGCTAGACTAGTAGCACGAGGATTCACCCAGATCCTGAATGTCGACTACAGTGAGACTTTTAGGCCAGTCATCAAACATTTGTCGATCCGAATGCTCTTGTCTTATGTTGTAGCTGCCGACTCGAAGTACATCAACTTGATGTACAAACAGCCTATCTGAACGGAGCAATACAAGAAGATATCTACATGATCCAGCCCGAAGGATACGTTCTGGAAGGCATAAAGAATCATGTCTGTAAACTCCACAAGGCACTGTACGGCTTGAAACAGTCTGTCAGAGCTTGGTTTCAGAGGATCAACACATTCCTCATTGAACAAGGATTCAAACCAAGCACTGTTGATTGCAACGTTTATTCAAGGTCAGTGCAGCAATCCTTCATTATCATCACCTTGTACGTTGATGATACATTGCTCTTCAGCAACAATACCAAAATGGTCAAGGATGCAAAACAGATGTTGTTCTCAGAATTCGACATGACTGATCTGGACGAAGCTCGTTTCTGTCTTGGAATTCAAATCTACAGAGACAGAGCAAATTCAAATTGACTGATTTACATCACTCAACAAAGGTATCTTCACAATATTCTTAACAGATACAATTTGATGAATTGTAAATTGGCTCACTCACCAATGGATCCAGGCATGCATCTATCAAAGGACCAATGTCTCCAGACCAAGCAGGAAGAGGAGCAGATGAGAGAATATCTGTATCGATCGATACTTGGATCTATCATGTACGCAATGGTCTGTACAAGACCAGATATCTCTTTTGTTGTAAGCTCACTTAGCCAATATATGGCTAATCCTGACATTACCCATTGGAAGGCTCTTATTCGAGTCATGAGATATATTCGAGCTACCATGGACCAGTGCATCTGCTATGGAGATGTCAGCAACGACAATCTTCATCAACTCAGTGGCTATTCTGATGCAAGCTGGGGAGGAGATGCAGACAATCATAAATCCACATCTGGATTTACATTCTTCTTCAATGGCGGTCCTATTTCATGGAACAGTCGTAAGCAAACCTCTATCGCACTTTTTTCTACTGAAGCAGAATACATTGCTGCTTCTCAATCTATTAAGAAAGCGTTTTGGTTGAAAAATTTGCTATCAGACATCAATCTGTATCAGTACAGTCCCACAATTTTGTTTTGTGATAACCAAAGTGCTATTGCCTTATTGGCCAACCCTAGATTTCATTCTAGGAGTAAGCACATTGAAATCAGATATCACTACATCAGGGGCAAGGTTCTCGACACGGAGGTAAGCTTAACAAACTGTAGAACGCAGGACATAGTTGCAGACATTTTCACGAAAGCACTCAGTATTAATGCACACAACAAATTTTTTGCATTGTTCAGTCTGAAGATCAAGACATTCACGGATCCAGATTAAGGGGGGGTGTTGGATTTACTCCTTCTACTCTCCTTAATCCCATTTTTTAATCTGCCTCCATTCTTGCTGCATATTTACTAACGTTGTCACGTAGCCTGCATATTTACATGCAAATTCGCACAGACGAACAAAGGGCGAAAGAATCGCGAACACTGTGTTTTTACACAGGTTATGGTGACAGACGAAAAGGGGACACTATCCTACAGAATGCCAAAGGTGTCCTAAAAGCTAAGGCACCCTTGTAAATCTTATCCTAAGGCCATTCGTAAGAGTGATCTACTTTTCGCATCATCACCAACGTTCACTTCAGCATTGGCTGACGTCGCATCCTTTTTACGCTCACTTCATGCAGTTGCGCTAACAAATTGGACAACGATTGCAACCACCCACAATCTCCTACAGACAACGCATCCACTCTGTACTTTCACATCTGCACACCTGTAATATTATGTATATATACATATTCTAGACACCATTCAGATGATGATATATACATACTCTACACACCTGTAATATTATGTATATATATATATATATATATATATATATATATATATATATATATATATATATTCTGGACACCATTCAGATGATGATGATCAGATGATCAAGTGAAAGAAGAAGAGACTAAGAGAAGAGGTTTCATTCCTCATTATAGACAAAATAAGCTTCGTAGGGCACGCGGTTTCGTTCGCTATTGTATTGTGCTTTGCCGCATTATTAACTTGTATACATGATATACTTAATCTGATACAGATCTTTGTCCTGCATTCAGATCTGTGTTAATATTGCTATGCTTGTTCTTCATTTTGTCTGATCTTTCTAGTTGCTCTTTCTGGTAATAGATGATCAACTTTTCATCTTATCTTTTGCGAATAGTTCGCGACTAATTATCAGTCGAGCACAGTCTAGCTCTTCGCGAATCATTCGCGACAGATAATTTGTCTTGCAATTCGTGACAAATTATTCATCTAGTGCTTCATCCATTAAATGTTTGGCTGCGTAATCTAGAATGACTGTGATTCCTATCATTAAAGTTCTGTTCATTCTAATAGGCGTAGTCATGCTTTTGGAGAGAGTCGTTTAACTCATTCCGCTGCGCATGAACATTTTCTGTTCGAGTTCGCTTCTCATTCGTGTTCGTCATTTATTCTCCCCCTCTCTCCACAACAATTTCCAACAGTCCCCCTTAAGGTCACAGTTGGTGCCTTGGTATTTTCGTCAGATTCAACATGTCGAAGAACTTCTGATGCTTGATCCTAGGAAGCGCTTTGGTGAAGATGTCTGCGACCATTTCTCTTACGATTCAGATGAAGTTCAGATGCGTTTGCTGGACACTGTCGGCTGAATCACTCCTACAGTCCTCTAGAATGTAGTCAAGCACTGTTGATCTACGTTTATAAAATTAATGCAGCATTCAACATAGTTTCAACCAAGGTGCAAATTTAAAATGAACAAGAGAATTCAGACACACAAAATAATAGCAAACACATTTGCATTCCAGATCAAACATGACAAGAAAATCATCTATATTGATCTTTCTCCGTGATTTCTTCAAGCACTGCATACAAATCCACGCAGTGCGTTGGTGTGGGAGAAACAGGAATCTCTTACGAGCAATCGTCTTGCTTTACTAGCGGATAGTTGGGTCTACAAATCCTAGATAGAATTGTCTTCGCACGCAGGCGGACATGTATTCTATAATCTCGTCTTGAATGCTTACTAGCATCAGACTACTTCATTACACTGTATGTGTATTCTATCATATCGTGTCAAGTATCATCTAGTGTATTCTATCATCTCGTGTCAAGTATCATCTAGAAAGTATATAGTCCCTCTATGTAACTTTAAGATTAGAGTGATTAACCATCTACAACTAATCAGGAAATTACAAGAGTGGCAGATTAGCCACGGCCTAAACTGTATCTGCTAACGTCATGCCATCCGATCAGATATCTGTATTTCTGGGTACTTGCAGGATGTTGGCTGGTATTCTTTGGAGCCCGAAGAGGTAGGAGAAGGTTTCACGACGTTGGTTTCATTTCCATCGTAGGTTTCGTTTCCATCATAGGTTTGTTTCCGTCATTTGCCTTTTTTTTCATACTGGACCACAAAAGGTTCTCATGCTTGACCGCAAAAAATTCTCGTCCGTGAATCTTTCGTGTTCGTAAACCGTTCATGTTCGTCTCCTTTGACTTTCGTGTTCGCGAACCGTTCGTCTTCGTTTCCTTTGACTTTCGTGTTCGTGAATTGTTCATCTTCGTGTTTCGTGTCAGGCGGAGGGCTGAAAGCTAGCAAGGCTTTGTAGTTAGAAACATTTTGTTTCTTCAGCTCCCTCTCAAAGCATGATAGCTTTACGATCCCGAGACTGCTCCTATGTCTCTCAAAGAGTCCTTTGTGCAGAGCTTTGGTGAAGATGTCAGCAACCATGTCTTTCGTTCCAATAAAAGTGGTCTGCAACATCCTCTTTTCAATTGGACTCCCTGATTAGGTGGTACTTGATCGCAATGTGCTTCGTTCTGGAATGGAACACGGGATCTTTCGTCAGGTGTATTGCAGAGGTGTTGTCCATCTGCAAGACCAAAGGCTCATTCCTTGTTTACTGGGCCACGATGGTCTATTTCTTGCTGACCCAGAGAACTGCTGCCCTGGATGCGATGGTGCATCCTCCTAAGACGCTCTTACAATCGTCCTTGAGAGATGCCCAGCTAGCATCGCTGTAGGAAAGTATCCTGAAACCTGTACCACAACAATAACACAGTCTATAACCCTCGTTAATTGAAGATATTGCAAAACAAGTTTTGCAATATTCAATGGGTCGAGCCTGGATTCGTGCAGAATTGGCTCCTCCTGAATACTGCATAAGCAATATCAGGACATGTGTTGTCTGCAATGTACATCAGTGATCCTATCAGCCTCCTGTAAAGTGTGAGCTGTATCTGTTCTCTCTCTTCCCAGTCTTCGGACAGTCGTCGTTTGTCAGCACCGTCCCTGCGAGCATTGGAGTATTCGCTCCTTTGCAATTCAGCATCCCAAAGTCCTCTAGGATCTTTTGGGTGTATCTGGACTGGTGAAGGTATAACTTACCTCCCTCATAGTCCCTTTCAATTTGTAAGCCTAGGTAACACCTGGCTTCTCCCAGATCTACTATCTCGAAATGTTTCGAAATATTTGTCTTCACCTCAACAATTAGCTGTTCACTCCTGCAAAGTATCAAAGTGTCGTCCACATACACAGCCACAATGATAATCTGTAACTTTGACATACACATTGGAATCAGCCAACAGAGGCTTGAATCCTAATGATTTCAGGGGTTGATCTTTCTTTTTGTACCATTGTAGGGCTGACTGTTTCAAACCGTAGATGCTTTTATGCATTCTGCATGCATAGTCAGGAAGTGAATTCGAGACATATCCTAGGGGGTTGATCCATATAGACTTCTTCGTCTAGTTCGCCATGCAAGAAGGCTGTCTTCTCATCCACAATGTGGATTCTGAGGTCATAAGCTGCTGCATATGCAAATAACAGACGTAGGGACGAATGTTTGATGACAGGAGAGAATGTTTCAGAGTAGTCAATACCATATCTCTGAGAGAAACCCTTCGCTACCAGTCTTGCCTTGTATTTTCTCACATTCTTATCTGGTCCGTATTTGCATTTGACAGTCTTGCGCTTATGTGGTAATGGCTCTAATGTCCACACCTGGTTCTTCCTCATGGACTCCATCTCTTCGTTCATGGCTTGGATCCATCTGTCCTTTTCTGGACTTTCTATCGATTTTTCAAAAGTCTGTGGTTCGCCACTGAATCCACAGAACTCTTCTGATATGGAAGCGGAGCTGCCTGACACATATCTTGCTGACGCTCTTCGTGGTCTTGTCGACCTTCTAGGAGATCCTCCTAGAATAGCTATGCCTTTGCCTTTGTCTGCACTGCTCGGTCCGAAACCATCTTGGTTTACAGGAACTACGGCAGTAGGCTGCCTCTCGAATATTTCTTCTTCTGATTAGTCGTTCGAATGGGAGACGACTCAAAAATCTTCGTTTTCGTGTTCGTCCTCTACTCCCTCTGTCATTGGCGGCAGGTCATAGTACTGTCTTTTCAGAACTTCGTAGCTGACAAGATCGTCATTGGCCATTGTCCTGCTCTGATCGAATCTGACATCTCTCACTGTTTTCACAATGTTCGTGTCTGGCATGTAGATTCTGTGGTATGACGAATCATTGACATAACCTACCAGAAATCCCTGCTCGGCTTTCTCATCAAGCTTCTTTCGAAGCTTATCAGGAATATGTGCATAAGCTGCACAACCAAAGATTCTGACATGAGACAGGTTGGGCTTTATACCCCACCATAGCTCGTGTGGTGTCGTGTGAGGGACACCACACTTGTCTGTCCTGTTCTGGATGTATGCAGCGTAGCTACTGCTTCAGCCCACAGTGCCCTTGGAGCTTTCGAGTAGGCAATCATACATCTGTCTGCTTCCATCAGAGTCCTATTCTTTCGTTCAGCAACACCATTGTGCTGCGGTGTGTAGGCTGCAACCCTTCTGTGAATGATGCCACGATCATTGCAAAAGTCAGTGAAGCGATTCGAGATGTATTTGCCACCTCGATCTGTTCTGATCTGCTTCACTTTACTACTTGTACATCTTTCAACCCAGTTCACATATTTTGTGAATTTTGCAAGTGCTTCAGATTTGTTCTGAATATAATACCATGGATTTATTGAGATTTATTTTGGATGGATGCCAACGCATCACCAGCCAACTGGCGATTGCAATTGACGACCTAATTTCTTAGTATAAATAGTTGTTCATTTCATACAGATTTAATCAAGCAATTGAGCAATCAATCAAAAATCAGAATCATCAGAAGCATTTGAATAGTTAGCTCTCTCTCTCTCTCTCTCTCTCTCTCTCTCTCTCTCTCTCTCTCTCTCTCTCTCTCTCTCTCTCTCTCTCTCTCTCAAGCTTGCGAGCTTGAACACTCCTGAGCATTCTAGCTCACTTCTTAGAGTTGTTTTAGATATTGCTATTGTGCTACTACTTATCAGCATTGCGCATTAATTCAAACTTTCATATTAGCCGTTGAGAGTTAGTATAGAGTACACGGCTTCGATCCGTAACCCATTGTACTCATTTACTTATTCGTTGGAGATGTATTCTTACAAAAAGAACTCTAGGGATACGTCAATGATTTAATAGCCAGACCGACTGAACCTGACATGCTGACTGCCTGGGAAGCTAAGGATGGCAAATCTCTTTCCATTGTATCTTTGAATCTTAAAGATTCACAAATAGCTCACGTAGCTAATTGTTCTAGCTCCAAAGAAGCATGGGACATTCTTACTGGTCTATACAAGACAACAGATGTTTCGACTCGCCTCTTCTTGAGGAAGAAGTTTCTGTCGCTCAAGATGAATGAAGGGACCTCAGTCACAGATCATCTAAACGAATTCAAACAACTACTCAATCAGTTAACTGCAGTAGGTTCACTAGTATCAGACGAAGATGCTAACATGTCTCTTCTGTCTAGTCTTTCTCCCTCTTACGACAATTTAGTATTGCTACTTAGTAATACTCCTGGTCTGTCTCTCCAAAAGGTGACAACAAGCTTATTGCAGGAAGAAGTAAGAAGGAAAAGCTTATCCAGATCGAATATGAAGACAGTCGCTCTCTATTCGAATAAGCAACAGTTCCCAAAAAAGAAATCTTCAAAGGACAAGAAGAAAAGAGCTGAGCAAACTGATTCAGACCAACAATCACAACAACACAATCGACAGCATCAAAAGCCTAAGACTAGACTCTTCTGCAAGTACTGCAAGAGAACCAACCACGACATCAAGGATTATCGAGTTCTCAAGCATAACGAAGCCAAGAAGAAGGTGCAGGAGGACGGAGGATCTGATTATGCTAGAACCTCTCAAGAAGAACCAACTCTGCTAATGATACAAGATTTACCCATCAGAGATGCAATGGATTGGTATCTTGATTCTGGTGTTTCTCAACACATGACAACATGTAAGTCCTTATTCAAAGACCTCACACCAGCAGATTCGAAGTATGTCTACTTCAGTGACTCAAGTGCACCACAGATTGGAGGCAAAGGATCTATATGTCTCTATCTTCCTAATGGTAAGCTGACCTTGCTCAAGGATGTACTATACGTATCCAAACTGACCAAAAATTTATTATCAGTCAACAAGTTTACTGATCAGGATTGCAAAGCCTCATTCAATTCGAAGCAATGTACCATTATGGACAGGCACGACAAAGAAATCTTCTCTGCAAACAGAGAAGGTAATCTATACATTCTGGGTCACGAATATGCCCTGTTGATAGATCCTCTACTTAGAAGGATCTGTCTACTAGTTTTCTACTTCTTCTTGCTTACAGGTTGAGTTTGTGCTCTGCCTATCAGCAGAAACTATGGGCACTTGTTTAGATTATCTTCTTGTTTCAGAGCCCAAGCTCAGGCAAAGGAGACTGGTTATCATTGTAGTATTTTGTCCTGCCTGTCAGAGGACATTCAAATCTGTCTCTCTTGAACCATGTCACATGCAATCAAACCATCATGTAACCAAAACGTTCAACCAAATGAACAGCATGTAGTCCAGGTGAACAACCATGAAATCTACTTCTACTTTGTTGCAAAATGAACTGAATCAGATTCTAAATGTTACCATAAATTCACAAAACTGAAACAAAAAACTAATCTATAGCATTTTAGAAGTCCAAGAATCAAGAAACCAACCAGTCTTTGATTCTTGGACATCCCAAGAACATCAAGAACTAGAATGTTGGAGAATATGCAAGATTTATACCACATTTCTAGCCTATTTAGTTTACCTGAATGCTGATTCCTACATTAATCCACAAACAAGAAATGAAAACTAATCCGCTCTAGGAAAGCAGGAAATCTAATCCACTCTACAATCCACAACCACACACGAAGGAGGGAAGAGCAAGATCATGAATGCATCACTCAAGAAACAAGCATGATCAAGGAGCTCAATGGATGCACCTAACTCGTGGAGGTTCTTCTCATTTCAGCATGGAGTTGATACAATATACAAAAAGCTCCTCTTCACAAAGAGAGAGTCTCTTAAATAAGCAAGAGAGCTCCTTAGGTGACATCCTAGTGGCATTTCCACATTACACAAATTACAAGTGGAATAATGCTCTCCACGAGAGGTCACCATCAAAAGGTGGCTCACTCTATTTTCTTTAAGAGGGGTCTACTTGCATTTATTACTTTGCCTAGAAATACTAGTTCCTACATGGTCATTCCATCTTCCGGGATTCACCATGAGGCTTACACAGTTTCTACTTGACAGTACTGACTAGTATTCCTTGGCTCTCATACTCGGCTCTCAGTCTTCGTTCGTCTTGTCTTCTCAGAGACCTCCTCGATCTAAGGTGAGAGGTGATCTTGGGTAGCTCTAGCCGAGCATCTTGGGGATTCGTCAGAATCAGCCAACAATGCACTTTCTACAAATGTGAGTACTTGAAATGCCCCATTATGGCATCAAAGATTAGGACATCTAAACATGAGACCAATCTTGTATATGCATCATAATTCTATGGTCAAGGATTTAAATCTCAATGCTGCCTCCATTGACATTCGACATGTTTGTGAGATGTGCCTACTAGGCAAACAACCTAGATCAAGATTCCCGAAGGGACAAGCCACTAGAGCTAAGTCCATTCTAGAATTAATACATAGTGATCTCTGCGGCCCTATGAATATTCTCTCTCTGGGTTCTACACTGTATTTTATCACTTTTATTGATAATTATTCTAGATTTACCAGCATTATGTTCATCAAGAACAAGTTTGAGGCTTTTAACTATTTCAAAGACTTCAAGTTGTTCACTGAGACATAGACTAGCCAATGACTCAAAACCATTCGCACAGACAGTGGTGGAGAGTTCATGTCAAACGAAATGTTTGACTATTTGGCATAATTCGGCATTCATCATCAGTTCACCACCAGCTACACACCACAGCAGAATGGAGTAGCCGAAATGAAGAACCGTACATTGCTAAATGCAACACGATTGATGATGTCAAATGCTCAGCTCACCAAAGATTTTTTGACTGAAGCTATTTTAACATTTGCTATCTGCAGAACTATTCGAGTACCAAACTTCAGTTTCATAAAATCTCTTGTTTGTAAGTTTTTAAGTTAAATCGAAATGGGATATGAAATCGTGTTATGCATAGTGAAGAGACTTGTAAGCAATTTTTGCAATAGAATACGCGCAATGCCAGTGAACACAAGTGTTTTCGTGTTACTATGCTATTTGAAGTTTTCAAGTTGTGAAGTGTGTGTCCATTTTTGTCAATTATGAAGCGTGTCAACTGGACCCGACCTCTGTGAAACACCAGAGCAGGTAGTCCACCATTGGTGGTTGAAAAACACCACCTTGGTTAAAGTGTCACACTAGTCACACCTGCCGTCGGTATTGTCTAGCGAAATATCTAGACCCAACGATCGGTGAAAATACCACTGCTTATCAAAAAAAGCGATGCGTATAACTTGCACGCCATGAGCACTATATACAGCAAGGAGCAAATGACAAAAAAGACTAAGACCCACTCATATCAGTTTCACGAGAACTAGTTTTTTTTTGAACATTTCCCGTACGACCTTATAAGGGCACAGTCTTACCTAGTGAGAACCACGTGATCTTAAAGGCACATACTTACCCATTGTGGCCTACATTCATAATCCAAAAGCTAAAGGCACAATCCTAGAACCTAAAGGTAGTGTCCTAATCTTGAGAGACCAATCCCTAAGGGGATAGGGACAAGTTCTTAAGACTCAACAGATGGTATCCTAAAGTGAAGGGTATGAAATTTTAGTGAACTAAGGATGCCCTAAATCATGTCTCCCAAAGGCCATTTGAATGTCGAACATACTGCTAGCGAGATCATGGCACGAATAGCAACCATGGGTTTTTACGGAACCGTGACCCTAGAAAGCATTGCCAAAAGTGCTAGCACCCCCTCCTTACAGTCATACTTCTGAGAGCCTGGAAAACTCTCATTGGCTCGGGAGCACGGGGTAATAGAGGAAGCCCCCAAGATTGGATGTGGCAGGACCTCCATTATTCACGTAGAGCAATACCACCATCAATAGTGGTGCCCCTTTACTTTTTTAGGACTTTTTGGCTGGACCAATCCCCTGTCGAAAATGACCCTAACAAATTTCCACTTTATGGTGAAGAAAAAACTAAAAAATTCTCAAAATCATCATTTTTGCCAGTTTTTTTATTCATAAAGTTGGATAGTAGGATGCTGTAAAACGCCTTGTAGAGCTTGCAAAAGTTAAATCAAAGTCTTCTGAAGCTGTTCCTGAAGTTAGAGCCAAGAATTTTGTGAATTGAGCTTGTAGAAGGCCGAAAAGTAGCCTTTTTTGTTTGGTGATTTTCGGGAGATTGATTGCTCTCAATCCACAAGGGAAGTGTATTTTATTAGACAATGGTTCTACTCATAGTCTCATTAATTCCAAATGTGTGTGGATTTCAAGCAGTTGAATAAGGTGACTATTAAGAATAAATATCCGTTACCCAGGATGGATGACCTTGTAGATCGCTTAGGTGGAGCAAAATATTTCACTAAGATAGATCTCAGAACATGGTACCATCAGATAAGAATTAAATCGGAAGATATTCAAAAGACTGAATAAGTATCTATTTGTCAAAGTCTACTTATTTTGGTACCAAGAATCTGTAGATATTGATCACATTAAGCATACAACTTACATCTTATTTATCATACTTCTTAATCGAAGATAAGCAGAAAAAAAAAAATTGCGAATGTTGAGTTAGATATGAGAGCATGCCTTACAAGAGAACTTCGTTAGCCATTCATTACTAGGCAAAGGAAGAGCCTTAGTGTGTAGAAGTATGTACTCGTGTTGTAGCGTACCGAGATACGGGCGCAAATGCAAATATATGCATATTAGGATAAACATTCATAAGTATTGAAAAACTTCCTTCATAGGTAGCGATCTACCGCTGGTCAGAAATTGCATCATTATTATGTCATAGTTTACTACCAAATCAGGGATCATCAGCTACAAAAGTTTATCTTATATTGTGCGCATTTCCTCTAGCAAGCAACGATGCAAGGCTTGATGAAAATAACTCAAAATGTGTGGCAAAACTTATGCCAACTAGCGATCTACTGCTGTAGCAAAAAAGGTGAAAGTATGGATGACAATCCGCAAGCTAACATAGCTATGCTATCAAGTACACAATGTCATAGTTTGGACAACAGTCCGCAAGCTAACATAGTATTTGCAATAGAGCAAGGCATGAAAAGTGAGTGTACGTTGCTCGCCAGCAGCCAGTTCAATACCTGGAAACTTGATTACAAAAGTGCCACAGATCGATTTGAGAGCTTGTAGTCCAACACTCCACAATAGGTTTCAATCCTACTTGCTTTTCACAATGAATCCTTCGTAAGAGAGACCAAGCATGGAAGGAGATGAAAAGAGGAGGAAGAGTAGAGAAGAAAGAAGAAGAATGAGGTTGGGAGTCTGTCATGTCCACGATTGGTCTCGGGTAGCATGTCCATGCTAGGGATCAGTAGACCAACAACCCGTAAGTTAATTGTGACTATAAGGGATTTGGGGCTCTTATGTGCATAAGGTCATAATTAATGGTTGTAGGCCTAAACTCATGGTGGTGGATTGGTATGGGTCTATCAGTGAGTCATTGCGGAACTGGATGATGTGGTCTAAATAGGCTACAAAGGTGTCCAGTGAGGTGTCATAGTGCACTACTAGTGGTGCATGGGCCTTGGAAGCTATAAGTATACCTATTGGGCTCACACTAGTGTATGCTTGATTGTGGTGCTAGTAGCCATATGCTGCTGGTATGATACCTCATTCCTCTTTGAGATTGATCCATAGCTTGGGGGCTAGATCCGTTCGATCTAGGATTGGTTGGATTGGTTTGTCCACCATCCATACCCTTTGTGGTTGCTTGTTTTGGCATGCTTAGAATAGGGTCCTTGGGTGAGGACTTTATATTGGTATCAGAGCCAGTTCTAAGCAATTTTTGCCAATCGAAAGTGCTTGAGAAGGAATCTCGACATTCTTCGAGAATTCGGTGGAGTAAGCAACAGAGAGGGGGAATTCCAGATTGCTCTTTCCGTTGATTTCCTTTTTCGAAGTGTAAATGGTTGTGTGGTACGTGCACTACCAGGTATACAATCGATTCGATTTTTAAGCACTTCAAACTAGTTTTAGGAAGTAAAATTTTCCAATTAACTTATGTTGCTGATTACTTCATGGGTAGCACTCAATTTGAAGCTATGTTGGATTTCTCTCCTGTGGCTTCTTGTTTTTAATATAACAGTGGTTTATGAGATTTTGTTTGTTGTCTTTTGCTTTTTGTGGAGCTGGTTTTGGTTTAAATCGGTGAAAAAGCAAGAAGAGAGGCACAAATGGACTAACCACTTGTTGTGAGTATTGGTGGTTTTTTTTTTTTTTACAAGATTTGCATGGCGATTTCTTTTGGATTTACGGGTTCTTGTTGCATTTTCCAACAAGCTAACAGTGTTTTGCAGGATTATGAGCCAGCAAGGCCATTCTTGAAATGGCTTGGATCACAAGAAAGCCTATTTTGTGAAAAATGGAAGGGAACCTGCAAATCTGTGGTTTAGAAAACATTTGGGCAACATCTACCCTATCTTCAATTAATAAAGAAATCTAGGCTTGTTAATCTGTGAAAGAAAATTGGTTATGCATTTGTGAAAGCAAAGTAAGGCTAAGCCGTTAATCGCCCTAAATGCATTTCTAAACTGCAAGAACAACAGTACATGAGGGCTTAATAGCTTCTTGCAAATAAATGGTTAGTAAAACTACTGGGGAAATCCTTTTGGTGTAGAAAGTAAGTGTTCCCTCAGTGCGTGCACTATTGGTAACAATAGGCAAACACAATAATAATAAAATTAAGTTTAGAGCTAGATGCGCGGTGATAGTGGAAGCAAGAGCAGACAATCAGACAAAGCAATCAAAACGTCAGACAGAGGGCGAAAACCATTGCAACTACTAACAGAACCTGAACGTAGAACTAGACAACACTTTATTCAGATTGATTGTAACAAAATACAAGTCAGTGATGCAGGTGAACACAAGACAATGGCGGATGAAACCGCGTGCTCACAAAACTAACTACAATCTGTAAAAGTTATGAGCTTATTACTGACGACCTGTCTGAAGGAGAGAATTGATGCATGAATTTTTCTACAGTGTCTGTCTTTTCGGATTCAGATAATCTGTGTTCTTGGTTTTGATTCGTTGATCACTAATGACATATATGTTATTTACATTTATGCAGATGAGTTTACAAGAGATGGCATGGAGCCGTTGTGCCGTCTGGAAGAAGATCATGGCTACTGTCATTGTCAAGTTGGTTGCGCAGTACAGAGGATGAGCGTGAGGGGGCTTGGGGGCCGATAAGTTGGGCTTTCCCGATATGTCGTCCAGGTTGGGTCTACCCGATAAGGCATCCCCCTCTGATATGTCGGCCATCTTCACTTGCTCATCTTCAGTAGTTGAGCTGCGCGGTGTTTAGTACTCTTTATGACAAGACAATGAAATTAGATGCTTTCAAATCTCCATTTGTTGTTGATAAAGCAATTTCATTGGATAACTATTTTTGTAATAGTTTGAATAGTGTCATAAAAATTGAAACATCATTTGTATTGGAAATCTTTGGATCCACATGCTTTGAGCATGATCATTCCAATGTAAGGACCAAAGCTATCCTATTTCAATGATAGGAATAATGGTAGTGTTTTGCTCTTCAAGTAGAGATTGTAGAATCTACTTGTTCTCCATCAAAGAAGTTGTCAATGGTGGAAATGTCATCTTTCAAAAGTGGAAGATCTGTAAACTTGAATAAGCACCTTTGGATCAACACCTTATTCAATTCATTGATGTTTTGGAGTCAAGTCAAGTGTGGAGGATCAAGCTCAAGACCCGAGGACTCCAAGAAGAACCTTGAGTATCAAGATGGAGCCATCTAGGCTCAATCATATGGATCAAGCAAGGCAAGTTGTCTTGGCAACATTATGTATGCACTTAATAGTTTAATTGATGTATCTTCAAGTGCACAAAATGCCTTGGAATCCATGGCTTGGCATGATGTTTAGTTTTGAAGTGTGCTACATGTATATAGACACATTTATGGAACATCTTGTAAGGGATCCTCTAAGAGGTGGTGAAAGATCCTTCATGGACATCATTCTGTATTGGAGTCTCAAAAGTTCCTTGTTTGTAGCTGGACTTCTTAGACACTTCTAAAAGCTTTCATTCATCTATCAAGAGAGTTGTAAATAGATCAAGCTAAATTTGAGGAGGAGTGTGAAGAATTGCCAAAAATTGGCAAATCTAGCTTGATCAAAAACCATGTAGAATAGTGTAAATTGTGTACACAAGTGGGTCCCAAACATGTGAGGCCATGATGCCATGTGGGAAACCCATCCTAATGTAGGTTAGGTCAAGTCAAGAGAGTTGGTCATGTCTATTTGGTGGTCATCCCTACTTTATAGGACCTACACCTAAGTTAAAGGTGAAAATTTGACCAACTAGCTGCCTACCAAGCACAACTCTAGGATCTAGGCTAGGGTTTCATTTTAGGGCAAGAAGGATGAGTTAACTTCCTTATTACATGCTAGAAATCCACCTAACTTCAAGAAGGAAGTCGAATCTTCATGTACCAAATCTGTCAACAAATCTGCTCTCTGTTAGCAGGATTACAAATCTAGGACATAAAGTAGAATTTGAATCTAGTCAGTGTAAAGTGGTCGATAGGACAAGCAAGATCCTAGCACTCGAAAAGAGACATGGGGATACTTGTACAGATTAAGTCATTGTTTTTTGGCCTCTAGTCAGGCACTTAGTGCTTCTATTTAGATAAATAAAAGTTTACTTTGGCATTATAGACTTGGTCATTTGAATCATGCTTCTGTACACAACAAATGTGGTGTTTTGGTACCACACCTAGACATTTCAATATTTTCTAAATCCGATACAGCTAATTCTGGGTTAGTTGTTTGAATCAACAATATAACCTCTCTTATGGATATTGTTGTTGAAATGTATTGTTTAAGTCACAACTCGTTTAAAGGTTTATGTGCATAAAATACACGGAAACTTTTGGTTTAATATCTTCCCTATTGGAAAGGATGGAATATTATCCCGGAAGACTCGAGAGCGTTGGATAGTTGATGGTAGCCAAAGGTTAGAGCTTCACGTAATGAGGTTCTAGTGAATCTTGAGTTATTCTAGATAAGAACTTAAGAATAATTGAATCTAGATGCATTTTGGATGGGATTTTAACTTTGGAATGATACTTTGTGCCATGTCTAGAGTAAAGGTGTTTTGAGGATTCCAATTCTTATGTAGGCATCGTAAGTGAGTTGGGAAGTCTGAAACTTTCCAGGTGGAGAGGACTTTTTGGAACAACTCATGTGGCTTTTAAGAATTGTGATGCACTCTTATGATAAGATGTGGTCTTGAAAATCTGGAGAGTTGTGATTGGAGAATCATAACTCAGATTCTAGGATATACCTGATCAATAAGAGAGGACTATGATCATGGTAAGATTACCCCAGATGAATAAACAGGATAGTGAAATTTTGGTAATGACTGGCCATCTTACCAAATCGGCTATGTTTATTCAGATAAAAACCACTAAAACAGCATCTGATTTTGCTCAAGTAGTTGTAGAGCGTCAAAGTTTAGAAGGTAGCGGATTTCCTACACCATATGTAGGAAACCAATTGGACCTGTTTGGATGAATCATCGAGTGTGTCTCAACGTCAACCCGAAAAGATCTTGGATATAAGAACTAAACGATTGAGAAATTGTATAGTTACCAAGCATCTGGTTCGATTGAAGGGACGTACAGACGATGATGATTCCTGGGAACATGAAGGGAGCTTAAGGAGGAACTTCCTTGGTTTTAAGTTCTGAGGACAGAACTTGAATAAGGAGAGAAGAATGTAATGCCCACGACTGGTCTCGGGTAGCGTGTCCACACTAGGGATCAGTAGACCAATAACCCGTAAGTTAATTGTGACTATAAGGGATTTGGGACCCTTATGTGCATAAGGTCATAATTAATGGTTGCAGGCCTAAACTCTCGATGGTGAATTGGTATGGGTCTATCAATGAGTCATTGAGAAACTGGACGACGTGGCCCAGATAGGCTACAGAGGTGTCATGGTGCACTACTAGTGGTGCATGGGCCTTGGAGGATATAAGTATACCTATTGGGCTCACACTAGTGTATGCTTGATTGTGATGCTAGTAGCCGTATGCTGTTGGTATGATACCTCATTCCTCTTTGAGATTGATCCATAGCTTGGGGGCTAGATCCGTTCGATCTAGGATTGGTTGGGTTGGTTTGTCCACCATTCGTACCCTTTGTGGTTGCTTGTTTTGGCATGCTTAGAATAAGATCCTTGTGTGAGGACTTTATAGAGTCCATCGCTGGTCCACCCTCAATTATATATATATTTTCCTTTCCTTAGAAACACAAGTAAGTGTAAATGCTCACCGTTAGATTAAGAGCCCTAAAACTGATGAATCTCATCTGTGGAACTAGGAAATGTGAGATACAAGTTAATGCCAAGAACCCCCAAAAAACATAGTTTTGAATTTATTCCATACATGGGTTTTCCATAAATTCGAAAGTAAAGTATTTCAGTGCACTTCGACGGAGCAGAAGAGAAAGTTTTTAACTGAGATTAGCATAATCAAATGGAGAGAGAGAGAGAGAGAGAGAGAGAGAGAGAGAGAGAGAGAGAGAGAGAGAGAGAGCAAACCTTGTGATATTGGGATAAAGCAATGGCTTTGCCTCTACATGATAGCATAGCCCTTGAGTCCCCACAGTTGACAACTATGATTTGGGATGGCCCTATCGTTGCCACCAAGGCCATTGATTCAACTATTTTTGGAATGGAGACGGAGGCCGCACCGTCAGACAACATTTTTGTGCCTTTGGAACCGCCACCCACCTTCACATCCACTTTTGAGAAGCATGCCACCATTGCCCTTTGCCAATAAGCATTCAGGTCGATGATCGATGGGCGAAAAGATTGACGCTAGGACCCATATGTCTAACGCAGTTGTCACCTCCTCAACTAGAGCATGGTGGAGTCTATAAGAAGAAAGAAGCTTAAAGACCTTGGAAAAATTAATCATGATCAACACAGCCCCAAGTGCATAACGATGATGAGAAGGGTATCCAAATACTGGATAGGCTTGGACAAAATAAAAGCGTAATCTAGCTTCAATCAACCAAAGAGCAAAAGACAACTAAAACACAAAAACACATACCTAATGATTTCCATCACCACCTACAAATCCCGACCTCCCTCACCCCTCCCCTCTCCTATCATCGCCCTCTCGCACGTGCCCACATTGAGCTGTGAAGGATTATATTTCATGTGCAACACTGGGCCGATGGCGACTCCCATGTAGGGCAAGGAAAGCAATGAGCATTGCCCCGACCCCCTCTACATCAGTGCTCCTAATAGAATTCTAGCCAACCTCATAAACAAGACATGCACTAGCCAACCTCATAAACAAGACATGCAAACGTGCCGCATCTTTCACGAAATGAATACATGCATTGTTTCATGCAAGGAATACATGCATTGAACTCCGGAAAAATATGACATGAGAAATCAGTTTTTGCAGTTCAAAGCAAATAGCAAACATGCCCCCAGCCCATCACTTACATGTTGGGCAATAGAGCCCTTAATCAAGGTTCAGGCCTTAAAGTTTAGGTAGTCACCACATAATATTATTTAATGTTAACTTTTTTTAAAACTCCATTGACCTCAACACATAGTATTGCTTTTGCAAGGCAAGGCCCAAAATCGATTCACTTCTTATTACTAGTTTCAATATTTTATAGTGATGTGAATTTCGAGTGTTATGATTTGTGTTTAAACTTTTATCATTCATGAAGTTGGGACTTTGGCATTTTCCAAAATACGTCATTCATATTTGTTCAATTGTGTAAGTTTGTGTTTGCAGCTCAAATTGCTCAATGCTAACAAAGGTAACCAGGGTACCAATCTTGATTCTCAAATTTTAATGCACAAACATGTAGGTAGATCAACGCACGTGTCACGAACACAATAGTTACTAGTAGTGTATATAGAGCACTCTAAATAGCATTCAAAAACTGTTTTCATAAGAACAGAAGTCTTACATTCAAATCAATAGGAGAAAGTCACATACCTATTGACTCAGTTATGGGCCATAGCAGTTGTGAGGAGTCATATCGGACACATGGCATCATCCGGTTGGATATGAAGAGCCACGTTCTGAGTCATAGCAGAGATTTGAAAACGCAATTAATCTGCACCGCTGGATCACAACTGCTATGTCTGGTATTCGTGATCCGACGGTGAGCTACTGCTGTAGCCACCCTCGCCGCTCCAGCGGCTCGGAGTGCTACAGCCGGTAGCCCACCTCCGCATCATGAATACCTAGTCCATAACACCTACCAATCCACACATGAACCTGAAAGCCTCTGATAATAAGTGAATCTTCCCATGCTTAAGATGCAGGTGAAAGCTTTGCAAAAACCACTAAATCAGATAATGTTCTTTCCTTAGCTTGCACGGTTTTTGCTATACACCTCTGCTTTCTCTTTACTTTTTCAAACCCAAAATAGTCTAAGATGTGAGGCACTTTGGCTAACAAATTGCACCTGGACAAATACCTTGCAACGTGACTTTTTGTTTTATCAAACTTGATCTCACCTAAGTCAATGGCAAGTGCACTGGATGCATGGAGCCTGAGTACTATTATGAAGAAGATGGCAGCCATAGATTTACCACTTTCTGATCATGTACATGCCTTGCCTATGCCCAAAATCATAGAAATTCAGGTTAGAATTTTCCACGCGACAATTCACAGCAAAATTTGCTGATCAGAAAACCAGTAGTTTTGAAATAATCACCGGAATCTAATTACAAATCTCATAAATGCTCTCCACGTGAACTAGAGGCTCACTCGTTTCTATAAAAAAGATTGAAAGAAACCTTCCTGGTCACTTTTTCACCACTGTGCATGTTAGAACAGCCAACCACCAACCCATCAAACACAAGTACAATGCTTTACAGCATACTATACTGACTTCCTCCAGTGGTGATGTAAACAGATGCAGCACGTTGACACAATACTGGCAAGGAGGAATGGCCTCTTCTCATGGCATTTGTCATAGCATTAGAGAATTTGAGGGAAAAAAACCCGGTTAGAACAGGTAATAGAATCTATTTGGCTCTAAGGTCGAGGACCCATCCATCCAAAATTTTCATCAACTATGATCTACATGAAAGATTGCACCTAATACAGCCTCCGGTTGTTCTTCATGTAAAGCTTAGGAAAAAATTTGGAGTTCATGATTGAGGACTAGCGCTTTCTTTAATGCCATCCTCTTTTTCTGAGGGTGATATGCGTTTTACCCTCTTCTTGAATGGTCTCATGCTCTCTAAAAAATACGACAATCCTTGAATGACATGCTGGCGACTGTGAGGCACCCCAGTCTTTGCCAAAGCCTTGCCGCAGGAGTCTAGCAACACGAAACATGGTACATACTTTATACCATAATACATAACCTGCAAACACAAAGGCCGCATACATAACCGAAGAAAAATTGATGTGAGTGATTAGAGACACAAGTTTTTGTTACTGTATGGACTGTAAATGAGTGAATTCGTTAATGTGCAAAGCAGTTCTGACCTCCGGAAGCCATCGCTTGTTATCCACGTCCGCCATGACGATTGCAAGCCAATCTTGATTTTTCTTTTCGATGTTCATCACTAACTTGAGTAGCGATTGGCACAAAGTACATTTCTGGGAGTAAAACTCAAGAAGAATTGCTCTTTTTCTGCTTGCCAAAGCAAGCGCAAAGGCTCGCTCTTCGGCTTCCCCTTGATCTTCTAATGGTGATTTAGCTTCAGGCCGATCCTGCGTCTTTCTGGATGCTCTGGCATTCTTTCTCAGATCTTGCAATGCCGAGAAGACCCGATCTACAAAAGGCAAAGCTGCAATGTTCACAAAGGGTTGCAAAGATCCGGTAGATAAAGCAATATTGTTACCATCTGATGTATCAGAGGCCGCTACCACACCTACCAATTTCTGCTTGTGATGCAGAAATGATAAGGAAGAAGATCCCCAGCCTCTTGCGCGTTGCTCCATCCGATCCATCACAACCTTGCCTGCAAGCATTAGGGTTTTGAAAGGCCATGGCAGCTGCAGCTCCAGCTTGCAGCCCACCTGACCTTGCCTGTCAGACTGGATTTGAGAAGGCCATTTCATGCACAGCATCATCCACTGGCTCTTGCTACTCCTTGAATCCATGCCATTACTCTGCTGCAGCGAAAGCCACGAGGATTTTGTCAGATCATCGTTCCCAAAGAAACGTGATGGATCGTCATCATCCTTCTTCTTCTTCATCACACCTCCCTTCCTTCCTTCCTCATCAAATGGAATGCTCTTCGGCCCACACGATTTCACATCAAATCAAACTTGCCCTAATTGACACCCACCTCAGATGCCATCCTAGGGCAACTGGGACTGGGAGATGCAAGGGGATGTTGCAGGCTTAGAGGTGGAGGCCTAGGGCCTCTTTCTCTACGACCCAATAGCATCACTTCTTGCCATCTTTCACAAGCTCCTCTTTGGTGCCATGTCGTTCCCTCCTCCAGTAGAGCTCTTTGCTATGGCCACCCCTTCCCGCCTCAAGTTTGCTTTCAAACTTTGAGGATCTCACCTGCTACAAAGCTACACATGCTCTGGGAATGATCGCTCTCTCCAACACGAACGCGCATGCTTCATAGTATCTTTCCAAAGTCTTGGAAGTTTTAGATCTTTAAGCCTGGCTTGTTTGTAAGGCTATAATGTGGTTTGTATGCACACAGGGGTCAACACACAAAGAGCCAAACCACCCAACCAACTGAGATGTATCTGAACACCTTGCCCCCGAGCCATGGCAAGTGAATACAAGAAGAGAGGAGAGAAACCAGCAACCTAGAGCCAAAAGCTTAGAATGGAGGAGACTATGTCTCTTCCCATATACATAGGGGTATAAGGCCTGTGCATGCATAAAAAATGTAGTCCATCTAAACATAGGTCACATATCTCATGCTATCCTCATGCATGTGAAAGATTTCAGATCCTTAAGATCCAATCTACTTGAATGATCTTTGGTTAGAAAGAGAAATACACTACCAATTTCACCAATGTAGAAAAAATCAGCATCTACACACAATTTGAGATGCAAACACTAATAGAACTTGATCAAACTTGAATGAAATGATTATGTACTGTTGCTGTCCGTACAAAACCAGCAAGCTACTGTATTTCACATGTGTGGATCCAAAAATAGCAAATATAGATCATTCTACACATAGAATTGCAAGCAATCACCAAGATAGTGCACCAATGGATAGTAGAACCCAAGAGAACCATGTATAAGCATGAAATGAGATAGAGAAGAGAGAAGATGACTCTCTCCACGAGTTACATCCTTTTATAGTAGGTCCAAATCCTATTTGGCCACTTGGCTTTCCCACCAAAATGCTAACCCTACCAATTTTAGGTCTAGATTCAATGTACCCAACTTATTCAAATTGAATCTACTCAAACTCGCATTCTATCTTTCCCACACTTTCAAAAAGTGTTTATTCAAATGAAATTTAGACTAATGAACTTTGAAAAGTCAACCTCTAAGTCTAAAACAAGTTTTGGCCTCAATATGCCAAATATGGAAATATTGCAAAATGTGATGAAAGTAGTTGAATCTTTCACACTCCCTCTTCAACTTGTTTTAGCATAGACTTTGATAATACTCCAAGTGAAGTCCTATGCTTCATGAACAAGTCTTTTCCCAATGCTTTGGTGAAGATATCAGCTACACATTCCCTTGAAGACACATGTTGAAGCTCCACCTCCTTTGCAATGACTCGCTCCTTCACAAAATGATATTGTATCTTAATATGCTTGCTCCTAGCATGAAAGATAGGATTGGATGCCATTCTTTGGACTGATTGATTGTCACAAAAGATGATTGGGCTCTCTGAAAAATCCAGCAAGTGAAGATCCTTGATCATCCTCTTGATCCATACCATCTCCTTTGTGCAATGTGTAAGAGCGTTTACTCCGCCTCACTAGATGACAATGAGATAGTGGCTTGTTTCTTTGACATCCATGATATAGCTCCATCACCTATGAAAATACAATAAGAACTAATGGATTTCCTATCCATTACATCTCCAGCATAGTCCGAATCTGAAAATCCAAAAAGATTAGGTGATGATCCCTCATACAATATGCCAAAATCTCGAGTTTCAATGATGTACCTCAAAACTCGCTTTCCTAGCCTCCAATGCTCCTAGCATAGCTTTTGCCAATAGAACTTTGATCCATCATAAGAATGATCTTCTTCCTAAGAATAGATCTCCTTTCAATGATCATGTAATGTTCAAAATAGAAACAACCATAATTGATATAGAGAATAGTGTCCACTTGGGATGCTTCACTATTTCTTACATTAATTTTGCATGTAAAAATGTGACTAGAACATGAAGAATCAAATAGAATGTAAATGAAATGATTCCACCATGCTTCCAACTCTGAACTCTCTGGAAAAATACAGCAAACAAACAATAAATGTGAGTGATTCCTCCTCCTTTGTCCTTTGTTGCCTTGTATCCACCATGACACTCCATGAATGAGCCTCCATCTTCATCTTGCCACAAGAAACCATCAAACCTTGGAAATCCATGAGTAGGTGAGTACATAAATGATGCAAATCCAGCACCACATGACTCCATAAACCAAGTAGTTTGCACTAGTCCATCTTCAAGATCTACTTGACACAAGAAAATGACCATGAATTCACCAAAAATTGACAATCTCCAAGTATTGGCACCAAGTAGCTCAACACTTGAGAACTTAGCCATGGATGAGTGACATGATGAACCTCCAATAGCTTCATTTACATCAGCAAAATCAGCCAAGAATGCTAGTACAAATCCAACATCAAAACAATGCTCACCAATGTAGCTAGTTTTATCATATCTTGACAATTTGCACACATCCACATGAAATTGCTCAAACATGAGATAGAACAAGTAAAGTAAACTTGAACAACACTTCCTTGCTGCTCCTTTGACCTTACTTGAGTCTTCAATATGCTGCAAAAACAGATCCATAACACCCTTGCCAATTACCCCTCCTTTGATGCTCTTGACTAGCTCCAAATTGCCAACTTTCCTTTTGACTAGTTGAAGCGCTTTGAGATCAACCTCTTGATCTTCAACTTGACCATCAAAGTCATTGAACAAACTTTGTTTTTTAGATCCATTACTTGATTTTACAGCAAGATAACATCCATCCACTTTCATAGATCCATGTACACAAGAAGATCTTCCAAAAGATGTTTCACTCTTCATAAGAGATCGATACTCAAGATCCATTGCTTGGATCCACTCCTCTTCTTTCCTTGCTTGATCTACACTTGTAGGATCATCCAAAGAGGTTAGGAAAGCAACATAATTTCCAGAAACTACTTGCTTACCCTTTTGATCATATGTGAGCCTTGAAGGTACTTGTCTTTCTCTTGATGTTCTCCTTGGCTTTTGACTTGATGAAGGTCCATCATCACCACCATCCAAAGTAGGATCCTTCTCATCAACATCAAGAATGTTAGATCCATCTACTTTACCATCAATCATGCTTGAAGACACCTTTGGAATGTTTCCCTCATCAAAAATGACATCTCTACCAACAATCACTTTGTTAGTAGAAGGAATGTAAACCTTGTAGGCTTTACTCACCTCACTATATCCAACAAAAATACCTCTTCTTGAAGATGGATCCTCCTTGGTCCTATCATCAAGAGTAATGTTGACATAGCATGTGCATCCAAAGGTTCTTAGAAAGTTGACACTCGGCCTCCTCTTGAATAGCATCTCAAAAGGTGTCCTTCCATCCAAAATAGCACTCGGCCACCTATTGCACAAGAAATTGGCACACAACAAAGCTTGATTCCAAAATGGTTTGTCAAGATTAGCACTTAACCTCATAGCTTTAGCACTTTCACATAAAGTCCTATTCTTCCTTTCAGCCACTCCATTTTGTTGTGGAGTCCTTGATGTTGTATACTCCCTCTTGATCCCATGCTCATCACAAAAGGCCTTGAACTTGTTAGATATGTACTCACCACCATTGTCACCTCTCAAGCACTTGATCTTTGTGGAGAATTGGTTCTCCCTTGCATTCTTGAACTTGACAAAGACATCATATACTTCATCCTTGCTCTTTAGTAGATAGATCCAACAAAATCTACTAAAATCATCAATGAATGTTACATACATCTTAGCTCCACTATTGCTAATTGTAGTGAATCCATGAATATCCGAATGTACAAGTTGAAAAGGCTTTGTAGATCTAGAAATAGATCTAGTATAAGGTAGTCTATGTGACTTAGACAAAGCACAAGACTCACAAACATGCTTGTCATTACTTAAGGAACTTGGAAGACCAATCACAACCTTCTTCCTTGCCATTACCTCCAATGACTTGAAGTTGAGGTGTCCCATCCTTTTGTGCCAAACCTCTTGAATAGAAATTTGCTCCCTTGCAACACATCCAACTTGGTTAGCAATAACACAAGCATCAAGTTTGAACAACTTCCCTTGCCTTTTACCTTTTCCAATCAAGACATCCTTCCTTTTGATCAAACAAGTATCTCCATCAAACTCCACCTTGAGGCCCTTATTTAGCATTTGACTCACACTAAGAAAATTCTTGGTAAATAGATGGAATAAACAAGACATCCTCCAAATGAACATTCCTATTTGTAGAGAGAGAAATAGGAATTGTGCCAATCCCTTTGATTGCACACTCACCATCATTGGCCGTAAAGATCACCCTCTTGTCATCTCCATATGCCAACAAAGAAGTGAAGTACTCTTTGTGAAAGGTCATGTGTGAACTTGCTCCACTATCAATCCACCAAGGATCTAGATCTCCATCATTAGCAAGCATACATGAAGACATCACAAAAGCATCATCATTTGCATCTTGCACATCCAAACCATCCTCATCAAGAGTAAGATCATCTTGCTTGTCTCCTTGATCTCTCTTCTTCTTGTAGCACTCACTTGCAAAGTGTCCTTTGATGCCACAATAGAAGCACTTGAGCTTTGATCTATCCTTCTTTTTGCCACTTGAAGAAGCATCCACTTGATCTTGCCCTTTAGACCACTTTCTTTTGGTTTTGCCCTTGAATTTGCCCTTTGTGAACATAGCATCCTCTTGAAGTGTCGATGTAGATCCACCTCTTGCTTGAAGCCTATATTCCTCATTGATCAAGATCTCTTGAAGATCCTCAAACTTGGCAAAGTCTTTTGAATAGCAATACTTTGAACAATGTTAGCATGAGCATCCAACAAGCCATTAAGAATCACTTGAATAAGTTCTCCTTCCTTAATGCTTTCATCTATGCAAGCTAACTCATCATTCAATGCTTTCATTCTCAAAACAAAAGTACTTGGACTTTCTTCATTCTTTTGCAAACAAGAAAAGATTTGCCTTCTTAGAGTCAACACTCTAGAAGTAGACTTGGATTCATAAAGCTTCTTCAATGAGTTCCAAGCTTCCAAAGATGATGTGCACCTACCAAATTCCTTGAGAAGTTCATTGGTAACATTCATCTTTATCATGTGTAGAGCCTTCTTGGCCCTCTTGTCATACCTCAATTGATCTTGTTGTGTTGTTGGTCTCTCCTCCAAACCTACAACAATATCCAAAACATCATTCATCTCAAGAAGTGACTCCACCCTCACTTTCCATAATGAATAGTTACTTGAGGTAAGCCTATCATTGGCTTCCAACATGACTCCAATTGAGGTTGCCATGTAGCAATGACCTGATCTTCTCTTTGAACTTGTTTCAATGCACAAAGCACTCCTTTGAACAACAACAATTGCTTTCAAAAGAAATCACCAATATTTGAAACTATCTCACAAATTCTCTTGTAGGTCCAAACCCTATTTGGCCACTTGGCTTTCCCACCAAAATGCTAACCCTACCAATTTTGGGTCTAGATTCAATGTACCCAACTTATTCAAATTGAATCTACTCAAACTCGCATTCTATCTTTCCCACACTTTCAAAAACTGTTTATTCAAATGAAATTTAGACTAATGAACTTTAAAAAGTCAACGTCTAAGTCTAAAACAAGTTTTGGCCTCAATATGCCAAATATGGAAATATTGCAAAATGTGATGAAACTAGTTGAATCTTTCACAATGCACACAGCCGTCACAAGCCATGCACTGCTCCACATGTCTCAATAGGAGTGTCTCAATATTCTCAAGGTTATTAGTTACAAACTGGCCTTGACATGAAATTAAATCGAGGCGTAACTTATAATCTCGAATACCGGAGGACAAAGCATCACTACTCTCTAGGAGGTGATCGTGCGATTGTACATGAGCATTCCCATCTACATCTACATGCGTTGTCACCATATGCCTATTTTTTTGCCACTGGTCAGTCTCATCGATAGATGTTCCATTGTTGTCTTGGGAGTGTGCAAGGACTAGCATTCCCTATGTGTTTTCCTACAAGGGCTAAAATTTCACATACATTTTTCAACTACAATTGTGGGCCAGGATCATGGGTTGACCTCTACGCTCCATAAAAATCCTCAAAGGTACTTGTTGGAACTGCCATACACTGCTTTGATCAAAATTGACATTGTGGGTTGGACTTGGTTTTTCTTTTTTTGCTGCATATACACTTTTGTTTCAGTGGATTGTTGGTTGTGTGTGTTTTGTCTATCTTTTGGATAGTGGACGCTTGTGCATTCACTCTTAGACTAGATCTAATGTTTAATGATTTGGATTTCTATTTTTGACATGGTATCAGAGCTTGAGTTCAACCAAACATAGAAAGTTTGCATTTGTGATCTTTTTTTGCGGGTGAGTTGAATCTAGCATCATTATTGTGATGTGGATGATCAATTTCTCTACTAACATTTTGATCATGGTTTGACATCTTGAAGATCGTGAGCTTTTGAAGGTAAGAGACTGAGGCTAATCATTATTCACAAGATTAATCATAAATAGCCTTCATTTGTTGAGAGCTTATGCATAAACAAAACTCATTGTTTTTATTCTAGTTTATTGTTGAAATCTCCTTTGTGGATGAGCATAGCCCTTGCGAATGAACATTCTCCATAAGTGGATGAGCAATCTCCTTGGGGTTGAGCATGTGGACGAATAATCTCCTTTTTGGCTTGAGCATAGCTCCCCTTATTATAGCTTGAGCATAGATCCCCTTATGGATGCTCCCCTTCATGGATGACAAGATTGTCAATGTTTTGCATATAACCTTTTGCTGATTCAATAAGATCGAATGCACTGAATCTTTAAATTTTCATTGGAGCTCTTGTTGGAAATGTTTAACCTTAAGAAAGAGTCTTTTCAATGCCTTTTGAGATCTTGGTTTTAATCTATTGAGAAAAGATCATGTGTTGATCAAGTTTCAACAAAAACTAATTGCTAGTCAACTAGTTCCATTGAGAGATAGTATTGGAGGGTTCTAAATCTGTGTGATTTCATTTACTTTCATTTTTTGAGATTCAAGTGAGTTTTGAGTGCATTATAATAGGTCCAAGATCATAGAGCAATCATATTTCATCATGGTTACTCGTGGATGAAAATCATACTGGAAGCAAGTGATAGGCTTAGCTCCACAAATTACTCAGTCTGGAAGGTAAGGATGAAGTCCTTGCTGAAAATAAATAATCTTATAAATATTGTTTCAAGTTTGGAGGAAAGACCACAACAAGCACAAGATCAAGTAAGGTTTTACAAGAGAGCCAGAAAAGCTCTTCATGTCACCAATGAATTTTTAAAATATGTTGGTGTAGGGAAAATGATCGATAAAAGACATGATGTTGAATTGTTGGTGATGTTTGCTTAATAAAGAAGAAGAAAATCTTGATTGCCAAGGCCATGAGACAAGGTAAACTCTACAAACTTGATGCTTGTGATATTGCTAACCAAGAGAGCTCTTTTTTGACAAAGGAGCAAATGACAACACATGAGAAATGGCACAAGAGATTGGTCATCCCAATTTCAAGGTAATGGAAGAAATGACAAAATTAAATTGTGGTTGGTCTTCCTAAATCTCTTTCTAGCATCAATACAATTTTTGGTTATGTGCATCATCAAAGTCCCGTAGACTTGCATATGCAAGATCTAGCTCAACATCTAGCATGTCTCTTCACCTCATACATTCGTATCTATATTTTGCTTGCACAATTAATAATGAAGGTGCAAATATGTTTGTTATTTTCATTGATGACTTTAGTAGATATGCTTGCATTTATCTTCTAAAGAGTAAAGATCTCCCGTAAGTCCTAGTTTATCTTACATATACTGAGCTTTTGGTAAAAACTCAAATCTATCAATATTTGAAGGCTTTGTAAAAAATTAATATCATACCAATTTCTTTGGATAAAAGTTTTTTTTCTAATGAAATAGCACTTAATCTCTATGTCTTTAGTGTGTGCATGTGATACATGATTTTTTGCTAATTGTATAGTGCTCTGGCTATTACCTTTATTTGTGGTGGGCTTAATCTGCAAGATGCCAATGTCTTCTAACTTCCTTCGTAGCCATATTGCCTCTTGTGTTACCAAATATAGTACTTTCTATTCCACTTCCGTAGTGGATAGAACAATCATTTTTTGTTACTTGACAAGAAGATGACACCACTGCTAATATGAAAGAGCTAACCCTTAGTAGACCTCCTGTCATCTATGTTTTTTTCCCAATCCACATCTACAAAACCTTGTATTATCAAAAAACCATGTTGTCTTGACTAACTCACTAGGCTAACACCATAATTATTGTCAAGTCGTGTAATAGTGAAATAAATCAAGCATCCAACTAGCCAAAAAAACAATGTTGCATCCACTAGTTTGTCAATCTACAGCAAAATGGACCAAGAATAGATCTGAATCAAGTGTGATTGGATGTTAGATTAGATCAACCTATCAATCTACACAAGATTAGATAGCATTCAGATCAAATCTAGATGAAGAAATCTAACAAGAACAATCATTTATGACCAAAACTTGAGCTTGCTGGTTTCACACATGTGAAAACTTGTCAGAGTACGGACAGTAGGCTGAGTATGAAGTATACTAAGCTAAGAACCCAATCAATGCATAAAATAGCAAGACAAATGGAGAGATTACTCAAAAAATGCACCAAAACGAAGATTTAGCTTTCATGTCAATTATGGCCAAATGAGCCACTACATATACACAAGAGCTTATGCTTACTCAGCTGATTTGGCACGTGTGAGAGTGCCTACTCATCAAAGGGTCCACCAATAATCATCAATATGGTCAAAATCCTTTGTTTTCCACCCAAATCTTTGTGTCAAAATTCGTCGGCTTCACTGAGGCTAGATCTATGCAAGATCAGTCCTCCAGCAGCTCCGCAAATTCTATCTCAGAGATTTACTTGTTTTCTGCCAGAAAATCACTTTTTTCACTATTATCCTTATCTGTCAGTGAAACTTCCGTATCAGAATTCGCCAACCATACCACAAAATCGTCCACAGTTTGAACGATTTCTATACATCCTCTACGAATTTTGTCATTTACAAAAAATCCAAAACAAATTAAAAAATTCATATTATCTCTGTGAAAACTCCTTACCAGAATTCGCCGACCATACCACGAAATCGTCCACAATGTGCACGATTTCTAGCAAATTTTTTAAAAAAAAAATTAAAAAAAAAATCTCAATATTAATATTCGCCGACCATACCACGAAATCGCCCATAGTTTGAACGATTTCTATACATCCTGTGCGAATTCTGTCCTTTACAAAAAAAATCAAAAAAAATCTCCTTATCAGAATTCGCCGACCATACCATGAAATCGTCCGCAATGTGCACGATTTCTGGCGAATTCAAAAAAAAAAATTAAAATTTAAAAAAAATAAAAAATCTCAGTGTCGGAATTTGTCGACCATACCACGAAATCGCCCACAGTCTAAACGATTTCTATACATCCTCTACGAATTCTGTCCTTTACAAGATATTAAAAAAAATTAAAAAAATCTATATTTTGTTAGTGAAAATTCTCTGTTAAGAATTCGCGAGTATTGTATTCTGATTCAACAGCTTGTTTGCGAGTTCTACGCTTGTTTGCGAATTTTGTTACTCTAGGAAAGTATAGATTCTTGTCCAAATTCATTATCTTGCAAGTAAACCACCTTTTTGACCTTTTGTGGCCAAGTACAATGCTGTACTTATCATTTGTATTGTTATTCTGTTCCTCATTCTGCATCATTTCAAGAGATTGTGCTGAATCTTTTAATCCTGCACCTCCATGCCTAGAACGTAGAATCCCACGCATTGCTACACCAAAGTACAATGGAGAATCTGTCCCAGTTAGATTTCTTCAAAACTTTGATAATGCATGTCACTTCTATGGAGACACCTCTGAAACTGAAAAGCTCAAACTATTTCCTATGGTGCTCAATGGAACAGCCAAAGAGTGGTATCTTAACCTAGAAGTTCCTGATCTTATTTCTTGGAATACCCTCAAAGATGCTCTTATCAAGTGTTTCAAACCTTCTAAATTGACTCAAAGCCCATTCATCCAAATCACACACATCAAAATGTGTCGCGAAGAGTTTGGAAGAAGCTACATTGAACATTTTAAACGTCTCAAGGTAGAATGTGTTGATGAGAATATCACTGAACAAATGGCCATCAAGTTGTTCATGGTTGGACTCCCTAAAAGTATCCGTTGAGAACTGAAACCAGTTGATCTTTACGATCAACTTAAGGATGTAATGACTGATGCCATTTGCGAAGAAGACGAAGGGTCCGATGAGAACTTTGATTATCGTGACAAGAAATCCAAACTCCCCGAACGTCTTCACAACCAGAAGACAGCCCAATCTTCAGAACTTCTACATGAAATGGAAACTTGGCAGCAAGCTCAACAAACTCACATGGACAAACTAACTGCTGATTTCCAGAACGCTATGAAAAATATTGTTGATAGATATTTTTCAGCAAGAGAACATGTCTGGTGTCCTATCTGTTCGCAAAATCACACTACTAATGAGTGTCCCCAACTGAAAACCCATCTCCCATTAGCACCCAGACCTATGTATCAGCATTAATGCCCCTTCACTCCACAACAACCCATGCCACCACTAGGAGTTTATCAACCATGACCCGCTGCTGGACTCCCAAGAAACTACATACAGGTTGGAGAAAAGCAGTTAAGGGACTTCACAACAAATGTTCTATTTGGAAACCAATGGAGCACATTATCTGGCTGCCAATGTTATCCAACAAAAGATCCATCTTTCTAACAAGATGGAATATTCACAAAAACCACAATCACCTTCAATAAGCAGTTGGTTTTACGTAAGCAATACAAAATCCACGTTTTTCCAGCTATATATCCAGGCCAGCTACTTCAACAAGCTCAAAAGCTGCCATGACGAAGAAATACCGAATCCATCAGTGAATGGAGTTATAGCTACACAACCCCAAGGACAAATGTCATTTTCAATGCCACACAATGATGACTCTTTAGAAAATTGTACATTCAGCACTGGTTGTGAACATGTCTAAAAGACACACAAGATCCCTATCATCCCTTGTCCACACCCATTCCTTCCCCCATGTTCCACCATATAATTAATCTTGAAGCTTCATCTGACTTTTTTCATCCATGCTTCAAGTCCTCATTCCCACCCGATTGATCATTTTGAACTTGCTCTAGTTCTCACTTGAAACACTTCATGGAGCAAACAAGTCTACAATATCTGCAACATACAAACGATGCCAATTCAGAACTCCCAACGAGCCAAGACAAGCATATTATCAAAAGGACCTTGGAGATTTTTTACAAAACAACAAGTGGTGTTTTCGCAATTACAGAAATAAGCAAGTTCTTCACTTGTTGACTATTCAAAGGGCACTACTTTATGCAAAAAAAGAAAAGAAAAAGAGAAGGCGATCGTTCAAGCCTCTATTCCAAGCAGTCCTTCATGGAGCTCTCAACGGTACAATTAAGCTACAATGCGACAATCACAGTTATGCCAGCATTATGTTTTCAAGAGACAACTATGAGCAACAAACCTTGATCTATTCGTCCACCTCCACCACCCCCCATATCCGACTCACATCTTGCCACTTACCCTCACCTTCATCTCATTACCGTTCATTCTCACCTTGTGTTGTTCAACAAACCAAGCTCTTGTACATCATCCATTGAATCATCAGCATGAGCATTTGGAAATACAAACCATCAAAGAGCCAAATCTCTGGAGACGCTCATCCTTCTTCAAAGCTTCATCTCCTACATAGCAGCACAAAAAGTTCCATATCTACAAGCGGCACGGACTTTGACTCCTCCCACACCATAAGGAGCGAGGTTCTTTCTATTACCATTGGCGCCAATCAAATAAGGAGGGGGATAATGTTAGCAAAAAAATAAAATTAAAGTAAAATAAAACACCGTGGCATGTGTATTGTAAGTCCATTGTGAGTACTTGTTAATAAACTCCTACCATGGCATGTGTGTCCATGGGTAGAAACTTAATTAAATTCTAAACTTCTAAGTTAGAAAACTTAACTTAGAGAACTTAAACTTAGAAACTTAAGCTTAGAAAATAGAAGATTCTAAGTTATCTTGAGTTCTAAGTCTTAGGCTTTCTAAGTTAGAAGTGGAGAAGTTTAGAAGTCTCAGAATTGCAAGTTTAAGAAGTTATCCGAGCACCAGTTGGGAAGCCTTGGTGCTCCCTTTTCGTTTATGTTTTTATTTCATAGTTGTGAAGCTTTATAGAACTTAGAAGGTGGACGACCGATCTACCACTATACTACGCACGAACCCCTCATTAGACCTAGCCACCGTAGGAAGTAGAAATACTTCAACATTTATACACGTGGGAACAGGCTCCACACATGTCTAATGATGATATGTACTAGTCATAATGGTATTTACAAGATTTGATCAAGTTATCTTTTGCCAATTTTAATATAGTTCACTCTCATCCACAACTTCAATTGGTGTAGAGACTAGTTTGCTTTCACTCACCTTCAAAAGCTTAAAAATCTCATTTACATAATTCATTTGCATGAGTGCAATGCCATCATTATTAGCATTATTCCCTCCAATTTTTGAATGGGTTTCTTCCACTTTTTGAATCTTAGGGTAGAGATTGCCCAATAGGATTTGAGGCCAAGGCCCTAAAATCCACTTATGTAATGTGGTAGTTTCAAATATTGTACACATGTTCTCTTCATTTCAATACAAGCAAGTTGGCCCTCTTATATAATGGATAAGGAATGTCCTTGCGCTTCATCTCTCCTCCTCTAACTCTAAAAAACATAAAAATGATCAATCCTTGGAAGGGACTTGATGCTAAGAATCAAGCCCATGGCCTTGAATATCCTGAATGACTAACTTTGTCGGCTCCACCAGCACAACATGCTCCTCCTACGAATATGATAAAACTAGAATCTTTGAGTGGTCATGACCAATGGAATTACAATACTGATCAAGATATTGGTCCTTCATAGCAATACGCTATCTATGTTGTTGTGCAACAACAACAGTCTATACAGTACAGTGGGCTAGAGCACCACTTGGATGCTTTGGATGTAGAGAAAATCACTGAATTGCTGAATGTACGAATAAAGAAAAGTTTATCCCATTCTGTCGAGAATGCGGTTATGGACATTGTTATAAGGACTGTCCAACAAGACCAAAACCACCGCCAATAACTACTCCATTGAATATGCTCACAATTAAGTAGAGGCCATCAATTCAACCTACTAAACCAAGTGCTCCATTGATGGCAATAACCATGAGATCCAGGATTGCCGAATTCTCCAAGCAAAGAATGCAGCCAAGCACAACAAGCAAACACAGTTTCATCATCTCCCCAGCTCGAAGTGGACGAAGGTGCATTCATGGTCAAAGATCAAAGCGCATTTTTGGATGATTCATGGTCTCTTGATTCTATAGCAACTCAACACATGACCAATCAACGTGAGATTTTCAACTCCTATACGCCTTACAGCATGAAGAAATTTGTTCATCTTGGTGACAATAGTACTCACACTATTGAAGGTGAAGGTATTGTAAGATTGCAATTTCAGCATGATCAATTTAAACTACTATCAAAGGACTTATATGTTTCTACACTCTCTACAAATTTGTTATCAATAAGTAGAATTACCAATTTAGGTCATAAGGTAGAATTTGAATCCAATCAATGCAAAATTATTGATAGGAGTAATAAGATCCTTGCACTTGGCAAGAGGCAATAGAGTTACTTATATAGATTGGTACATTGTTATTCTGAGTCTAGTCAAGTCTTGAAAATCTCTATTCTAGTCAATAAAGCATTACTATGGCATCATCACTTAGGACACTTGAATTATGCATCTGTTTTGAACATGTCCAGATAGCCCATGGTTTTTGATCTCGACTATCCTTATGGTAAGGTCGATCTCCCTGTCTGTCAAAGCTGCATCTTTGGAAAGCAGGCTAGACATCATCAATCGTGCTGCATTTAGCAATGTACGGTTCTTCCTTTCGGCTACTCCATTCTGTTGTGGTGTGTAGCTGGTGGTGAACTGATGATGAATGCCGAATTATGCCAAATAGTCAAACATTTCATTTGACATGAACTCTCCACCACTGTCTGTGCGAATGGTTTTGAGTCATTGGCTAGTCTATCTCTCAGTGAACTGTTTGAAGTCTTTGAAATAGTTAAAAGCCTCAAACTTGTTCTTGATGAACATAATGCTGGTAAATCTAGAATAATTATCAATAAAAGTGATAAAATACAGTGTAGAACCCAGAGAGAGAATATTCATAGGGCCGCAAAGATCACTATGTATCAATTCTAGAATGGACTTAGCTCTAGTGGCTTGTCCCTTCGGGAATCTTGATCTAGGTTGTTTGCCTAGTAGGCACATCTCACAAACATGTCGAATGTCAATGGAGGCCGCATTGAGATTTAAATCCTCGACCATAGAATTATGATGCATATACAAGATTGGTCTCATGTTTAGATGTCCTAATCTTTGATTCCATAATGGGGCGTTTCAAGTACTCACATTTGTAGAAAGTGCATTGTTGGCTGATTCTGACGAATCCCCAAGATGCTCGGCTAGAGCTACCCAAGAGCACCTCTGCCCTATCCTGAGCACTTCGGATTCTATCCTTAGCCACTTGCAACATTTTCTTGCATATCATGCAAAAAATCAGCAACCTTCTGGATCTTAACAGACTTTGTCTCAAAATTTACTGGAGATCTAGATTGAAAACCATAAAGAAGCATAAAAGGACTGTAACCTGTAGCAGAATGTTTTGTAGTATTATATGCAATCTCAACCAGTGGGAGATAATCTTTCCAATGAGATTGCATGTGAGAAACATATGTCTTCAAAATATCTTTCATAGTTTGACTAGTCCTTTCTATTTGGCCATTTGATTCTAGATTATCAGAAGAAGTCAAAATCAAAGAAGTTTCAAGTTTATGAAATACTGTTGACCAAAAGTGACTTGTGAACTTAGGATCTCTATCACTAACAATGTCACTAGGCAGACCATACAACCGAAATAATCTTTCAACAAATATCTAGGCTAAATCAGAAGCCTTTATAGTTGACTTGACTGGTATGAATGCAGCTAACTTAGTTAACCGATCCACTACAACCCAAATAAAATCATTTTGTCGTTGGGTCTTTGTAATTCCAACTACAAAATCCATAGATATGCTTTCCCATTTCTTATCTGGGATATCTAATGGATGCAACAATTCACCAGTCTTATGGCGTTCAACCTTTGCTAGTTGATCGGGTTTGCATTTAACAACATATGACTCAACATATGGCCTGAGCTTTGGCCAATAAAATTCTCTCTTAACCAAGTCCAGACAAGTTTTAAGTGCATGAATTACAACAAACAATTCCTTTTCTTGTGTAGTATAACGCAACTGAGGACCAGTGAAATTTTTGCTCTCAAATGCTAGTGGCCTATCCATTTGTAATAGAACCGCTCCAACTGCAACATCACTTGCATCCGTTCTCACAACGTAAGGTAAATCTAGATTTGCAATTTGTAACACGGGAACTGAAACAATCACTGTTTTAAGTTTTTCAAAACATTGATTCAATTCCTCATTCCAAACAACATGCAAACTAGGTCGATTACTTGCCTCACAGTTTCCAGAATTGGCCACTTAATCACAATTTTGATTTATCCTCGTCAATCTTGATCCCATTTACTGTGATCTTATGACCGAGATTAAGCAACTCTTGCTTAAAGAATTCACACTTGGACTCTTTAGCATAGAGTAACTCCCGACAGAGTTTCATCAAGACGATTTTAAAGTTATCCACGTGTTCCACCAAGGATTTACTATAAACGAGAATGTCGTCTAAAAATACAACCACAAACTTTCCCAAATATGGACGAAATAAATTGTTCATCATTTGCTTGAGCATTTGTTAATCCAAATGGCAATACTAAAAATTCATAATGATCAAATCTAGAACGAAATCATGTCTTTTGGACATCTTCCGTCTTAATTCTTATTTGATGGTACCCTGTCCTGAGATCTATCTTGGTGAAATACCGTACTCCACCCAAGAAATCTACAAAGTCATCCATCCTGGGTAATGGAATATTTTTTTTTAATAGTCACTTTATTAAGACCCTTGTAATACACACACATCCAGAAACATCCATCTTTCTTCGCTTTAAGAAGAACATGAACGCCCCATGGTGATTTACTAGATTTGAAATCTCTGTCTCCTCTTTCTGAGAGAACCTATAAGGTTGTCTAGAGACAGGTTGACTTCCTGGAATTAACTCAATCTTGTGCTCTACTAACCTAGATGGTGGTAAACCATGAGGTAGTTCAGATGAAAAAACATCCCTAAATTCATTTATGATTTGTTCTTTCACTGCCTATTCATGATCTAAATTTACTGAGTTAAGAATTGTTGAGATTCACAACCATTTAAATTCATTACAAGAATATCCACAACTAGAATAGCACATATTGAAAAAACTTCATAGTCAGAATAATCCAATGTCTCCATTTTATTAACTATAGAAATCTTATGGATGTACAAAATTAATGCCAAATAATGTAACTACCTTGACACCCTTCTTGAAAGTGAGAACACGCCTCTCAAAATCAATTAACAAAGAAGACGACTTACTAAATAACCATTCATAGCCTAAGATTAAATCAGTATGAGCTAGGTCTAAAACATGAAAATTAACTAATTTTGTGTGTTCTTGCATCAAAACTAGCTTTGGGACTTTTACGTTCCAAGTCTCCAACTCTGCCTCTGAAGCTAGATTAACTTTATATCTATGATTGCTCAGTTCCGTTTCCAAGCTGAGTTTCTACACAAGATGAGAATTAATAAAATTATGAGTTGAACCACTGTCCAATAAAATACTCACTTCTTGATCTTTAACTGTGCCACTTAAACATATATGTTCATTAGGCAAGAAAGAAGTAGTACTAAAAGAACATTCACACTCACAATCACTCAAGTTAATTTCCAAAGTCTTACCAGTGCCTCCTAGGATCTCAATCATGTGAGCAGACACTTTTTTCTTTTCTAGACAAAATTTCATCATATGTCCAAGCTTCTTATAGACGAAACATAAGTTATCTTTCTTAGCCTTCTCCTGGGACATAGATTTCTTACATCTCTTTCTCTTCGGCTTCTTGGGTTCGATGATGCTGCTCGATCTAATTCGTCAAAATATTTTGCTTGGTCTGGACCGCGCTTCTTATCCTTCTTGGTTTTCAAAGTGGTTGAAATTTGCGCAAACTGTTTTATGGATGCCACCACTGTGGAATCATATGCTTTCGCAATCCGAAACGCATCCTCGAGGTTTTGAAGCACATTTCACCTGCATTGATTCTGATAGTCGGCTGGCAAACCCAGGACAAACTGCCAAAGTGCCAACTTCGCATCGAATGATGGAACTCTATTCCATAGGTCTATGAATTCCTGGATATAAGGTCTAAACTCTTTGTATCCATCCTACAGTTCACGAACTTTAGGTAGTAGTCCACGTTATCAGCAACTACAAAAGCTTTCTTGAAAACTTCCGCAAACGCATCCCAAGTAGTTGGCTTCACCGTTAAATCTCGCCACCATGATGACGCTTTGTCCCATAAGAACAACACGACACTTTCAATTTTCTTCTCATCAAGAACACCGTGTAGATTGAAGTAACTACTCCATTTGGCCAGCCAGTCCTCGACGACTTCAGGTTTCTTCACCTTCTTCTCGCCCACATAAACCTCTAGTTGAAAACCGATATTGGGGGAAGACATCAATTTGACTTGATTCACCAGAACTTCCATTTGCTGATCTCTCATCAGATTATGAATCACATGGATACAGCAAAAGGTCTGTTAGATGTTATTCATACAGATATATGTGGACCTATGCAAACTCCTCCATTGCTAGATGCAAAGTATTTCATTACTTTTATTGACGAATTTTCCAAAAGAACAGCTATTTATTTCATTACTTCAAATCAAGCCTACAAGTTTTTCGATCCCATCGAGTCGGAGATATTCACTAGCCGGGATGTCATCTTCATCGAAGATAAGTTTCAAGACCTCAAAGGAAAGGGCCGTTCCCATGTAGCCGACTTATCAAATTTTCCTGATGCATTGAACTTTCCAGTTCCTTAGTCGACTATTCTCATTGAAGGTCTAAGCTCTTCTACTTTCGACGAACAACAAATCAATGGTGAATCAGAAGATGATGATTTTGCAGTTCAACAACTACAGTATGATGGAAATGATCAACTTCCTCTATTACCCAGAAGAACATCAAGAACTAGCAGACCATCTCACAAGTATATCGACGATCACAGCCTACCTTGTTCATGAACCAACGTCTATCCAAGAGGCACTCAGTCAACCTGATTCATATCTCTTGAAAGAAGCTATGGATAAAGAGTATTCATCTCTTATCAAGAACCAGACATGGACAATTGTCAAATTACCTGCAAGCAGAAACGTAGTTGATTGCAAATGGATTTTCAAAGTCAAATACAATGTAGACGGAAGCATCAACCGGAGAAAGGCACGACTTGTTGTCAGAGGATTTCCTCAAGTATACAACGCTGATTACGCAAGATCAAAATATCGTAAGATCTACAAAGTACATCAGGCTGGAAGTGATATTTTTAACACATATAAAGGCAATCACCGATGAGAATGCGACGTTTCGATGAAGAATGACCAGAGTAAGAAAGTGATGATGAAAATGATCATAGCTCTTATACTCATAGGTGAAGAAATTTACGATTGCACTTAGAATTAGATTCAGATGAGTGTATGGACTTAGATAATGATGAGAATGAGGCACTATTTGATGAGAAAAGAGACAAATTGGATCTTAGTGGTCTGATTTTTCTTCACATCTCTCTACTCTCATGCTTCCTATTTCTTGTCTAGGGGGTGAAGCTACTAGAGATTGATTGGTTGCTTCTACTTGGTTGGGTGGTTTCTCCAACGAAGGAGAATAATCCAACACTCTTCACCTGTGCCACCATAGGATTTACATAATTCACAAACAGATGTTAGTACTCAGTTGCACCATCACGAAGAACCTTTCAAGATAACCGAATCTGAAGTGCCTCAAACAGAACTGATCATGAATATTCTACCTAGCAAGATAGATATTACATTGGGAGAATTTCTTAAGCTGGTGCCCAAAGCAAAAGAAGTATTAGTGGAAAAACTGACTCGGATTGAACCAACAGTCCATCAGGAGCCACTCTTTTGTGCCAAATTTGAAGAATCAAACAAAGTACTAGATGTAGAGGCAGTCCGGAAAAGTGAGCAAAGAAACATCACCTTGCCAATCCAACATAGACAGTTTGGTAAGGAGACAACCGTGATAGATGAAGGTTCAGGAGTTAACTTGATTTCAACAAATCTATGTGCAAAATGGGGCCTTACAAAAATGAAGCCTGTAAATTTTGCCATTAAGCTAGCTGATCAAACAACAGTTTGTCCTAAGGGCATAGTGGATGATATATCTGTCAAGATTGTTGGAGTCCAGTTCGTCATTACTTTTGTAGTGATGGACTTACCTGATGCACCAAATGTTTATCGATTCTTATTGGGACATCCAAGGTTACAAGTTGCTCAAGTAATTCATAACTAGGGGACCAGAAAGATTACTTTTGAGAATTTTTATTGTTCAATCAAAGTTGACCCAATCACTTGGACAATCAAGCCAGTTGTCCAAAAAGGAGATGATGATTCATCGACAACGGATCATACCTATTATAGACAAGTAAAAACTTTGGGAGTTCATTATCACTCTCAAACAGATACTGTTAATTGGAATCAAGCTCTTGCTACAGTGGATTGTACAACATGCTATATGTGTCAACATGATGACCAATCAGAGTTGAGCGCGATTCCTTTACCTGATCGAACTTTGAAAATGCCAATCATAAGAAAAGGAGATTGATGATCTTCTTTAATTCACCTTCTATCTTAGTTTTTTTGTTGTGAAATTGCAAAAAGCCCTTAATTTTCAAGACGTTCATGCATACATTCCAATAACCAAATTGAGATCTAATTGACCCCAGACCACACATATTTGATCTCATTTTGATTCCCGGTAGAATAAGACCCTTGAAAGATCTATAAGATACATCTCATCTCAATAGAATCCATCATTTATAGTATCTTGGGAGAGGATAAGTTGTCATCCATACAAAACCTTATCAATAGAATCCATCATTTGTAGTATCTTGCGAGAGGATAAGTTGTCGTCCATACAAAACCTTGTCTCTTATCAAATCCTAACACCCAACATATGCACCGATATTTTCTAGCCAAGAATTGAACCATCTAGAAACATCTAGAGGGGAATCTATAAGATCGATCACTTATCAAATCTTACATTATGCATGTTTTGATGGCTTTCATAATGTCGATTCTAGATCTTTTTAATATAGATATGTTTTTTTTTTATCAAAGCGATTTCCAAGCTCTTTATAGATGTATAGGGGCTAATATAGAATAACTATATGAAGGTAGTGATTTAGTAGCCGTTCAAACATTTTCCATTCAATTTGTATTCAATCTTATTATATGTATGGATTGTTGCTTCTTGTGTATATAAGTTGGATGTAAATAATAGTATCGCTTTAGAATCACATTCAAGTACTTACCAAAAGTTTCAACAATTCATAACTACTACTATACCATCATTAGTAGACTTTCTTTCCATTTTATATGATAAATTTCATTTATAATATTAGTATAATACCCCAATAAAATGGTATACAAGTGATTTTTGGAGCTGTTCAAATCATAGATTTATTTATTCCATGTGATAGAGCAAAAAAACAAATGCACTTTTTCTTTATGTTGCTCATCAATCTGATGTCGTTAGAGTTTAAAAATTATCAAAAAAAAATTATAAATTGTCTCTAAACTCTTTAATTTGCCATAATTATTTCAATATTGATCCAATTATTCAACCCATATACCCAAGAGAGTGGTTTTAGATTTGTCCAAATGGATATGAGATCAATTTGATTACGTTTTAAAGATTGAAAGATATTTCTAGTTCATTTTCGTTCTCTCTAGGGTTTTTGTCAAAATTACTTAATAATTGCCTATAATTCTCAAATATAGTTTGGTTGGACATATGCTCTCTTACTTAGATAATATGAGATTTCCTAATAACTGTGAACAACCGTACTACATGAACGAAATAATCAACTTCCGATTAAAACTCCAATATTAGGTTTTTGTAATCATATATCAATATAACTAATAATTTTGAGTGAGGATGAATCTATGGCCTTTATAGAGTCATCATTAATGTGTAGAATTGTTCATAGATGTATGTGCAAGTGCTAGAAATTCCCTATATGTTGCATGCACATCTTATATTCCACAGTGTTATCAATCAATGCAATGTCTAAAATGCATGTCTATAGTGTATACCAACAAAAGTTCTCTCTTTTTAGTCTCCAAAAACATGAGTTTAATTTCAAACTGTATATTTTATTAGCTTGAGGTATTTAAGCACAATAAACATAGTTTTCAAAACATACTTATGTAGTGTAGGATAGTAATAGTAAGTCATGTGTTGTGGGCTACTCTTCATTCTTTATCATTATCAACCATATGTCACGGTTGACTCTACATTGCTTGCATATCATACATTATGATTGAATTGCCTTTGTTTAACAACAAATGTCAATGACTACAACTGGTTCTATGCCCAAATTGTTGTCTCATTCTTTGCAACCTCAACCTTTAGGTCCGACCCTAAACTGGGTAAGGTTTTATACTGCCATCAATCAAATTGCATCTAGATTGCCATTGAACTTCTTTTGCTCATCAACAACTGCAACCAGTTCTAGCCTTCAACTTTCTAAGCCTTGACCTCAAGACACTCCCTAAATGTTAAGTAACTCCTTTAGTACATGGGCAATATTTGTTAACATATGTAAGAAAAGTACAAAATTAAATGTGCTATTATTCAATAATGCCAAAAAATCAAAAAATAATAATATCTATTATTTTTGGTTTTTTGGCATTATCTTAGGGCCAAGTTTAAGACACCCTCATTTCAACTAATATTTTTGGCTAAAAAAAACCAACTATAGTCTTAACTAAATATAGCAAAAGGCTGCTATTTTATTAGCTAGATAACATCGCTCAAACAAGAGATAGATGAGTAAGGGACATATATTTGAAGATAGTCGTCGTGTAAAAGGCTATCATAAATTGGGCCTCTCTATGAGAGACATGGTTTGTTGATCATGTTAGAGAGTCTCATTTTGTGTATATTGTGAGTTTATTTAGAATAGAATAGTTCCCAAGTCAATATTTTTATTTTATTTTATAGAAAATAAAACCAATTGAAAGCTTAAATTTTAAAATTTTCCATACTTGTCTATCTATCATAATGCCATTGATACTTATATATAATCATAAATTATTGTAAATATTGTAGCAATACAAGTTAATGACTTGTACGAGTCCAAATTTAACTAAAAATATTTCAAGAACTTTTCTAAGTACACACATGCACATTTTGAAGATTTGTAATACTCTTTATCGTTCAAATTTTGACTTTGGTAACAAAGGCCTTTACCTTGAACAATTGGCATATATATGTTTCTTTTAAAATATAAAATTTCATTCTAGTTTGCAAAGGTATCCTAGATTGACATAAACAAATATGGGAAGAATATAGAGCAAGTTACTCACCAATATCTAAACATCACTACATTTATTGATAGGTGAGCCATAATACCATCATCTTCCTGAACTACTTCAAGGTGTCCATCATATTTATTCATATCATGTAAACACCTTCACAAGGAAAAGACTATTATGGTTCATTAATCACAAGAAAGGTATTTTTGCCAACACAAAGAACCACTACATCTGAACAGAATGTTTCTATATTTTTTTTTATGAAGCATACTAAGTGAAAGGGCACATCCTGGAATTTTTTTGACTTTGCAATAAAAAAATTGGTAGCATGCAACCATTCCACATGTTGCGAATGATTTTTATGGTTTGTATCTCCCAACCAAAGAGGGATCAGAACAATCTAAAGGCATATATTTTTGTGTTGTAGCATAAGCTATGCTCCAACCCATGAAGTGCTTGGGAACTCAAGCACATATAGCTAAGATGTTGAGTGTAAAGAAGATGACATGAGAGGTGATAATGAGCATTCACTTGTTTTAATGGTGTGAGTAAGATCCATGCACTAATCAATCTCATCTTACTTAAGTTGGGTTAATGTGGCAGTTTTGTTTTGTCAATTACTAAAGAATGCTAACCATGACTGACATTTATCTCTTTCTTACTGGTGTGTTGTCTATTAAAAATGCAACTAAACAGAATGTGGAAGTGGCCATCAATGTGACAATGTCCTGTGGAGCTTTATTGCATTACTACACTTCATCCAAATAATGCTACAAAACTTAAATATATATGTATGGAATGGACTATCACAGATGTGCATCCCACATGCAACACCAAAGAAAACTGGAGGTCAACCAGGATTTTTTGTATTTACTCGCTTGCGTCTCTCACACACCTTGACCTTGACAAAAAAAGATCCCTAGAAGCTCATTTCTGATCCCTTATAACACTAAAGGGAAAATTTCCTACACGCCATCCTTGATGTTTCATTCTTAAAATCTCTTGTTTCCAGCTGCTTGCAATCCCTGATTGTTTTGTGATGTTGGTCCCAGCTATACGTAAGCGCATTTGACATAAAATGATGTCTAAGATAGACCTGACATAACAAAGAAGGCATGCAATCTTCAACCTTACAGAGTCCACCCACAAAGTCTTAGACCATACAAGTGCCCTTGATATTTCACACAAAGCTCACATCTCGATCTCTGGGACTACTAGATATGTTTTTATATTCAACAATGGACCTATCTCCTGGAATAGTAAGAACTAGACATTAGTTGACTTGTTAATTATTCAACTGATGGCTTCACATACTTAACTTTCGAAGTCATTGCAAAATTAAGCACATCCATGATGGTTTTGTATGAAATTTGTTTTATACGATAAGCATGTTCCGATAAATTTAAAGATTCCTATTTTTAAAATCACAGACTTTGGTGTTCTATATCAGCAGAAGTGCTCTATCTGTACAGACTTGGACTTGGAACGCTAATAATTCCATGACAGGAGTTCAACAATCGCCTCCTATAACCACTAATACAAGGAGATTTTCAAACAGCAACAAAAAGGTTAAAACTTTTAAAGTTTATAAGATGTTCTATACTCGAAAGCAGTAAACTATGAAAAATGTTCTCTTCACAACATGATATTATTGGCAAGACCCTTATCAGTTGTTGCCCAGCTTGCTCTTAAAAAATTGACATGTAATTGTGCAAAAAAATAATGAGCAAGTATGCATAAAAGCATTATAATTTTTCGATTACAAGGCCCTTCCAACAATAACCTGATGTACGATTCATGTAGTTGGTGGGAGAAGTGATAGACCTATTAAAAAATTGCATTCCAGTTGAGATTTATCTAGGACTAATGGGTCTATTTCAATAATAATGGGGATACAGATATCACCCTTCACCTTCAAAACGAAAAAAGCAAATGAAGTAGCAATTAAATTAAAAGATTGCTTTCAGTGATGACATCCTAAAGCTTAAATTCTGATAACTACACTGATATTTCAGAACGTAAAGATATTCAGGAAATTATCTAATTGATAGTTCAACATACAGTGTGTAGCTTGAAAAAAACACTCGTCTTTCTCACCCTCAAAATTACACTTGAGAGTTGCATAAAGTATAGCAGAGCTTCCCTGGGTTTTTCAATAATCTCCAAATTAGAAAATGAAAGCCTACTCCTTACTGCTACAGTAACTCTGTCCCTAATGAACAGAAACAGGTGGCGCACACCTTTCACTTTTGTATGACCCCACTGCCACTTGTTTACATGAACATTCGTCACAAACCAACTAGTAAGCCTAGGAATCAAACAATTGCCTAACTTAAGCACCAAGGTCATGCTTGTCACATATGAAATGTCTTTTTTGTTAATAGTTACTTACATCCTGCCGTAAGTGATTTTGGTTAGGCAGTTAAAAAGCTTCATGCACAGCCTCGGACTAGAAGTTCTCAGCCAACCTAAACAGCAAAAGTTAGAGCAAGAATCACTCAATGGCCGCAAATGGCGCTAGTCAAAATCATCTGAAGCAGCTGATGATGAATACAATCAGATATTCTGGATATACACTCCAGGTGAATTATGCATAAATTATGTGTATAAACTTCATATGAGCTACATGTGATTCAGCAATATGTAAAAAAATCAAGCAGATAAGTAAACAACATTGCAATCCTCACTGGTTGTGCGGATGATCAGTTTGTGCAAAAATTCCTGATGGTGCTTTGGAAAGATCCCGAAGCATTCCCTGTGATCCATCATCATTAAATTTGTAAATCAGAAAGTACGCCTTCATCCCTCAATCCCTCCCTCTTTTAAACAAATAAGAATCAATTTTTGGAATCCCAGAATAATGCTTTTTCCTTGTTTGCAAATGCTACCACCTTCTACGGTAGCATTGTAAGTACTAAGTGGATATTATCTTCCAAAAGGAAGTGAACTCATAAAATACATAGAACTTTTGGACTCCCATTTTTGAAGACTTATCAAAACATTGAATCAAAATACGTTCTTCTCGACACGCTGATACAAATTGAGCATCTATCCAAATCCTATATGAGCAATGTCATGGGAAATTTTCGAACCTTATTAGCCCACATCAATCCACAAGCATTACAAAGTGTTCTTGGACCAGATGGACCACGTCTCATCATTGGTGTAGAGTGCTCACCAGTGCCACAATGCCCACATCTGCCACAGTGATAGTCAAAGTCCATTTGAATTTGATTCGTGGAAGTTTTAGCAACAGAAAAGACTGTGAGTTTTGGGAATGAAGATTGTGCAGCCAGAAGATGACTTGCAAATATCAAGGCCTCCATGGGTAAGGTTTCAAAAAACAATGTTCTTAGCAAAAGCTCAATTTAAAAACAATGCTTAAAGCATTCCAAGAGATCAAAAGAATGGATGATTTTATGATTGCAGAACCTGAAACTTACCTCTCAATTTCAAAGATAACAAAACAGTTGCATCAAAATGGCATTTTAGACAACCAGCAATGCTCTGTTCGAAAACGGATTATGAATGTTTCCAAGTCCAGGCCAAATACCAGTTTGGCCCCCCTTCGCCAATCTTCCGCCACACTGGAGAAGGGGGGGGGGGGGGGGGGGGGGGGGAAGAGAGAGAGAGAGAGAGAGAAAGGCTGATTGATGGGTATGATGGGTCGATCTCTTTGCCTCATCCTTGGTAGATAGATTGTGAGCAGCCATCGATTATTTTGAGCACTGTGTATGACGACTCACTGTTTCCTTTTTCAAATTCTGGATGTTTTTGTGTGTATTGTTCAACTTAGCCATGTGAGCACAGGGTCGGGGTATGGGCATGGTACAGCTCTTGGATAGACATGGGGGCCCTTATATCAGTTCAGAAGCACACAGGTGGCGGTGCTTGCACTGTGTTCAGACCTATTCCAGGACTCTCGCAAGGATGAGGACACCTACAAGTGATTGAAGTCATCCTTTCCGTCAGCTGCACAGCCATCCAAGAGAGAACAGAAATGCAGGGCCATCCAGGTTAGATACATGAGGTGCAAGGTCCTTAATGGCGAATTGAACAAGTGCTGGGCTATTCAGGAAAGGTGTAGGAGCAAAACCATCCAGGCATGTCAAGTGGACTCTAGTGGCATGGCACGCCAATATCTCTTGATTGTACCTTGGAGATACCTAGTTAGTAGTGTCCTCGGTGAGCACTTGATCCAATTACATCATATGGTGCCAAACACTTGGATAAATGTCGCCTCCAAAAGTTCATCTCCATGAACTTAGCATTTTAAGGGAGCGGAGACACCTTTATCTTCATGACAAAGCAAAAAATGATTTTACGTTAAGTAAACTACCTATAAATAAGTAAAGTGCGAGGCCTGAGGTCCAAACTTAGTCATTGATCCTACATACATGGCCCTTGTGTAATTATTACATGTTGAAGTTCGAGGTTCTCCTAGAGGATGCTCGAGCTAATAGATGGGCCTAGCTTGAATGAGTCATTAACTACTTGTTTGATTTGCACTTAGGGACGTACTTCTCATAATTACTATTTTGAACTTGTGCCACCTCATCATAGGTCCCTTCTACATGAGAGATGCTTCGTAGTACGTGCCCTCTTCAACATGATGTATGTATTTTTTTGTAGTGAGCTCTTGCCTTTCATGCCATTAGTTTGTCTTAAATCATTGTCTGGAGATCTTGCTAGTTCCACATTCTAGGAAACCCTAGAGGCTTTAGAATATGATAGCATTCATGTACATAATTTGTACCTATATGGGTGCATGATGTGAGCTAAGGGAATGGATTTTTTTTATAAAGCCATGGATAGATCATTGACGTGTGTTAGTGACCATAGTTGTTACGTATTCTAGCCTGATCCAACTCCGTCTTCGAAGAAAAAAGGTTTGCTGGCTGACTCACCGTGCATTCAAAAGCTCTCAATCCAAGATGTACTCCTATGCCCAAGATCTTGGTCACCCGCTAATAACATTCCTCTAGGAAGTGTGTTTAAAAATGATCTCCTCTCATGGCTTAGCATGCTGACATAACCAAGGGTCTACGTACTACCCTTTAAAATAGATAATTAAGTTCTCTTCCTTGCTAGCATTGTCACTTATACGAAAGGCAAGTCCTAAACTTGTCTTTTTTGGATCAGTGCCTCACAGAACATAATTTTTATGCCTCCCTTTTTTTGCCTCCGACAAAAGTTTGTCAATCCCATTTGCTTCATCATTGACCATGCACTTTCCACAATGGTGCGGTTTTTCCTTTCAGCTACCCCATGCTATGCGGCATGTGAGCTTGAGTAAATTGCTCCTTGCAAAAAGCTTCAAAATCGCCCGATTTGTATTCGCCCCCTCTATCTGATGTTAGCACTTTAAAACGTGCATCCAATTGGTTCTCAACCAGAGCTTTGAACTTCTTGAAGCATGCCAACGGGTGGTGCATCTTAGTTCATGACTTTTTTAAATGATTTTTCAAGCAATTGTTGGGTCTATTTCTTCAAAAGTAGCACACAAACTTTCAATTTCTTTGTTATGTAGAAAACCTTGCTTATAAACCAAATGGATAAGTTCTACTATTATTCTACAAAATAAGGTGATATTGGCATGGATAGTTTCCCAGTAAATTGGGGATGCTATGCGGACAAAAAACTATTGTACTAATATCTGAGACTCACAGGGCTAGTGGCCAAGCTATGTGGGGCAAACCCTCTTGAGACCCAACAATCCTGATTGGCAATTTCTTGGAAGTTCTCCCTTAAGGGCCTCCTGACTAGAGGATCTTTTGATTCTGATGTTTCTAAGCCTCTTTAGCAACACCAACAAATGAATTTCCAACAGATAATGGTTTTTCCCTTCTTCTTTTTTAAACTGTGCGTTACGGACTACGAAACATTCCAGAACATGTGCATGGTAAGCATGTACATAAACTTCTTGAAAGAGTCAATATGTTGGATTGCAAAACTACTCCTACTCCTGCAAAATATAACTTAAAGATGAAAACTTCTTTGGATCAAAAGCCTGTCAATGTGTGTGTAGGACTTACCATAGACAAATCTTGGAAAATCCAAACTATATTAGAGGTGTATGAAAACAAACTTGATGTTGAGAAGTATTAGAAAAGTACTCATGTTAAGTACCTTGCAATAGCTTAACATTAATTCTCTATGCCCCCCCCCCCCCTCCCTCTTTGTAATTTGGATAAAGTTGGTTAAAGCTGCAAGTAGATTAAGGTTGATTGATAGCTGATTTCTAACACTCTCCATGCGAGATAGTGAAGGAAATCGTAGCCACATCCTCCAACCAATGCTTTCCTTACCGATTGTGTGTCACTCTACTCCATGCCCTTTAACTTACATAAGAGAGATGGATAAATGGAGTGTTGGAGTTTGTTGAGGATCGGCAAGGACCTAATTTGCATGATCAAATTTAATGACATGCAAAATGAAAAACTATCATGCAATCACATGCAAGTCTTTAGAGATGGGGCGCAAATCAGCAAGGATCTAATTTTGAAATCACCATCAAATCAGCAAAATAAAACCTGCATGTATGTGGGGATTGATCCCCAAGAACATATAAAACATATGCAGACAAGAATCATGTGATTCAGACCTCTATAGGTAAAGAAATCAGCATTTGGAGATTGGCCGATTGGCTGCCAAGAGAGAGAAAACTTCAACCATCAATGATAACAACTGTACAATGATTGAACAAATGGCCGCTTCCCGGATTGCTTAGCCCTCCTTGTATATATAGTAGAAAGTGTACAAAGTTTCATGCAAAAATCTCCACTCAATCTTGAGTTATGGAGACATGTGTTCAGTTCTCTCTCTCTCTCTCTCTCTCTCTCTCTCTCTCTCTCTCTCTCTCTCTCTCTAGAGAGGAAACGTCACTTATTTGTAGTGAGTCACTTAGTTAACTTGGGTCCTTCAGACTTAGGCCTATACAAACTTTATTTATAATTATTCCTCATGGACCTGACTTAAGAAAACTTAATTACAAGATGGCTCATGGCACATCATGCAAGAAGGCCCCAACTTTATATTTTCATGAATTTAAAACCTGGCTTAGTCATATTGCCGGCTTTACAAAATTGACATAATTTTTTCCATGTGCCGAAATTGCATGTGTCCGAGGCTAGAAACATGACAGTTCCCCCTCTAGGCTTGGACTACATGCATGAGGCTAGAAACTAAGTTAGCCACAACCCACTCAAGGAAGTGGTTCTTTGCCATGCATTTCTCCTCCCGGCTTCGATGGGTTAACATGGAAGGTCTTTGAAAATTGTTGATGTAGACCCGCTAGATAATGGATTCTTTGGTGGTCTGTTCCCCCTCAGCTTCTTGCTGCATCAATCTGGTACCCTCCAAAATAACACCGGGTAACAACGTGGTTTGCAAATATGGTCGATCTTCAACTACATCCTGCCACATGTCGTATGGATCTGCATGCAACATCTGCAAGTATAGCAGATCAAAAGAAGTGTCGGGACAACACCCGACAAGTGTAAATGGGGTATATCTGAAATAACCTGCACTTTAACAACAGGTTCTTGCAGCTACTCTTCATCCTGCATCGGAGTAATTGGGCTTTGCTGATGCACATCATCAATTATAAGCTCAACATATTAGGAGCATGTTTCTAAACTTATGAAACTTCTCTCCTTAGCATCCTACATGGAAGAGAGTGAAGCAGATTCTTCTTGCTGAACCTGCAAAGAGACTGTAATAACCTCCGGCATGACAACCAAAGGCAAAGGATTTGTTGGCATAGCAACCAGCTCTTGCATGCATCCCACTGGTGCTCCATCTTCAGGTTCACCCTGCAAGCAAGAAAGAAACTCTTCCTAAATAGAAGAAAACATTTCCTCATCTTGAGGATCCTCACATTTCCTGCATCAAAGATAAATCAAATTCCCCCTTTCGAGAACTTGGCTGCATACCCCCTTATGAGGAACCTTCATGCAAGAATGTGGTGATTGAGGACTACTCAACATGTCCTGCATGAAAACATCCTGCATGCTAACCACAGTTGATCCAATATTGGAATCCTTCTGCATTACTCTACCTTCAGCCCCGCATGACAAATGATCTACACAAAATAAACTACTTCTCTCTGTTGAAAAGAGTTGTTCCAATTGCCTCCATACTGATTCTGCATAAGATTGCATACATAAAAGAGAATGTAGACTTCTAGATCCAAGCAATAACCTATGCTATGATACCACTATTGGAGTTTGTCGAGGATCGGCAAGGACCTAAAATGCAGGGCTGAAGGCAAAGTAATGCAAAAGGATTCCAATAGTGGATCAATTGTGGTTAGCATGTAGGATGTTTGCATATTCTTGTTTGCAGGATGTATGCCAGCAAGACATGTTGAGTAGTCCTCAATCACCACATTCTAGCACGAAGGTTCCTCATAAGGGGGAATCAACCACTTCCTTGCAGCATGATCAGCATAAGGGGCAGCTTTCGTGCATACAGGATGTTTGTATGCAGCCAAGTTCTCGAAAGGGGGAATTTGATTTATCTTTGATGCAAGAAATGTTAGGTCCTATGGATCCTCAAGATGAGGAAATGTTTTCTTCCATTCAGGAAGAGTTTCTTTCTTGCTTGCAGGGTGAACCTGAAGATGGAGCGCCCGTGGGATGCATGCAAGAGCTGGTTGCTATGCCAGAACATTTGCCTTTGGTTGTCATGCGAGAGGTTACTAAAGCTTCTTTGCAGGTTCAGCAAGAAGAATCTATTTCACTCTCTTCCATGCAAGATGCTAAGGAGAGAAGCTTCATAAGTTTAGAAACAGGATCCTTATATGTTGAGCTTATAATTGATGATGTGCAGCAGCAAAGGCCAATCACTCAGATGCAGGATGAAGAGCAGCTGCAAGAACCTGTTGTTAAAGTGCAAGTTATTACAGAGGGATGATGAGGAAGATACCTCATTTACACTTGTTTGGTGTTGTCCCGACACTTTTTTTGATCTGCTATACTTGCAGATGTTGCATGCAGATCCATATGACATGTGGCAGGATGTGGTTGAAGATCAACCATATTTGCCAGCCACGTTGTGAGTACCAAATTGATGCAGCAAGGAGCTGAACGGGGAACAGACCTCCAAAGAATCCATTATCTAGCAAGTCTACATCAACAGTTTTCGGAGACCTTCCATGGAAACCCATGGAAGCCGACAGAGTTATGGACTTGGCTCATTACATTCGCCGCGTTCATTTACATTTACTTTACTTTATGCATAAGCAGGCCTTGGGCCCTTTTTATTCATTAGTGACACTTAGACTATATGGTTGGCCTTTGGCCTTATTATTCATTATTAGGCCATTTGGACATATGACTGGAGAATGGGGGCCTTCTTGGAGGGCGCACTATTATCCCTCCCAATTGGGCCCTAGCCACCGGAAGCTTCCTTTTAGGGCTTCCTCTTGGCTATAAGTAGGGAAACTGTGTCATTTGTTATTCAGCTAATGATATTGATCTCTCTCTTTAGTATCCTTAATCTCTCTCTTTCCTACTTTCTAGGGCTAAGTCTTGCTTATGTGCTGCTTTCATAGCTTAGCTCTAGATCAGTTGTGGCTCTATTCGTAACTTGGTATCAGAGCACTTTCCTGTGCACTACTTTTTCAGGTTTAGTAGAGGCTGTCCAGCGCCCTACTAACCCATCACTTTTGTCGATTTTTTCATCAAATTTCCATCGTTTTTTCAGATTTAGTAGAAGCTATTCAGCGCCCTACTAACGCATCACTTTCGTAGATTTTTTCATCAAATTTCCATCGTTTTTCCAGATTTGGTAGAGGCTGGCCAACGCCCTACTACCTTGTCACTTTCGTTGATTTTCTCCATCGATTTGCTACCCATTTCGTGGCTTGATTGGAGGATGTCCAGCGCCCTACTTCATCACCATTTTCAGCAGTTTTCTCCATTTTTTTTCAGGTTATGTGTGGATTTTGGTAGCTACTGCCCAGCGCCCTACTACCTTGCCATCTTCGACGGATTTCTCCACCGATTTGCTGTCCATTTTGCTGATTGTTTGGAGGCTGTTCAGCGCCCTACTTCATCACCATTTTCAGCGGTTTTTCCATCATGTTGCAGGACATTTGTGGATCTTACTAGCTGCTGTCCAGCACCCATTTTCAGCTTGGATCTTCAGGTCTCTCTCTCTCTTTAGCCTCCTATCCAAAAACCACCCAATTCTGTAATCGTTTGCTATTCCAAATTGCCAAAATCCTGCAGCCTGTTGATCACTGCCCCAGCCCTTCCGACTTGTCACTTTCGCCTATTATTTTATCCATTTCCAGCCATCTTTCACAGTTTATCAAAAGGCTCTCCAGCGCCCGTCCTGAACCACATTTCATGGAATTCCGACTCCGTTTGATATTCCAATTTTCCCTCCTAGCTGTCCAGCGCATTTTTACAGCCTTCATTTTCACTTTTTCCATTTGTTGATTGCTGCATAGACTAATTTGGGGTGACGACAAGAGTCCGCTCCCTCAAGTTTTCGTCTATTCCTTCCACTATCATTATGGCACATTCACCTACCCCCAGTGAAACTGTTCAGGAAAACATATTCGATCAGTTTCGGTGCATGGATGAAACCCTTTCTGGCCTCGTCCTTCGCTTCGATACAATCATGACCGGCTTTCTTACTATGCACTCACATATTGATTCTTTACAGCCTCATGGTCCTGGAAAAGCTCCTATCTTTCCTTCATTTGGGACTCCCCCTCCGTTTGAATTTCCATCTTCTTCTGCTAGTCAGCCTGGTGGTGGACCGTTCATTCCACCTAACCCACCTCTTGGTTTCTTTCCACGTCCCCCAGTTCCTGAGCCACACTTTGCTCGAGACTTTCGTGATAGGGTACAGCTTGCTACCTATTCCGGTTCCTCTGACGTGAACTTATTAGAGAATTGGTTTGCTAAGCTTGACACATATTTTCAGATCTACCCTAAGACTGATCCTCAGAAGATCCAGTTGGCTGCTTTACACTTAGATGGACGCGCCGCCACGTGGTGGCGAGTTTATCGAGCTAATCCTAATCGGGGAGGGCTCCATATATGGCATACCTTTCGCCGTGACCTCCGCCATGCTATGATTGATCCTCAGTGGCTCAACTGCCAACGTGATACATTCTGTAGTCTCACTCAGACCAGACCTTGCTTTTTATACAGATCAGTTTATGGAGCTTTCTTATCTTTTCACACATCTACCGCCCACTGAGCTTATTTCTCGTTACATTGTTGGGCTTCGTGGTGCCTTACTTTACGATGTTTCTTCCTTCCGTCCTCCCACACTTGTTGAGGCGATGTCTCTTGCCAGTACTTTATAGCACAAGTACTCTGACACCCTTCCTTCCCGCTTCTCCCGACCTCGTCCTTCTACTTCATCTTTTCCCGCTATGTCCACCCCTACACCTGCCCCTTCAGTTCCAGCTCCTTGCATTGTTCCTTCGTCTCCTCGTCCTCCGACCCCTCGACCTGCTTTTGTCCGACATTACACGTCTACAGAGTTCGCTGACATTGTATCCCATAGTGAGTCAGAGTCCCATATACAAGTTCCTACTGATGCTGATTCACATATACAGGTTGCGGTTGATATGGTCCTTGATACTGATATAGCATGCTATGATACTATTGATGATGTTGTTCCATGCTTTGATATTGTTGTTGAGTACTTTGACGCTACTCATGTTCCTGAGCGCCATGCTATAGATGTTGTCGCCTATGCTCCTTATTTCGATATTATTCATGGGTCTACGGTTTCAGATGCTTTGGCTACTCCAATAGATCTCCATATGGCATACGGTTATACATTTCATGATGGTCCTATTGTATACTCACTAGCTGATTTTCTTGATACCCGTCTAGATGAGTATGCGGTTCTTCTAGATTCATATTTAGGCCAGAACTTATCAGTTGATGCTTCTGTTATTATGCCTACGTATGTTGTTCCATTTGTGGATCATATTAATCTAGATGCGGGGCGAGGGTATATTGCTTTAGTGGATACAAGCAGTACACATTTATTTATTAGCAGTTACATTTCCACCAGGATTTGTGCTACACTTGTTCTTAGCCTATATTTATTAAAAATTTGAATTTTAAGTGTGGTTAAGAATGGTACATTGTCATTAAGAAGGGGCTAGGGGTATAGAGTTAAAGTGGGGTTAGTGGGTGGGTTAGATTTTGGAGATTTAATTTTAGCCATTGGATGTGCCATGTCATATAGACCATTCCATCTCAATTGTCACTCTTTTATTGGTACACATGTCGTCATTAACACTAATTTTGATTAGTAAAGAGGCCCTTTTTGAGTCCCAGCCTCTCAGTGTTGAGGTTGCTCGTTCCCATTCTTTTCCCAGTTCTCAGATGATTCAGGGCTTGCATTATTGCACTGGTGATTTTTCTGGTCAGGCACATTTCTACATCATTTCTTTGAAGCACTATGACATTATTTTTAGTGCAGACTGGTTCTCCTCACTTGGTATTGTTGTTATGGATCTCTCTCAGAAGACACTTTCCTTTACTCATGTTGGTCAGCATCATTCACTTGTTGGTATTGATTCCTTGGGTGACTATCAGTTGGTTACCGGGAAGCAGTTTATGCGTAGCCTGCCAAAGGCTCAGGATGCAGCTCTTCTTTCCATTTAGAGTACATCAGTTGCTGCTTCACTTTCACCATCCGTGGGTCCTCCCTCAGGTTGCTGCTGCTCCAGGTTTACAGGTTGTTGTTGTGTGCCTTGTGCCTATATGCCTTGATTCACCGATATTCTATTCAGTGATCATTCCTGGTTTCATTGATATTCAGGCCGTATACCTTGGTGGTATTTCTACTATTGCTTTCGCGCATACCTCAGATAGCCCTCCTGGTTCGGTGGTTGGTGCAGTATCTTCTCCATTGGTCTCTATATCTCCATCTCTTGAGTCCGTTATGGCCGATGTTCCTGTTGATTTCTATGGGGTTCTTCACGGGTCCGCGTTTGATGGTTCCCTCGCTATTGGTGATCAAGTTGTATCTTCTTCGCTTTACTCCATGGATCTTTGCTTGAGGTTTGTGAACCGCCTGAAGATAATTCTACGGTTCCTTACAAGATTCATGCGCCTTTGGCCCTTACCGTTACACATTTTCCATCCGAGGATATTTGCCAGATGGCCACTATTACTTATCTAGGGTATTTATATGTTGGGATCTTTCTAGATGAGTATGCGGGCATCCTTCCGTCTCCTTGTGTTTCTACATATAGGTTTGCTGCAGTCCATGCCGATGCTATGGATATATGGCATTCCTGGTTATTACGTATAGCTTGGTTTCCATTTGGACCTGTTGATTGGTGCTGGTTTTTCCATATTACTGATCGCCTATGGTGCGGATATCTCTATGATTATGCATGTGGCTCTCTATCTGTTCCCTAGATTGTTGCTCATTGTCAGGCTTGGCTTATCCTGATGGCTTGGGTTATTGCCTCTGTTCCAGCTACTGTTTGTCAAGGTGATCTTCAGATTCCCCGTCATTTCAAGTTGCTCCATATCGCTTGGTCTCTGATGCTGAGTTGCCACTTTGTTTTGGTTTTCCGAGACCATCAAAGTACCTTGAGAGAGTTCCTTCTCCTCTCTTGGATAGTTTTTGGGGATGTTGCCGCCATATACTTCAGTATTGCTCATATGTGCTTTGATACTCATTCCCAGCTACATGGATATTGATCCGATACTTGCTACTGATGTTGGGGTTCCTGTTCCTCGTTCCGGTGCATTTCTTCTATTCCTCACTTGTGCGCCTGGTGGTGTGTACTTTGGGATTACACTTGCAGCCAGTTCCAATGGGTCATCCGATTCTCCATCCGTTTTTGGTGTATCCTATGATGGATTGGTATGTCCATATGAGGTCTTTCTGGATGAGTTTTTCGGCTACAGTCTTTCAGTTGAGGCCTCTACTATTTCTAGATTTGTTGCTATTGTTTTTATGCATCATGTCTTTTTAGATGATGCATTGATTTCTTGGACCTTCTGGAGCTTTTGGCATGCTGCTCTTCTCGTGATAGGGGCCTTGAAGGTACCGTGTGCCATTGCTACTTCTCATTCATGGGCCTTATGGATTCCTGGCACATCGCTTGCTTTTCCATGCTATTACAGCGTGCCTGTCATCCTGCTTATGTTCCTACTCCTTGGTGCTAGTCTTCTGATGCTGCTATCTTTTCTTGGGGCACCTATATCACTGAGTTTGCACATATGGTTGATGGTTATGTGTATGATGCGACTATTCGCGATGAGTGTCCAACTCTTTTCCAGTTTCCTTATTGGCTTCCCGTTGCTGATGCAGTTCTACCTTCTCGGGCTTTTTGGATACCTTGGTATGATGTCCCTATCTTTTGGGCTGATCCTCTACTATCTTGGGCATTACGGATACCTTGGCATTCCTGGTTGCTGCTTAATCTTCGTTTGGTTCCTTGGCATTCCTGGTTGTTCCATATTGCTTGCTTGCAGATGACACGGCCGAGATGTTCCCTTCGTCGCCATGATGTTGATCCTGAGCTGTTCCCTTTCTTACCAGCTGCCATTCACCAGGTTCGCCTTCACCATAGTCGATGCTGCCAGCAGATTCAGTTTTTGGTCCAGTTGGATGTTCGTCACATGGGAGCCTATTGATGTCTTTTATCATACACCATCACTTGCGGATCAGGATCGTGCTCTTGCTGCACTTGTTGATTCCTCTACATCAGATGCTGCTCTAGTTGTTGATGCACCAGGGCTTGTTGTTGTTTGATCCAGTTTCTTTTCGGCAGTTGAGTCTTTTTTTTGTGTCGGGGAGAGTTATGGACTTGGCTCATTACATTCGCCGCGTTCATTTACATTTACTTTACTTTAGGCATAAGCAGGCCTTGGGCCCTTTTTATTCATTAGTGACACTTAGACTATATGGTTGGCCTTTGGCCTTATTATTCATTATTAGGCCATTTGGACATATGATTGGAGACTGGGGGCCTTCTTGGAGGGTGCACTATTATCCCTCCCAGTTGGGCCCTAGCCACCAGAAGCTTCCTTTTAGGGCTTCCTCTTGGCTATAAGTAGGGAAACTGTGTCATTTGTTATTCAGCTGATGATATTGATCTCTCTCTTTAGTCTCCTTAATCTCTCTCTTTCCTGCTTTCTAGGGCTGAGTCTTGCTTATGTGTTGCTTTCATAGCTTAAGTCTTGCTTATGTGATGCTTTCATAGCTTAGCTCTAGATCAGCTGTGGCTCTATTCGTAACATGGCAAAGAACCACTTCCTCGAGTGGGTTGTGGCTAACTCAGTTTCTAGCCTCATGCATGTAGTCCAAGCCTAGAGGGGAAACTGTCATGTTTCGAGCCTCGGACACATGCAATTTCGGCACATGTAAAAATTATGTCAATTATGTAAACCGGTAAAATGTTAAAAAACCGGGTTTTGTTGATAACTTATAAGTTATTTAAGTTGGGTCCATGTTAGGGCCCTAGACCCCAAGTATTTACATGGGAGATAAAAATAAATGGAAACAAAGTTTGTAAAGGTCCTAAGTTGGAAGGACCCAAGTTTCTTAGGTGACTCACTACAAATAAGTGAAGTTTCCTCTCTAGAGAGAGAGAGAGAACTGGACACATGTCTCAACTCAAGATTGAGTGGAGATTTTTGCACGAAACTTTGTACATTTTCTACTATATATACAAGGAGGGCTAAGCTATCCTTGAAGTCGTTGGATGTGACTGAGCAAGGTCGATATCTGCAAGCAGGTACCTTAGCCAAATTACCTCCTTGGTAGCATTCGTGGCAGCTATGTATTCTGATTCGGTCGATGATAATGCTACTGAGGTCTGCTTTCGGCTGTTCCAAGAGATTGGACCTTGATTGTATAAAAATACAAATCCAGAAGTCGATCTTCTGGTATCGATATCTCCTGCCCAATCCGCATCTGTGTATCCTTCGAGAATATTGGCAAATTGGCCGCCTCCATAACAGATGCTGAGATGTTTGGTTGCTTGGATGTATTTCATGACCTTCATGAGCACTTTCCAATGGGTTAGACCTGGATTCGATAGGAATTGGCTGAGTGAACTGATTGAGTATGCAAGGTCGGGTCGAGTGCAAAGCACTGCATACATCGGTGAGCCGATGATGGAGTGAAACGGATATTGCATCATTTCCTCCTTTTCTGCCTCAGTTTGAGGAGATTGTTCCTTTGACAACTTCAGACCAGGGTCGAGTGAAAAGTAGCTCGATTTGCAGTTGGTCATTCCATATCATCTACATAGAGAGTGATGATAATAAAGAAATCCGATACAGACTTGAAGTAGACATTCGAGTCTACCGAGTTTGAAATAAAACCATTCTCGATTAGAAATGCATTGCATTAGGGCCATTTTTGATTTCAATAGAATTTCAATTCACGATTTTCTCAATTTGATTTTAGAAAAAAGGGGCCCAATATGAGCTTGGGCCCCCATATTGAAAGCTCAAAAGAAAAAAATTTGAAATGGAGGTGGAGGCGGCGCCCCTCCCATTTAAGATCATGATGGTGATGGCTGGCTGCACAGTCACCCACTCCCCCCCCCCGTGACCGTCTTTGCTGCCCACCCGGGGTCGCTGGTCCAAGTGAGAGCGCTCCCCTCCCCTCCCAAGCTCGTTGCTGCCCACCTCGCTGGCCTGTACCAGGTGAGACCTCCCCCACCCCCCTACGCGCTTCGAGTATCTGCGCTCTCGCCCGGACCAGCGGCCCGGGGTGCACATGCTGCGAGCTCGTGGGGGGGGGGGGTTCTGGCTTGCACGGCTAGCTGTCAGCCGCCGCCCACTCTTGGATCTGAACTTCTAATTTTTCTTTAAATATAGAGCTTGAGGATCCGATCCTGAGCCTGAGGACGATGCAATTTATCGGATTAGTAGAACTTTGATTATAACAGAAGCTCTGATACCATGTCGGAAATATGTGAATTATCAGGAATATCGAATGATATCGGATCAAAGGAGCTCTGGTTAAAACAAATGCTCTGATATCAGATCGAAAATGGTAGCATAGCAGTGGAAGTAGAGCAACGGACAGTTGTAGATCGGAAGTGCAATAGTTACTAGCAATAATCAAGATGAATAAACAGCAGTAATGCTCAATAGAACAAACCAGTAGTGAGGACAAAAATGTACTCTTGAATAAAATTTAGAAAGTGAGTACATGGGTGTGAAGCTGAGCGCAATTCAAAGAGGTGCAGATATTTTAGAGCTTCTCTCCTCTAGATAGTTAATCAGCTATCTCTTATAGATAACTAATTGAAAGATATCATTTACAAGTCTTTATGGTCAGTACTTTCTATCTACTTAATTGATTACAGCCGCGTTGTAGTTGGTAACCGCTTTGGTAGTAATAAAGACTATGTACAAGTGGGTGAACTGCCATAAAATTTTCTAACCGTACTTGGATCGACTTATATTGATGAGAGAATGTCGATGTCGAGTTAGTCGATGATGTCGAGTAAGTTGAGTATATACATGGAGAAGTCGAAGTCGATGGAATGAAGTAAGTCGAGTACTTCGATCTCGGGTACCTCGATGTCAGGCAAGTCGATGAAGTCGAGTTGTCGATGGAGTCATATTTTGCGAAAATCCTGAAAAATGCAAAAAGTGCGAAAAATGTGAAAATGCGAAGATCCCGAAAATTTAAAATCCCGACAATCTTAAAAATACAGTCCCGACGGAGTCAGACTTCGACAAGTTTTCAAAATGCTCATTATTGAATGGATTTGAGGCTGAGCATTGAAATCCAACAAAGAGGGGCTAGAGAGACACATTGGAATACATGGTCACCATCTAAATCATCTCCCTCTTCGAAGAGTCTACCAAGGTGTGACAAATAGTGAAAGATGAAGGGATGATGGAAGAAGGTGAATGTAGCAAGGAAGGTACAAGGAGATCTTACAAGAAACCCACGCATCAGGAGAGACAGGGGACCAACTTTGCACTAATGACATCTATCTTAGAGTCACAAGAGCCACAGTCATTCTATGAAGTCAGGAGTATGACTCCATTATGCAGAATGACACATGGGAGCTTGTCAACTTACTTGATAGGAAGTAACCAAATAGGTTTACAAGATCAATTATCAAGCAAGTGGCAAGATAGAGAAATATAAGGCAAGACTTGTTGCAAAAGGTTTTGCTCAACATGAATGTCTTGACTATGATGAGATGATTGCTCCTGTTGCTAAGATGACATGTTTAGGAACTAGCCTATTCTCATTAGGACATTCAACAAATGGCTGTCAAACGTGCCTTTGTCAATGGAGAATTAAAACAAGACGTTTACATGGAGCAGCCACAAGGTTTTTAGGCTGAAGGAAAAGAGCATTTGGTATGTAAGCTTAAGAAAGCTTTGTATCGGTTAGAACAAGGGCATGGTACAATCATATTAATGGTAACTTCACAAAGAATGACTTCGAGAAAAGTGAATCTAATTGCAACTTGCATGTTTTAAGGAGAAAGAGGACATAGTGATTAATTTTCTCTATGTTGATGATCTAATCATCACAAGCAGCAATAAGTTACTTATTGCTAAAGGTTAAATGAGATCTTTCACGTGAATTTGACATGAAATATATGGGCTTGATACATTATTGCCTAGAATTAGAAGTTTGGACGAAACATTACATTCTTTTTATATCCCAGGCAAAGTATGCAAATGAGCTTCTTCAAAGATTCAATATGCAAAATTGCAACCCCATAGCCACTCCCAGTGATACAAGTAATAAGCCATCCATGGTTGATAAGACACCCTTTGTGGAAGAAACGCTATATCGTCAATTGGTGGGCAGCTTGATATATCTTACAAATACCAAACTTGACATTGGAGTAAAGGCTAAAGCTTTAGAAACAAATTGGAAATCAGCCAAGTGGATTCTGAGGTATGTAAAAGGAACTTCTACAAATGGCATTGGTTACATGATTGATGAAAACCTTTAGTTGGAAGGATATTTTGATGCAGATTGGGCAGGAGACAAGGACGATCATAGATAAAACCAGTTATTCAATTCACCTAGGTTCTTGAGCAATTTCTTGGTACATCAAGAAACAACCTACGATAGCATCTCCAATAGAAGCTGAGTACAAGGCCACTACGAGAGCCACCTACAAGACTATATGGTTGAGGCGCTTGTTGGTTGATATGCAAATTGCTCAAGTGAGTCCTACAATGATGTATTGCAATAGCTAGAGCTTGCCAGGAATCTCGTATACCATGCCATGACAAAACACATTGAGGTCAACTAGCACTTCATACGGGAGAAAATGCATAGTGGAAAAATTCAACATGAGTTCTATGGCACCGAAGATCAGACTACAAACATCTTCACTAAGCCGCTTAGTAAAGAGAAAGTTGAAAAGTTTAGATAGTCTTTAGGTGTTACATTGAATAAAATAGCCATTATGGGGGGAGTTGAAATATAATATCTATTTTACCCCCACTGGCTAGGCACTTTCATGGTTTTATGTTGTACACTTGTCATGGGGGGCAATTTGATTGTAAATACATTGTACCCCTCTTTGTAGTTAAGTGCAAGTTGGGTCCAACTGGCCAAGTGTGCATGCCATGTGGCATAAGACTCAAGTTGGTGATGACACCTCAATAGTTTCTATATATAATCATTCTCTAGGAGGCCCACGCCCTCCTCTCTATCTCTATCTCTATCTCTAATCAAGCATTTGGAGTTCCTAACCTTGGTTATTGTGGTGCTTAAGGTTCCCTTGTATTGTTGGTGCTTCCATAGCTAGTTTCCTTCAAGCTTTCATCTGTTGTGTCAGATATTGAGGTTAAGATACTTCAAAGATAGACCTGTATGTTCATCAGTACTATAAAAATATCAACTGTAGCTCTAGGATCATACCCGAACATAACAAATACAAAAATGTGAAATCTTTAACTTTAAATTTGTCAATCCACAAACCCTCAAGATCGACAACTCCATAATGCAATGCCTGAGCGATACGCTACAGCATCCTTATTCACATCATTAGCAACCAAGAGTAGGTGCAGGTTCAACTTAACTTATCCATACAAAGATGGAATAATTGGCATCTTCAGTTGTTGATGCCCAACTCAGCAAGTAAGACAATGTGATTGAGCTTAAACTAAATATTGTAGCGTAGCTTACTTGTAAAGGAGTACAAACTGCTAGACTACAAATGAATATATATTAGTAATCATAAAAATTTACCAGGTCTTTTCCAGAAGGAAACAAAAAGTTTGCTACTAGTTCACTTTGAGTAGTTCGAGACTTCCAAGGGAAACATCCATCCAAAAAATCTCTAAACTGTGATGTCTTTGGATGGACTTCAAGTGGTGCCGACTACTATCAACTCCTAGACCCCATTGTCAGTTCTTTTTCGTTTTGTTTATAGTCATTCCATAGCATAGATCCAGGCATTTCAAATCTTTTCATATGTTATATGAAATTTTTGAATCGAACTAGCAACAAATAATTTGAAAAATACCTAGAAAATTGGAAAAGTCAGAAACTCCAGACCCACTGGGATCTTATTCAAATTTCAACTCAGTTTGAAAGCCTTCAAGTCGCAAATCTTTGAAACTACAGTACTCATGCTGACGGTCAAGTACTTGCACACCTCATGTTCTTGAAGTTAAAATAGAGATACGTTCTAATACATAAGCTTATTGAAGTGCACGTACGTATGACACAGGCATGTGTGAGCAAGCAGATAAAAGTATCAGCATATCTTTGGTGTATGTGCAATACAAAAAGATCCAGAGAAAAGAACTCACAAAGTGAAGAGAATTAGAGACCAAAAAAAGACTTGCAACCTAAACTTAAGTCCTCTCTTTACATATGGAATCACAGAAACATCATGGTTCAGAGCAGTTTAGCACAAAAAATAACTCAACACCATAGTTTTGATATACATTCAAGAGAACTCACAAAACTTCAGGTTGAGAACTGTTTGGGCCTGACAGACTTCCGTGTTCCTGAGAAGTATCGCCTTGAAGTTTCAATTTCTCAGCTTCTGGAACTTTGGTTGATGCAAATCGGCCCTTGTGTCGATGCATCCTACATACAAACTAGTTTGGTTAGTCTACTCTTCCATCTGATCTGAACTTTAGAATTACACAGGACCACACAATCCTTCGTCAATAATCTTGTTAGTTGCAATAACCTCTAGTTGAGAAACCCCAAGGTACCATGATAAAAATATGATTGCAATGTGAAGCTAAGTCAAATGAAGACGTGAAGCTAAGTCAAATGAAGAATGAAGTTAGCCATCCAGCTATCCTCAGTTGAATCATTGCAATGCATAAAAGATGGTCAAAATACAGCAAACAATTCATGCTAATTCTGATAAGTGAATTGATATTGGTGCTTGACCTTTGAGCAACTTCTTTGCGAACGGTGTATCGAACCCTTTTATAAAAGGAGCGATCCTTCCGCTTTTCTCGAAACCTGGTCAAAGAAGCAAGTCTATGTGGTAAATTCATGCGCACTGGAGCATCTGACACAACCTGCCCAAACGAAGATGGTCAGATACTTTTCCCTGTAACACACATGCAGACCAAACAGACAACGTTCGAAAGTGAGTATCGGAAAACTCGAAAGGATTTACATCCATCCAAACCAGTAGACAGCTGTTAAACATCAACAAAACCCTCAGCTTTATTCCATAGTGATCTGTTGACACATTGGCACCTTGATATAATGACCAGGTATACCTCCTCCTGGAATCCCAAGAGGGACTTCGCGTCCTCCTAATAGCAGCAACACTGCTTGTACCTGGAATCAAGCACCCTTTTTATGATACAATTTACTGAATAACAATAATTAGACAATTCAGGAAAAAAACACAGAAATATCAATATTACAAGTTGAAAAAGTGCTGAAGATATTGCCATTAGTGCTGTCTCATAAACAACAAGGTGGACAAAGAGAGTAGAGATTATGTACCACAGCAAAAAGCTCAAAAAAACAAATCAGGGATACTGCTTTCCCATCTGCTTGCTTTCAATGAAGAACAGAAGACAACCTATTCCCAAAATAAAGTCTTCTGAAAAAAGAGTAAAATTTTGCACACGTCCATAAAAGCTACTTGAGAAACTCCAGAAAAGAAGTAATCAATATATGTGTGGGGCCCACCAGACCATGATGCGTACATATCAATGGCAATGAAGCAAGGATTAAAGAGATATTTATGGTTGCAATTTTCTAACCTTCTCAGGTGGTACAGTATCGAAGACATAGACTTCTCCTTGATAAGATAGCGTAAGCTGTGTTGTTCCATGTGACCGTACAGGAATACTTCCTGGTGGATCACCAAAATGTCCGCCATCAGAATGCATCTCTCCATCGTCCAATCCTTCATCATCACCATGATCTTCATCAGGATCCTCATGGCCCAGTACATTTTGTTCAATCTGTTGCAGTCCTACATTAACACGATTGGTTTGCGCTGGGTTGCGAGCATGGACTTGTGTACGACGATGCTCTGAGTTTATGTGCACAGGCTGGCCATGAGTTTCTGCTTGTCGGACCTCAGCTCCAGCACGCACTTGACTATGCATTCGATCTACATGAACCGGGTGCTCATCCATATTAATAGTGGTAATTTCATGATCATGCGCTACCCCACGATGGAAACCGTGCTGTGTACGAGACCTAACAACCTTTTCTGACATCCCTGTCACATTCCCCTGCTCACTTTCTTTTCTCGAAACACTATGAGAAGAATGTCTAGGAAAACACAAAGCAGATATTCAATTCATGCTAAACAACAGTGACTGAGCCTAACACCTGATGTATTGCAGGAAAAAAAATTTCTACCTTTCCCTGAAGCTTTTCCAATTCCTTCTCTGCAGAAAGCTTTCAATGGTCAACAGCTATGGGCTCATCCAGCTAACAGAAATTAAACCTCTGATACACAGCTGTAAGTGCCTCTGCATTCTCTTTATTTGTCATTGACCTTCTTTTCCTTAACCAAGTGTGTTCATTGGGTTCCTCAAATCTGAGAGCTGTCTGCATGCACTCAGTCCTTAAGTCATGAAAATGGTATTCCAGACATCTTGTAACATTACCATGAAACTATAAAGATGACCTTAGCTTCCTGAAAATCTAAAAAAAAGGATCACCGTTCATAACCTCAACAAAAACAGTAAAACGTTAGCGTCTCTCTCTCTCTCTCTCTCTCTCTCTCTCTCTCTCTCTCTCTCTCTCTCTCTCACCTTCAAACATTGGTAGAGGTTCGATATTGAAATGGCCCTTCAAGTCATCAAACGTTTTGGTTGAGGAACTGCTGCTTAACAGCCTTAACCATTGTAAAGAGGTAGGTAGCCTTGTTTTCATGAGTCATCAAACGTTTTGGTTGAGGAACTGCTGCTTAACAGCCTTAAACATTGTAAAGAGGTAGGTAGCCTTGTTTTCATGAGTCATTCTCATGTGTTTATGTTTCCCAGTTCCAAGCTGAAACTTTCTAATGCACATTTGAAATCAAAGTCTGCTGTAATCTGAGATTTCAGTATCAGATCCATCAACAAATCAACAGTACAGGTTGTTGTTTAGCCTCAAAAAAAACAACAGGTTCTATGAATCAACAGGTTATTGGTCGGCCTTAGAATATCAATATGAAGTCTTCTTAAGTGAAAGGTTTCTTCAAGGAAGATGGGCGTACACCAGTTGGGAAGTTTGCATATGACACAGTGTCGGAATAAATAGCTGTCATGATGAGATGCTTTCTAAGTTGGAAAGTTGTTTGGAGCAAGTGACTCTATGTGTGACATAGACGTAGGAGATTTTATGGAGAAGAAAATGTCAAGTACTTTGTGTGAGAAAGTATTTGAGAGGGAGAATCAGTTACTTTGTGTGAGAAAGTATTGTATATGTTTTATCTTTCTATTGGGGATGATGCTCTATTACTTGCATATTTGGTTGGGTTTATGGATGACATTCTATTTGTATCCATAGATGCACTGTGTTTCTGAAACGCGTTTTTGAATCATTTCTGAATCGCGGTTCAGAAACGCGTTTCTGAAAATTTCAAAAAAATTCCAAAAACGGTTTTTTTTTTTTTTTTTGGGTTTTTTTTGGGCAATATGGGTATCAGATGAAAGCTCTAATTAAGAGCATCATTACTTTGTAGTTTGCCGACTGTTTCGCTTGCAGGATGGTCCAGTTCAGGTGCATTAATCCATGTTGGGTTCTGTCAAGGATAAAAATTCAAAATTAACCTCTAGCCTGTTCGTTACGATCACAATGGTCCCAATAAGTGTGTTTTCGCTAAGGGAGTTGGAAGGCCAAATCATGAAGAGGCCTTACCGTCGGGGCCGGGGTCTACCGGCAGCCCTCGGACCCCACTGTTGGGGGGCGTTGCCCCCCAAACCCCCCACCGGGGGGGGGGACCCCTTGTTTCTAGGGGGGCTACCGCCCCCCGAACCCCCTGAGCATTTATTGATAACCAAAGCAAATAACAACCAAATAGCTATTGAAAATAAGATTTGTTTGCGCCCCATCTACTGCACTTCTGAGAGGCAAAACACTAGTTTGACCATTGATCCCCTAAAACAATTTCAGCCGCTATTTTTCCAACCAAAAAAAAATGTACGATTCTGGTCTGAGAAATGCGTTTCTGTGCATCTATGTTTGTATCATTGTTGGAGAGTGGTTGAAATGCAAACATGAAGTGTACATCCAGGGGGAATAGTTCAACTAAGTCCATCAAATCCATCACAGGTGGTAACTTATGAGAGTACCAGGAGAATTGAAGTGGATTCAATTCAAGGAATCGACACAAGTGGAGCCAACTACTTATGAAGTGCAGGTTTCTAACATGGGTGTTGATGCATGAGATTTGATATTGACATTTGTAGATCTATTTCCTACTTATGATTATCATGATAGTGCTAAGGTAATGAAAGAGAATTACATTTTCTTTATGGATGTTGGTGAGATCCGTACATGTTATAGACATACATTATAATCCATCCTCCTCTATTTTTGACAGTCTTTTTGGGCACGCAATTATATTACATGTGACAAGCCTAGAAACACCATTTACATGATTTTCTAATTTTGGCCCTCATTTTTGAATTTCACCTTCCCTCCAATTATATATGAAGGGAGGTAGGTTTTGTCCACCATAAATAGACAATAAGGCTGGTCACTTAGTAGTTTTGATCATTTGAGTCTTGGGCTTCTTGTAGGGGAGTTGTACTATTTTGGAGATCTGCTTGAGCTATCGGCGGCCATTGATATTTTGGTTCAATAAGTTATGGCATGAAAGGTTTGGACATCTAAATTTCAAAAGTCTGCAAGTCTTGAGGAAATACAATATGTTTACTAGTTTACATCAACTTGTTTCTGATCACAAGTTTTGTGAGGGCTTTGTCTTAGGGAAATATCATATGAAGAAATTTCCGTCAAGTACTTTTAGGGCAAGGAATGTTCTAGAACTTGTTCATACAAAATTTGTATGGTACTATGAAAGCTTAGTCTTATGGGGAAGCAAGTTACTTTATGGTGTCTGTTGATGATTATTCTAGGAAGATGTGGGTAGATCTTCTCAAGAATAAGGATGAGGCATTCAAGTATTTCACATGGTTTAAGACAAAAGTGGAGAAAGAAACAAATACACAAATTAAGATACTTTGTTCAAATAAGGGGGAAAGTGTCTTTCTACAGAATTTCAGGTGTTTTGCAAGGATCATGGTATAAAGAGACAACTTGCAAGTACAAAAATGCCTCAACAAAATGGAGTTGTGAAAGGAAGAATCGGTCTATTGTGGAAACTGCAAGGAGCATGCTTAAAAGTAAGAAACTTTCGAATATGTTTTGGGGTGAGGGTGAAGCAGTTCGGACAGCATTTTATCTTTTGAATTGAAGTCCTACAAAAGTTGTAGAGAATCAGACTCCAGAGGAAGCTCACACAGGTCGGAAACATGACGTAAGTCATTTGGGGGTTTTTGGAAGTGTTGCATATGCTCACATACCCAAGGATTCAAAGGCTACTAAGTTTATTTCTTGGATATGATAGTCAAGAGAAGGGATACAAGTTGTATGACTCGGAGGGGAAGAAAATTATCATAAGCAAGGATGCCATCTTTGATAAGGATGGATCTCATAAAGATACAAAAATATCTTATGATAGGAAGGAAGATGAAGGAATTCCTATCTTGTGTGACGAGTCATTACAGGAGCCTGCACCAATTCAAGTACCTAGAGTAACCATGGTTGAGAAAGGAAAAAGGAAGGAGAGATCAAGTACATGGGACACTTATTCACCTCTGACTTCAACAGGCAGGAAGCATCCTACATTAAATACTAAGAAATTACCTAGATGGTACTATAAAACTATAGAGGATAGTGTTATTTTGCAACAGGGAGAGTCTAGTACACAGGGAACTAGGAGAACTGCTAAAGTATCATGAGGATCAGGATTAATAGGAGGATCGACAAGAGGATCATCATGAGGACGAGGATGTACACTTTGCATATATGGTTACAATGTTGGAAACTAAGGACCCATCTACTTTCAAGGAAGTTGAAGAAGAGGATATTTGGAGAAAAGCACTAGATGAAGAGTACAACTCAATCATAAACAAGACTTTGAGAATTTGTTCAGTCACTCATAGATAAAAAGGCTATTAAGTGCAAGTGGTTCTATAGAACTAAGTATAAATCAAGAGGGTCTATAGACAAACATAAGGCAAGGTTGGTTGCAAAAGGGTATGCTAAACAAGAAAGGATTGACTATGAAGAGACTTTTGCCCTAGTTGCTAAGTTAACTACTATGAGGACAGCTTTGTCATTGGTAGTCAATTTGGATGGGATATTCAACAAATGGATGTTAAGAGTAATATGCTTACGAAGGATTCTACAAGGTCTTCATATGGTACAGGATGCACCTACAGTACTTCAATGTGATAATCAAAGTCGTATTAAACTGGCCGAGAATCCAGTTTTTCACAACGGGACAAAGCACATCAAAGTACAAGAACACTTTATCAGACAGAAGATTCAACGTGGTGAAGTGGAGCTTATTAATTGTCCTACAGAAGAGCAAGTTGTAGATATCTTTACCAACGGACTTGGCAAAGAAAAATTTCCAAAGCTTAGTGAACTTCTAGGAGTACTAGATAACAAGTAATATTCAGGAAGAGTGTTAGAATTTGTGTTTATTTGCATCCCTAATGTTGGTTTCGCCATGACAGCGAGCTATTTTAAGGGCCATTTCTATTTTAGTATATCAAAGTCAAAGTCCTAAAGTCAATTTAATTAGTCTTGCGTGTAGGAAGGCGCACTAGCTCTAGAATAGAACATGATTTTTCACTTAGAAATTTAATAAGGGTCTTTACCCAAAATAGAAAGCAACCATAGTAATCAGCTTTTTGCTTTATGCTTTTAGCTTTTGCTAAGGACTAAAAAAATATAGGAGGAGGGCTGGCGCCTCACCCCCGTTCATTCCATTGTAGAGAGCTAAGCTTATTCTTCCATAAATCTTTCTCTCTAATCTCTTATGTTGAACTTGATTCATGTGTGAGTGTGCTAACATGATTAGTTCATTCCTATTTTGAATTTGAGCATCAAATTTCAACGAGTTGCTCCATATCAACCTCCTCTTGACATCCATTTGACGGACATCCCAATCAAAATATGAGCTAAGGCCAAAATGGTCATGATATGCAACATAGTCTAACCCCTCTTGTTGGGCGTAGCCTTTTGCCACCAACCTCACCTTGTTCTTGTCCACAATTGAAACTTGGTCTTATGAACCCACTTGCAACCTATTGGTTGATTCACTTTTGGCAATGTAGTGAGCTCCCATCTGTCATTCTTCACAATGGAGTCATACTCCTCTTGCATGGCTTGTTGCCATATCTTTTCCTTCACAGCTTTGTGAAAGAACTATGGCTCGTCTGCTTCCAAAATTGTGGGCATAAGGGCAAAGTTAGTCTCTTGTCTCTCATGAGACCTAAGAGATCTTTTGGCACCATGTTCACTACTCTCTCCTTCTTCCATCATGTGTCCCTTTTTAAGGAGTAAGTTAGTTTGCAATCTCTATGTAAAGAGCACCACCCTTTAGGATCTCACGTCGACCTTCACCTAGGGCACCACATCCCTCTCGAATACTACATTTCTCATATCATACAAGTCCACCCTTTGCGACCATCGGGACTTTCTTTAGCTCGCAGTAGGTTTAGATGGAGAAATGATCCATTGTTGGGAAAATTTATTTATCTCCAAATGAGTGTCAATTTTCAGTTTCAATTCAAAATTTGATTTGGTTTAACCTCAGTTTCAGCTTCAGTTGAAACTTATTCTTTTTCGTCTCAAAGACGTCTTTACACTCCCACAGCACTGAACATACTATACATGTATCCTCTAGTCTTATTTAGCTTGGCACTTCACAGACATTCTAAAGCTATCTCTACACCAATAAATGTCCGAAAAATAGCAATTTCCCAAAAGGGATTATAGAAAATGCACCAGATTTTATGCCACAACTTCAACGTACCTCTCGTAAGAAAGTACAAGAACTGTCAGGAAATGAGACGTCCTTAACAGCCAATCCTAATCTAGATTAAACATAAACTTATATATTTGTCCATAAATAAGCTTCTTTCAACATACAAAACAATGGTATAGTAAGGGAACTACTTGCTATCGGACTGAAGATAGGAAAATGAAGTACGAAAGAGAATAATGCATGTGCCATGCAGAGAAGAATCTTTCTACAATGTGACAAAAAAACAAAACGGCAGATAGACATTGCCATAACCCTAAGCAGAAATTAGAACATAAGAAATGCAATTCTGTCCAACAGCAACAACTTAATAGAACACGATGCATACTTTATTTTGAAGCTACAGTGATTGGAAAGCAAATCAAAGCGATCTAACAGAAGCAAACCCCAAAATCCTCAGGGTCTGCATATTTGCTTTTGAAATTACAACAGTAACAAGACGCAGCGACGGTTGGACTGTAATTGCGAGAAATGCTTCCGTTCCAACTCACAAAGAGTCGGAAACGGATCGAACAGGAGTATCTTCAGTACATTCGAACACGAAACTTTCAGAAACATATCCAAAGCTTTACAAGGAGCTAGTGGCTCTTACTACGTTGGTCCAATTACAGAATTATGGAACTAACCCACGTTTTAACCCCACATCGAAGCTCTTGCTTGCCTTGAGAGTTGCAAAGAGAGGCATATGATACCGTACCTGTGGATGGAGGGGCAGAACAATTAGATGCCGAGAAAACGATGTGACAAAAAAGAGATCGAAAGGGCTGTGAGTCCGAGATGGGCGATCTTGGGATCCAAAGCTGGAGGCGTTGAGGGCATGCTCAAACAAATGGAGAGCGAGTGCTGGAGCGCAAAAGGGTAGCGCTATCAGGTGCTGCTACTGCTCCCTCTGCCTATGCGGGCGCCACAGACGAATGCCAACCAAGCAGAAGCAGAGGGAGAAGCAGGAGGAGGAGGAGGAGCATCCGTATGTCTCCACCACCACGCCTCTTCTTGCAAAGCACATACGCACACATATATACGTACATACACGCAATATACATACGCATAAATACATAAGTACATACTCTCAAGATACATACGGTGAGTTTAAGGTACTGCCCCCGCACCCGTCCCCTTTGTCAGGCTGCCTTGCCCCAAAACGGTCAATCCTCTTCAACACACCCAAAAATGCAAACTCATATTTCACATCCAAAATGCTCACTCTGTACATGTCCCCCACCGGCAACCCGAGTCCCAGCAGGGTAAGAGTGCTCCCATTCTCAATCGTTGAGCAACTTGTATGTTAGGATTTAGATCCTAGGTAGTCATGAGGGTTAAGTCCCGCACCAAACATGGCGAACCTATAAAGATTGCAAGGTTAACATGAGTTGCACCGATTATCGTCTACCTTTGACAACATGCACCAATCGCACCTTGTTTGCCAACCAACCGATCACGGCCTACTCGTGAATTGCAGGGTCAGCATCTACACCAATCGTGGCATTCGCAAGCAGGCGCCGACAACACCTTATGAGAGTTGCATTCACTCTTGCTTCAGTTGCTCATACATGCGAACTCTAAAGTGGACGGAACTCCATGGCAACCTAAGCTCGTCATCAAAAACTAGCTCAAGGCCTAGACTTTCAACCCTCAACTCCTTGGGTGAGAGTGTAAGCATAATAACAAGCATTCTGATACCTAGGATTTTGAGGCTTACTTTTGATCTCAGGCACCAAATCGTATGGCATTTACCTCCATTTTAGAGCATACTATTGACCACTTATGCTTCTTTGAGTTATCTAGTGTGATTATGGAACATGTAAAGTATTTTCACCTCAGTTTTTAGCTATTAATTTGACGAATAAAACTGACTTGTTCTTATAGGGATCAACATGTCCACATGTGAGCAATGTAGTCAAGCAAGCATTTGCCAATATCATCCTTATAAGATACAAGGACCGTGCTCGACTCTAATCCCAATATGTGCCCGGCACAAGGGATATATTGGAGATCATGACCTTGCTCATATTGGTTGTAACCTTATATATAGTGTCAATTGTATCATGCATAATCACGTTAGTGCAATTAAGAATTTGAAAAGATCACTCTCACTTCACATCCACCCTTGGATGGGCATCTAGGTGTGCATGGCATTAAATGCCTCTGCATTTTTGCAACCTAAGTTTATAGCACATCAAATACATTGAGCATTAAATAAATAGATATTAGTAGGAAAGATTGCTATAAAATGGTTTTCCAAAGCATTGAAGATGGTGAGGTGGGCCACTTCACTTTTTGAAATTATTCATGGACCACACTTTTGGCCTTTTGATGGACTTGTGGATATAACATGCCTCTAAAGTTTCTTTATGGATGTCAATATCATAATATGTCAACAAAAACAACGTGTTTCTTTTGATGCTCATAATCTACATGGGTCTAGAACAGTGCTCATAAAAAAGTTTCAAACTAACCTTATAAAAAACCCACAAAACGACTACAAAATTGGTAAAAGATTGAAATAAAACCTTAAAACATAAGATTTATAATTAAAACCACTTGATTTTGAGACATATATAAAACCTATAAATCTAAGATGAAGCGATGAAAAATGAATTTCAATAATTGGGTTGTTTGTATCTGGTATGTACTAGTTGTGTCGAACCATTTTGTAGTAAATTTACAAATTGCATTCCCATATTTGTCTAATTCTTTGCAAGGTCGTACAATGAACAAGGACACTGATTGGCATACATACCCTTTTCCAAACTTAATGTTGCAAAATCCTCTTCTTACATTAGAAATCAAAGGCTTTGCATAGGCCATAAACACCCCATTCCACTCTCTATCTTGGAAAGCCCTCTCAAGTTTTACATTGGAGGTAAATAACTTCACCTTAGAGGACACCAATTCACCAACAGAAAGCAAACTCTTTTTGAGTCCAGGAACATAAAGCACATTAGGGATATTCTTGATTTTACCATCAGGAAACTGCACATGTACATTACCAACACCTGTATTTGGCATTCCTCCCCATTGGCTTGTGTGACCTTGTCCCCATCATGGGTTGGTGAGAATTTCTCAAACCAATCACGTTTCCCGGTCATATGCCTTGTGGCGCCTGAATCTATGAACCATCTGGCACCATCATCAACCTGGGATGCCAATGTCGATGAGAAGACACTTGTTTCGTCATCTTCCCCATCATCTTCGGCAATGTTGCCTTGCTGTTTCACCTTTTCTGCCTTTATGTCCGCTTTCTTCTTGTAGCACTCGCGTGCCCAATGACCCGGTTTGTGGCAATAGTAGCATTTGCCTTTCTTTCTTTTTCGCCTTCGATGACGACTCTCCCTCATCATCATCATCCTTGGATTTCTTTGGAATCCTTTTCCATCCTTTCTACTTGTCTTTAGCAAGCAAGGCTTGATCATCATGTGGGATTTGCCTTGACTTCACTACCTCGCGGCGCTGCTCTTCCTACAACATGATTCTGTGGAAGTTTTCAAAAGTAGGCAATCTCTCCCTCAAAGTGATGCCACTCACAAACATCTGTAGCCCTTCCGAGACACCGCTCACAGTGGTATGTATCAGTTCAACGTCCCTAATTGGTTCTCCAATTGCCACAAGTTGATCTCTCAGCTCCTTTATCCTAGTGAAAAAAGATCCCACCAATTCGCCTTCTTCCATCCTGATTGCGTTCAATCTTGACTTCAAGAACATGGCTCGAGCTAGATGGCAAGTTTGAAATTGCATTCTAAGAGCTTCTCAAGCTCCCCTAGTTGTCGTGGCATCACTTATATGGGTGATCACATGGTCTTTCACTGAAAGATTGATCAAGGACAATGCTCTCTGCACCTTTTTATCAAAGGCCCTCATGTCACCTGGAGTGGTATTTGGCCGGAGTTCAATACCTGCTATGGTTTCCCATAACTCCTTCTCCATCAAAATCTCTTTATTTTGAATTTCCAGATGTTGTAGTTAGAAGCCCCATCAAGTTTACTTGCATCGCCCAAAATTGCCTCATTGATGTTTGCCATTTCCAAACTGCCTGAAACTTCACCTGTAGGCTAAAAAGTGTACGCCAAAGCCAATCGTGATGTCAAAAATAAAAAATAATTGGCTTACCAAGCCACCCGCCGCTCTTTCGCCAAATTAGAAGCCAAACTGACATCGCCTTCCGAAATGCTTCTCGTCACCAACTCCCCACTACGTGGCCAATGGAATGGTGAAATCACTTTTGGCATGCTCCGAACACTTTCTCTGTGTCAATCACTTTGTTTTGACGTACCGTACTTGCAGGTACAATCATGGTGCCCTTCGTTTGGAGGCTATTGCCTTTCATTTGGCCAAAATAGGCTAAAGGAGGTGAAAATAAGGGCACTTTGAGTTTTTGAACTGTTTCTTCAATATGAAGAAACTTCACCCTTCAAAAACTTGGGACCCAACTATTACTTCAGTTTGAAAACTTTTAATGAAGTTGCAATGCACTTTGCACTACATGTCAAGCAACCACGTTTATTGCGTCCGCTATCTATTCCCACACAACGTTGGACAAGTATTAGCATGGATTTTATACCTTCTTTGCCAACAATGACTAGGGGATATGATGCTATCTATGTGGTGGTGAATCGGCTTACAAAATATGCACATTTCCTACTTTATAAAACTATTGATAGTGCAGCCCAAGTAGCACAAATATTCTTGAAGAATGTCTTCAAGTTACATGGAATACCGAAGGAGATAGTGAGTGATGGAGATAGCAGATTTATTTCCACTTTTTGGAAGGTCTTAATGGACAAGTTGGGCACTAAATTGTGCTTAAGTACATCATTTCATCCAGAAACTGATGGACAAACAGAAAGGGTCAACCAACGGTTGGAGTGTTATTTGTGACATTTTGTTTCAGATCACCAAACAAAGTGGGTCGACTGGTTGTACCTCGTCGAATTTTGTTATAATGTTACTCCACATGTGCCAATCGGTATGACACCTATGACACATTTATTTGCATTATATGGCCATAAACCATTACAACCCATTAGTGTGGATTTGTCAGAGGTTGTAGTTCCAGCAGTTGTGGACCAAGTTTAGCACATGAATGATAATTTGAGAGCCAATCAAGAGCATATTAAAGTAGCACAAATACAAATGAAGCAATATGCTGATCAAAAACGGACTTTCCATGATTTTGTTGAAGGGAATTTTTTGTATTTAAGGCCACAACTTATAGATACACTAAGCTGAAAAAAAAAAAACTCAAAGCAAAAAGTTGGCCCTTCAAGATTGTGAAGAAGATCGAGGAGTTGAATTATGAACTAGATCTACCATCAACAACCCGTATGCATCGTGTGTTTCATGTATCTCTTCTAAAGAGGAGTTTGGGAGAACAATCAACTGCAAATGCTACCCTACCACCATTGGATCATGAGGGTAATATGGTTTTGGAGCTAGCCAAAATTGTTGGATATCAGAACAAGGTATTGCGGAATGGGAAGCTAATCAAAGAATATCTAATTCATTAGAAGAACCTTTCTGGTGAAGACAATTTTTGGTTCAACAGCTCGTTTATTCAAAAGTGGCCATGGCTATTACCATGAAGCTGTTGGAAACGACATTCTCCATCGATACAATTTGAAATGTATCATTAGGGCTACTAAGTCTCTTGATTTTTTAGGACAAAAATGTTTAAGGGGAGTGTCATGTACTTTTAGTACATCCATGCTTATACATGCAAGATAATATCCAATGTAAGCTTTGTAGGCCCAAAAGGGGCTATAAGCCTTAAGAACAAGACAGTTCTCTCTTTAGGCCCTTCAAAGTAATTAATAAGGACAATAGGCCACTAAGGGCCCAAAGTAGGCTGAATAGTACTTAACAAGGGCTAACTATCCTTCAAGATAGTTATGTTTAGTTAAGTAAGAGAATTGTCTATAAATAGGCAATAGACAACAATTTTTGAATCTTTTGGCTCATTCGCAAGTGAGAGCTTCTAGCCTCCTTATGAACGTGAGCCATAGGGATTTCCATTGCTAGGTCTCATGTGCCCTATCTACATGAATCCATGCTCATTTACATCGCTTTGTACTCTTCTTTTCATTTCTATTGTGATTCCATGAAGATCCTTGTGTTTCTAGTTTTCTATGGATATGCTATCTTGAATGTTTTGTACTTTTCTTGCTCTTAGTTTTACTTCCATTGTAATTGCTATTTGCTTAGATTTGGCACATGACAAGAAGCCTCACACTCAAGCTGAGAATAGTTGATCACACAAGAAGCTTTTCTGCAAATATTGCAAGAGAGCCAATCACGACATCAAGGAGTGCCACATCCGCATCTACAACGAGGCAAAGAAGCAACAACAGTAGCAGCCAGACTCCTCCAACATGACAGAATTCAAGGAGCAAGATACACACTTGTTAATGGTTTACAGCAGCAGCAACGAAGATTGTGATAGCTGGTACATGGATAGCGGTGCTACCCAACACATGACCTCTCGCAAGGAATGGTTTACCGAGTATGCAACTTACAACAAAGATCAATTGATCTACCTCGGAGGTTCTAGCACCATACGTGTGGAAGGCAAAAGAACAGTAAAGATCACTTTCAACAACAATCTTTCTATTTGTGTTCCCAACGTCTTTCATGTTCCTCAGCTATCAAAGAACCTTTTATTAGTTTTTAAGATAACTGATGAGCGCTACACTGTTACTTTCTCATCTGATCAGTGTACAATCTTCGATGAAGATACTACTCTGACTACATGCACTAGAGTAGGAAATCTTTTTGTACTCTCTAATACAATTGCATTAGCTAGTATCTCTAATGAAAATGTAAACGACAGTGCTATTTTGTGGCATAGTCGATGTGGACACGGATCTCACATCTCTTCATCAACTCAAAGAATTCTATGATTGTGAATTGATCACTCATGATCAAGATGGCAAAAGGTTGGCTGGAGAAGACTACATGGAGCAAATCGAGAGGCAATTTCTTCAAGGCAAGGGAGATGTCATTGGTGAGCTTAAGGAGGTTTGTTATGGACTCAAAAAGGCTAGATTTATTAGGTTTGATAGTCATCTTCACCTACTCTACTTCATGTTGGATGGAAATTTTGGAATCTATCTTTTGATTTATGATGGTGCCACCAATGACATTGTTTTCACTAACCTTTGTGAAAGATCGAGATCAAGCATTGATGAAATCTTGTTGGATCTAGATCATATGTTTGATAGGGAGTATTTCCAGAGGTTTAGGTCTAAAGATATTCATATCTTTGATATCTTTGATGATCAAGAGAAAGGTAAGCAAGTAGAAGTGACTCACTTTGCTTAACTCACATGTTTTGGAGAATTTTCTTGTGTAGATGATGCTATGCAAGTGGATATTGGTTCTCATGGTTTTCATACTGGAAAAGCAAGTAATAGATCTGGAAAACAAATTTTGTTCAATGACTTTGATGTTCAAGAGGAAGATCAAGAGGTTGGCCTCAAAGAGCTTCAACAACACAAAAGGAAAGGTGGCAATTTGGAGCTAGTCAAGAGCATCAAAGGAAGGTTATTTGGCAAATATATTATGGATATGTTTTTGCAGGAGTATTCAAACGCAAGTAAGGTCAAAGGAGCAGCAAGGAAGTGTTGTTCAAGTTTACTTTACTTGTTCTATCTCATGTTTGAGCTATTTCATGTGGATGTGTGCAAATTGTCAAGATATGGACAAACTAGCTACATTGTCTTGCAATATCTTATTGTTGGAGTTGTACTAGCATTCTTGGCTGGTTTTGCTGATGGAAATGAAGCTAATGGAGGCTCATTATGTCACTCATTCATGGCCAAGTCATCAAGTGTTGATGATATCTTGTGGCAAGATGGAGATGGAGGCTCATTCATGGAGTTTTATGGTGGAGACATATCAAGAAAGGACAAAGTTGGAGGAGACAAGCAAGAAAATGGTCATCACTCAAATTTATTGTTTGGTTGTTGTAATTTTTCAAAGAGTTCAAAGTTTGAAACATGGAGGAATCATTTCATTCACATTCTATTTGGTTCTTCATGTTCTAGTTATATGTTGATGTAAGAAACAGTGAAGCATCCAATTTGGACACTATTCTCTATATCAATTATGAAAGATACTTTAGAACCTTAGAAAGGAGATCTATACTTAGGATGGAGATCATTATAAAGTTGGATCAAAGTTCTATTGTCAAAACTATGCCAAAACTAGTTGAAGAGGGAGTGTGAGAGATTTCAACTAGTTTAGTCATATTTTGGTAAATTGTCAATAAGAGGCCAAAACTCATTTTAGACTTAGAGATAAGCTTTTTGAAGTTATATCAGTTTAAATACATTCAATAAACACTTTTTGAAAGTGTGGGAAAGTTGGTAGTCGAGTTTGAGAGAGATTCAAATTTGAACTTTGGGTACATTGAATCTAGACCCAAAATAGTAGGCTTTACATTTTGGAGGGAAAGCCAAGTGGTCAAATAGGGTTTGGACACTCTATAAAAGGACGTAAGTTGTGGAGAGACACATCTTCTCTCTTCTATCTCTCATTTCATCATTATACATGGTTCTCTTAGTTAAGAAAACACAATTGAAAACACCCGACCGGATCAATCACCACAACACAACGTCAAGTGCGACAAGAATTCAGAATTGCTCTTTTCAAACTGTATAAAAAAAAACTACTTGTAAGTACAAAGATGAGTTCCTTAAAAACACTCAAAGGGCTCGTAAAAGAAAGATGGCCCGAAAACTCTAGAACTAAGCACACGTGGTGCCGTCAAAATAAGAAAGCACTGTATAAGTCGATCATGGCTATTTTAACTCTCTCCCTCAATGATCAACGTCACTTCTCATTTTAGAGTATACTCTATTCATGGAACATACATCCATGATAGCATTACAAGTAAAGGCTTCTTACATAACTTGGTCTAAGCCAAGTTTGGCTCTAAAAGTTTCAAACTTTTCTTTACTTAAAGCTTTTGTGAATATATTAGCAACTTGTAACAACGTAGAACAATGTACAATACCTATGTCTTCAAATTGTAATTTTTCACGCACAAAGTGATATTTTACTTCAATATGTCTTGTCCTTGCGTGAAATATTGGATTTTTAGCCAATTGTATTCAGCTTTGACTGTCACAGAAAATAACAGTGGGATTTACCTGCTTCATGCCAATCTCACATAACAACTTACGTAGCCAAATAGCTTCCTTGGTAGCAGAACTCAACGCTTTATATTCGACTTCTGTGGAAGAAAGAAAAATAGTATCTTGTTTTTTGCTAGACCATGAAAAACAGCCGCTACCAAAATTGAAGGTATAACCTGTTGTTGACTTTGTATCATCTATACTTCCAGCCCAATCAACGTCAACATAACCTTGCAACTTAGGTAAAACACTTTGTCTTTTGTAGACTAGAACAAGGTTCGGTGTACCTTTTACATACCTCAAAGTCCTTTTTGCAGCTTTCCAATGGTTCAGAGTGGGTGATGACATGAATTCGCTAATCAAACTTACAGCATAGCAGATATCAAGACGTGTAGCTGTAAGATATATTAAACTTCCAACTAGCTGATGAAATAGTGTAGCATCAACACGTGCACTATCATCAATATGAGATAATTTCTTACCAGCTTCTCAAGGGGTGATGGAAGGTTTGCACTCTGTCATGTGAAATCTCTCCAATATCTCGCCTACATACTTGTTTTGACATAACCTGATATCACTACTAGTTTGCCATACTTCGACACCCAAGCAATAGTGCATAAGATCTAATTCTGTCATATCAAATTGCTTGCACAAGTTGGCTTTGATAGAACGAGTAAGGTTCTCATCATTGCCAGTGATAATGATATCATCAATGTAAAGTACAATCAAGGCAATGTTGTCATCATTTATAAGAACATAAAGATTTGGATCTGAATTTGTTCTTACAAATCCATGTGAAAGAAAGTAACTGTCAATGCGTCCATACCATGCGCGTGGCGCTTGCTTAAGGCCATAAAGTGCTTTGTGTAGTTTACATACTTTCTGTTCTTGCCCTTTTGCCATGAAGCCATGTGGCTGGACCATGTAAATTTCTTCCTCTAAGTCACCATTCAAAAATGCAGACTTCACATCCACTTGATGGATTTTCCACCCAAAATGAGATGCTAAGGCAATGACAAGGCGTAGCATAGTCCACTTAGCCACTGGAGCAAATGTCTCTTCATAGTTGCTCCTTTATTGCTCCTATTGGCAAGCACCTCCACCTAGGCTCTTGAATAGGTGGTGTTCTTTCATATTCGCCCTCTCGACTTTCGTCTTCATGTGCATCATTTTGTGGAGCATCTTCTTCATTTTCTTCCTCCAGAATTGTGGGAAGTCTCTTGATGCTTTCACCTCTTGCATGATCTTCATCTTCATACCTATGCGTTTCATCAAAGATCACATCTTTGCTAATGTGAATCTTGTTCATTACAGGATCAAAACACCTGTAAGCTTTCGTTCTTTCATCATAACCGATGAAGATATACTTGATTGCTTTGGCATCAAGTTTCTTTCACTTCTCCTTTGGCACATGTACATAGGCCTTACATCCAATGACACGAAATTTGTCAATTTTTGGCTTTATTCCAGTAAATGCTTCTTCAAGACTGTTTCTTCAGTGTGAAGAAACTTCATCCTTCAAAGACTTGGGACCCAACAATTTTTTCAGTTTGAAGATTTTTAATGAAGTTGCAATGCACTTTTCACTTCAGACCCCTTCAGACTTTTTCACTTCAATCCAACGGATCCTTTAGATCCAACGACCCACTTGTTGTGAAATGACCATCGTCGATCTGTATGAATCAAGATCGGACGGTTGTCAACGCTTTTGTGCGTTGATCAAAGGCCTTCGAAGCATTGAACACTTTGGACTGCTAGCTGATGATTAGGACTGAACGCGCGACAGCTCCCGCAACCTCTCCTCCTCCTCTCTCTTCCAGCGATGGAGTTTTCTCTCTCCTTCACGGGCTATGGCAGCTCCACATGGATCAAACTAGCTGCCTTCCTCCTCCACGACCAGTCGGCTTCCCTACCGCTGAATCGCGCTACCAGGGCGCCCATTCACAGCCTCTCACAACTTTGAAAACGTCCTCCTACAAGGAGATATCTCAGATTTTGTCCCTTGAAACCCTAGCAATTTTGAAGAGAAGAATAAATTGAGCTTTACTCATGCTTTCCCTGAGCTTTCCTTTGCAGCTCCTAACTGACTGAGGTCGCCCTACTGTAGGTTATCTTCTGCTCCAAGCTGCTCTTTAGATTGGATTCAAACCAATCACAAACGCCAAGCAACCCTCTAGAAGAATTTTTCAGCTTCAAACTTGCTTGCTTTTTTATTCAACCAACAATTCCTTGTCTCTGAGTCCTTTTTACGGTTTTGAGCCGTTCCACGAATCTCCACAAACTCGGTTTTGTGCTTCCTAGCCAATAAACCGTCGTGAATTCGTAGCTCTCTGTTCTTCTCCAGTGATTCCAGCCACCAAGGGCTCTGATACCAAGTTAAGAAAACACAATTGAAAACACCTGACCGGATCAATCACCACAGCACAACGTCAAGTGCAACAAGAATTCAAAATTGCTCTCTTCAAACTGTATAAAAGAAACTACTTGTAAGTACAAAGATGAGTTCCTTAAAAACACTCAAAGGGCTCATAAAAGAAAAATGGCCCGATAACTCTAGAACTAAGCACACGTGGTGCTGTCGAAATAAGAAAGCATTGTATAAGTCGATCATTGCTATTTTAACTCTCTTTGGGTTGTACTACTCATTGGTGCACTCTCATGATGTTATCTTGCGATTCTATGTGTAGAATGGTCATTTATTGCTATATTCGGTTCCACACGTGTGAAATATAGTAGGGTATTGTAATTGTACGGATAGCAAACATATTTTATGTTTTGGTTGTTTGATCAGTATCTCTTAGGGTTTGCATCTCATTTTGTATGTAGATACTGATTTTTCTACATTGGCAGGATTGTTGGTTTGCTCCTTATTGTAACCAAAGATCAAGGACGTGGATTGGATCTTGAATGATCTGAAATCCTTCACAGTTCCTAAGAGGCATACACCTCAATCATTTTGGGCTTCATCAGAAGAACTAGAGAGCCTAGCCAAAACAATCAACTCCAAGGATGCAGTGAGATGGCAAGAAGCTATGGAAAGTGAGTATAACTCACTTTTGACGAACCAGACCTAGACACTAGTCAACTCTCTCACTCACAAGAGAGTTATTGACAACAAGTGGATCTTCAAGAAGAAGATCAACTTTGCCATTTCTAAATGGAAAGCATGAATAGTGGCTAAAGGATTCACTCAAGTCCAAGGAGTGGATTACCAATCAGTTTTCAGTCTTGTCGTCAAGATGCAATCAATCAGGACTCTGATTGCATTAGCAGCTGCCAAAGACCTTGAAATACACCATTTTGATCAACTTTTCAGTGAAAGACCAATGTGATCACCCATATAAGTGATGCCACTACAACTAGGGGATCTTGGGAAGCTCTTAGACTGCCTGAGGGTCTTTATATTCATGATCTCTAAATCCGTAATCCATGCCTTGGGAAATCCTAACGTTCACTAGGGTAATAATTACGGATGCCCGCCCTATTTAAGCACAAACAAGAGGTTGAAAAAAATGCTTCTATTGTGGCAAATCTTCACTCTAAACATCTTCATTCAGCCGATATCGATTCAGACATGCATGTCCACTACCAAGTGCAACAGTCTATACAAAGCTCAAATTTGTGGATGCAAAGGTAGAATTTATTTAATATCGGTTCGATGCGCTCTTGTAGTATTTGTAGATTTTCATATTTTATCATGCGCGCTAATCCGATATTCCATTAATATTGAGGTGATATCAGTTCGTTGCGCGCTTGTAGCCTTTGTGCATTTCCATATCATCTTGTGCACCTTGATCCGATATTCCATTAAGTTAAAATTTTGTTTTCTAACCTTCGTATATATTTGAACACTGTAATCCTCCCAACAGGTTGATTCTGTTAGCTGTGGGTGGTATACGGTATGCAATGCCAAATATTCTTTCAATTGGCTTGCACTACAAGATCAGCTTCCGAATCTACTAGAGGTAATATATTAATTCACAATCACAATCAGATATTCATAATTCTTAATAACTTATTCTTGATTCATAACATGTACTTGCGTTTTTTGTTTTTTGCAATTCAAATGCCCGCAGGCACCCCCAATGGAGATAATGCATTTTCGGTAGGAGACAATAAAACTCTTGATCGAAAATTCATATCCAGTTGCAATTAAGAGTATTCTCCACTGAAGTTACTTCCAACTGGAGAATGACCATTAATTCTTTAATATCTTAATTAATATTGGTGGGTCTAGGCTAATGATAGACCATTTATTATTTTTTCGGCGTAGGTACAATGTTGTATCTGTCTTATTGGACGACAAATATTTAGGCCCTAGGCTTCTATTGATATCTTGACAAATGTATAGCTAAGGTCCATAAATATGGGCAACACCCGACTCACTAAGTTTCCTAGATCTATTTTTCATAATTCCTTGTGATTTTGTTTGCTATTTCTCCTGCAATATCGAATCGATACGCCCCTTCATCTTACGAAAAATTATTTTCTTACTCTCGTGCACTAAACCGATATCAGCCTCTTCAGAATGGGATATCGAATCAATGCGCGCCTGGTTCAAGCATCTCCTACTAAAATCATTCAAGCATGCTGAATTGATATCAGGTTCAATATGGCTTGTTCATCAAGGTCCTCAGACGACAAACTTCTGGATTTTTTGAATGCCAGTGACATTCCATCTGAGAGATTGGAGTATTTTGCTAATATTTTTTTTGTACCTTTTGATATCGGTAAGCTAGTTTGTTCATTTTCATGAACTTGTACATGCCCAACCTTCCTCTCAGCACAAACATGATAGAAAGTATGCTAACCTACATGAACATTTTAAGAGAAATATATATTGCGATATCCAAAAAAAAAAATGTCGCCTTCTAATCAAGGGTTTTGCATTTGTCTTTTATATCTCTGTAGAAATTTTAGATGATGAGTATGTTGTTGGATCTTCTACTGTTCCCATGATTGAAGCATCTGTATCTGTTCGAGATGATGTAGTTGAAGTAGATACTAATATGGGAGTTGAAGCTGGGCTTCATATTATGAGCAAACTCTTCTTTGTCCTATAATCCTCTCTAACTCCCTTCCAACTACAACTCCCATTAAATTTACTCCACTCGATGTTCCCATATATTTTATGAATAATGACAGTTATATTTCTTTTAATGATATAGAAGATGTTTTAACTATGAGAGAGGATGAAGTTCTCTCAAATTTTGCACAAAATTTATCAAAATTTTCTGACATAATTGATTACTCATATAATGATCTTGAAAGTGAGATAGATTATGATAAAGATGACAATTGAAAATCTGGCAAGGAGGCATTGGAGGCCATAATTGAAAAATCAAAAGCCTATGAAAAAACTTTGCCTATTGAGAAGGAATTTTTGGAATTCCAAAATAATATTCTCCAAGGACCCAGTATATTCCCTCAGACAGTATAGAAGCCATTGGAGGACATGACATTAGCAGAACAAATGTTGTTGAATACGATGATCTTGATCTAGTAAGTAGATATATATTGGTATTGATATTGTGCAGTTTTCTTTTTTTAAACAAATGTTGAAGTTTGAGGTTGTGTTGTTATCTATCATTCTAAATTTATTTTCTTGACTCTTTTACATGATGCTCTTGAACTAGCCTTTGGTATGAGACATGGAGGCCTCCAAGTTGTATCAACTGGGAGAAGAGATGTGTCTACTTTTAAAATAATGAGATTTGTATATATCAATCAACTTTTAATCCATATGCTGCCACTATCATTATGGCCATCAAGTCATTATCTGATTGTTTAAAAGACCATACTTACGCTAGAAGAACATCTAAAATAATTTTTGTGAAAAGAGATTTGGCCATTAAAATATTGGGTTATACTCCCAATGATACTACAAAAAGATCATCTACAATGGCCTTTTACTTGGGTTACATAGATATGAGCAAAAGAAAAAATTTAGAGTTTTTGGATCCATATGAAAGGAGATTATTCCTTTACGACAATACCATCCATCTGAATCTTGAAGAGGGTAATGATGAAAATTAAACAATATTCTGTAATAGACTATTGATATATTACAAGGATCTCTCTTTTGTTATGAATTTGAATGCCTTACGAAAAATCGTAACATTTGGCAAGTTTTTAGCTTGATATCTAAATTGTGCTCTTTTGTAAAACCACTGAAAAAGTTGATGATTTGTAACTCTATGAAATGCTCCTCTTGCTTGCAGCCAATGTGATTTTTCCATGCCTTGTGATGACCAGATACTTAAGCTCCAAATTCCTTTGCAAAATAAGTTGCATGATGAAGAAAGATGTGCTACAAACAAGAGTTAAAATAAGTAGCATCAGTATAAAATATATATAATCATGAATGAGATAAGTACCATAAAATGAAATAGATTAGTACCATGTAATGTGTAACGTTGTCTTTTCTCCAACAATCATGTATAGATTTAACAAATGTGGTGCAATGATTTTGCAAAGTCCTCATATCTTTTGATGATAGGTTTTCTTTTTTGATAACACCTATGAGTTTGTCTAAGTTGTTCCACACTTTTCTTTCCTGATAACACCTATGAGTTTGTCTAAGTTGTTCCACTTGTCTCTTTTCCACTCAATTTCTTACTTCCAGTGTTCGTGTGGCTTGAACAATTTCTTTCCAAATTCTGTATCTGACACTAGATTTTTTGCATGTGTGATTGGATAAGAGTCTTCTTGCTTTAGCACCTCCAATTGATGGCTTATTAGGAACATTTCCTTTTTTTTGAGAGTCACTTTTTTTAATGGTGACATTCCCTTTATGTAGTCCTGCCTTTAAAAGAACTTCTCCCAACCTCTTAATATTTGCTTTAGCCATAGACTCCAGTTTTGAATTCCATGCAAGGAGAATATGCAGATAAATAGTTTTTCAATAATACAAACCTCAACATGCAATGTGCATATGTGAACATTTTTAATGGAATTGGCATAACACTTTTCATATTTGGATCTTCTCCTTCTCGTGTTTGGTTGTTCTAAATTCATATTGTAGCAATCCTTCATGCAATAAAGACATGGATGCATTGATGTTGCCCTATGAGAGACATTATACATACATTTCAATGTACTCAAATCCCCTGCAAGGTGTCATTGAATTTGAGAACTTCCATGGTTTTCAACTATAAATTTCTTACCCTCCAAATGGCTCTTTATAATTTCGCCATAATTTGTTCGTGAAAATATCCATGAAAGTATAATATGGTCCTCTTTCAAGACCTGTAGAGAAGCAAGTAATGCATGACATGTTAATAAAAAATGGCAATGTATGAAATGTTAATAACGATACTTTAAAAGAAAATTGACAAGTATACCTGGGATGTCACCAACCACCATATGTGATTTTTTGATTGAACACTAAATGCTTGATCACCTGTATATGAAATTTTGTTCATCAAAGTGACACTCACTCGTTCCAACTTTTGATCTTTGATGATTTCGGATTCATCCAATTTTATTACTATAATGATCTTTCCATTTACTTGATCTTCGTCTAATTTATAGAATCGAATAATGTATGTTAGAACATTCTCAATATCAAGAAAAATATAATTGCAATCATTGTAATTAAGCTCACCATATTTTGATTTGTATAATTCAGTTATATGAAGTGGTTGGCCAATTACTTTGAACATTCCATCATTATAATAATTTCTTGCTAATCTTATCCGATATGGATGAGGAAGATAAGTTTTTTTCACCATCACTTGAGAAAAGGCTTCTTTAACTATTCTATAATATGTAGAATAAGCATTTCTGCTAATTCCAGAAACATCACATGCATCTTGTATCACATTTGCATCCAAGTAAGTTTGAACCTTATTCAAAAAAGTCTCTGCAATTTTTTCATTTTTCATTTTTTCAAACCGAGCATTTTTCATCATTGTGTTTGTTGAATTTTTTGGTAAAACATGACTTAAAGATGATCCGATGCATGAACGATCTGTTAAATAGTTCTTTGCCACCAAACATGATCTACAACAAATATATAAAACTCAAATTATGTTTAATAAATTAATAATGTATAATATCATTGTGCAAATGAAACTTGTATGACCAATACAAATCAAATAAATAGTTGATAAGAAAACATACTTAAATGTTCGAATCCTTTTTTTTTTATTGCCACTATGTGTAGGTAAGTCATTAATATTCTTCATTGGTACTCTCTTTCTTTTCTTTTCATCATACATATTTTAAATTGTCAGATCACAACTTTTCTAACATTTCTTGGTTTGGGCCCCGAAGAGTAGTGATTGTAGCATTCAACTTTGATATAGCATGCTTGAGTGCATTGGTTTCAGCACTAGTGTGTTGCACATAATAATGCAAGTATTGATTTGCACGTTGCAATTGTTGATTAGCAAATTGTAATTGTTGATTAAGACAAGATACACTATGCATTCCAATATCACGCAACCTTCGACAATATCCAAGTAATCCGCTATTCCTTCACATACAAATCTGAGAAGATGAGTTACAAACTTAAAATTTGGACAAAAATTGGTAGCTGGATCATTAGGATAAATTGATCTATCCACCCAAAAATCTATATTCTTAGATTATTCATTCTCAATTCTCTAAGTATTGCAGGAGCATTCTCTATAGTTTTCAAATTTTTCTTAATAATTGGAGTGCAATCCATAGGAAGTGCAACATGCAAATGGAACATTGCCGTTGTTGAAAGCTACAACCTACAAACTACATTAAGTCAAACTGAATATATCTAGCATACCATATTTTTGTGATGTCTATGTCGTGCTGAAAAATCATCCTGCCTCATATTTCATTGTAAGTAGACAAAGGTTTCAAGAGTGCTCATTGTACTCTCGCTTCAGTTTTTGCAGTGAGCACACCAAGATTTACCCTCTTAAAGCACTAGCCCCAAATTTTGAATTGAGCATGCAGAGAATTTATTACATCTCATGCTTAACTAACTAATGTCTGAAGTTAACCCCCCCTTAACGTCGAGCAAGGCCGGAAATTTAAAAAACGGTGACCAAAAGTTACCAGTTTGGATTCTCTCTCTACGTAACCTCTCTCTAAAGTGAAATTTTTTAAAGGGCCCATTTTGAGCCCATATTTCTCCTAATGAGTTTCCTTTTATAATCAGTAGATTAGATTCTTTTCCAAGAAGAAGGATTAGGAATAATCTACAGACTGTAAGTATTCAAGTAAGATTTGACACAAAATTATAGAACGTAGATATACAAGTCTTGTCATGTGGCAACCTTAGCATTCAAACATCTAATCCATTCATTAAACATCAAATTACAATGGAAATGCAAGAAATCAAGAAACTAGTCAAAAAATCAAGAAGATAGCTAAAAGTAGCAAAACTTCACCAAATTAGGCAAAGTAAGTTATCTTTATTCATGATTATTGATCATTCACAAGATAGGGGCCTGATTCTAGAGCATGATCATAGCTCTCATGTGATTTTAGGCACATGAACCACTTTCTTCATCAAGAAAGCTCTCAAAGAGAAGCTCCAAGATCTCTTAAACTCAAAATTACAATATGAACAATAGCCTCCAAATTTAGCACGACTTCAGGTATTTATAGTGGTCATTTGTGCCTTTACTATAAGTTTGGGGCCTTATTTAGCTAAATTGGGACTTACAACCATTATTACAATTCTGCTACTCTCAATTATAGCGAGGTTGTTCAAACCACTTTATTAATTGTCCTATTGACTAGTTCTAATCTAATTTAGCTCCATGGCTATATTTGGCCATTCATTAATTAGCTCATGGGCTAATTACATGCAACACATGACACTTGCCCTACTTTAAGCATTTTTACCCTAAAAAATGAAGACCATGTAGTTTTCATCAAGTGTCGTGCTCCATAAGGCCTCTGGCTGTCTCCAAAATTGCAGGCCTTCTCTTTAGGTAGGAATGATCTTCCCACGTATTGTCTTCTGGAGGTAATCCTTTCCATTTGATCAGGTATTGTTGTATTCGCTTCCCATTTCATAACTCTTTATCTCGGTAACCCACCATTGCCTCTGGTTCTACTTCCAAATTTCCCTCTTCATTGATTGGTGGTAGTTCGACCACTGTTTGAACATTTTTTTCGATATGTTTCTTCAACAGACTGACATGGAACACATTATGCATTTTTGTTATGGTTGGTAAGTCCAGTTCATATGTTAGTTCACCCACCCTTTTGAGGATATGATATGGTCAATAGAATCGTGGAAACAGCTTCTCGCTCTTGGTTTTCTTCACTGATTGGCGATAGGGCTGTAATCGTAAGTACACATAATCCCCTTCATGGAATTCTCTAAATGATCGAAGTTTGTCCGTGTAATATTTCATCTTTTGTTGAGCTTCTTGCATATGATCATGATTCGCCTTAAGGATGTTTTGCATGTTCTGCAGTTCATCTACTACTGCCGCCACAATTACGTCCGCTAACTGCATGTCAATTGATGTTGTAGATTCACATCCATACAATGCATAAAACGGTGCCATTCCAATCGGCATGTGGGGTGTTGAGTTGTAACTGAATTCTGCCAAATGCAACCAATCAATCCATTTTGTTTGTTGGTCTCAAACAAAATGCCTTAAGTAACATTCCAACCATTGATTTACCCTTTCCGTCTGTCCATCAGTCTCTGGGTGAAATGTAGTGCTCAAACATAGTTTGGTCTTTAATTTTTCCATCATCTCCTTCCAAAACTATTTAGCAAATCTTGGATCTCTGTCACACACTATTTCCTTTGGTAGTCCATGCAATTTAAAAATATTTCTAAGAAATAGTTGTGCCACTTGTAGATAGTAAATAGCTTGTGCGTTAGTAATCAGGCATAAATAGAAACCTGATTCTTCTTTCCTACAACTATGAATTTCAAAAGTTTTCCCTGACTGTACGAAATGCATTGTTCCTTGCTCAAAATTAAAGGTAACATAGCCCAACGTCTGTAACACTCGACACCAAGTATCATATCGATAGGACCCATGTCAACCACATGGAAGTTTGATTTAAACCCATAGTTTCTCATTTGAATCTTGGATTCGGTTGTGATTCTATCGCAATTGATGAAATTTCCATCAACAATCTGTACTCTCAATGGCTTTGAAATCTTCACAGTAACTATATTACAACTCTTGATTGAACGGCTATTGAAAAAGTTATGCGTACTTCCACTATCAACTAGAATATAAATCTCTCTACCATTAATTTTTGCTTTAATACGGAAAGTCTTAGCAGATTGGGAACCATTAAATGCGTTTAAGGACATGAACATGAGTGATGCATCCATGTCCTTCCTATCAACGCATTTCTGTCATCTCTCGTTATCAATTTGCAACTCTCCATCATCAAGTAAGTCACATTGATGTTCTTGCAACATTTGAATGTCATCTTCACTCAATAAATTTTCAACTTCCTCTTCGCCTGATTGATTTTTCTCATTGGGATTTCTGCTCATAGTCGTTAATCAAATCTCCTGTTTATGAAATTTACATACCTTCCAATGATTCTTGTCATATTTCTCCTGGCATCTGAAGCAAAGCCCCAATGCTCTGAGTTTCCTCTCTTGGTCGTCCGATAGTCTTTGAACAGCTCTTGGCTTTTGAATGCCCGTCATTGTAGATACCATTCCCTTCCCGACAACTCTGGTTCCCGGTTTATCGCCAACTTGGACTGTTGGATAATGCACAATAGTACCCTTGTTGGTATTATTGTTATTTTTGTTATCCTTGAAGACTCTAGTTGAAATGTTTGACTTATAAAACTGACTGGTACCAGACTGAGACTTTGGAGCCCCAAACGTATTATAAGATGTGTTGATTGCAGTCGTCCCTTGTTTTTGGTACATTTTTGTCGTTGAAGGGTATTCCTGTTCATGGATCAAGGCTAATTGCATTGCTGAATCCAAACTTGTACATCTAGCTGCTTCTACATCAGCACCAATTTGAGGTTGTAACCCATGGATATATCGGTGTAAATGTGCACTTTTGTCTACTTTGACCTTAAGTGTCAATTGCCAAAATTCATGATTATAATCTTGGACTGAGCCCCTTTGCTGAACTGAACACCAACATTGAAAGAACATTTTCTCTTGAAATGGATTCAAAAAAACCTTAGTACACAACTGCTTAAACTGCAACCAATTGTATATCGCTGGTTGAACAAGTGGATCAGCCCCAACTTTCTTCCACCAAACATAAGCTGGCCCCTCGAAGTGTAGTGAAGCATAAGCAATCTTTGCTTGATCAGTCCTTGGAAATAATTGGAAATATTTATCCAATTTGTGTAGCCATTCTTCCACTTCTAGAGTATTGTTGTTTCCACTGAAGTTAGGCATGAAGATTTTATCTTTAAAATCATTACCATCCCTTTTAGAGTCTTGATTCTTTTGAGCGCGATCCATAATACTCATATGAGTATTAACATTTACAACATTCCGATAATGAGACGACAATTTGTTGTATGACTCGAGCTCTTGTAGTACCCATTGTTGTGGATCTTGAGCAGCCACACCAGGATGAAGTCCAGAAGCTTGAAGTGGAAAATTGTTTGTTGTTGGAACAGTTGGTTGCACTCAAATAGGTTGATCATCACATACTTGTTGCTTTTCCTTGTTATTTCGCATTGTCTCCAGATGATCATGACTAGATTGGCCTGGATTTTCAGATGTTGAAGCATTTAAGAAAGAAGAAGGATTATAACTTTGATAAACATCTTGTTTTTGTAAAGTAGTACTCATCACAGATTCAAAGCGCGACATCATCAATTCTAACATCTTCTCCCAACGTCGATCCGAACTTTCTTGCATTTGCTGCCACGTTTGTTTATTCATTTCGATAGTGTCTTGTATAGCAGTTAAAACCCTGGTTAACATTGCCTCTGTTCTAGGCGGATTCTCATTGATAGGAAAGTCTTATTTGTTTTTTCCGGTGCCATTTTATTGAACTCAACGTAATGGTCACTTTTGTTTTTTACTGCGTTGAAATCCGATGTCACACAAATAAGATATGAGGGTTTAACAAAATTTGGATTCCATTGATCATTTGTGTGCTCGTGGAATATCAAGAAACCGTAGAAAATTACAAAAGCTGAAGTGTTGGAAATGCTCTAAATATTTGACAAAATTGTCTTGGAAAAGTGGTGGACAGAGATGAGTATGTGCATGAAATCTGCTCACAAATAGCTCGTTGTAAAGTGGACAAAATGCACTGTCCAATCAATGATTTTTTTGTGCTGGATTACTCGTCACCAAGTTCGCATGTGATTTCCAGACTGTCAGAAATGGAACGAACAAAGTGCGCTGGAAATTGTGAAAGCGCTACTAGAAAACCCTCGGACGTCCAAGAACTTCTTCTCGAAAGACACAAAGACTTCAAGACTTTGAAATTTGATTGAAGACTTCCAACTCTAAAAACTGCTTGTTGTCCTGGAAATTTTTTTGAATGCTCTGAATGCTCTTGAATGCTCTAGATCCACAGGAAAAGGAGGGGGCAAGTAGAGAGAATTCACGAGGAAAGGAGGGAATTCGCAAGGGAGAAGGGAGGGGATTCGCAGAGGTGAGAAGGGAGGGAATTTGCGGAGGTGAGGAGGGAGGGGATTCGCGAAGGTCAGGAGTCAAAGGCAAATTCGTGAGGGAGAAGGGAGGAGATTTGCAAAGGTGAGAAGTCGAAGGCGAATTCGCGAGGGAGAAGGGAGTAGGAGGTAATCGCAAAGCAGGAGGTAATCACGAGGGGAGGGGGGTAGGAGGAAATCGCAAGGGAGGAGGTAATCGCGAGGGAAGAGGGGTAGGAATTCGCGAGAAGAATTCGCAATGAAGAGGGAGGGGTTTTGCCTGCTCCTTTTTCTTTTAAATTTGGTTTATGCTTAGGGTTAGGGCTGGCATGGGTAGGGTTAGGTTAGTTTTTTTTTTTAGGATTTGAAACAAAACTTTACAATGAAGGAATTGAAAATAAATTTACAAAGAGGAAAAACTTCAGAAATGAAAAGTTGAAGTGCTTCTCTCCCAAATTTCCTACCAAAGCTAAAATTTGACCTCCTTCACAAGAAATGTCATATCTCCTTCAATTTTCAACCAAATTGACTACAAATTGGCTCAGATTCAAATTAAGAGTGAGATCTACAATCCCACACATAAAATTAGCCAAAAGTACAACCAAAAATGAAATAACTAGCTAAAATTGGAATGCAAACACTAAAATGGCCATAACTTGGTCATTATAGCTCCAAATCAGAAAATCTCAGTACCTCCAAGAAGCTAAAAAAGAGATCTACTGATCTACAATAAGAAATCACAAAAAGAATTAAGATTAAATGGTCAAAAACTAATCAAAGCTTGCTGGAAATTGAAAAATCAGAAAAACTAGAACAAGAAACTCTACCAAATTTAACAAAATCCACCAAATCTGATGGGGAAAGGATCTAATGCTCTGATACCAAAATTGTCATGTGCGAACCTTAGCATTCAAACATCTAATCCATTCATTAAACATCAAATTACAATGGAAATGCAAGAAATCAAGAAACTAGTCAAAAAATCAAGAAGATAGCTAAAAGTAGCAAAACTTCACCAAATTAGACAAAGTAAGGTATCGTTATTCATGATCATTGATCATTCACAAGATTGGGGCCTGATTCTAGAGTATGATCATAGCTCTCATGTGATTTTAGGCACATGAACCACTTTCTTCATCAAGAAAGCTCTCAAAGAGAAGCTCCAAGATCTCTTAAAACTCAAAATTACAAAATGAACAATAGCCTCCAAATTTAGCATGATCTCAGGTATTTATAGTGGTCATTTGTGTCTCTACTATAATTTTGGGGCCTTATTTAGCTAAATTGGGCCTTACAACCATTATTACGATCCGCTACTCTCAATTATAGCGAGGTTGTCCGAACCAGTCAGATTTCTTCTTCAAAAAGTAGATCCAAGTCCTCCTAGAGTAATCATCTATAAATGTCATAAAGTAGTAAGCTCCCCCTAATGACATGGTCTTCATTGGGCCGCATAGGTCACTGTGAATAAGTTCCAGCGGTTTCTTAGCTCTTGCAGCTCCACCCTTCTTGAACATCTCTCTATGATGTTTTCTCATAACACGTCCTTCATAGATTGTGTGATGATCATCCTGCAATGGTGGTAATCCTGTAACCATCTTCAACTTCGCCATCAATCTCAAGCTCCCATAGTTTAAGTGACCAAGTCTCCCATGCCACAACTCTGATTGTGATGTTGTTAGGTAGCCAAATCATATTCACCTAGTTTTGCAGCATCCAACTTATAAAGGCCACAGTTACTAACCCCAATTTCCTTTCACAACCATTTATAGTTGTGGTCCATATCCTTCATTAGACATCCATCTTTGACAAACTCAATCTTAAGATGTTGATTCGCCATCACACCAATAGAAAGCAAACTCTTTTTGAGTCCAGGAACATAAAGCACATTAGGTATGTTCTTGATCTTACCATCATGAAACCGATGTCTTGAATTTGGCATTTCTCCCCATTGGCTTGTGTGACCTTGTCCCCATCATGGATTGGCAAGAATTTCTCAAACCAATCGTGTTTCCCGGTCATATGCCTCGTGACGCCTGAATCTATGAACCACCTGGCACCATCATCAACTTTGGGATGCCAATGCCGATGAGAAGACACTTGTCTCGTATTCTTGTCCAGTGATTGTAGCCACCAAGGGCTCTGATACCAAGTTGAGAATACGATTTAAAACCCGACCAAATCAATCACCAGAGCACATCGTCAAGTGCATTAAGACAAGACAAGATGAAATAGCTCTACATAAACTGTATATTCACACTCATTCAAGTACAAAGAGAAAATTTCTTAAGAGCACTCAAAGGGCTCATAAAAGAAAGACGGCCCCATAATTCTAGAACTGAGCACATGTGGTACTGTCAAATTTAGGAAGCACTGTATAAGTCAATCATTGCTATTTTAATTGTCTTGAGACTAGGGTTGTTTTGTATCCATGTATAAGAGAGGAAAGTATGTGCTCTTAACTCTTCCTTGGCCAATTAGATGGTATTGGAGAAGGATTTTTTGTTCCTTTGAAAAAAAATTGATTAGGCAATTGTCAATTTTCTACAAGATGTTGACATAGACCTCTACTTCATCCTTCCTTCTTAATGGTAGAGTTGGCAAGCCCGCCCTCCTTGTAAACTTGAAGGGGAATCAAAATTTGAATTCAATAAAGTGGCCCTAAAAAAATTCTTGATAAGGTGATAACCTCTTACAAAATGACAATGTCAAATGCTCTTGTAACATTGAAGTGGAAATGCTCTCGTAATGTTGAAGCTATACAAAAATAGAGAATGCATAAATAGATCCCTGGGATAGTGGTCCAGCTCCTCGCCGATTATGGAACTTGATGACATTGCTAAGATTTTGACTTGTCTAAGTATATGTTTACGATGTCTAGAATGACTATTATTCAATAAACCAACTCATGGCCATACAATGTGCCATAGTCTAAACACTTTTGAGGGTATAAGGACTGCAATCTCAAATTTGGGTTGTGCCTTCAAGAGAATGTGGACAAAGGTGCTGCCATATACGAATGTTACATAGGCTCTTTTAGCTTGTCATAAGGAGTTGCCACATTATTCACTCAACTATAATGGCTTGTCATGTCACTAGCTCAACATGAGTAAAATCAAATTTTGATATCACACGTGGCAAAATTTTAATTTTCATGCCATAAGAAATTTTCTTGTTTTCAAACAATTGTTTGATTTAATCTTGACACATGCACAAGCCATGAGAAATATAGCTCTTGGTTCGCACACCTTTGCATTTGTGAAACCAAGTTGGCGAGTGCATTGGAAAATGTGTGGTTTCCAAGAAGTCTATGAGAATGCTTGTGCAAATAATCATTTAGAATGTGCCAAAACTCTCCACTAATCGATTAGCATAAAATTCCCAACTTATCATGACATATCAATGTGGTGCCTAGCCTTATCCAAGGGTAACAAGAGCCTCGAGAGATGGTGTGATGGATGGTTAAGGCTTGCGACTCTTGCAATTGTTAAGGCCTCTCATCACCCTGGATGAGGGTGGGGTCCATCTGCCATGTCAAACAAAGTTGGGAACATGTGATTCTTGCACCATCATGTAATGCAACTTCGGGCCATGCAGTAATGTTAAGGAAAGTTGGCATTGTGTGAGAATGAAACCGGCAATAATATTTGTAGAGTATCGATCTCAAAAAGACTTTATAATTGTTATATTACAAAGGCGGTTTCATGCTTCCTAGAAAAATGTACAATATTTTAAGCCTTAGGTTTCTTGAATTTGTTAAGCTCATTATTATTATTATATATACTATACAATTTTGGACATTGTTAATGTATATCTATCCAATGCCTTAATTTCAAATAGATACATGAGAAAAAGTTGCATCCCGCTTTACAACGCTATTCTATGAATTTAGAACATATTTTACGTTGAAAAAATTGATCTATTTGGAATGAGTCTTTAAAAAAATTGATTCTCTTTGAGCCTTACAATCAGCTAATTTTGTTTGCTAATTTATTAGCATGCTAGTTATTTGTAATTAATCCCACAATCTAGTAGAAAGAAGAGTTTAGATTTGGTGGACTTAGGGCCTCTTCACATGCCTGGCCCGGCCTCATGCATAACGTAGAGGAGAGGACGAGTTGGATTGGGAAGATTTGACACCCGTGCTCAAATTGTTTTTGCTTGTTGCAACAAGTTTCAAAACTCGTGATGACCTGGAAAAACGGAGATGGCTAGAGATGGTTGTTGTTTCAGGTGCCAACGTTGCAGAGGCCGACCTGTGCAGCCCGAAAATCTGGCTAGGACAGGTGCGTGGCTTGGCCAATCCGGCCCGATTTTGGAGATAATGGGAAACAAAGCACATGAAAGCCATTTTGTCACCTCCTGGAGCCTGTTCTTGACGTCAAGAACGATGGGCTAGGTGATGCTTCATGCAACAACGCCCTTCGGGTGGTTTCAACTACATTGCTTGGCTTAATATGGAACCCTCCCATTAATCCAGGGAGTAAACATGAGTGTTTTCCCTTTCAATCTTAGCTTGAGTTGACACCAGTTAGGTCCATTTTTTTGGGCCTAGTGAGATTGCCCAGCCCCGACATGTTGAGCAAGTTAACAAAAATGGACCAATCAAAACATAGTTATTCAAACTGGCCAGTCATAGTGCGACACTTCATTTGGCACTTGCCAGCCAGCTTTGAAAGGAGGGTGCATGTCAACTCACTTGCCAAAATTCAAAATATGGATGGCAAGTCAAAGGGCCAGGCAAAGGGACTTGCCACTAGTTCAAAATCACCCTTATTAGAAGGCAATTTTAAAAAAACATAGAAGTTCCTTAAAAACTGTCAAATCGCGATGGGAAACTCAAAGGAGTTTTCCCAACATTACCTTGACCCGATAACAATGAATAATATTATGCATGAATTGCATTATAAGGGGAGCATCTTGGTGTTTTGTGCAGTGAGTTAAGGTTTTGCATTATAATGGGAGCATCGTGGTGTTTTGTGCAGTGAGTTGAGGTTTTGCAAAATTCCAAGGGTGGTGAATGATGAGCCGATGGAAAGAGGATCATTTCATCATGCTTTGAGCATCCTTGGACCCTGACCCATTGGATCGAGTGGACCCGCCACCTCCATAGCTACAAGATCATTGACATGCCAATGATGATGCAACCCAGTGCTGCAGATTGAAGGGCAACTCTATCCTTCAAAAAAATAGGTTTTTGTTAAAACTGAAGAAATGCTCATGTATTTAGTTTGATATTTAAAGGGTGCATGATGAAAATGCCCTTCATTTGAAGGGCAAAATGCCTAGGACGGGCATTTTGCCCTTCAATCTGCAGCACTAATGCACCCGCTCACTCGCTCGGCAATCCCGGTGCAAAATAAGGTTGAGGGGCCTGGGGAGGCATACATGGGGCAGGAGGCATCTATGGTTAGATAAGGGTTTACACTTTACACACGTTGGAAGACGTACACAGGGCCTTAATGACACTGCCACGGGTCATAGGGCCACTTGTAAGCCTGTCAGTGGTCGATCTATGAAACGTGGCAAAATCTGAACGATTCTGAGAAGATCCGATGGCTGTGAGAATATCCGAGGGTAGTTATGTTGTGCCATTAAGATATGAAGAAACCTTGACTCTTGGCATTCCCTAGCAAGCAAAAGGGTCAGGAGCGAGAGAGAGAGAGGGAGGGAGGAGGAGGAGGAGGAGGAGGGGGAGAGAGAGAGAGCTTTGATGGTATTGTTTTTGGTGTGAATTTGATAGATTTCTGCCAATTTTGTCTCTAGTGTGTGGGGATGGTTTTACTTTGATGGGTTGTTGCTGATCAGGAAGGAGCATGAAGGCCTGCTGAGGTTTTGGGCTTTAGATGCTTTGTTACAGTGTCTTGTTGATTGATTGATTGATTGCCTACTAAAATCGTTTTGTTAGATTGACAGTGTTTTGTTGATCGATTGAGTGCCCACTAAAATCTTCTTACTAGTTTTGGAAGAAAGCTTCAGAAACGTTGCTCGGGAAGCAGCACCAGCAGGAAATGAGTTCCAAGAAAGGAAGCGCTGAAAACACCAATGGAGTCAGTTGGGCTGAGCAGTGGGATCACAAGAACGGCGACCATGTGCCCGTGAGAGGCCAAGAGACTGCTGCCAAACCTGGCAACACGAAATTGGCGGAGTATGAGAAGAAGATGAGGGCCGCTGCAAGCACGGGCTACGAGAAAGCCAAAGTTGCAGCGGCTGTGAGTGCACAGAAGGTGAAAGTGGGAACCACTACTGGGATCAAATGGGTGAAGGATCAGTACCAGAAGAGGACCAAAAAATGAGATACAGAAACAGTTGGATGTTCGGTTTCTGCCGTTTGTAGGAGGGAATTACACGATAAATGCTGCTTTGGATTGAATATACCTAGGCTTTATTAAAACTTTTCATTTCTCAGAAGATCTGCAAGGGTTTGAGAAGCTTGCAGTTTGAATTCCTTACATGTTTAGTTATTGTCACGAAGTAATGCATTTTACTGGTTTTTGAAAGGCGTTGATGGGAACTCTGCTCCTCAGAAAGCAAGTTAGTACTTAAAATTTTGTGCATGACTGTTAATGTTAGTTAGCTTCCTCGCTAGCTTTCCACCATGAATATATATGTAATCTGATCACCTTGTCAGCTCTTCTGTAGTCTGTCTTTCCTTTCTACAAGATTGTAGATGTGAATCAAGCATTGTTGAGCCTAGAAACATTGCAATGAAAATTTGTTTTCTTTCATCCCTGGGAGCTCGGAGTATTCAAAATATCACTTGTGCAAATGGCTCTTACTCCTCGGATGTCACTGATTATGTCTTAATCCCATCACCCATTTGTTTTGTTTGGAAAAAAAATGTTCTTGGCAAGGAGAAAAGCTTAATTGATCTGCTTTCATTGTCTTGTTTCTTGTGTCATACATTAACTTAGAAACTAGTAGGAGGATATTTCATTTCCTCATGCATTGTATAATTTCCTAAGAGGCTAAGAGCCTCTTCACATGATCCCTCACCCAGCCCGTTCTTGACATCAAGAATGGCACATTCACATGGCTGGAACCTGTCCCGTCGCCCAGTGTTGGGCTGAGCTCCCCAGTCAACTCGTCCTGCTGAGAGTTTGGCTTCCATGGGTCGGCTGCCAACTGCAAAACCCCTTATGATCACAGCTGCCAGCTGCAAAACACCTGATGATCAGTGGCAAACATCTGTTTTTAGCATCGATCAGCTGATGATTTGGGGCTGAAGCAATTTCAGAAAAACATGCATCATGAATCTCAAAGATGGATTATCATCACAGGCCAGCAGATTTCAGCATGCAAACAGGAATTACAGAACGGGTCGCTAGACAAGGAACAGACCAGACCCATCTCGAAGCCTACATCAATCCTTGGGTCATCAATCCTTGGGTCGGGATTCACATGTGAAGAGGCCCTAAGCATACTAGAAAGTAGAGCCACATGTCCTGCCCAACATTTTGAAAGCCCTTATCCTCATGACTTTCAGAGGCATAATAACAAGTTTTGTCAATCACACTGGGGTGTATGGGTAGAGTTGTTGATTGTGACTGACTAAGTGCAGGCTTGATTCCCAACCATTGTGAAGTGACATCTTAGGGGCTTGCTCCCACATGGCATTGACCAAATAGTGTGGCTAGGCTGTATCCGACCACTAGTTGCCTAACACGTTGCAAAAAAGAGAGAGTTTTGGGTGGGTAAATACTAGTCAGGTCTTGATATTAAGAGATTCTATGTTTTTTGGAACCAATCCATTTCTTGGTATTTTTAATAACTAGGAAGAGTAGTAGACCAAGCCTTTGAGTAGATGTTCACCAATGCCTCCAAAAGCCTCCAATGTGCCTCTCCTCCAATGCTCCTAAGATCCTTCCAAAAGTAGACAAACAAGATGACCTCAAGAATTTACCACCCAACCATAGCTAGATCCAAGCTTCAAGCAAAACCTATCTAGCATCCCCTTGCTAAACCACAATCACTACCGTCACAAACACAAGCATGCTCAAGATTTTACCCCCATATCAAAGATGGTGATCCTCACAAGAGCAAGCAAGCAAAATCATGTTGAAATAAATGCCCATTTTGCCCCTTAAAGCTTCTATACTTGTAACTTGTAAGTTGTGCATAAGACATGGGGGTAAAACATTTCTGTACATAGTACACTCCACTTGTGCTAATTAAGCAAGTAATAACAAGTAGGTTGAGGATCCATGTGGGTTCTAGAGCTAGAATTAGCAAGACACCACTTCTATACATTACATGCTATATGTGGCCCTTAGTTTGGAGGGGTTTCCACGCCCTACTACTCTTTCAATATTCATTCAAGTTGTGTGAGCTTTGAAGTCCTCTCTCTCTTGCTTTTGTCTTCTACTCCATAGCTGGTTTTTTCAAGCTTTCATAGTGTGCTTACTATGTTGTTATGATACTCCATAGCTAGACCTTGGATTTTGTCATGGTATCAGAGCAGGTTATGTTGCTTGTGGTGTGGTGAAAGCTTGGACCTGTTTTGATCAGATTCATGTCATTCTTGGAGAGCAGCTTATCTTTGAGGAGGGCGCACTTTCTGTAGGAGCATATGATCTCTATGTTATTTGCATGATTGGCGTACTGTTGGCAAGGGGAAAAATGTGATCCAAAAACTTTTTAATTTGGGATAAAAAAATTCGAGTCTTTTTGGACAGCCAAGGTTGTAGGAGAGTGCTTTCTACAGTGGAAACTTCAGTGAAAGTTCTGAGTGGATCTTGAACAAGGGCTAGGACAGCCATACAGGGGGATAGTTTCAAATTCAGAAGCTGAGGGTTGTTGAGCAAGTGGTTGCATACCCTAGTTGGGTGAAAACCACAAGTTTAAAGTTTTGTGTTTTATTTCTATCCAGCTATGCCTAGTCTTGCAAGCCGGCTTGATGACACTAACTTTAGCATTTGGAAATTCAAGATCAAGAACATTTTGGAAGACAAAAAATGTTGGAAGCTTGTGACAAGTGAGGAGCTTGTTCCAACATCAGAACTTGAGCTCAAGGACTATATCAAGAGAGGGGGAAAGGCACACAGGATCATCAACATGTCAGTGAGGAATAATGTGATTCCTCTAATCAGGTAAGCCAAAAGGCCTGTAGATGCTTGGCACATTCTTTGTGCATTGTATGAGACGACAAGTACAACTAGACTTCTCTACTTGAAAAATAAGTTGTATACTCTCAGAATGGAGACAGGGGAGACAGTTACTAAACATCTTACTAAGATTCAGGATCTTAGATATCAGCTTTCTGTGTTTGGAGAGGCTATTGTTGACAAAGACTTGGTGCCAATAGTTTTGAATAGATTGTCATATGCTTATCAGAACTTTGTGAGATGATATCTGTGAGAGAGAAGATCCCTACCTATGAAGAGGTAGATGGTCTCTTGTTACAGGAGGAGATGAGGAGGGAGGATCATTCAGGAGCATGCATTTGCTTCTAAGAAGAAGCAAAATCTAGCCAAGGACAAGAAAGGAAAAGACAAGAACAAAGGAGCACCACAAACACTTGAGCAAGGAATGGAGAACTTGTAAATGTCAGAAGCACAATCATTGTCGAGTACTTCTTCCACACCTCGAAGGAGGGGGAATTGCAATTACTGTGGTAAATATGGACACTTTGCTTTTGAGTGCAGGAAGAAGCTTGCAGAGCAAAGAAGGGCACAAAGAAGCAAGGAGAAAATATTGTTGAGAGTGTTGCAAGCAGAGTGGCATAAGGCAAGCTGAGTTATTTTATGTTGAATTGGCCTCACAAGCTGCAACAGGTGGTTGGTACATTGACTCAGGTGCTTCAAAGCACATGACCCCTCATAGGGATTGGTTTGATACCTTTGTGGGGATTTGTGATGGATAAGAGGTGTGCAGCAATAGGATGTCCATCCTACATTAAGACAACTCCAATCGCATAATCACTAGCATCACTCCCAACCACAAATGGTTTCCTAGGATTGCCAATAATCATGATTGGTGCACTTGTCACACTTTTCTTAAGCAACTCAAAACTATTGTTCGTATCTTCCGTCCACTTCACTAGTGGACTCCTAGCCCTCCGGCTAAGTTTTTCAAAGCCTCTCAAAGTTTGAGTGAGGGGAAATGTCATCCTAGCAAACTGGGGTATATGCCGATGGAAAAATCCCACGAATGACTTGATTTCCCAAACCTTAGTAAGAATTGGCCATTCAATAACCCTCCGGATACGATCGACCTCTAGTTCTATACCACGTTCGGAAATCTTATGCCCCAGGTAAGATAACTCTTTAGCAAAAAAATCACATTTAGACTCTTTGGCAAAAAGTTTTTCCTTTCTTAAGATGTCCAAGACAATCTTAAGATGCTCTTTATGTTCCGCCAAAGTCTTACTACAGACTAGGATATCATCCAAAAACACTACAACAAATCTTCCCAAATATGGCCTGAACAAATCGTTCATCATTTGTTGGAAAGTCGCTGGTGCATTGGTCAAACCAAATGGAAGCACCAAAAACTCGTAGTGTCCAAATCGAGGTCGAAAACTCGTCTTAGGTATATCCTCTACCTTAATTCGAATATGATGATACACTGATCTTAGATCTATCTTAGTAAAGTACCTTGCACCACTAAGATAATCTATCTGGTCATCCATTCGCGATAGTGGTTACCTATTCTTAATTGTAACTTTGTTCAATTTTTTATAGTCCACTGGTGATGCCCAAGGAGACTTACTAGGTTTAACCCACCCTTTCTCTATATACTCACTTAATTGCCTTTGTATCTCAGCCTCTTCCGATGCACTCATCCTATTGTGCAATCGAAATTGACCGGTATAAGGTCAATCTTGTGATCTACAAACCTTTCAGGTGGTAAACCTACAGGAAGATCTAGAAAAATCTCATTAAATTCTTGTCTAAGTTCACTATAGGCTTCAAATTCAGGAGTGTTCTCACTAGGTATATTCATGGCATTAAGTTTAAGAATTTTATCATTGCAACAAATTAAATTCTTGTGAAAACATAAATAAAATTTATACTCTGTTCTTTATTAAAGAATTAAGCTCATGCTTAGAGTAAGGTTTAATACCAGTAGCATCAACACTTAAACTAGCACTAATCTTTATTAAAGAACAATCATGCATAAAAGTTAAAGATTTTTCAACAAAATCAATCTTCAAAGATTTATTCTTATCATAATGCCATTGTTGCTCAAGAATCACATCCACATTTGCCAAATTAACGGCATGGAATTCAAGTTTTTCATAATAATCCTGTATGTGCAATGGTACATTAGGAACCACATAATCCATGGGTTTGGAATTACATCCAGACGTCATTGTCACACAATATTTCTTCTCACTTTTTTTGATAGGAAGGTTTAGCATCTGCACTTAATTTGCATTGATAAAATTATGAGTGGATCCCGTGTCAAAAAGTACAGTAACAACATGTCTTCCAATTTTACCCTTAATGCAAATTAGGTCATTAGGTCCATAAAACATCGAACTGAGGAAACAAATATCCATTTCATTACTTTGAGATGTAATACCTGAAGTTGAGGCTTTGTTTTTGACACAATCTCGTGACCCTCTCCATTGCACTTGAAGCAAAGGTTCTTCTTTCGAGCTTCCGCTAGGTCTTTCTTGCCACCTTGATGTTTACTAAAGCAGTGTTTGGGTTTCTTAGAATTAAGATTTGAAGATGCATCATTGATAACTTCTTTATCCTTTCTCTTAAATTGGAAATCCTTCTTTTGCTCATTAGGGTGATGACTCTTAGATAGCTTAGGAGTATTGTCAAAGAGCATCTGAATTTTAGGAGGTATCTAACTATAGAGAGGATTCAGATAATCATGGAAGTCTTAGAATGAATTGACCAAGGCCCTTAGTCATGGTCAATCTTGAAAGTTTTTGGAATGTTCATAATCAACTAACAAGGGAAGGAAGTATTCCTTGAATAGTAAGCAAAATGCCTCCCAAGTTAGTGGTTGTTTTTCCTTGGCTACTAGATCCTCCCATTAAACTCAGGCTTTCCCATCTAGAAACATACTGGCGATGTAGAGTTTGTCACTTTCAGAAAACATATTCGCGACAAATTATTTATTCCAAACGTTAAGCCATGAATTAACAACTTGTAAGCTCCTCATTTTTTTTTCCCTTTATAAACTTTAACTAGAGGAGATATTACATGTTTCCTATGATTGGCCAGTCTAGATTCAAGGGCTTGATTCTTCAAGTTGGTTTCAAGTAATTGTTGGTTTGTTTCTTGGATTTGTTGGTAGAGATGTTGTAAAGCTTGTGCCACACTTTCAAGTTTAGATAAATTAAAGGTAGTATTAGGGATTGATTGATCCATGGAGTCTCTTGATCTTGATTCTAGTTTTCAAAGCATCAACAAAGACAGTAAGATTAGAAAAAGACAATTACAAGCTCATTCCAAGCTTCATATGCTTAAATTCCAAAAAAAAATTCAAAACTTTTAGATTCAATCTCATGAAAATGAGAAAACTCATCCAAATTTTCATTTACATGATGGTTCCCTCTTTTAGTTTTTCATAATCATCATTCATAGTGAACCTTTGCTAAATTTCAAGTTTACATTTATCAAATTTTAGGATGATTTCATCTATGTTTGTAGCAAGGTTGCAAGACGCGTTCTGGAAATTTCCATTAGGGTTTTTCGGAACATTTTTTTTTTGAAATTTTTTTAATACCAATATGGGTATCAAATGGAAGGTTTTTTCAAAGGCAGTTCATTTATCAAGTTTGCCATCAATTTCAGGACCAGTGTCGCCCGTTAACTTATTTTTCACTATCATATCATTTTCTACAGTTATCAGTATTGTGTGAAATGAAATCATGTGCATAGCAAACTGAAAGCATATTGAATCTCTCTCTCTCTCTCTCTCTCTCTCTCTCTCTCTCTCTCTCTCTCTCTCTCTCTCTCTCTCTCTCTCTCTCTCTCTCTCTCTCTCTCTCTCTCTCTCTCTCTCTCTGAAGTAGACCATGCTGGAAAAAAAACCATACCGAACTACTGAAATAGACCATGCTGAAAAACAATCATATCGAAACATGATTTGTATCGAAACACAAACCGATAGGACACAATGTAAAAACATGAAAATATATAATGTCGGGCTCAAGGCCCAAAAAAAAATAGAGTGACGTCTGATAAATAATGTCTCATAACACTAACAACTAACAATCGTCCTCTAACTCAAAGTCTAAGTCATCAGTGTCCGTGGAACTGCCAAACAAGGAATCTGTAGATGACGCTGAGGGTATCATGTGTCCTGGTAAGCCTCTGCCTCTTCCCTGTCCCCTACCTCTCCCTCTCCTTCTCTCTCTCCCTCCTGCCCCCTCCTGGCTCGCTCCAACTGCTCCTCCTCTACTACTCCCTCCAGGTCACCCTCTCAATTGTGATCTCATACTCTAGGAAGGCCCTATAAACTCAGAGCCGACCTGGCCCTCAACTGCCTGTGAAACTCCAGTCCTCTCTACAAACAAGGCCCCCAGACCGCACCCCCCCTGGAACGTCTAGGTCGCCCTCTACGTCTAGGTGCAGGAACGGCTGGCTCCTCCTGTGTCTCGGCATGCATGTCTCCCCCCCCCTCATGCTCACCCTCATCCTCTGCCTCTGTATCACCCTCATCCATCCACTCCTCCTCCTCGTCCCCATGCCCAAATCCCTCTCCATGCCCCAAAATCTCATCATCTCCCATCTCTTGACGTCGAGCTGCTCTCCTGTGGCGTCGTGTAGACCGTGCCTCTGCATCTGCCTGCCTATGTAGCTCCTGGTAGATATCATCCTCGACCTCCTCCTCCGCAGGTGGCACCCGAGGATCAACAGTTGTCGTATGTATCTTGCAGGAGTCAGGGTTCACCTACAAAAACAAAAGGGCATGGTTAGCAAACCTATGCATTTGTCAATAAATTCATTTGAAACGCAAGTACATTAGCAATACTAGTAAAGTCACTAACTCACCTCGATCAAGCGGTCACACTGCATGCGTGTGCGTCTCAACATGCGTCCGTTGGTGTTCACAAACACCAACCGCCTGCACTGCTCAATGGAGAGTCTATTTCTCTTCTTCGTGTGATGGCTAGCCCATACACTCCAGTTTCGCTCACATGTGCAAGCCGAACAGTCCTGTGAAAGGACCCTCTCTGCCAGTCGCTGAAGGTCAGGCGTACTGCGGCCATGAAAGCTCCACCATGTGACAGGCGCCAACTGGTCCTCTCTGAGCTTACACTGCTCTCGATCAAAAGGATACAGGCCCCGCTCGAACTTGATCATGTCTCGCTCTATGTTCTCTAGAGTCGTGTCTATTGGCAAAGAAATAGGACACGTGTCAGGACACAAATCAAAACATGTATGCTAATACACTAGCTAGAATATTTACAATACCTGCGCCGGGCCCTACACGCTCGGTGTACTCCACCCATCCTCGGTGGAGTTCCGTGTCGCCAGGACGTCTGGTAGAGCGCCACAATGGGTGTAGCATGTGGGCCACCGCATGGATGGGTCTGTGGAAGTAGTCCCACCTCGCCTCCCAATGTGTGAGGAGCTCGTCCTTCCTGCGCAGGTGACATTGCAAATGGTTAGGCATCTTCGAAAACACGAGCAGAGTGAAACTGAAATAAGAAAGTGATAGGAGACGTACCTATCCTCCTCCAAGCCACATCTGTGAACCGCCTCGTCGATGCGGTCCATGAACTCGTATATGAGACCGAGAGTGCACCCCTCTCGGTCTACTAGGCGCAACACATAGAAGACAGGTCGAAGAACCTCTACAATCTCACTCACACGTGTCCAAAAGTCCTATGCAAAGATTATGGCCTGGAGGAACACTGCCTCTATCGTGCAGTTCCTGAACTCATCAAATGCCTCACTGGATACCATCCTCCGCAAATGATCTTGCAAGACGCACAATCGCTTGAGAATCAAGAAAAAGAAGACAAAGCGAGTGGGTGTTGGCTTCTTCAGGTCCAACCGAGAGAATTTACGGAACAATGCCAGCACGCGCCTCTTTCTGGTGATGAACTTCACTATGCGCATGGCCTGGGAGGTGAGCTGCAAGACAAACATTAAACAAAAAATTGTTAGAAGCTAAAAGAGGTTAGGGGCTTGGAATAATTGACAGGTGCAAAATGCTTTACAAAGTGATGAAAATTGTACCTCACGAATCCATGGAAGTGCAACCATGTCCTGAATGAGAAGGTCGATGCAATGTGCAACGCACGGGGTCCACACAATACTCGGGTGCTCCCTCATCACCATCTCTCCCATCAATCTGCAGTTCGAGCCGTTGTCTGTAATGACTTGAACTACATGCTCTGCCCCAATCTCCTGCACTATAGAGATCATTGCCTCATAGATGAACTCGCCCGTGATGGCTCCACCAGCTCGAGTAGCATCCACGCCTCGTAGGAAGACTGTGCCAAGTGGGCAAGGCACTAGGATATTGATGACAGATCGCCGACGAGTGTCAGTCCATCCATCGCTCAATATCGAGCATCCATAGCTGCAAAAATACAACATTTCTTAGACATGTGCACTTGCAAACACTGTGGTAATTTCTAGATTGAAACAAATGAAGTGGTAAAGAGTAGCCAAAAATTCTTACATCTGCCACGCTGTGCGAATGGAGCTCAGCTCCCATGTGATGGTCTCCTCTCCTGTCGTAGCATGGTCGTGCGCAATGCCTCTCTCCTCGAAGGCCTCCATGACGAATCAGCTGATGCTATCTGAAGGCAAGTGTCTCTAAAGATCCAAGTGTCTGCAACAGCAAAAGGAATGCCACACTCATAGAACAGCTGGCCAATCAGTCCCTGCTCCTGCCACTCAAATGCCTCTACCAAGGACTGGCATCATGTGAATCTGTCAATGTATTAGATCGTGTGACTCACCCAATGTGTCAAACCTGCAAAAGAGGAAGCAAACAATCACATGTCAGTATTTTGTTGGTAGCAACAACAATCGGATTGTTCGCATTCAATCCTAAACCCTAAAATGCATGTGGTTTGGGCCCTAAACCGAAAACATTCTCTAGAAGCGATAAAAACTGAAACTAACAGCACAGGCATGTTTGAGGGCATGACGAAACACAGTTTGGCCTAAAATTGCACTCAATCGGATGATTATAAGCTACTTTGCAAAACGAGTCAAAAACACATGGAAAAGGGGCATGAGATTCATATCTTTTGATACAAGCAAAAATGGGAAAAACTAACATCATGAGCATCTTTGTGGGGTTCAATACAGATGATTTGAAACCAAAAACCAGTTCATTATGTTGCCTACAGCTCATTCTATGAGCTACCAAGGTTTGAAGTCAAAACTTACCTAAAATAGTTTTGGAGACAAACATCGCCACCTCGTCACTTCCACCGTCCCGCTGCCCACAATCCACGATCACCTCCTCATCCTTGCTCTCTCTCGCTCTCCAACTCTGAAAATGCAAAAAAAAATTATGTGGGCCGTGGGCTGCCTGCTTGCGGCCCACATATAAAAATTTCAAATTTTTTTCGCGTTCGGGACCGTGTTTCTACTCCCGGAACGCCAGCGATCCGGAACGCGCTCCTTCCGGATCGCGATCCGCTGCAACTGAGGTTTGTAGCAATGTGGAATGGAGAACTATCATTTGTTTTGCTAGGAGTTGCTAGCAAATTCTTTCTCTTACTTCATTAAACTCAAAAGTTAAGAAGTGAAATGAATTTACAATCCTTAACCAAAACAAATCCCCCTTTGATGTAGAATTAACTTCTCTTCACAAAAAACAAAATTTTTGGCCTATTTTCACTAATCCAAGGTTCAAATAGAAAGGTTCAAATTGAAGGTCACTGAAGTGCTATGAAAGTCACTGAAGTTCTGTAAAAATAATAGAATTTCAAAATGACAATTTTTTCATTAATGTAAAATTCACTTCCCTTCACAAAAATAAAATTTTTTGGCCTATTTTCACTTATCCAAGGTTCAAATAGACTAAAAATTAGATTTGAAGTTTTCTAAAGTTTTGTGATGGTCATTGAAGTTCTGTGAAGGGATGTGAAGTTTTGTGAAAAAAATAGAAACTCAAAATGAAGGGTAGCTTTGGCCTAAGATGGGTTGATTCCTCACTAATTTTAGTGTATAAACAAGACCGATCTTCCAAACTACTTCTACAATTAGTAACTTCACTTTAGGCACAAACTAGATTTCAAAAATAAATTTGAAAGTTGAAGTTGGGCTCTTATCAGCTGGGCCCACAGATTTGGACAGCCAATAAAAGATCAAACCTCTACCTCTCTACTTCAAAATAAAAAAATACCAACCTCTACTTTGATAAAACACCTCTAAATTCAACTACTTTTTAACTTGCAATTAATTCTACCTATCAAATTGATAATGTGGGTATGCTGGCCATTCTATTCTCAACTTAAAAAGCTTTTCAAGAATTGGTGCCACTTCTACCTCACAATCACAAAAACTTGATAGCAGATTTTATGCAACAAAAAATAGAGGTTTAGAGTTACCATTGACACTTTGGAAGAGGCTCTGATATCACTTTAATAACTAGGAAGAGCAGCCCACCAAGACTTTGAGTAGATGTCCACCACCACCAAGCCTTTGAGTAGATGTCCACCAATGCCTCCAAAAGCCTCTCCTCCAATGCTCCTAAGAGCCTTCTAAAAGCAAACAAACAAGATGGCCTCAAGAATTACCACCCAACCACAGCTAGTAGATCCAAGCTTCAAGCAAGACCTATCTAGCACCCCTTTGCTAAACAACAATCACTACCATCACAAACACAAGCATGCTCAAGATCCTACCCCCATCTTAGTCCCATACCAAAGATGATGATCCTCACAAGAGCAAACAAGCAAAAATCAAAGCTCTCTACACACTAGCAATCCACTAGAGGATAGACGCAAGTCACAACATGAGATCTCTCCTCGATTGGGCGCCCTCTCCCTCTCATATAGATGGCCAATGACACAATACTCCAAAGCACTATGGAATGCCTACAAAAGCCAATAAGAAATGGGGAGACAAATGAAGGGCCAAGAGGCTCACAAGTTAGTGGAATGTCAAAAGACACCTTCCATAACTTGTGATTCTTGAATATAACTTTTTGGGTTCTTTAGGGGCATCTTGGGACCCTAGTAGGTGCGCCCTCCTACTAGTTCCCCATGACCCTTATGTGATGGCTAACTTTGGCCCAAGGCCTATTATGTGATCATGGCTCAAGATTGAGGCCCAAGGTCTAGGAAAATGACGAATACCCATGGCAAGGTCCTTCTAACACCTCACTAGGTTCCATACCTCCATCCAAGGCATAGACACCTACATGCCCTTATCCAAGGACACAAGTACCTTAATCCAAAGGTACCCCTTATCCAAGAGTGACTCTCCATTTATCCCCCAAGACACTAAATGGACACATAGGGGTTAAAGTACTGCTAGTTACATAGGTATGTAACAATATTACAATTCTTTTGAATTTGTTGGGTATCAACATGAATACAGTGTATGTGTATGACTTGCGTTGTGTGAACAAAAAAAAATAGATCCCAATAACAAGAGAGGTACCAATCAGTTATCAACTGTGGTATGAATGGACAATAATTGCAGGATGAATGGGCATCGTGATTACAATGTCTTTTACCTATTTAAATTTGGGCTACCAAACAAAATTTGATATAGGGGCAAAGCCCATAATTTGCCCCTAGTCCAAGTCTTAATATAATTGCTGTTTGTGCCAAAATTAGCCCGAATCGGTATTGACCCAACTATTGATAGAGCTAGTATTGAGATGTCGTGTTCGCAACACTAGTATCATAAAAAAATATACTAGTCCAGTTGGTCCTTTGATACATGGGTTCATACCCAGGTTGATGTTGGTTGGGCACCTCTATACATGCCCAACCTTGATAAAAACATATTCTAGCGTTGTTGGTTTTTTTTATACTTGGTTGATACCCAAGTTTATATAGGTTGGGCATCTCTATAATGCCCAATAGGATAAAAATTGTGCAAAGCTAACTATCACCATGGATATTTTATTTTTACATGTCTGTTAAGAACTATTCTCAATTTTGCAAAGAATTTTCACATTAGATAATTCCCCTGTAAGGTTTCTTTGCACGTGGTAGAGGCAACACTATGGCAACTCACGACATTCAGGAGCTTTAAGGGGGAAAACTCTAGTGTTGTCGCCTAAAGGAGCTTTAAGGGGACAACTCTAGTGTTGTTGCCTAAAGGAGCAACTTTGGTGGTGACATGAAGGAGCTTCAAAATGTTATGGAATTGTTCAATTTCAATATTAGGACCCAAGTAGTATAAAAAATAGTGATACCCACCCAACAATGGACAATACTTTTTTGAGGTCGTACACATGGATGCTAACCACATGCCACTTGAAAATTTAGATGTTCTACACATGTAAACTAGCATCGCTCAAGGCCTAATTGCCTGCATGCACACATACAAGATGTGAGTAAAGTTTATGGTGACATAAACTTAATTTATATCTTTCCCTCTAGCAAAAAACTCTCACCAGATATTGTAATCATAGCACTCTATGTTTGTAAACCTATTGAGCATGTTACTTCACTTGCTATTTTACGTCACTAGATGTGCTCATTTTCTATTTGGTAGGAACCGAAGCTTTATAGTGTTGCTCAATTACGAGGCTCTCCTAGTATGGTAGCAACGGGATCTCAAATTTTGTCTCTAATCCCATCAATTGAAGACATGGCACATGCTCACGTGGAGCAATGTTGTCAAGATATTTGGAGGCTAGAAGGTTCTACACACAATAGGATGTTATTTAGCATGAAGGAAATGATGTTAGTTGATGAGTTTATTTTATGTAAAAGATGAAGATATTTGGATAGGTGTATAAGGGTAATATCTCATTTTCTCAATTTCGTACATACATTTTGTCTTGAATGACAAATCTAAAGCTTAATAGGTCTTTTGTAACTTTGATGGCCTATGAAACTAATGTAATGCTTGCACAATGTCTTTAGGAATTGTAATCCATACTAATTGATATCATGGCTTGCACAGTGCCTCACCTATCCATCCCACCTACCAACCAGCTAGCATGATAACTTTGTCCGATTGGTTTGAGGTGTATTGGAGGTGTTTGTGATGTCACTAACTTGAAAATGTTAAGAAATATGACTAGATTGCACATCTTACTAGGATTCCCAAATTAACACGAATTTATATCAGCACAGTCTTGTTAGTATTACAAACATAGACTTGCATAATTGAATTGTATCTTCAATAGTTTGCATATTTGAGTCGTATCCTGAACAATATGCATATTTGAACAATCAAGTTCTGCCATAACCAATATACAGAATACTAGGGATTTTGGTATAGTCTCATACTTGTGTAAACACTAGCAATCCTAAGCAGCCCACAATATGCAAAAGTCAAGATCTACATATTTGCTTGCAACCTTGAACAAGTAGCAAACTTATCTTGCATAGAGTTTAATTAATCTTAATCTGGTCACGAGAGACATTTTAGAGGCTAATCAAGATTAATTGGATGTGGCGAACAAATCTATCATCGACATAGGCCCATCACAAAGATTAACTCGTAATTGCAACAATTCTTGAGCTAGTTTGACAATTTGTGAGTAATCTGATTCCAAAACATCAAATTAGGAATTCTCTTCTTAAATGCAGGTTTGGATATGTTCCTTATGCATTTCTAGAGTACCTAATTGAGTGGATGTGGATTATAAATCATTTCTTCAAACTTTTGTAGTTTGGTGTGACATTGTCAAGATCTCTAGCAAATAGCTTTGGCATTCAAGGAAAGATTGTAGTACCTTTCAAGATCTAATGGGAACTCTTGTTTCATGATTTTATTTTATTCATTTACTCATTCAAGAGTGTTAGAGAACACTTGGTTGGGTTCTATTTTTGTCCATTGAGTTTTGTTCTACTTTGAGAGCAAAATTTGCCTTCTAGCATGCTAGTCAACTAGGTTCATGATTGTGATAGAAGTAAAGTGTTTTAGATCTATTGATCCACTTCTAAGATTTGCAGTGAGTGTTGGTGTGCACAAGAATAGGTTACATTCAATCAAGGATCAAACTTCTTTAACATGACAAGCCAAGCTGAGGAGGTTTTTTGTTGAAAAGCATTGACAGGTTGAATGGAAGCAACTACTCAATATGGAAGGTAAGAATGGAGTCCTTGCTAACTATTAATGATTTGATGGATATTGTGCTAGGTATTGAGGAGAAGCCAGAGATTATCCAAGAACAAATCATCTATCAAAGGAAGGGCAAGAGATCTTTACACACCATTGAGATGAATGTCTCAAATGAGCTTCTCAAGGTGGTAGGAGCCTGCACATAATCTTATGAGGCATGGATGACTCCTCAAAGGATTTATGAGTCAAATTCCACATCTAGGGTGCTCACCCTAAGAATGCAAATTCTTCAAAGCTATCAAAAGGAAGGTAAAAGTGCTAATGACTTAGCATGTGTTGGTGATGCTATTAGTAACATTGAGACTGTTCAAGTGCTTCTAAATGGCTCAGGAGAGGTTTATGTTAATCTTTTTCAAAGTTTTGTTATTCAAAAGACTTTGCGATATATTGAAGAATTGCAAGAGGTGTTGATGGCCGAACAGAATAGGGTTGTCAATGTCAAGACTAGAAGTGGATCTACTTCTACCAAGGTTGGAGATGAAGATACATTCTTCACCAAAGTCAAGGTAAAGGAGGAGGCAAGTGGAACTTCAACAAGAAGAGCAACATGGATCAAGGGCAAGGTGAGGCAACATCCTCTTATGGTGGTAAGAAGGATAAGTGTAAACTCAAGTGCTTTTATTGTGGCAAAAAAGGTCATTTTTCTTATGAATGCAACAAAAGGAAAAGAGAGTAGTTGGATGATGATGTTACTAATGAAGTTGTTGATGTGAAAATTGTCAACTAGTTTCCTACTTTTCTAGTTTGTTTGGTAACTTGAGCATGAATGGGGACAGATTAGCAAATAAAATTCACATGGTTGGTTCACACATGTGAAAATAGAGTACATAACCATTTTTAAGTTCACTTAAATGGATCTAAAGATCCCCAATGTATCAACTATTACAATCTTCATATCAAGCACTTTTGATAAGAGGTACCTCCAATTGAAGTCTTCAAGCAAGAAGTCACATGAAATAGCACTATTTTTGCTTCTACATGATGAAATGAAATCATCCAAATGAACAAGATAAGATAATTGATGAGAAGTAGACCTCCTCTCTCCATGTGCTTTTGCCAAAACACTATCTTCATGAGCTTCACCATCTTGGAACATAGATTGAGGTAGATCACTTGCCTCCTCCTTGAGATGATCCAAGCTCCTCTTGGCCACACTTCCACAAGGATTAGCATCAATCTTGAAAAGCTTACCACAACTAGTCCCTCTTGCTACCTTATCATCATTTCTCTTCTTGAAACAATTAGAAGCAAAATGCCCCTTCTTACCACAAAGGAAGAAATAGAATAGTTGGAGGTAGATAGTCTCTCACTAGATTCCAATAAAAAGGAACCCATAGATGCCATGTAATATTGAAGACTCCTTGTGATTAAGCTCAAAAATCATCAAAGATGAACATATTCTTGTATGAAGGGGCCACAAATGTATTTTTGGAACATCAAACTACAAATGTCACTCTTAATAGCTTGCTCAAATCTTTTCAAAAGCATGCTTGAGCAAGCTAACTTGAATTTGTATTTTATGGATGGATCTTATGCATGACCTATATCAAACTTTGCAAGGCAAGTGGATCAACCCACTAAATCCATGGTTGCACAAAACTACTTTTAAACAATTTTTTCATCGCTTATGTGTTTTGGCTCATAAAGAGTACGTGCATTGTGAAAGAGTCATAACATCGTCATAGGAGAGCTTGTTTATTCAGGTATGAGCTTGAGTCTATTTGAATTGTCATTGATCGAATTATGAGTAGAGGTAAGTCTGCAAGAGATCTGATTAAAACTAGAAAACTTGCAAGAACTTCTTGCTTACAAAACATAACTATCGACCCTTTTATGCATTGCCATTTGCTTACTCTCAAAACTATGCATAAATTAGGGCTAAATTCATGAATATAAAATTAAAATGAGAGAAACACTTTTTGGCAAATTTTGATGTGAAACACATCATCATTTCAAATTCTATGTCATTGCAAATCGAATCCCATCCTAATTGATTTTCTTTTGAGTCACTGTAGATTTTAGGCATAGTTACTACAAAGGACACAATCAATGTTTGGACCCATTTAATCCAACAATACATTGTAATTGCATGGTTCATCAGCTTACCAAATTGTAATTAGAGTCCTTTTGAAGAAAGAATGGCTCACATGGTTAAACAAGATATTGATGTCCAACGTTCCTATACCTTCAAGATATTTGAAATTTTGCAAAGAACAAAGATGATACTAGAAAGGTAGGGTACTAAGTCACTCTCGACTTGTTCCAAATTTTTCTTTTAAATTGTGGTGAGCTTGCAAGAGCATGACTTGAGGACCTATCTGCAACTCACATCATCTCATAACATGAGAAGGAAACTAGAAAATGTACATAAAACTTTAGTATATGCAATGGAAAGTAGTTCCACCAAAAGATCATCAAAACGAGCAAGAGCATAGCAAAATATCAAAAAAGACACTCAACAAAATACTTTGGCATGATTAAGTGGGAGGAAAGAGAACACACACGAGGAGTATACACAAGGAAAGAGAGGAGTAGAAAAAGGATTAGTTTGTGTTGACCTTCGAAGAATTGAATGGGGATCAAGACAAAGGCATCACAAAAACTTGAATCCAAAGAAGCTTTGAAGAGCCTTTTCGTAGCTTTTGAAATATTGTTTCCACAAAATATTGGTTTTTGATAGAACCCTCATGTGTTCCTTTTTATCCATAAAAAAAGTTACTACTAGCATTTCAACTACAATTGAATATTATACATGTTGCTTGTATTTGTCACAAAAATGTTTCAATGCTCTATTTTGCAAATCATCTTTTCATATTTACGTCTGTTCATGCAATATCCCGAGAAAATACATGAAATAGTACACTCTTTTTAGTTCTACCCATGTACATCATAAGTGCAACCAAAAGCTTTGAAATCATTTCATTCAACAAATGTACATATTCGTTCCGAATATTGTCAAATCAAAGTTAAAGAGGAAGAGCAACACAAAATAGCTATCACAATGATAGGGGCCAATAAAAATTCATAGTGCTAATAGAACATTATAACTGTGACTATACATGTGATGTTGATTTTATTTAATGATATTCTGATCAGTCAAAATATGGCATACTAAGCATTTGGAGCTAATTTTGAACGTTTTACAAGAATAGAGACTGTTATAGACAAACTAACCATATGTAACTTTTCTTAATAAGAGTATTTTGGACATACTTGTAAATTAGGCTAAGGTGGATCAAGGAAATATTTAAGTTGTTAAAAATTGGACAATGTTTGAATGTGTTACCATCAAGACCTTTCTTAGGAGTAGCATCATACTGCAAAAGGTTCATCTAGAATTCTCTGAGGTTGCAGTACCTCTTACTCACCTATCATGAAAAGGTAACTTAAAGAAGTGATGAAGCTCCATCTAACTTTGTGAGTTTGAAAAGTCCCTTAATTGCAACTCCTCTACTGCTTCAGCCTGATTTCAATTTGCCTTTTATGATAACCTTCGATACTAGTGAATTGAATAGGGCCATCTTAAAAGCCAAGTTGATAGAGTAATCTCTTATGAAATGCACGTCTTGTTCTCCTACCTCAGCGGCCAAATAAGAACTAGTGTTGATGACTTCTAAATAGAATGATGCTAGGTATATCAATTTGATACCACAAATGTATCAATCCAAACCGAAGTTACAGCACATTGCAAAAGCTAATGCTACAAAAACAAAAAAGGAAATGAAAATATGCGTGTTTGTCTCTACAAAGTAATCAATAGCAGCATAAAACCATGTGGGGCAAATGAATCTAGTAGTGCAAGCAACCTCATAGCTTGCATTTGCGAAAAATTGTAAAGGAACTTATAATCTCTCAATTGTTAATGAGCCAACAGATGGTAAAATGCCTACCAATCCCTATTACATTCAAATTCAAGAATTAAATTTCATAACTATCACTAAATGTAATTTGTCCTTGTTTGGCCAATTATCCGTACTTGCCTTCCTTTGAGGAATCTAAAGAGGGACTCCACCTTTGATAAAAGTTGATAGATCCCTTTAGGTTCAAAAAGGCTTGCATGGAGACTTAAACATTTAGGCCTGCAAATTGGATTTACATGACATAAATTTCTATAGAAAGCAGAAGACAACCAAGTGAAAGAGTTTAATCTTTATGAAGATGCACTTAATGGTGATGGAAGGCCACCAAATGCTGTACAAAATTTATCCCTGATTCAAGATGAAGAAGCTGAAAAGCAACACCACAAAAGCATAAAAAGAAGCTGCATTTGAGGGTACTTGAAGAATATAGAAGATCTACTACTATGGTTGCAAGATGGTAAGACTAGTCAAGAGATTGGTAAGAGAAATTTGAGTTAGTGGCTAATGCTTCGAGTTTTCTGGAACCAGATACATATGCCAAAAGAAGTGATGTTCAATGACCAAATCACTAGTGTCTCTTAAATATAACACATAATGAGCTTCCAAACTAGGATGATGATTACAAATCGTAATAATTTAAGAAGCTCAATTTAAATATGCAAATATTGTAGAATTGTGAGTTTGATGCTAATAGATCTTCAATCAAAATAATAAACAATAGAGAGAATATCGTTCTCATGATTAGGTGGTCATGCAATTTGAGAGAGAGAGAGAGAGAGAGAGAGAGAGAGAGAGAGAGAGAGAGAGAGAGCGCTCTTTCAGCGAAACCTATTTCCACCTATATGGAACTGATACTCCAATTATACAGGTGATATTGGCTTCAACTATCAAATGACTTTCATTCAGCAGCTGTATATGCACATATCTTAAATAGATCTGCTTTTGAAGCATCCATTCATTTTTTTGCCTTTGAAAATCTGAGGCATCGGTACTTTTCACCATTGACTGTGATCTCTAAAGCTCCATCTTGGTTATCCAAGCTTGAAGCTGTTCCCATTAAAACACTTTTCTCCTTCTCAAGATTTTCTTTCTCAATTTTCAACCTCGCTTCTTGCTTGGCAATTTCACCCTGAAACCATAAAACAGATTGTCTTGTTTCAAACCATTTATCTGATAAGTCTAAATATTAAAGCACACAGGGCTCCAACCAACAGCAATAAACTACAGCACCACTGGTTATCAAGACCTCATAATATAAAGACAGACTAAGATGCTTACCGGAGCAGAAAACATCCCAGTATAATATTAAGCAGAAACAACCAGAAATTTAGCATCAGAGATAGGTGCGCATGCAAGTACTTTCTACCACTTATATCAACTCTAAGGTGTTATCAAAATATGACACCAAGACTTTCTGTCTTCAAATTTTCCACATTATCAAAGATTGTCAACTCCCTCATGCTATTTACATCCTTTGATCAAAGTTCCTATGTTCATCTACGTTAATGCGTATGTAATGGCTTGCTGACAAAGGTTACTTGCTGCTGGATAAGCTTAATAAAGATGAGGATGATTAGGATGTAGATGGAAAGTT